>CM061554.1:214455461-215705461 GCA_030864225.1 Capsicum baccatum var. pendulum | reverse complement strand
CATTTTGTATCACCCAAGCAAGGCCAATGTAGTGGAATATTCTCTCAGTAGATTATCTATAGGTAGTGTGGCTCATGTTGAAGGTAATAAGAAGAAGTTGGTTCAAGAGGTTCAGTAGTTAGCTAGATTAGTTTTTTAGTTGACTCAACTAAGGGCAGTGTATGGGTTCAGAACAATTCAGAATCTTTTTTGGTTACTAAAGTGAAAGAAAAGCAAGATAGGAATCTAAGTCTAGTTAGCTTGAAGGAGTCGATCAGAGATCAGAAAGTAGAAGTTTTCTCCTAAAGGGTAGATTGTGTGTTACATTTCCAGGGTATACTATGTGTGCCATGTGTAGATGACCTTAGGCAATGGATTTTGGCAGAAGCACATGGTGCACATTACTCTATTCATCCAGGGGCCACTAAGATGTACCGTGATTTGTGAGAAATCTATTGGTGGAGTAGGATAAAAAGGGATATTGTAGAGTTTGCATCTAAGTGCTCTAATTGCCAGCAGGTCAAAGTTCAGCACCAAAAGCCTAGTGGTTATATACAAGAGTTCAGTATTCCCACTTGGAAGTAGGAAGAGGTGAAAATGGATTTCGTGATAGGGTTTCCTCATTCACGCCACTAGTATGATTCGATTTGGATTATTATAGACAGAATGACCAAATTAGCTAATTTCTTACCTGTCCATACCTCTTATTTAGCTGAGTAATATGTCAAGCATTATATTAGAGAGTTGGCTAGGCTTCATGGAATCCCATTGTACATAATTTCAGATAGGGGTACTAAGTTTACTTCTCACTTTTGGAGAGCTTTTTAGAAAGGTCTTGGTACCTAAGTTCATCTCAGCACTTGCCTTCACCCTCAAACTGATGGTCAGGAAGAGAGGACCAATCAGACCTTACAGGACATGTTGAGAGCTTGTATTATCAACTTTAAGGGTAGTTGGGATAATCTCTTGCCATTGATTGAGTTTGCCTACAATAACAGTTATCATTATAGTATTCATTTGGCTCTATTTGAGGCTCTTTATAAAATGAGGTATAGGCCTCATATCGGGTGGTTTGAGGTAGGTGAAATCATGTTGATAGAGGCAGATTCAATAATTGATGCATTAGAGAAGATTTAGCTAATCAAGAAAGGCTTAAGACAACCCAAAGCTAATAGAAATCCTATGCGGATAAGAGAAGGAGAGATATTGAGTTTAAGGGTGGTGACTTAGTTTATTTTAAAATATCTCCCATGAAAGGAGTGAAGAGATTTGGCAAAAAGGGTAAGCTAATTCCCCAATAAGTAGGACCTTTCAATATCTTTAGTCGTTTTGGAAAGGTAGCTTATGAGCTTGAGTTGCCTGCAGAGTTTGCATCAGTCCATCTAGTATTCTATGTCTCTTTGTTACAGAAGTGTATTGGTAATCTCGTTGTCATTAATCCATTATAAAGCTTAGATATTCAGAAAGGCCTTTCTTACTATGAACTCCCAGTTGAAATCTTAGATCTCCAGATTTACAAAGGAACAAAGAAGTTCCCTTGGTCAAAGCTCTTTAGAGGAGTCAGTCCATTCAGGGAGATACTTGGGAATCAGAGGAAGAAATGCAAACCAAGTAACCTCACCTCTTATCCACAAACCCACAATCAGTTCAAGGTAATGGTTTTTCTTAGGTTATCTCTTTTCTATTCTCAGTCCCAGCAACATGCTCATCTTCATGTCATGTCATTGCATGTATTTATGAATCATTTCAATTAGTCTATATGTTTCAGACTCAGTCATATAACCATGTCTTCAGTTATGCATACTCAACATGTAACCTCATGACCTAAGTATTTCCAAGCTTAATTAGTCCCATTCGAGAACGAATGTTCCCAAGGGGGAGATATTATAAGATCCCGTAAGATCCTAGCACATTTTAGCTTATTGTTGCATGTTAAAGGGGTCAAAGACTTAGACTATTTCACTAAGTATTAAGACTTAGTCACCTTAAAATACCTTAACTTTGATGAATTTATTTTTGATCTTACGGACATCGAAAAATTGATTTTTAAGTTGATTCATGATCGGGGAAGTCAATAGTAAATCTCGAGTGAGTTTCAAAATTTTTGTCCAAGCGTAAGGATGAGTTTGGATGTCTAAAATAAAGGTAAAGGGAGATTATCCTATGGTGCCCACTCCAATTTGGTGCTGGGGGAGCCTGCGATATATCCCGCGGCACCCGCTTCAGTCCGGCATTCCGAAGCCCATGGCACTCGCTCCATCGCGGCTCGCGTATTTCCAGATTTTAGTTAATACTTTTCAAGGGAATTTAGGTTTTTTTCGCTTTACCCAATTCATCCAAAACATGAGATTTAAGTCCCAAGAGATCATTATTTGCCTATTATTTCATAATTCTCTTAAATTAAAATAACCTTCTTACAAGAGCAAACCCTAACTCATTCAACATTCAAGATCAAGCTCTAAGAATTCATCAAGAACTTTCACAATTTCACTAAGGTAGGTGAAATGTTCATCCATGGGTCCTTTTCACCCATGGAGTCCAAGAACCCAATTTCAAGTATCAAAGCTATAATTTTTACATGTTCCCATGAATTTTACCTATGAAATTTCATAAATGTTGAGTTTATCGCATGTTTCCATGAAATTGTTGTTATTGTTAAACCCAATATGTTTTGAATGGTGCTTGTTCGCTAATTTAAGCCTTAATTGGTGATTTTAGAGTTGCAATCATGCTATTTTTATATGTTAAAGTTATTCCCATGTTTAAAACCATGAATTACAAGTGTTTGATGAAATTTCTGAGAGATTAATTTTGATCAAGGACCATCTATTATGCTTCCAAATTTTTGGTATGCTCTTACTATAAATGTTATCGAGTCCTGGGGGTTATGAATACCCGAAATTTAGCTATTTACTAATATAAGTATTGTCAGTATGGTTTTAGATAAAGTATGAGCATTATAAGTTCAGTTAGTTAACATATCAGGCAGTCTTAGTCAGCTTAGTAATCCGAGTCAATTTACTTTGGAGTAGGATTTAGCATCAAGCGAACCAAGGGATAGGGGCTTACCTTCCAGTTGAGGGTGTGACTCTTAGTAGCAATCCTTGCATTCTAGAACTACATAGCCAGTGTTGGTTGAGATGTTAACCTTCCAGTTAAGGGTTAACACATATCTCATTAGGGCACCTGCCAGTAGAGGTTGACTTTTAGTCCTTCGGGTCAATACTTCAGTGGGTTTACATAGCCATTGTCAGTATGCGGGGCATGGTATTGACACCTCTCCAACTGGGGTCACAGATTGGACTCCAATTAGCTCATTTAGGGTATGTCAATTAGATGATAGCTCAGATAGACTCAGTCTTATATTAATTTCAGTATTCAGATTCAGCTTTGCTTTACCATAGCATACATATATCTGTTATCCAGTTACCAGTATTTAAGTATTTCAGTTTATAAATAATTTCAAAATTATGTTTTTTCTGTGGTCATGAATTCTCAGCCTTTATAGATTTTATGTATTCCTACTCAGTATCTTATATTGTACATTCGGTCAGTTATTACTTACGTACATAAACCCATGCATATCAGCCTAACCTCATTTAGCATACCAGTACATTCAAAGTACTAACCACATACTCGTTTATTGTGCTATGATATCTCATATCATATGTTAAAATGCTAAGGTTCTCGGCTTCACTTAGACCCCCCAAGTCATCAGAAATAGTAGTAGTGGTGAGTCCACATATTTTAAAGACTGATTATGTTGATTTAAGTATCTCAGTTTTACCAGTCATTCGGAGTTAGTTAGGGGCTTATCCCACAACTCCATAGTCATTCAGTTAGAGGCTTTCAGTTAGTTATTCAGTTATCAGTTGTTATTAACAGTCTTACATTATTATTTTTAGACAGACATTTTCAGTATTTCAATTCAGTATTAATTTTCATATTTAAAACCTTCTGGCATTTTCAGTTAAATTTTGCACATGTTCTTTGTTATTTTATTCAGTGCTCACAGCAGGTACCAGCATGGGGATAGCTTGTGGTCACTTGTGAACATAAGCACTGTGTAGCACCCAGAGTATTCTCTAGGTGAATTACACCTTCAAAACATATTTTTTGGACCACCCAAATCATTTAAACAATGCAAGAGACTTCGTATTTCAAAATATATGACAACTTATGCAAAGATTTTCATATTTCAATTCTTAAACATGTGGTGGTCAATTACTTTGTTGCAAACCATGCAATTCTTTCAATAACTATCTCTGACATTTAAAAGTAATGGTCGTAGAAAGTTGACCCAATCTTAAACGTTAAGTAAACATTAATCGATTGAAGCGTTCTCAACTCGTCTTTGAGTTAGGAGATATTTGGGACCTCAATTCATATTAAAAGGTATTCATGTACTATAAAATTGATCATCACATGTATATTAATAAAGAACCATTGGGTTCGGCTCTATTCGGTAGGAATGATGGTTTGAAATCTAGCTCAAATATTATGGGTTTTACATTATCTCCCCCTTGGAATCATTCATCCTAGAATGATCGGTTGGATTTTTCTGAAGCTACAGAAGTATGGAATAATGGATGTAATCTTACATTAGGAAATTTTATTTTCCTCAATGAAACATACGTAGACATTCAAGAAGAGCTTCCTGACATCACCAAGTAAATTGTGTAAGCACAAATCATGAGGCAAAGAAATTTAACATCGACATGATCTTGGCATGTGTTCTATGGCACATGATCATAACATATTAAGGCATAAATTTTCCTAAGAATCCTCGGCCTGATTAAGATTAGTACAAGACATGAACTGAGATTCTCACAGGACATTAGAATAGAATAAAAACATTGTCGACCTCAATTTCTATGTCTAAAAGACTTTAAATTTTGTAACGCACCTCTACTATGCTTTCAGCTACGAATACCACATTTCAACATCTCAATATTATAATTTCCCCACTAAATACATAACTACAAGATCTTGATTTAACTATATAGTACTTCCATGTCGAACCCTAACCCGTAGTAAAAAAGATGCTAGCTTACGCTATGGGACCCTGTACTCTACATCCCTTTTAGAATATTACTTCACCTTATCACTATAACCAAACAACATTCAGGTCCTAAATCGAGGAATACTAACCATATAGTACATGGGTTTGAATTTTCATTGATCACAACATTCAAGTCTATCATTACTACATCCACTTCATGGATCTCCCTTCTAAGTCCAGCAAATTCAATTACTCTCACAAGGACTTTCGCCACATATCTCCTTCTTAACTATTTCACATAACGAAAGTTCATCTCTTTCTTCCCATTCTCCTATAAACTTAGCTAAAGAAATTGCATCAAAATTTTCACTTCCAAGAACATCTACTCCCCTACCTAAAACATTACTACTCTTCCATAACTACTATCATACAATTATACAGTGTCACATTGAGGGACTCGAGCATAAACATAATTAATAGGAGTAACACTATTAGACTATAACTTATACTTACTACACTACTCAAGGTGGGACATGAGGTGAAGATGTGATGAAATAGACACGAAGTACTTCATACACAAGATGTCTAGATCATAAATAGAGAATCATTTGGGCATAAACATAACACAACATGAGTTCTTAGGACAAACCACAGTAAGAAATATAAGCTCATATATCATGAGTTGTATAACATGAAGGTTGAATTCATGGAGTGATTGACTAAGACAGGGTTTTCGACTTGGAGTTATTGCTTCTCATTTTTAGAGCTGAGATAGTCTTGAGTTTGCATGCACCTTATGACTTTGGGCTAGAACCGACATAAAATGATTAGGTAACATATATGAAGCATAGTTTCTTAGAACCAAGCATGTTATAAGGAATGGATTTTTTTATAGATCATGAGAATTATATCATAGAGTTTGAATACATGAAGGACTGGATTTATGGAGACATCAGTACTTCTAGTTTGGAGGTCAGAACATGACATGACTTACGTAGAGAACTCAAATCTTAGACAGAGGCAATACTTGAATACATAAGACATTGGTAGAATTAACTCTTAAATTACAGTAGGAGGAATAAGCTTGAATTTGAGTTCACAATCCTAGACTTAAGGACATAACCTCTCATCAATCTATAACAACAATTCCTAATACAATGGGTGGGTATCAGTATACATATGAACACAAACTTCCCTCATTGATTTAGTATAAAGACACTAAATTTTTTCTAGGACATCTCCCTTCAGGGATACTAATCACAACTTCCTCTAATCCCCAAAGTCATCAACTTATGACTAAATTATCATGGACATCCACGCTTCTAGACAATTAACATTCCATCTTCAACTCCTTAGGATATTAGCATTACACCTCTAGTCATATAACTTGCAACTTAACAAAATTTATAAAACCATACCAAAGATGCACATTGCCTACCTATATTTCCTTAATTCAACTCTAAAAAACACTATACAACAACTTCCCAGACTTCTCTATCCTACAAAATTCAAGAACGCAAACTAAGTACATAAAACACCAATACACAAAACTTTATCTAACAATAGGATACCTGGGGGTTCAACTTATTCTTATACACCCATGCTCTTATCCACTTAATGACTCAACCATGATTTATTATTCTAACACTAGTCTCATGTACATAAATATCACCATTATCATCTCTTTTTTACACTAATTAACAACCTAGGCTATTGTACTATGACACCCTAATTTTTTGAACCGGAATACTACACGATGCTCATAACCCCAAAGGACCACAAGCTAACCCATGACTGATATCTATACCTGTACACTGCATAATATACCATGAAAATGCGGAAACATATACTGAATGGCCATAAGGTTCAAATCTAAATTAAAACATCTTATAAGAATAATGTTTGAAAATGGTATAACAATACCTAAACAAATCTAAAATAACTGTCTGACATGCTATAGTCTAGAAAGCCTCTAAACTATCTGAATAAAATGTTGATGGAACATGTCTCCAACTAACTCCGTCTAGAAAAATGAACTGAAATAATAAATGAAATAAAATAATCTCATCTTCGAATAGATAAGGACTCACTACAACTCTGTGATTAGAATTCTACTACTGATTTGGAACACGTGCCTCTGAACCTATAGTGTAACATAAGACAAAGCACCATAGCACAAATGAGTCAGTACGACTAAATATGATGAGTATATGAGTGACGTAGGCTAAATTCAAAGGGTTATATGCATGTACAATGTTGAAAAAAATGAACATGGGAATATATACATGCATAAGAAACTATAACTAAACTCGTGGTGATACTGGCTTTTGAGTTTGAATATTGACGATATAACTTTACTGATACTGAGGTACTGAATAGAAGGATAACTATTTCTGACAGTTTAGAATTATGAAGAACTAGTTCGATTGACTATGTCTAACTGTCTTGAAACTGAATACTGATACATAGCTATGATGACTAATATAACTGTGATGATCAGCGTAACTGATGTAACTGATACTGTGTGATTGTATCTGACAGGCTAAGTTCTGATGGAACTATCTGAGTTCAGTTATCTTGTAGTAACTGAATCTGAGTTCAGTTCTATTTGGTGGGTGATCTTTGATCATACTGATAATAAGATGATTTTACTTAGTCCGAGATCAGTCCTATCTAGAGGGTGATCTTTAAATCCGATAATTTTGATACTGATTAATCATAGTTAATATCACTCCTAGCTAATGGGTGATCTTGAAGTATATTTATAATGATAAGCATTGACTGTATCTAACAGTACTAAATCTATACTACTAAGTTGAGTGACTGTGTCTGACAACCCTGATTCTATAACTAAAACAGAGGGATGTGTTCATCTAACTGACATGCCCTAAGCTAAACAGACTAGGGTCAAATCTCTACCCTGACTAGAAGGGTGTCAGTACCGCCCCACTAGTAAAGACATCTGTTGTGGAGTCAATCCTAATCTAGTGGGTGACTCCTGGGATCAGTCCTATACATATAAATATGCTAAAGGGTGACCCCTGAGTATGTCAATCCTATCTAATGGGTGACATCTCATACCTATGCTGGCTATGTAGTTTTGGAACTTAGGGATTGCTTCTAAGGATCTCATTCCTAATCTAGCGGGTGATTCCGTATCCCTAGGCTCACTCGGTGATGAATCCTACTCCCATCTGAAAGACACTGAACTGAATAACTGGGCTAAACTGAATAACTGAACTGAACTAATAATCTGAACTGATACAAGTGGTATTATTTAGCGGATCTAAACTGAGTTTACTGAATTCCAATGACTAACGAAATGTACAGAGTTCTGAGGACTGATTGAGAGTACTAAAGTTACTGAGATTGACTTTGAATATTAAGGTTATAGATATTAATGAGTACTGAGATCACTCAGATTACTGAACTACTCAGACTACTGACATTTTTTAGTTTTCCTGAGTCACATGACTAACTGAATTCTATAGATCATGGCTTAACTGAGAGTATCGTGATAACATGACATGGCTCTAGGCACACAGCTATATTTTTGGGTACGAATACCCCCAGGACTCGATGGAAGGAAACTGACACAACATGACTGACTTGATCATAGGATTGGAGTCCACAATTCACATTGTCATAAGTAGGGGATATTATACTTCATGTAGTACTTCAACATCTTAAGAATGGTAGGGAATATTTCATGTACATATAGTATATCTCTATTAGCATACATGGTTCATACCACAACAATAGCAGCACATCAATAGTATGGAATTTATATTGAATTATATAGCTAACATGGACTCTTCATTTAGATATCATGGAACCATGTAAACATGAATTTCTAGAATCCTAAGCATTTTATCAAACACCTTGCATGCACTCTTTAAGGCATAGGTGTGCTTATCAATTTGGTAATCTTAATCCATCCAAAATTCATGGGTTTCAACTAACCTACTCACATGCTTCATTAAAAATACATCAAGATACAACCTTGAATCCAAACAACAATCACCAAAACGAATATAGTCACAAAACAATAAGAAAATCACAATTTATAATTTAAAACATGATTCTTGAACTCTACAGACGAAAGGAATCCATGGATGAACACTACGCATACTTGCCTCAAGGTTCTTGATGTTTTTAAACTTGAAAGATTTGAAATCCTTTGTTTTTTAAGAAGATTGGGGTATTGTTCTTGGGGATCAAATGCAGAGAGAAACCCTAGTTTTTTTTGTGGAATAACAATGAGCAAAATGGCTGAATTCGAACTCATCTAGGTATATATAGGCTAGTGGTAAGTGAACAAAATACCCCTGTTAAAATGACCTGGAAATAAAATGAACGTGGTGTGTGACGGTCCGTTAAATACTTGATGGTCCATCACTTAGCCCGTCAGACGTGAACCAGAAATGGAGTTCACTCGATAAGAGTTGACGGCTTAGATGACGGTCCGTCACTACTTTGACGGTACGTCAACTCATCCATTAGTCCTTATCCAGTACTTAGCTCAAATGCCTTGGCTGTGATGGTCAAAGTGGGGGTCTGTCACTTATGTGGCAGTCCATCAACTTGGCTATCATACCTAGGTATTTTCGACAGATCCAAGTAAAACATCCATAAATTCCTTGTCTAATGTTGGATTTGGATGAAATTGGTACCATTAGAAAGCTAACTCAATTTCCCATGCGATAGAATGTGAAAATCTCGAAAATACCACGTGTACAAAGATAGGTTTGCATTTCAAACTAAGTCCTAGCATCCTTGAGATGATTTCTAGCTAGATAAAAGGCACGAGTATTGTAAAACGTGGTGCTAATATTGGTTTGCATTTTTTGGGGTATTACAATATCGCCCCCTTGGGAATATTCATCCTCGAGTGAGAATGACTGAGATGGAAGAAAAGATCAACTGAAGTACATACAATACTTACACTACTGAAACATAGTTTCAGGACTAAAATGACTGATAAGCTGAATACATCATACTGAACATGCATATCTGATGCATGAGTAACTGATTCATCAATGCACGACTGAGTGTTCTGATGAACTGAGTTTCTCATAATAAGAATGCATAGCTGATGCCTAATTGATGATCTGAATCCATGCATATATGATGCATGATTATACGACTGACATGATACATGAATACATGATAGAAAGTACTGATAAGATGATCACGCATATCTGACGTGTGAATATATGAATGAACGAGCTCAAGAACATACAGATGAACATGCAATGGTAAAGGTACCAATTTTGAACTAAAAACTAAGCTTGGAACTAAATACAAAGTATGGTACTAAAATCTGAACATGGGAATGAGTAAGATAAAAGAAGACTGTCACCTTGAACAGAAAATATCAATGAATCTGAGATTAATCACTCAATATGAATTAGTGGAAATATAAGACCATAACTAAGTCTGAAAGGTGATATATGAACTGAACTGAGTCTACAATGCATGACATGGATAGATTATTGTATCGTGGCTGCACTAATCCATTGAGTACATGGCTTACTGTTGAGTTTTGAATCTAGGGGGTTGGATCATAAGTAACACTTCCTCCAAGATAGATTCATCAAAGAAAATGACATGTCTAAATCAAGGAAGTTTGAGGGCTATATAGTGTTTCTCCCCCTTGGGATACTATGTCCCTTGAAGGATACTGGACTGACTTGGCTAAGATATTGAGGAAGTTGAGGCGATGCACAAGGCACCTAGGAACTAAATTATGACTTATTATCAGAGATCTGAAACTTGAGGTTTGATACACGAATTCATAGACATACTGACTTATCTAATTAACTGCGTATAATGGGGAGTATGATATGCATACATGAGTCATGAGCTGCATGACCTGATTCTGGAATTTTTGAGTTTATGGAACATGATTTGTAATACTGAGTGATCTAGAACTGAACTTCCTATACTGGAAAATGAAAGCACACACAATTCTATGGAATACGTGTGAACATAAGCTATATCCATGGAATCTGAGACATGAACCATGCATAGGCACTATGCTGACTGAAGTACGAAGCTTTACGCTGAGATAACAATGGGCCAGGAATCTCCTTCCCTAACTACGTTTTAGTACATACTGGCACTACTACTGGAATCTGAGATCCTGACTTAGTTACTTGATCTATTATCTCTCCCTTAGCTTTAAGACATCATCATATGTCTGTGAACACTAAACTAATTTCTGAAGTACACTGAAATTATCATCACATACTTACACTCTGATCAACACATGCTCACCTTACTAAACACATCATCTGCCTCTATTTTCTCACATACTACTAATATCACATTCATACCTTCATGCTTAATTTCAAGTCAATAAACTTAAATTTCTAACTCACACTGTTCAAGCCTACTGATTCATTATAGTACAACTATCCCCGTGAATACATAATTTTTTTGATCTGGATATCATATCCCAACTATCTACTGCTAAACTCCTAGTTTTATGCTTCTAACTCTAGGTCATATGCTATCATAGGATTTTGAGAAGAGATCTGATGGCATATCTAAATCAGGGTTCGAGAAAGAGTTTTCATGATCATGAATGAGATCCATACAACTTTGGGACATAACGTGTAACGCCCTAAGAACCTATTCCAAGGCGTCACATGGTGCAAAAGGCTACACGTGACCTCAAGCTAACCCTCTAAGCTTGTCATCACTTTGAGAACTTATTATAACACAAATCATGCTAAGATAAAGACGAATAACCATGTCATGAATATACTGAAACACGAAGTAATACTTCCTTGTACAAACAAAATACTAAAATCTCTATACACGCTAGTGCACTAGTTTGACAAGCCTCTACTACATAGGACTGAGGAGCCATTGGGACAGATCCCCAACTGACTCATACTGAACTGAAAGTAAACAACTATCTATTAGCAAGACAAAATTGGAGACACGGGTCCTCGAACCATGAGGACTCACCAACCACAAAAATAAAGATGAAGGTACTCAAAGATCACTGTCGCTGCTGACACTGAGCACCTGAACCTATATCATGAGGAAATATAGAGTACAAAAGAGTATGAGAGTCAGTACTTAGGAAGGTACTGAGTATGTGGGGGTGGATGAAACATTTTAAATAATATCATAAATGTATAAGAAAATCATGCATGCTGACAATAACAACTCTCTTCGCTTGAATGATCTAAAACATCATTTTCGGAAGTCATCAGTAATAACATATGCTTCATAAATCACGTAAATCATTTAACTCAACTCAAACTCTTTGACTCGTGACTTAGAGTGACTCGGTAACTCATGGTACTTAGATCATTATGGACATGGGATTTTCTCATAACCGACATAACTACACCATGTGAGCCACATGGAGTCTAACGTTTTGCCCTCCTAAGGAGAGAAACCTATATTGGCAGGGGTGTTGTACTCTTGCCAGGGAGTACAACCTCAATCTCATTATCAAAATCTCATACTCGTCCTCTGTCCCACAATTATCAACATCAATCCTATGATGGCACATAGTTTTGAGAAAATACCACATTTCCCACTCGATGCTAAATACTCCTCTCAGACTCAGCTCAGAACGCGTTAGGAAATCCACCTTAATCAATATCAAATCACAGGTCAATTTTAAAGACCAAAACATAAATAAATACATATCTCATTTGCGAATCATAAACATATTGTGGATTCCTAACCCGACTCAACTCAACACAATCTTTCTCAACATCGAGTACATTTGCTTTTCGAATCATTTTCAAATATCAAAAGCTTCAAGGAATCATCATAGGACTAATTCTTGACTTTCAATCTCAAATATCGATATATATTCAATAGTCAAATTTCTCATGGAAAGGCATAACTCATGACACCTATCTGAAATCACTTAGAAATCGTCAATACGTAATGCCAATATACAACTCATGGAATAAATTCTCAATTTAAGAAACATGATGGTGAAATAATCATAAATATCAAACTTATTCAACTCGAATATCATAAATCATAAATAAAGAAATTTGGGTGCAAACGCACTTGCAAAATCATGTAAATCAATAATAGAAAGTAAATCTTTAGGCACAAGAATGAAAAGAGTGTTCTTATTCAAGCCCCACATACCTTGGATTATAATTTTGGAGATCTAGAAACTTGTTTGGAACTTCTTTATCACACTTTTAGGTCAAGATTCTTCATTTCCTTGACTTGGGGAACTTAATTCTCGAACAACTTGGAGAAATCCATGGAAGATCCTTGAATTTCTTGGAAGAATATTGAATTTTTGGGTTTTGGAAGAAACCCTAATTTCTAGATGTTTATTGGAAGAGGAAAGGAGAAAAATGAATGGCTATTCTCTACTAGGATATATATAAGACCATATGGGGGGAAATGACCAAAATTCCCTTTTGAAAAAGCTGAAATTTGCTGATTGAGGCCTGTGACGGTCATCTGACGGTCCGTCAAGTCTCCTAACTATCACCAGATCGTCCGTCCGTCAACTACCAAAAATTAGAATGTTCTACCTTGATGTGACGGTCTAAGTGATGGTCCATCAGGAAACTGACGGTCCACCAAGTCATCCGTCACTCCAGGGCCTAAAATTAGACATTTTGTCTCGACCTGACGGACCCCTTGATGGCCCATCAACTTTTTGATGGTCCACCCACTTGGCCATTGCACGATGGCCTAAGAAAAGAGTCACTGCCTTATCTTGATGGGGCACTTGACGGTCCACCAGTGATCTGATGGTCCGCCAGGTCGACCGTCAAACCTGGGTGATCCAATATTATTTAGTATAACGGCCATAACTCCCTCGTCCGATGTCAGATTTTAATGAAATTGGTATCGATGGATAGCTTATTCAATGCTATACATGAAAAAAGGTAGAAATTAGAGAAATACAACATGTTTTAAATATAAATCACTTTGTAAGTTATACATATCCACTCAAAAGATGGATTTAGGCTTAAGAAACAATCGGGGTATTACATAACTTAACTGATGGGATACTGTCTGATAATTACCTATATTTAGGATTTGAACTTCACTATTTCTATTACCTTGAAAGTAAGGTGGAATTATCATGAGTGAAGCATGATGAGAATATACATGAGTTTCTTAGAGAACCTTTCTATAAAACGATCTGAGACATGAAAGAAGGGAAACTATTCCTAAAACATCTAATAGCCTCCTGCACATAAGTGTGGTGCACAACACATGTATGTACAAGACTCTACTAGATACGGTTTTCAGACTTTCTAGGACTCTAATGAACCTTAGGCTCTGACACAAAGTTTGTAACACCCCAATTTTAAGAATCGGAATGCTATATGTTGCTCATGACCCCGAAAGACCACAACCTAACCTATGACTGATATCTATACCTATACACTGCACAATATAACATAAAAAATGCGGAAACATGTACTGAATATCCATAAGGTTCAAATCTAAATAAAAACATCTAATGAGAATAATGTCTGAAAATGGTATAACAATACCAAAATAAATCTAAAATAACTGTCTGACATGTTATAGTCTAGAAAGCCTCTAAACTATCTGAATAAGAAGTTGATGGAACATGTCTCCAACTGGAGTTGATAGAGCATGTCTCCAACTAAATTCGTCTAATAAAACTAAACTAAAATAATAAATGAAATAAAATAATATCATCCTCGAATGGATGAGAACTCACTGCAACTCTGCGATTGGAATTCAACTGCTGATCTGGAACACGTGCCTTTGAACCTACGGTGTAACATAAGAGAAAGAACCATAGCGCAAATGCATCAATATGACTAAATGTACTAAGTATAAGAGTGAGGTAGGCTAAATGCGAAAGGTTATATGTAGGTACAATGCGAACTAATATGAACTTGGGAATACATACATGCATAAAAAACTATAACTGAACTCGTGGTGATACTGACTACTGAGTCTGAATACTGACGACATGACTTTACTAATACTGAGTTACTAAATAGATGGATAACTATTTCCAATAGTTTAAAATTATGAAGAACTAGTCTGATTGACTGTGTCTAATAGTTTTGAAACTAAATACTGATACGTAGCTATGATGACTAATATAAATGTGATGATTGGTGTAACCGATGTAACTGATAATGAGTGAGTGTATGTAATAGTCTAAGTTCTGATGGAGCTATCTGAGTTCCATTCTATGTGGAGTAACTAAATCTGAGATCAGTCCTATCTGATGGGTGATCTTTGAGTATACTGATAATAAGGATGATTTGACTTAGTCCAAAATCAGTCTTATCTAGCGGGTTATTTTTACATCCAATGATTCTGATACTGATTAATCATAGTTAAGATCAGTCCTATCTAATGAGTGATCTTGAAGTCTATTTATAATGATAAGCATTAACTATATCTAATAGTACTAAATTTGTACTACTAAGCTGAGTGACTGTGTTTGACAGCCTTGATTTTATAACTGAAACTGTGGGATATGTTCATCTAACTGACATGCCCTAAGCTAAGCTGACTGGGGTCCAATCTCTGCCCTGACTGAAAGGGCGTCAGTACCACTCTACTAGTAAAGACATCTACTATGGAGTCAGTCCTACTCTAGCGGATGACTCAAAGGATTAGTCCTATACATATAAATGTGCTAACGGGTGACCCCTGAGTATGTCAGTCCTATCTAATGGGTGACATCTCGTACCTACGATGGCTATGTAGTTCAGGAACTTAGGGATTATTTCTAAGGATCTCAATCCTAATCTAGAAGGTGAGTCCCAATCCCTAGGCTCACTCAGTGCTGAATCCTACTCCCATCTAAAAGACACTAAACTGATTAATTGGGCTGAACTGAATAACTGAAATAAACTCATTAGCTGAACTGATACTAGAAGTATTGTTTAATGGAGCTAAACTGAGTTTACTTAATTCCAATGACTAACAAAATATACTGAGTTCTGAGGACTGATTAAGAGTACTGAAGTTACTAAGATTGACTTCGAATACTGAGGTTACAGATATTACTAAGTACTGAGATTACTGAAAAACTGAGACAACTGAGATTTCTGAGTTTTCCTAAGTCACATAACTAATTGAATTCTATAGATCATGGATTAACTAAGAGTATCGTGATAACATGACATGGCTCTAGGAACACAGCTATATTTTTGGGTACGAATACCCCCAGGACTCGATGGAAGGAAACTGACACAACATGACTGACTTGATCATAAGATTGGAGTCCACAATTCACATTGTCATAAGTAGGGGATATTATACTTCATGTAGTTCTTCAACATCTTAAGAATGGTAGGGAATATTTCATGCACATATAGTATATCTCCATTAGCATACATGGTTCATACCATAACAATAGCAACACATCAATAGCATGGAATTTATATTGAAATATATAGCTAACATCGACTTGTCATTTAGATATCATGAAACCATGTAAACATGAATTTATCGCATCCTAAGCATTTTATCAAACACCTTGCATGCACTCTTTAAGGCATAGGTGTGCTTATCAATTTGGCAATCTTCATCTATCCAAAATTCATAGGTTTCAACTAACCTACTCACGTGCTTCATTAAAAATACATCAAGATACAACCTTGAATCCAAACAACAATCACCAAAACGAATATAGTCACAAAACAATAAGAAAATCACAATTTATAATTTAAAACATGATTCTTGAACTCTACAGACGAAAGGAATCCGTGGATGAACACTACGCATACCTGACTCAAGGTTCTTGATGTTTTTGAACTTGAAGAATTTGAAATCCTTTGATTTTTTGAAATAGATTGGGTCTTGTTCTTGGAGATTAAATTTAGAGAGAAACCCTAGTTTTTGTTTATGGAATAACAATGAGCAAAATGGCTGAATTCGGACTCATCTGGGTATAGATAGGCGAGTAGTAAATGACCAAAATACCCCTGTTAAAATGACCTAGAAATAAACTGAACGTGGTGTGTGACGGTTCATCAAAAACTTGATGGTCCGTCACTTGGCCCGTCAGACGAGGACCAAAAATGGGGTTCACTATATAAGAGTTGACGTCCTAGATGACGGTCCGTCACAACTTTGACGGTCCATCAACTCATCTGTCAATCCTTATCTAGTACGTGGCTCAACTACCTTGGCTGTGATGGTCAAAGTGGTGGTCCATCATTTATGTGGCGGTCCGTCAACTTGGCCGTCTTACCTAGGCATTTTCGACAGTTCCAAGTAAATCGTCCATAACTTCCTCATTTTATGCCGGATTTGGACAAAATTGGTACCGTTGGAAAGCTAACTCAATTTCCCACATAATAGAAAGTGAAAATCTCAAAAATACTATGTGTAAAAAGATAGTTTTGCATTTATAAGTCCTATCATCCTTGAGATGATTTCTATCTAGGAAAAAGGCATGGGTATTACAAAACGTAGCGCTAACATTGGTTTGGATTTTTTGGGGTATTACATGCACACATCAAACCAAGCCTACTACTTACTCCCACAAAATACATATCTTTAAAACCTTAAGCTACTATTCTCACCACTACATTCCATATCTAAGGTTCAATCCTATAGTCTAGCATCAATCATGTACCACAGATAAAGCATGCCACACACTATACTAGTCCATCTAATTCGGAAATCAACCAAATTCTTTATTTCACTTAACTACTACCTACAATCACATCCCCTCCATGACATTACTACTACGTCTAAAAATCCACAACATACCTTCTCACATGAAGTACTAGTTTAAAACTACTAGAGAAAAAAATACAATCAGGGGGGTAAAGTCACATAATAAAGATAGTCGATCTTAATCTTATAATATAACCCATTATAACCTTATCAAAAGGTTTTACTTTCTCAGCTTAAATATACTTACCCATGCACACATTTAGACTAATTTCAAAATTACTTAAACATTACTAAGCTTTCCCCAAATTATTCTATACTTATAACTTGTTGGCAAATCTACTCTTTTTTCATTTACCACCTATAAATGATTTATACAACCACCATAACTATTAATTCTAAGATCCTTCCCTATTTCGTATAAATAATAATCATAGCCAGCCACTTCCTTCACAAACTACCATACAATCTACAAATATTGCTACCACATTAGTCTATATCTACAAAATGGCAACCCACCCTTCAATCAACGGTTATATAACTAAACTAGATTTTTTATGTAAACATCACCCTCACTCTGACTTCTAAGCTTGTGACTTCATATCACTAACTTCTGGACCATCTTACAGCTTATAGGTTATGACACTTTATCACATACTACTACTCGGGTTGAAATAATGTTCCAACATTCTACCACACATTATTACCCTTAAGCACGACATCTGCAACAAGGGTTTTGAAATAGACTGAATACACTTCATACCTCAGGTTAAAAAGTAAGATGTCATCTAGATAAAGGTATACACTCAAATCAATAAACCTTAAACAACTAATAGACTCCTCTCAAATCCTTGAGAAATTTCATAATCTTTAATGACTCAATTAGAAAGGATCACATCATTTAGACTCTAAGATTCTGCACTTGAATCTACTCGACAATGAGACAAAGTTAATAAAATCAGAGTAAAAAAGAAATTTGGATAGCTTCCAAATGGACAACACAATGGCACCATATAGACCATGAAGAAAAGTGAAACATTCCTAAACACCAAGTAGCCTTATCTTTTAAAGTATGGTGTGCTACGCACCCATAAAAAGGACTCTACTCAATGTGACTTTGCAGACACCCTGCGACCATGAACCTACTCTGTTACCGAAGCTGAGGCCTTGGCCGCGACGAGTATCCTAAACCATGAAGGCCTGAGTGCGCTTTTCTATTTGACAATCATGAACAATATTCATATACAATAAAGAAATACAAAAAAGATAATAAAATGAAAACATGGTCAATCTCTTAATTCAACTGATCAATACAAACTTAATTTCAAAACATTCAAAAGACATGACACCGGTCTGCAAAATCTCTAATAATGTAAAAACCAACATCTATAAAAAAAATTGGGACAAAGTCCCCATTCATACCATGATCCAAAATAATACAACAATATCCTATAAACAAGTCCTTCCAAAATAAGAGAGGCTCAACAAATGTAAACTTCTTACAAAGCAACTCTACTTCTTAGCGTGACTCCGAGACAATGCCTCAGATCCTAAATTATAGGAGGTCAATACAAAATGTACTAGTATGTAGAACAATCCAAAAACAAAATATATTTTTGTACAACATAGGTGAGAGTATTTCATAAAAATATGCTAGGGTAAAATATTTGAAAACACATGGGCATAATCTGATAGTTTTCAAAACATTTTCTTGGAATCAAGACTCCACTCATTATTTCTCTTCTGACCTAGATGGCACACCCTACAATTTATATTTCCATGAGCAATATAGAATTTGCCCTTGTCTCAATGGCCAAGCCACCAATCTAAGTTTTCCACAAGGATTGGAGTATCAGTAAGGAAAACACGCAATATCAAAGAAGGATGCCATAGTCCCAATTAAATAAATATGCCATGGTAGTGCACAAGATCAGAAAGCAGGGCTCCTAACCATAGTCTCAAATTGGGATAACATGAATCAAGGTACACAAGATCACAAAGCAGGGTACCAAAATCCCATGTCGGCAAATCATGGTTTCCGGCATTGTGTCTTCTAACTCATGGTTTCTTCGAGTAACCAACTAACTCTCTTTAAGCCCAATTTTATTCTCTTAAAACATAACATATGTCATGATTACAAATAATTCTTTTATCATTCTGGTAATGTCATACTCAAACTTGCAAATCAATCATATCTTATCAATTCCACAACCCTTCTCATTCAAAACATGTTATTTGGACCACCCAAATCGTTTAAACAGTACAAGAGACTTTGTATGTCAAAATATATGACAACTTATGCAAAGATTCTCATCTTTCAATTCTTAAACATGTGGTGGTTAATTACTTTGTAGCAAATTATGCAATTCTTTCAATAATCATCTCTGGCATTTAAAAGAAAGAAAACACCCTCTCTTCAATTTATAGATAATATCAAGCCCATAACAATAGTAAAACATTTATCTCATGCTTCAAAATATGCAATTAAACAACCCATAACATATGAAATCAAGAAGTATCAAAACAAGAGAGGGGTTTCGTTATTCATGCTTTTAATTCCAATTTCAAAACTAAAACCACATACATATACATACACGAACAAAATTCTAGTTCAAAGGAAGGCCTCAAGACCTAAATATTATATCATTGAAAGGATTCCATGATTCAGCAATTCAAACAATTGTTCAAAAACCCTTTTTGTAACATCATAATTTGCTTTTAAAAGTTTGTAAAATAAAAACTCGTGCCCATGGAGTTTTTAGGACATCCCCAAGTACCTTATGTTCTTTAGCTGAAGAATAGAACTTTTATCTTGACACTTTTCTAGGGAAATCTTGGATTGAAAGGTTTGAATTCTTGCCTTGAAGAAAACTATATTTTCTCTTTGTTCTTGAGAGTGGAGAGGATTTGAGATGTTTAAAACTGATAGAAGATGGATTATAATGCTTAGGGTATGATTTAAATTCGTGGTGAAGGTTTTTTGAGTGAGGAAAAGGAAACAATACGCCTAGAAAAATTACGTAAAAAATTTATAAATATACTGTTGATGACTTGAGTTGTTAACATATCAACTAGTTGATGGCTTATCAACTCAAGTAGTCACTTTTGTAGCTGGGTTGGTTTTTGGTGACGACTTGGTTGATAAGTCGTCACTAATTTAATGGCTTATCACCTCAAGTCGTTACCTTGATGACAGAATGATATGCTGAGGTAAAATGAGCATAACTTTCCACTCCTATGTTAGATTAAGGTGAAATGAATTGCGTTGGAAAGAAATCTCAAATATATTTCATTTGGTATATAGAAAAATACGTAGTGCATTATATACTAGAAGTAATGATCTTCGAAATTTGACCCAAGCAAAAACGTTCACTAAAACTTAATCGATAGAAGTATTCTCAACTCGTCTTTGAGTTAGGAGATATTTGTGACCTAAATTCATATTCAAAGGTATTAACATAGTATAAAATTGATAATCACATGTATATTAACAAAGAATCATTGGTTTCAAGTCTATACGCATAGAAATGACGATTTGAAATCTAACCTAAAAAATGTGGGGTGTTACAATAGGATTTTTCAACCTCAATATGGTGTTACAATTATTTGTGATGAAAACAATATAGAATTGATTGCATAATTAAAGAAGGAGATGATGAAAGTCTTTGACGTCTTTATTTGTCAAAATAAATACATGAAGGAGATTCTAAAAAGATTTAGAATGGAAGAATTCAAGAGTGTGAGTACTTAATGAATCAAAAAGAAAAGATGAAAAAAGATGATGGAGCTGAGCTAGTTGATGAAGGAGCATATTGAAGCTTAATTGGGTTCTTGGTATATCTTACGAAAATAAGGCCAGGCATTTTGTTTCCTGTGAGTGTTTTCCAGGTTTTTTGATTATGCAAGTGAATTGCACAAGATATGCCAAAAGAGTGGTTAGGTATCTTAAAGGAACTCAAGCCTATGGTATCAAATTTATAAAGAGTCAGAACTTCAAACTCTATGGATATTCTGATAGTGATTGGGATGGTTCAACTAGTGAAATGAAAACTACTTCCAGTTATTGCTTCATTTTTAGATAAGGGTGTTTCTCATGGTGCTCAAAGAAACAGGAAACAATTGCACAATCAGCAGCTGAAGCAGAATTCATGGCAGTAGCAACTACTATTAATCAAGTAGTATGGCTTAGAAAAGTTTTGATTGATTTCCAGATGGAGCAAGAAGAAAGTACTACAATCTTTGTGGATAATCAAGATACCATTGCCATTTCCAAAGATCACATGTTTCACGGAAGGACCAAGCACTTTAATATCAAGTTTTATTTCGTGAGGGAAGTGCAGAAAAATGGTGATGTGGTTTTAATCTATTTCAAATCAGATAATCAAGTGGAGAACATTTTTACTAGGTCATTTTTTATTAGAAAATTCGAATTTCTTAGAGACAAGCTGGGAATTCATAGCTCCTTATCCAGGAGGAGATGTTACATATGTTTCAGGATCTGTTAGGAATGGGTCAAAAGTCCTCAGCAGATTTTTTAGGATAGAAGTTTTTTTAGTCATTATCCTAGTATAGTTGTTCCTATTTTCTAGGCATGTATGTAGTCTTTTAGAATTCCATTTTCTACTTCAGTTGTAATTCTCTATTTATTCTCATAGCTTAAAGTTCAATAAAATAGTTCTAATATAAAATTCATCTGACTACTTTAGTTTATAACAGTTTTTCACTGCCTGAAGGGAAAATAGCTATAGTCTGTGAGTGGGTTTTTGTGATCAAATTCAAGGATATTGGTGAAATTGAAATATTCAAAGTTAGACTAGTAGCAAAAGGTTTCAGCGGGCAAGAAGGAACTATCATGAGATATTTTCTCCTGTAGTCAAGATGGTAATAATTAGGTCTATCTTAGCAATTGCTTCTAGAAGACATTAGCACATCCATAAAATCAATGTGTATAATACTTTTCTTTAGGGTAAACTATATGATAAGATATACATAAAGTTTCCACAATGCTTTAAGAGCCAGGGGAGACAAGATCAGAATGTAGGATTCTTAAATCCTTGTATTGGATAAAACAGACTCTAAGGCAATGTAATGTAAAGTTACTAGAAGTTATTCTTCATTTTGGTTTTAAACTGAGCAATACGATCATTCCTTGTTCTTGAAGAAAAATATAAGTGATTTAACAGTTATACTTGTATATGTTGATGATTTCCTGATTACTAGTACCAACCTACAACTGATTCAAGACACTAAGGCAGCAATAAGTCAAGATTTCAAATGGAATGATTTATGGGAGCTAATATACTCTTTTGGAATTGAGTCTTCAAGATCAAACTCAGGTATACTAACGCATCAAAGACACCATCATTAGAGTTGATAGCTGAAATAGGTTTAAGTGCTGCAAAACTGATATCTACACAATTAGAAATAAAACATTTGATTGTCTACTAAAGATGTGGATGATTATGTCAAAATTCAAGTAGAAGTGTTACTGATCTTGAAGTAAATGTAGCAGCATATCAATTAATTATTAGAAAACTTCTCACGTAACTATAACTAGGCCAAACATAGCATTCAATGTCCAAAATCTTAGCCAATTTCTATAGCAACCTAAGAAGTCTCATCTAGATGTTGCAATAAGGATAATAAGGTATGTCACGCAGCAATATAGACAAGAAATCCTACTATCAAGTCATAGCAAAGAACAAGTATTAACCTTTTGTGATGCAGACTAGGCAGCCTGTCCAAACTCTAGAAAGTCTTTAACATCATTTTTGACAAACCTAAGTGACTCTTTGATCTCTTGGAAGTCTAAGAACAAAAGAACAGTGTCTACACGCTCTGTTGAAGCTAAATATAGGAGCTTAGCCTCTATAGTTGCTGATTTTATATGGATTCTTAGATTACTCAAAGAGATAGGAGTGCAAGTCAGTCTACCAGATTAAGTAAATAGTGATAGCAAGGCAGCTATGAAAATAGCTACAAATCTAGTATGTCATGAAAGAACAAAGCATATAGAGATTGACTGTCAATTTTAAGAGAGAAATTTGGAATGTTATGATCAGAACTAAGAATGTTTTTACCAAGTCTCAACAAGTTGATCTGCTAATAAAAGCGTTCAGTAGAGCTCAACATGAAAATCTAAGTTTAAAGCTAGGAATGCTCGATATTCTTGCACTACCTAGCTTGAGAGAGAGTATTGAGTATATAAATACTTAGACTATATGGGTAAAGTAGTCATTGTATCTAATTAGTTAGTTAAAAGTTGGTTAACTGACTATTACTCACTTGTACTATTTCATTGATTAAGAAATAAGAAACTCTCAATGATTGTCTTCAACTACCTCTCTTCTCTATTTCTCTGCATATTTTTGTTACTTATTTCTCTTAAATTAATCATAGAGGAATTCATGGCATCATTTCTCTACTTGAATAGCTCATGATGTCAGAGGAAAGATTTAGCAGTAAGAGGTATATACATGGGGAAAACTGGATGATGAAAATGTGAGAAATCATCTGTATCTATTAATAGCAGAAAATCAAAATTGTAAGACCCTGCAAACTTATCTCATAGTCTAAGTCTTAGAGTGTGTTCAGTAAAGTATTACTCCAGCTCTAAAAGGTTAAGAAGTGTGTTACCAAGTGAGAAGTATTTTAAACTATGTAGAATAAGTTTTCTGTCGATAACAAATTCGCCCAAATCCGACACTCGGGCAAAGAGTTAGAGCTATTTTAGTAAGATAGTGTACCACCTGGTACTTTAGCATGCCGCGGAGCCAGCCAAAATGGCAATCATCAAAATCCAGTGAGACTCCACAATTATGGAGCGTCGCGCCAAGGCTTAATTTCAGAGTTGTCAATTTTTAGTGCACCAACGCGACTCCATCACGTCGTGGTGCCTTTCCAGTTCGCAACCAAGGTGGCAATACGATTTCCACCGCGTTGTGCTATCAAGCAATTTCCCAATTGTCCAATTTCCAGTACGCTGGCGCAATTATGGTGCATTGTGCCAGCATGTAAAATTGGGATTTTTTAGTTTAGTTCCAATAACAAAAACAGTCATTTTTCTACCTCTATATATAATCCTTAAAATAGGATTTGGCCTCATATAACCAAAAAATACTAGTTTTATCTCAAAGTTGTTCAGGAACAAGAGCTAGGGTTTCTAAATCAAGACCCCAATCATCAAGATTCCTCTATTAACTTTTCAAGAATCAAGAAACTAAGGTATGCAGATGTTGATTCTTGGGTCCCTTTCATCCAAGAAACTTAAGAACCCTTTTCTAAATTTTAAAGATCTTATGTTTATGAATTTTCATGATTCATGTGAGTTGAAATTGGAGTTCATGCTATTATTGAGTTTTTAATTCATTTTTTGTTTACGAGGTTTCAAGCTTTGACCCTAGTACGTGATATTTATATGATGTTCATGATAAACCCTCTTTAAGTTACTTGTTAAGCGATGTGTTCATGTTAATTGTTCATGTTAATTAAGTATAGAAATTGTTGAATAAGCAAAGCATGCTCCCCATATATTTGATAAATGCTCTCTTCGATACATGCTAAGACTTTAATATATTCCAAGTGTTTGATGCAAGACCTTGTTAAATGGAGTATGAGCCAATAGCATGTCTCCCTATACTATCACATGTTTATGATTTATAAATGCTTGAAGAGATGCTTTAGTTATTGTGGTGGTGAATAAATGTCCATGATCATGATTATTCAAGAATGGCTATGTTTTACTTTTATGTTATCGAGTCCTAGGGGTATTTATACTTTACAAATTAGCTGCAGTCTAGAGTCCGTGTCAGTTTCCTTGATAATCTTAGTTAAGCCACGATTCTCAGAACTTATGAAATCTCAAAAATTTCAGTAATCTCAGTATCACTAGTATTCTAGACTCAGTTTAGTACTCAACTCAGACTTAGTAGTATTCTTGTGTTTAGTTCGGAACTTAGTATCATGTAGTTAGATAATGATATTCAGGAATTCTTTATCAGATACGATACCAAGTGAATTCAGCATAACTCAGTCAGATCATTTGAGAAATATGATCAGTAATAGATTCAGCTTAGTTTAAGTTCAATTAAGAATAAGTTTAGAGTCTTTTAGTTGGGAGTAGGAGCTAGCACCGAGCGAGTGCAGGGATGGCGGCTCCCTGTTAGAGAGGCAGAGTTGTTAGGAGAAATCCTTGAACTCCAAAACTACTTAGCCAGCGCAGGAGCAGGATTCACCCATTAGAATAAGGCTTAAATACTATACTTCCTTAGGCTTGACTTTCTGTGAGGGTCACCCGTTAGAGAGGCTTGACCAGAGTAGAAGTCTTTACCCGTGGCACGGTATTGACACCCTTCTAACTGGGGTTACAGGTTAAACCCCACTCGTTCAAATTTGGGGCATGTCAGTTAAGTGAGTACTCCCACATTTGTAGATTCAGTATCAATCTTCAGAGTAGAACTCAGAAATCAAGACTGTCAGATAAAGTCACCTACATCAGTAAGGAACTCAGGTAGTTCTATTTAATCATGAACCACCAACTAGATAGGCATGGTCTTACGTAAAGTTATTCGGTATTAGCATTATCAGATCCAGAGATCACCCATTAGATAGGGTTGATCTAAGTCTAACATTCAGTTAAGTAATCTCATTATCAGATCCAGAGATCACCTATTAGATAAGCTTGATCTCAGTCTCAGATTTAGTTGACTAACCTCAATATCAGATCGAGAGATCACCCATTAGATAGGCTTGATCTCAGTCTCAAATTCAGTTGAGTAATCTTATTATCAGATCCAGAGATCACCCGTTAGATAGGATTAATCTTAGTCTTAGATTCAGTTGAGTATTCTCGTTATTAGATTCAGATACCTTTTGCTAAATAGGTTTGATCTCACACATAATCTTTTTTAATCATTGCTAGTAGATTCAAGGATCATCCGTTAAAGAGGTTTGATCTCAGATTCTATCAGTTGAGAGTAGTAAGCTCATCTTTCAATCATTAATATGAGTAGATTCAGTTAATCAGCTTCAGTATCTTCAGTTTTTTAGATCACTCACTAGATGGGACTGATCTCGATTTCATTACTCAGTTTTCTATATCAGAAGATTTGGTTGTTCAGTATCTCAATATTAGCAGTGAATTCAAGTGTAAGTAAAGCAGTATTCGAGTTTCAGTATTTCGAGTTGCGATGTTTTCAGTTATGGTTTGTGCATTCATGCATATGTCCTCATTCAGTATTCTCATGATTATTCAGTTAAGTAATTGTTCATGCATAAGCCCTTGCATTTAGCCTTACCTTATCTTCATACTCAGTACATTCTTGTACTGATGTATTTACGCTATGGTGTTTTATTTGACACCATAGGTTCAGAGGCACGACATCCAGAGTACCCCTAGCAACTCAGTCCCAGTCAGCAGTATAGACGTAGACGTGAGTCCTCTTCATTCAAGGATGATCCTTATTTTATTATCGTATCAGATTTAGTTTATTTTCAGTAGACGGAGTTAGTTGGGTACATGTCCCATCAACTCCATAGTTATGACAGTTTAGAGGTTTTTTGAACAGATGTATCAGTATTCAGTTTTCAATTTTGAGTATTTTAGATGCTTTGAACCTTATGGCCAATTTTTGCTAGTTTTCCACATTTATTACAGATATTATGCAATACTCAGGTATAGATATCAGTAAGGGGTTAGCTTGTGGTCCTTCGGGATCATGAGCACCGTGTGACATTTCGGTTCTAGAAAATTGGATCGTTACAAAAATTAAGTCTAATGTACCGTAGAGACATATAAAATACTGAATAAGCATATATAATTGATACATGGTACTAGTATACAACACTGGACATGTTAAGCTCTCAAAGTAGTAGTTCATCCACTTTATTTTATGTGGCACTTTCTGAATGAACAAGAAGTTTAAAGTTAAGTTGTTTCCAAAAGAGAATGATATTTTGTTCGGTCATCTATCCTAATTCGTTCGCTCACGGCTCGTTCGCAATGGAACTGGGAAAAGAGAATAATATTCCAGAGGGAAATGCACCTAAGATCAAATATTTCGAGCCGGCTTTCGGGGAGACAAAGTCGTCCCTTCTACTGACCGAACCCTCAGTTCGGGTTTAATAATAAAATGGGGACAAATTTTTATATCTTATCCAGTTTGACCCATTATGTACATAATTTGAAAGAAAATTTTAAAGTATTATGTTGGTCATAAGTTTGATTATATAGCTAGGTATAATTTATATCCCTCCAGTGTTGATGAATAGCCTAGTAAACCAAAGGCATGTCACTTTCATTTTGATAAGGAAAGATAAAATGACCGTAGGCACATCACTGGGAGTGAATTCACCACCATTCTTTTTACTGACAAAGTAATGTATTTCAGTAAAGAAAAGAAACCTGCAAGCAATTACAAGTAAATTAAGGTTGCAAGACCAAAAACATACACAGTGCTAGGTTAAATCTTAGGAGCTTACAAACTGCAAAAAATTGGTCAGCGCTAATTACAGGTGTTAATAATTGATGGTTCCATTACCTATGGTTTAATAAAGTCGATCTGGGCCCATAGATTTGTCTGGCGTGCATGATTGAATACCATAGCTTCCTCAAAAACCTTCTCTATTATGTTTTGAAATACATCATGATCATGATCACTGCAGTGCAACATCTTCACTGTTATAATTATTTTACTATTTTATTAATTACTATTCATTTAGTCTGTTAGATCATCCACTGTATCAGCTAGTTATCTATCAATGTTACCTAGTTGATTGAGTTATTTAGTTGTTTGAGAGTGCTGAGTTGGTATTGATCTTTCAAACAGTTAGTTAGAAGATATTTTCCCCTTTCCACTCATGCTCAGCTGTATAAGCTAAGAAGCAAAGCAGTTACTGTAATTTTGACATTTTTGATTATCCTCAAAGCCAATAAACAAGGAACATCTTTCATAAGAATATAGAAGAAAAAGTATTGTAACTGTATCTTCAGCATTAAATGTAACATCTCTTATCAAATGAAACATGGCCAAACCAGATTGGCAGAATCTTTAGTTTAGGGCATAATTAGCGCTGGTTTTTGCCTCTTTATAATCGGCCATTTATGGTCCAACCTTTTTCTTTGAAAGAGGATATTTTCACCCGATTTTCAATGATCAAATATCTTGGGTTGTCTTTTATTTGAAATCTTTCAATGGGTAGTAGTAGCCCAATCACTAATATTTAAGCGGTGGAAGATGGAGAAAGAGACATACTTTTGTCTCAACCTTCTAGAGTTCTTTGTTCTACTTTATTCAAGCATTGTATTCTTTTAAGGTTTACTGTGTATTCAAAAAGAGAGGAGATAAACACATAGTTAGTAAGGAATTGTATCAACATGTGAAAGAAAGAAAAAGAGTTAGTCCTAGCCAAAAAGCTTGACTCAGTCCTTGTACTTTGACTTTGTTCACAAAGAACTAGTAGGATCGCTTAGAACTTAAGGAACTGGAGAAAGACCTATTAGATGTCCCAACCAGTATAAAATATTTGGTGTCATTTCATTTCAAGCACTTTATTTTTTGAAACTTTACTTTATTGTCTATATAGTCGACTATCTATCTAAGCAAGTCGACTGACAATTTGAAAAAAGAGTAATTCACCCCCTCCTCCTCTTACTACTTTTAATTGGTATCAGAGCGAGGACTCACATCTTTTTGCTTAATAGAAAAGAAAAAAAAGATCATGGCTCAAACAGGTATTGAACTATATTCTCAAAAGGAACCTCCCAAACCAGACCCCCTTATTTCAATGAAAAATATTTCTTATTGAAAAATAAGGATGAAAACCTTCATCAAATCCTATGATATCAAAGTCTAGAGGGTGATCAAACTGGGAGATCTCCCACTTGTCTCTACCAATCAAGATAAGGATGGAAAGAACCTGAGAATAATGAATCCTCTACTGAAAACATGCCTACTCTGAAGAACTATACTGATGAATAAATGAAAATTATTCAGATTAACTCAAAGGCCAAAAATATGTTTTACAATGTTATTAGTAGTGAAAAGTATAAAAAGATTTCATGTTGTGAAACTACTAAGAAAACGTGGGATAAACTGGAAGTTACCGTTGAAGGAACTAAGAAAATCAAGAAAACTCTTGTAAGTTTATTGGTCTATGACTATGAACTTTTCAAAATGAAAGGTGGGGAATCTATTAAAGAAACATATTCCGGATTTGTCAAAATTATTGGAAAACTGAAGGCTATAGGTAAAAACTTATCCTGTTGCAGATTAGATTACCAAGATCCTCAGAAGCTTTCCACCTCAATGGCTTTCCTAGGTTGTGGATCTTGAAAGTATGAAACTAAACAAAATAACCTATGATGAAGTCATAGAAGATATCATTGCCTTTGAAAAGGCTCACCTGAATAAGAAAGATCAACAAATGATAAGAACAATATTATAGCTTTCAAAGCCACAAATGAAGAAGAAGAAGATGCTCTAGATGAAGATGAACTTGCACTCATCACCAGAATAGTTATTGATAATTACAGAAGATTTAGAAATCAAAGAAGGGGAAAAATAAATTACTCAATAGGAAAGAAAAATGTTGACTTTAACAAGAATGGAAGTAAGTGTTATAATTATGATAGGTATGGTTATATTGCTTTTGATTGTACAGAAGCTAGAAGAGGGTCGTTCAAGGGAAGCCAAAAAAATTTCAGTTATTGGAGTTATTAAATACAATCAAATCATTAAAGTGACAACATTGAAGATTGTTGATTTATGGTAATATGGACAATCAAGTCAGGTAAGAAGTAATTCCTACAATGAATGTTCTAAATTACAAAATTTGATAGATCTTGCCATAACTGATCTAAATAAATCTCATGATGATAAAAAGCTTTATAAAGAGAAAAATAGACTGGAAACTTAAATTTGAATATTTTGAAATTGAAAATTACTTTTTTCAAGTTGATGATGTAATAAAAGTTAAAGTCAATAGTTTTAAAAAATCTTTCAGTCACAGTATTGTCATATCAAATCGGTCAACTAACTCTACTAAGTTTACTGATAAATATTATAATGGTATGTTTGATAATAGATATTATAGTTATGAAGAATCTCAATGGTCAACTAACTCAAGTAAGTCGACCAAATAGAGAAACAGCAGTCATAAGACCTATATTAATAGTTATTATAGCTCTAGTAGATCTCAAGATCAACTAACTCAAGTAAGCCAATTAAAAGAACATATCACAGTCAAAATACCTATTATATAACCACTAAATGATACTCTACTTCTTGTCATCATTATGATAAGCCTGATCACAAATATTATAGTTTTAGATTTTGCTCTAGAAATCCTAGCAAATGGATTTGGAGACCCAAAACTAAGTCAACAAACAACCATAAAATAGTGCAACCTATTAATACATGCTCACCTCTACTACACCTTAATTCAACAAATAACACTTAGAACAATTTCAGTAAACTTACCAATAAGTCAAAATATGTTGACAAATATGCTAATCAAGTCAGATAAAGTCATGTCAAGTAAAGTCAACCACTAAATACAACAACACGTATATATATTCCCTAGTTTACTCATGAAACCATCAAAATCACTTGTACCTTAAAATACGTGCCAAAGGTCTTTTAATTGTCCCCAGTGATAACCTACAAGGAATAAAAAATTTTCATGTACTAAATCTCAGACACAAGTACGTGTCAACCATATTTCATTAATAATTTGTGAAAATGTCCAAATACTGGAATATTCCAGAAGCAACAATGGTATATATATATATATATATATATATATAAGAAATCATATAACACAACGACAAAGACCAACAATTTTAATTTCCACAAGCTTTACATATAAGTTCAATGAAATGTGATCACATCTAATAGCATTCATTAACATGCAATACTAATAAATAGTTAACATGAACATATAACACAAGTTGGATTAAACTATGTAATCATCACCTACATTAATCCATACATGCATAACTCAACTATACATGAGCCATGTCTTTTCATGCAGTTTTTTCTTATTTTCAGTCTAGAGACAAATACAAAACATATAATTAATGGAATGACCTACTGTTAGGGTTTCTGCTCTGATTTTCTTACTAAATTTAAGTTTGACTTTTCTCAGAAGGAAAATAAAAGTAATACCATAATTACTTTTACTTTTCCTAAAAAAATATATAAAACTTTTTCATATTTGAAAAACCTCTTTCTTTGAGAAAAGGTTTTGGAACTCTATAAATAGAAGACCCCTCTTCTCATATCATAACACAACAACATGCACAATGTCGTCATTTAAGAGTCTTTTTTAGAGGAAGATTTTCTCCCAACGGTTTTATGTTTTCTTTTATATTAGTTTTCATGTGTAGGACAATTGGCCAAATCATATCTATAATATTATGTTTTAGTATACGTTTATTTTTCATTTGAATTATCACCACGATGGTTTGCAAACTTTAATCTTCTGTATGACGCCCTCTTAATTTCAAACCCAACAAGTGATATTAGAGCCTACGGTTCAGAGGTACAATGATTTGATAAGACGATATTAAAGACAGGTTTAAAGCGGATTCAAATCAAGCTGTAATTAGTTTTGCAATAATGAATATTTTTATCCAACTACATGTGGAGAAGAAGTTTTAAGCATATTTCAACATTGTTGTTTCTGCATCTTTAAGAAAATTAGTTATTTTTAACCCACTTTTAACCATAATATTTTAAATCTTATCTTTAAACATGAAAAGCTGTAGTGATAAAGATTACCTAAAGAATGAAGATCATGCATGTGAAGTAGACGGATCAAATTATGTCAAGAAAATCAAGCCAAAAAGGGGATATTTATTATCGTTTCTGCCCTGATTTTCTTACTAAATTTAAGTTTTAATTTTCTTAGAAGAAAAATAAAAGTAATACCATAATTACTTTTAATTTTCCTAAAAGAAAAATATATAACTTTTTCATATTTGGCAAACCTCTTTCTTGGAAGAAAAATTTTAAAATTTTATAAATAGAAGACCCCTCTTCTTATAATAAAATAGAATAGCATCCACAATGTAGTCGTTTAAGAGTCTTTTTTAGGGACAGATTTTCTCCCAACAGTTTTATGTTCTCTTTAATATTAGTTTTCATGTGTAGGACAATTGGCCAAATCATATCTATCACATAATGTTTTGGTATACTTTTATTTGTTATCTGAATTATCACCACGATGGTTTGCAAACTATAAGCTTCTGCATGACGCCCTCTCGATTTCGAACCTAACACCTACCCCATAGCAGATTATAACTCATTCCTAACCCCTAATTTCAAGTTCATGATCATTTCCTCTCTATTCTAGGGCTTTTCTATCATAATTCACCAAAAACTATCAATTTTATGGGTAATTTAGTAAATCAACAAAAAGGGTAATTTAACAATCATTAACCAAAATCTAATGATTTTAAACCTAATTTCTCTTTAGCATTAGAAAACCAGCTAAAATTGGTCCTTAAACCTTTATAAACTACGTAAACTATCAATTCTAAGGCTAGATTAAACCTAATTTCTCTTTAGCATTAAGCCACTACTGAAGCCCCAAACTACTTTTTAGAAAATTAAATTATTTTTTGGTGTTTTGGGATAAAGCAATAATTTATGTCACTATAGTGGCATATCTTACTATAGTAACATGCTATAGCGCATAATCGCTATAGCGGGCCTTGACCGCATTAATCGCTAGCGGAAATGATTTTGCTTTTGGGCATGTCTCTTTAGTAACATGCATGTTTTTATAATGAAATTGATGATGAAGAAACTTATTTTTCTCCAAAAGTTTACTTTTTTAAAAAAATTACATCTTAAATTCAAGACATTCCACACAATCTATTTTATGTCGAGGTTCATTTTGAGAGTTCTACTTAGCTGAATTTAATTTCAAAAAATTCTATAGGTTTATTATCATCTTATCTAACTAGAGACTAAGACAATAACTACTACATTTTTTAATTCATTTCAGATTACCCTAGACCATACTTCACTCTAATTTTTTTCGAGACTAGCCTAGCCTAAAAATTGTAACTTCAAATATAAGAAAATCATAGCTCAAATTTTTAGAGAGAGTCTTACACGTACGACAAAAATGTTCATTACAATTTTCTCCTTTTCCATAAAGCTTATGTCCTTATCTCATTTAGAATGTTGTACAAATAATCTTTAGGCAACACTTTATGTTTGAGGCCTTGATCTACAATAACTCACATCTAGCTCACCAAGTAGACTAGGTTATCATTTTTTGCATTAACGACCTAATGTCATTATTTAAGTCACTTTCGTGATATCAAGCTTATAGCTCTCAAATTATTCATTTAATATTTTTTCTCAAAATTCAGTCTCATCTTCACTCATTACTAAGATAAGGTGGTGATTCCATATGTGAGAAGGTTATCCTCTTGTCTGCTAGACATATTAATCATAAACAAATGAATAAATTATGCACAAAACATTTAACAATTAAAATATGTATACATGTAAATCAATTTTATTGATAATTAAAGAACATTTATCTTGTGAACATGGAAAAACAAAATATAAAATAAAGTATCTTAGAATCTATGCAAGCCTTGATATCTAGTGCGTTTTACAAATGCATCTCTAGACAAATGGTTGGTCAATAAATTTGCTAATATATCTTTTGCATACTTATACTTTAACGTTGACTACCTTGTGTCTAACCATATCTCTCGCATAGTTATACTCTATATCTATCATGTTTACACATAGAACTTGTTTTTTGATAGTTTGGGAGTGAGTTGAGACCGCCCAAGAAGGAAAACCCAGATTTTTATTTCTTTTTAGTCTTGCAGTTTGACTTTGAGGTAGGTTTTGACTTAACTTTATTCAAACATTACTTGGGTAGGGACTTATTGTGTAAATCATGCTATCAGTGAGTTGATTTAATGATGATCGTAGTGTTTGATATTTCTTCTTTTATTTTGATGGTCATATAGGAGCTTATAGCATGAATAGTGATATGAATAATATGGATTTGAGTACAAAATGAAATGAACTATTATTATGATGCTTAGTGGGGCCTTGGGCTTATGACAATAAGCAAAATATTTTATTATCATGATGCTCGTGTGAGGGCTTATTTGGGTAATTTGTTGAGATTTGAAAAGATTGAACTGTATATTGCATTATTGTGTTGTTTCACTCAGTATTGACATATATCATTATTTGTATTTTTCACTATCATGCATACTCACTCATCTCAATACTTGTTGGATTTATACTTATAGAAACACTGATTTTGAAAGAAGATGAACCATTTTTTTATATCAATATGATCTGATGAGATATTATGGAAAAGATTGATAATATTAATACTGATTGTTCTTGATTCAAAAGTTTTGGATAGGGTATATTGATCTCGTGAGTCCCTTATAGGTCCCTCCTAGAGCGATAAATGCTCAATTGGCGTATACCGCTAGGAATGGCTATTGCATAGTATCCTATTTTCATTGCATTATATTACAGTTGTTTTGTATTGTTGTGTTTAAATAAATTGTGGGATTTGTTGTTATTAAATTGTTAGGACTTTTTGTGTGCAGGTTTAGATATAGTATTCTTTATTCGATTTAGTTTTCCTTTTAAGCTTAGTCGACCTATAATGTCTATTAAGTACAAATAAATTATACTCCCCCTATGCTTCTGCATCCTTTTGGTGCAAATCCTAGTTTGAGTAGGCACCCATATGTTGACTTTTTTTGAGGTAGAAGTATCAAAGTTATGGTGTGCTTCTACCTTATGAGTCTGCCCAAGTTCATCGATCTTTCTATTTTCTGTCTATTTTACTTTGACAGGTAGTATTATCGAGTAAATTTATGCCTGTAAGACTTAGAGTTGCTCCGGTATACTCATGACACAAACAAGAACTCATGATTTGAGGTAATGTGATATGGGACAAACAACCATCATAGATTTTGATGACATCCTTGGAGATAAATACTTAAAGACTGAAGTTTTGATCACTTCGAGGACACAAGAGCATGCATAGAGGGCCTATTTTGGGGGTTCAAGAGAGAAATTCTGTGTGTGGAGGATTGCTTAGATCATTGAAGACTTGAGTACCTATGGTTTTTGGAAAACATTTAATGGGTCACGAATCGGTCACTTTCATTAAGGGCATTTTGGACACTTTATTGGGTCCAAATGCACTCCACGGTAGCCTCTCCTTTTGATGGCATTATTGTCATTTTATCTTGTCATATAATAGAATATAAATAGAACATCTTATGTCTTTTCTCATTAATTATTGAAATGACCTGAACCAAGGCCATAGCTACGACGGGCATCCTGAACCATGAAGGTACCAATGCCTTTTTCTATCTGGCAATCATGCACACCATTCATATACTACATAGAAATACAAAAAAAGATAATAAAACTGAAACATGGTCAGTTTCTTACTTCAACTGAACAATTATGATATTTAATTCATAAAACTTCAAAAACACATGACACTCATCTGTGAAATCTCTACTAACTGAAAATCAACATCTATAATACCCCATACTTTCCTAACTCAATTCAGCCCTTATTGTACAAGGGTTCTAATATATAACCTCCAGTATACTTACAATTTTCCAGTTTAAGACCCATCAAAGTATGGAAAATTCAACCATATTTCCAATGATATAATTTTTTCCTTAATCCGATAATCGAGTAAGAAGTTATGGCAATTTAATTTCAGGTAGTAGCCTAACACAATTATACAGTGTCACGGTAGCAGGCCAAATGGCACTCATTAGTTTGCAATGAATCATTGTATTAGTACTGCATCGCAGTGAAGTTCCAGTGCCTAATTGGTATTTTCAAGTGAAGCACCGCGATAAGTATTGCATCATCGAGGAGTGCCAATTTGCAGTCTTCAATTTTCAGTAATGCAATGCAATACCACTGCATCGTGCCAAAGAATATTTTTGCACTTATCGGTGCAAATACACTTTCAGCCAAATTCCAATGGCTCACAGCAATGGCACTATGTCGTGGTGATGGACAAAATTAAGATTTTCAATGACAAAAATTTAGTTCTTTCCAGGGGCATTTGGGTCTTTTTCCATGACCCTGTAATACCTCATACTTTTTTCTAGCTCAGTTTTTCTCTTAGAATGTCAAGGGTTAGCTTCAAAAATGAATATCACTTGATACATGTAGAATTTTCAAGACCTTCTTAGTTTCTATCCTAGTGAGTGAGCAAGTTGTTGCCAACTAAATCTATAGAAAGTGTCCTATCACTGTCCTTTATAAAATCATGTTAGCAGATTTAAAAGAGTTAGAGATAGTTTACTTTGACATTATTCTTGGCATAGATTGGCTCCATTCTTATAATACATCTATACATTGTCGCACTTGAGTGGTGAAGTTTTAGTTTCTAGATGAGCCAGTCTTTGCGTGGGAAGGTAATTCAGTGTTTCCCAAGAGTTATTTCATATCCTATATTAAAGCCAGAAAGTTGATCTCAAAAGGGTGTATCATCATCTAGTTTGAGTCAATGATGCTAAGTCTAATACTCAAATAGTTCAGTCAGTCCATGTAGTCAATGAGTTTCCTGATGTCTTTCATGAAGATTTTCCAGGGGTACTACCGATAGGGAAATAGAATTCGGTATTGACCTTCTTCCAGATACTCAACCTATCTCTATATTAAATGGCTCTATCTGAGCTTAAGGAGTTAAAGAACAGCCTAAATACCTCTTAGATAGAGGTTTTATATGGCACAGTGTCTCTCTATAGGGCGTTTCTATCCTATTCGTGTGAAAAAAAGATGGTTCTTTGCAAATATGCATTGACTATCATCAGCTGAATAAAGTCACAGTCAAAAACAAATATCCTCTTCCTAGGATTGATGACTTATTCAACCAGCTCCAACGAGAAAGTTATTTCTTCAAGATAGACCTTAGATCCAGCTATCATCATCTTAGAGTAAGGGAATGTGATATTCCAAAGACAACTTTCACAACTTGTTAAGGTCATTTTGAGTTTCTAGTCATGCTCTTTGGGCTAACAAATTCCCCAGTAGCCTTCATGGAATTGATAAACCGAGTGCTCAAATAGTATTTTAACATGTTTGTCATAGTCTTTATAGATAATATTCTTGTCTATTCTCGTAGTGAGGATGATCATGAAGACCACCTTAGAATTGTGTTGCAAATTCTTAGGTATCACTAGTTGTTCACCAAATTTAGTAAATGGGAATTTTGGCTAAGATTGGTAGCTTTCCTTGGTCATATTATTTCTAGTAATAGTTTTAGAGTTGCTTCCCAAAAGATAGAGACAGTAACAAACTGACCTAGATCTATTTATCTATCAGACATTAGAAGTTTCTTAGGTTTAGCTGGTTATTATAGATGCTTTGTTGGGGTTTTTCTTCTATTACATCCCCTATGTCTATATTGACCTAAAAGAAAGTTACGTTCTAGTGGTCAGATTCCTGTGAGAAGTGTTTTCTGGAGTTGAAGACTCGACTCACTTCAGCCCTAGTTTTAGCATTACCTGATGGTATACATTGTATATTGTGATGCTTCTAAAGTCAATCTGGGTTGTGTTTTGATCCAGAGAAGTAAGGTTATAGCCTATGCCTCTATACAGTTTAAGCCTCACGAAAAGAACAAACCCACCCATGGCCTTGAGATAGTTGTTCTTGTATTTGCATTGAAATTCTGGAGGCACTATCTTTATGGGTGCATGTTGATGTGTTTACGGACCACAAAATTTTGCAGTATGTATTTACTCAGAGAGAGTTGAATCTTCATCAGAGAAGGTGGTTAGAATTATTGAAGGATTATGATATGAGTGTGTTGTAGAATCCGAACAATGCCAATATAGTGGCAGACACCCTTAGTAGATTACCCATAGGCAGTATTGCTCATATGGAGAATGATAAGAGAGAATTAGTTTAGGAAATTCATAGGTTAGATATATTGGGTGTGAGGTTGGTTGATTCAGTTGAAGGGAATGTTTGGGTTCAGAGTAGTTCAGAATCTTCACTAGTGTCTTAATTAAAAGAGAAGTAGGATACGGATCCTAGTTTGGTCAAGCTGAAGGGTTCAGTTACGGACCAAATGGTAGAGATTTTATCCCAAGGGGGAGATGGTTTGTTGAGATACCAGACTAGATTGTGTGTGCCATGTATTGATAATTTGAGGCAGAAGATCATAGTAGAAGTGCAAGGTGTGAGTTATTCCATTCATTTTGAGCCACTAAGATGTACCGTGATTTGTAGAAATTCGATTGGTAGAGTGATATGAAGAAATATATTATAGAATCTGTAGCTAAGTGTGCGACTTTTCAAGAGGTTAAGGTAGATTAATCCAGTTATGGCATCAATCATTAAACAGAAGGTTGGTAGCTTCCGAGTCCCTGTTGATAATTCATGTCCTCTAGTTTATTCTCTGTTAAAATAAAATAAGCTTAAGGCATAACCTATTGTTTGAAACCAATAGATTCAAGTTAAAGCAACAGAATCTCAAGATGTCCTACTACTCTTTGAATCCTTTAAATACCTAGCATCATATCAAACCCTCATCCATGTATCCCATAACTCTGGCTAATAGAATTAGACGCTCATAATTTGATGAATGAAATAGCAAGTTGAATTCATGGTAATATGGATAAACTTACTGATGGATGAAACCCAATAAGTATTTCTTCAATTCAACAATAGTTGATAAGTGTTTTGAAAGAAAACAAGAAAAATATCTGATGAAAAAAGATGAAGCAATTTTTACGTGCCACCCTCCAAGTTAATTCTCTAATAGCTTCTCTACATGTCTTTAAATATTCAACCCTAAATAAGGAAATAAAATTAAAATTTATGATTTTCTTCAAAATAGGTGATGGCATTCTTGACGGTGTATGCAGGATGTCGCCAAATTTTCTGGTTAATTACTATCTTTTATTTTTCTGACGGTGTGTCAAATATGTGACAGCTCGTGAAAAATGTCATCACATCCTTACTGGAAATTAGCATAATCTACCTCCGTTTGATGGCCACTTTGACAGCTTTCCCATATTTGACGGCGCTGGTGAAACGTCGTCACATTTCATCTAAACTCCTCAAGTTCTGTCTAAGCTTGACTGCTACTTTGACAGCCCATCATATGACTGGCGGTCCTTCAGAAATGGCATCAGCTACACTTTAGCTCATTTGCACTAGATTTTAGCTGATTTATTTTTCTTTTCTTAGGGTTCCTCCCCTGTCACTAGTATCTGCATTAAAACAATAAAAACAATTAGAAAACAACAAAAGTTGCTTAAGACTTCGCAATTATTCTAGGTTAAAAGCCTTAAATGTATTCGCAATTGCACACACATCAACACCCTCAACTTAAAGAAATTGTCTGTCCTCAAGCAACTAAATCTAATTAAGAAAACACATAGCACATTTAGCACGCATAGCTCAACACAAAGTTATCCTTTCAACGCCAAACCAATGTGCATATCATTGAAAACAGTACTGTAATACAAAGGAATCAAGAGGTAGCATCAACCTTGGCCACAATAACCATTCACATATCAATAACACATTATCTAAACAAGCGAGTAGCTAGTAAAGATACCTATGTGCCCTCACAACAAAGAAATCCCCCTCTCTTCATACGAGAAATCCAACCATACAAATTAGGGGTTATCACCAAACTCTCACTCTTACAAGAAAGTTCCAATCAATGTATACTAAGTACCATAGGCTTGCCCTTATTTTCTTTACCAGACCTCAGATAGGCCAGTCAGGATCACTATAGTGCTTCTTTTAGGCTTGTAATATGGTTTGGGGTTGGTATGAAATTCAAGGTTATTTATAGTAACCATGCCTCTTTGGCACTACACTTCATTCTTGGACTCACTAATTATCCTCTTTCATTTTTCTTCTTCCCTTGATTATCCATATTCAAGTTGGGTATTGCAACAACTCTCTCTTCTTTTCTTTTTGTTTTTGCATTATTAGCACCCAGCTTTAGTTCATTCTCTTTTATTCCACCCTTCTTCATACTCCTCATGTTACACCATGTACCCCTATGATAGCCACCCTCAACTTAGGTTGTTTGCCTAGATAAAGGTGCTCAGTGTCCGAGGAATCCTAGGTTTAAATATATTTATTATGGTAGAAATGTAAAGGTGAAAGGTGTCAAACAAAAAAATGGTCAAACTAGGCTCTAAACAGGGATCAAAAGGGTGTTATGCATACAGCGAGGGATATTTAGGTTAAAAGTGATTTAATCAATGACGGTCTATGATCCTGTCCTGACTCCTATCCTAAGACCACGGCAAGACTAACCAGGCAAGTTCTGGCTTTAGAAAACAAAGGGAAACAAGTAATAGCTCACACACAGCTGGCACACAAGTATCTCACATATCACCACTTATCTAGTTCATGCAATTGTTCAGTAATGATGATCAAGTAGCTATAATTAATGTCATAACAAGATTCACAATGGTCACAAGTAAATATGATTCACACAGTTTATCAAGCAATACATTGGAAGGATGGTTAAACATTGAGCAAGATATGTCACTGCCTTTTTTTTTACCAAAAACTATGTTATAACAGAAGAGTACTAGCCACCCTCAACTTAGAACTAAAGCAAAAACTAGCGTAAGATTTAGGGTATACATCGACTGGGTTGTTCTCAGGGATCATGGGTTGCCTCCCATACAGTACTTGATTTGATGTCGCGGCACGACTCAAGTGTCTCAATTACCTCAGACTTCATCAAGACAGATAATGGTAATGCTTTTCACTGATTCTTCTGGGCCAATGTAAAGCTTGACCCATTTCCCATTTACCTTGAATGTACTGCCATCTTCATTTTTTAGATTCACTACTCCAGATGAGTGGACTTGATTTACCTTAAAAGGACCTAACCACTTATATTTCAGCTTCCCTGGGAAAATTTTGAGTCTGGAATTAAATAAAAGCACCAAGTCCACTTTTTTGAACTCTCGTTTCTCTATTTTCCAGTCATGGTACTTTTTTATCTTCTCTTTATACAAATCTGCTCGTTCATATGCCCGGAGACGAAATTCACCCATCTCATTCATTTGCCCTAGTCTTACCTCTGTTGCTTTCTTCCAATTTAAATTCAACCTATTGAGTTCCCATAAAGCTTTGTGTTCCAGCTCTATTGGCAAATGGCATGCTTTTCCATAGACCAGCTGAAATGGTGACATGCCAATAGGTGTCTTGAAAGTAGTTCGGTATGCCCACAAGGCATCATCAAGTTTTTGGGACCAGACTTTTTGGATAGCATTCACCATCTTGGATAGGATGGCCTTAACTTCACGATTCGATACCTCTACTTTCCCACTGGTTTATGGGTGGTACGGAGTAGCCACTCTATGTTGTTTCACTTCATATTTTGCCAGAGCTGCTCGAAATAATTTGTTGCAAAAGTGAGATCCTCCTTCGCTGATGACAGTGTGTGGTACTCCAAAGCGAGGAAGATGTTCTTTTTGAGAAAAGCAATGACTCTCTTTCCCTCATTATCAGCCAAAGCAACAGTTTTGACCCATTTAGAAACATATTCAACAGCAACCAAAATATACTTCATTCCATAAGAACTTACAAACAGACCCATGAAGTCAATGCCCCAGACATCAAATAATTCCACTTCAAGCATTTTTAGCCAAGGGCATTTCATGCATTTTAGATATGGACCCCTGCCTCCGACATTGGTCACATTTCTGCACAAACTTGTGGGCATCTTTAAATAATATTGGCCAATAATAGCCACCCTACAACACCTTCTTTGTTGTTCGGTCACCTGCATGGTGACCCTCAACTGGGAAAGCATGGCATGCTTCTAGTATGCACAGTATATCTACTTTAGGGACGCATATCGATATGATATTTTTTGCACATTGCCAAAAATGATAAGGTTCATCATAGAAGTAGTGTGTTACATCATGCAAGAACTTCTCCTTTGGTGGAACAAATGATTTTCTGGGAGGATCTCACTCACAATGTAGTTTGCAAAATTCGCGTACTAGGGCAATGTTTCCACAATAGTTGCCAGGATCTCCTCATTATGAAATGCATTATTAGCCTCATGTTCACCTTCCTTTCTAGAGAAATGAGCTACAACCTAGTTTTCACAACCTTTTCATATATTTGACTTCGAAATCAAACTCTTGCAGGAGCAACACCCATCTAATAAGCCTTGGTTTAGAATCCTTCTTGGCGATCAAGTATCACAAGGTAGCATGGTCAGTATGGACTACCACTTAAGTCCCAAGAAGATAAGATCTACTTTTCTCAAAAGCATACACCACAGCTAGCAGTTCCTATTCGGTTACTATGTAATTTTTTTATGCTCCAGTCAGTGCTCTGCTGGCATAATATATCGAGTGAAACAATTTATCCCTCTTCTATCCCAATACAGCTCCCAGCACGACACTATTTACATCACACATTATTTCAAATAGTTTTTCCCAGTCAGGTGCAATAACAATAGGGGCCTCAATTAGCTTATTTTTAAGGCACTCAAATGCCTTCAACCATTCAGGATCAAAGAGGAATTTCAATTCCTTCTCCAACAGCTTGCAAAGTGGATTTGCAACTTTTGAGAAGTCTTTGATGAATCTCCGATAGAAACCTGCATGACCAAGAAAACTACGTACTTTCTTTTCTGAAATGGGAGGCGGTAATTTCTCGATAAATTCTACCTTTGCTCGATCGACTTCAATCCCTTTTTCAGAAATTTTGTGCCCAATCCCTTTTTCAGAAATTTTGTGCCCAAGCACGATACCCTTCTTTACCCTAAAATGACATTTTTCCCAGTTAAACACTAGATGAAATTCAACACATCTTTTCAAGGCCACAGTCACATTATCGAGACACATTTCAAATGAATCACCTACCATAGAGAAATCATCCATGAATACCTCTATGGTATCTTTCACCATGTTAGAAAAGATAGACATCATGCACCACTGAAAAGTGGCGTTTGCATTGCATAGCCCAAATAGCATCCTCTTAAATACAAATGTTCCATATGGGCATGTGAATGTCTTCTTCTCTAGATCTTCTGGAGAAATAAAGATTTGGTTATATCCAGAATAACCATCCAAGAAGTAATACTACCCCCTACCAGCAAATCGATCAAGAATTTGGTCCATAAAGGGCATTAGGAAGTGGTCCTTTAGAGTCCAAGAGTTTAACTTATGGTACTCCATGCAGACTCTCCACCCGGTTACTGGTCTATGTGGAATTATCTTGTTCTTTTCATTAGCAACCACCATCGTATCCCTTATTCTGGGCACGCATTGAACTGGACTCACCTATTTGTTGTTAGAAATAGTGTAAACTACTCCGACATCCAACCACTTAATAATGTCCTTTTTAACCACCTCCTGTATTGGTGGGTTAAGATGGCACTGATGCTCAATGGTAGGAGTACAATCTTTTTCTAGTTGGATTTTATGCGTACAGATGCCAGGTGGAATGCCAATACTATCTGCGATGGTCTATCCAATTGCTCTCTTGTGCCTCTGAAGTACTTAAATAAGTGTTTTTTCATATTTTTCCTCCAAATCAGCTGCAATAATAACAGGTAGTATGGTCCTTTTCCCCAGAAACACGTATCGTAAGTGACCAAGTAGCTTCTTTAATTCCAACACTGGAGGTTCTTTAATAGATGGCTTGGCTGGTGGTGTTGGTAGATTAGCCAGGTCAAGGTCCAAATTTTTAGAAACATAAGAATATGATCCTAGGCCAGACAGGGTAAAAACTATCTTTTCATACTCCTCAATGCCTTCACTATCATAGTTCATCACAACCACGACTAAAGGCTCAATAACAAGTTGTTCAGTTCTAAGTACATCCTGTTCGTCCTCAAAATACAAATCAACTACTGAGAACAAACTCATTTCCTTATGCTGTTTCTTGATTTTCCCTCATCAAACCGCACAACTTCATCGTTCACCGTGAATAAAAGCTCATTCGCTATAAAATCCATTAACACACTTTCAATTGTGAGGAAAATTTGACCCAAGATTATGGGCACTTCTAAGTCCACCTCGCAGTCCAGAATGATGAAGTCTGCGGGGAATATAAAATTTAAGACCTTTACCAACACATCATAAAGAATTCCAATAGGTCGTTTTACTGACCTGTCTGCCATCACCAATCTTATGTTGGTAGGTGTGGGATTCCCCAGACCCAATTTTTTATAAATAGTCAATAGAATCAAGTTAACACTTGCTCCCAAATCACACAGTGCTTTAGTGAATTCCATGGTTCCAATTTTGCAGGGAATGGTGACTGCACCTGGGTCTGACTTCTTATGTATCAAGGTCCTTGTGGAAATAGTGCTGCAAAATTAGACGTCTACTTTCAGTTCAACACTCACTACTCATTTCTAGGTAACAAAGACTTTCATAAAATTTGTATATCCTGACATCTGCTTGAGTGCTTCGATCAAAGGTGTATTTTATGTCAATTTCTTGAGCATTGCTAGGAATTTGTTGAATTTTGCATCGTCTGCCTTCTTTCTAAATCATTGAGAAAAGGGAGATGATGGCCATGGGATAGGTTTCAACACCACTTCCTCTTCCTTATCCTTGTTCGATATATCTACAAAGCTATTCGGCTTCTCAAACTCCTTTGGGTGTTGTTCTGTTGGTTCCTCTATAACTTTCTTATTATTTAAAGATTTGCCCGCAGAAGGGCCAAATAAAATCTTACCACTTCTAGTGGTAATTGCCAGACATGAACCATCTGTCTTATGATCCTGAACTGTTTGATTAAGTAGAGTACCACTTCTTTCTTGGCTCAGTGTTAAGGAAAGTTTCCTTATATGTGGCTCTAACTATTTGATAGAAGCTAAATGTGAACTAACCAACTGACTCATATTGGAAAATTCACTCCTCATACTAGTTAATCCTGTGTTGGTAGTCTCTACTCCTTTCAACAATTTTTTCATTGTATCATCCATAGACCACTTTCCCGATTTAGCAGCTTTTTGATTTCCAGTACGAACATACAACAAATTTCTATCATTTCTGCTTCTCTAGTTTTCTTGCTCCCTGTCTCTATGATTAGGATTGTCATATCTATTACAACTTTGATTCCTGCCTCGGAAACCCCTTAATTAGTAACACAGTTGGCTTCTTCCTCAGGATCCATATCAACCCAGTCCCGAATCATTATAGCCTTTATCTTTTTTGTCCTTCCTGATAATAAGTGCTTGGTGAGCAGGTCTATTTGAGTCTTTAGATGGTCCATATCATGATCCTTCTCCTCATCTTTTCTGCACTGTTCATCATTCATTCCAATAGGAATAGTTGGACTTACCACCATAAAATTGTTAGTGTACCAAGCCCTACTTAGTTTTGTTATCCTATTTAGCATATCAACAGCATCTTGAAATGACAGAGCAACAAATAACCCACCAGCATCGTTATCTACCACTGGCTTTGTCACAGAGTTAAAAAGATCTGTACAAAGTCTCCATCAAATGTATATCCATCATGTTATGGTTCGCAAACTGTGTCAGCTTCTTCTTGAACCTCTCCCAAGATTCATGTAAAGCCTCATTTGGTAGTTATCTAAAATTATTGATCTCATCCCTCAACTATACCTTCTTGGATAGTGGAAAAACCTTTCTAGGAAAGCTCCTCTCAAATACCTCTAATTGGTTATAGAGTCAGGATTCAACTCATTTAGCCACAATGTTGTTTCTCCAGACAGATACAGTGGGAATATCCTCAACTGGATAGATCTCTGGATTACACCCTCGGTTATAAAAAGATTTGGAAATGGAAACAAAATTTAACAGATGCGGGTTGGGGTCATCCCCACGAAGGCCTCCAAACAACCCCTTTAGATTCAGGAGTTGGATCATAGTACTTGGAATATTGAACTTTTCTCCAAGTGCCAACGGAGGGGGAATGATTGCACTCGTTGCCCCTGCTCTATCCAAATTATCATCATCATCAACCTCATATCGTAGCGGTTGTTTTTTCATTCTGCTTATGCGGTGGGATTTCGGGTTTGGTAGTGCTTGGCTTAACCTATAAAGATCCTACAAATAAACAAAAAAAACAATCGAACATTAATCTGGAAAACTTAACTATCAGGAAATTTTCACACACAAACTTTCAGTCCACAACTATATTCCTCGAAAATAAGGCCATTTTTTATAATGTTCAAACTACACTCTTGTATAGGTGTAAGTGATCATTGTCAATATAAAATCCAACTTGGATGGGGTCGAATCCCACAGGGAATAGGGTGTGAACTTTGATTTGCTTACGAAATATCTTACTGGGAGTTTACTATTTATGAAAATGGGGTTTTAAGTTTTACAGAGAGTCAATTGTCACTATCAATATTTTAGTGTTTTTAACCAAGAAAAATGGGACACCAGAGTTATGTTCACCATTGGTTTTGGGAATTGACAAATACTAGGTAATGCTTTAGACTCTTGAAGTAAGTAGAAACAGCAGAATATCCCTGATGATGATACTATTTGACTTATCTCTCGACCTCACCAGACAATTTATTTCCAATAGGAGTCTCAGGTAGATTAATCCATTTATAGCATCAATCATTAAACAGAAGGTTGGTATCTTTCGAGTCCCTATTGATAATTCATGTCCTCTAGTTATCTCTCTATTAAAAGAAAATAAGACTAAGGAATAACCTATTGTTTGCAACCAATAGATTCAAGTTAAAGCAACAGAATTTTAAGATGTCCTACTACTCTTTGAATCCTTTAAACACCTAGCATTATATCAAACCCTAATACATGGATCCCATAACTATGGCTAATAGAATTGGCCGCTCATGATTTGATAAATAAAATAGCAAATTGAATTCATGGTAATATGGATAAACTTACTAATGGATGAAATCCAATAAGTATTTCTTCAATTCAATCACAAGATAGAAACCCACAATAGTTGATAAGTGTTTTGCAAGAAAACAAGAAAAATATCTGATGAAAAAAATGAAGAATTTTTTATGTGCCACCCTCCGAGTTAATTCTCTAATAGATTCTCTACAGGCCTTTAAATAGTCAACCCTAAATAAGGAAATAAAATTAAAATTTATGATTTTCTTTGGAATAGGTGACGGCATTTTTGATGACGTGTGCAGGATGTCGTCAAAGTTTCTAGTGAATTACTATCTTCTGATTTTTCTAAAGGCAAATCTGACGGCATGTCAAATATATGATGGCCCTTGAAAAATATCTTCATATCCTTATTGGAAATTAGCATAATCTACCTCAAGTTGACGGCCACTTTGACAGTCTGTCCCATGTTTGACAGCGCTGGCAAAACGTCATCATATTTCATCTCAACTCCTTAAGTTCTGTCTAAGCTTGACGGCTACTTTGAAAGCCCATCATATGTCTGACGGTACTTTAGAAATGGAGTCAGCTACACTTTATCTCATTTGCACCAGATTTCAGCTGATTTATTTTTCTTTTCTTTGGGTTCCCCCCCTAGCACTAGTATCTGAATTAAAATAATAAAAACAATTAAAAAACAACAAAATATTTTGTAGACTTTGCAATTATTCTAGTTTAAAGTCCTTAAATGTGTTCACAATTGCGCATACATCAATACGGGTATTCAGTTTACTCTCACTTTTGTAAAGCCTTTCGAAAGGGTCTTGGTACCCAAGTTCATCTCAATTTATCTTTTCATCCGCAGACAAATGGTCAGGCAGAGCGGAACATTCAGACCTTATAGGATATATTGAGGGCATGTGTTCTTTCCTTCAAAGGAAGTTTGGGTTACCATTTACCATTGTTCAAGTTTTACTACAATAACAATTACTATTTTAGTATTCAAATGGCCCCATTTGAAGCTCTTTATGGATGGAGGTGTAGTTCACCAGTTGGTTAGTTCGAAGTAGGTGAGGCCGCTTTGATTAGGTCAGATATGGTGTTTGAATCCATGGAGAAAGTTTATTTGATTTTAGAGAGATTAAAAGTAGCTCAGAGTCGTCAGAAATCTTATACAGGCGTAAGAATGGGAGATTTTGAGTTTGAAGTAGATGATCTTGTGTATTTAAAGGTTTCACCTATGAAAGGGATGAAGAGATTTGGCAACAACGGGAAGCTTAGTCCCTAATATGTAGGTCCCTATGGGATTTTAAGTCATGTTGGAAAGGCAGCATATGAGCTTGAGCTACCTGCAAACTTTTCAACAATTTATCCAGTGTTTCGTGTGTCCTTATTTAAGAAATGCATGGATGATTCAACTGTTATAGGTCCTCTATAAAGAATAGATATTAAGAATAACCTTTCTTACGAGGAAGTTTTAGTAACGATTTTTTATCATCAGATTTGTAAACAAAGGATTAAAGAAGTTCCCTTGGTCAAAGTACAGTGGCGAAATTAGTTTGTTGAGGGTGCTACTTAGTAAGAAAAATTATACATATGTGTCAAGTATCCTCATCTCTTCTCCACAAACTCATATTTAGCCAAAGTTAATAGTCTTCCTTAATTCAGTTTTTCCAGTCTCAGATTTTGCCATATGGTTATCTTTATGTAAATTCGTGCATTCGTAAATTAGTTTACTCGACCAGTATGTTTTAGATTTTTTCATACAGCTTTTTTCAGTTGTGCATGCCAGCATATAGCCTCATACCATCGGTATCTTTAGTTTAACTAATCTCATTTGAGGACAAATATTCCCAAAGGGGAGATAATGTAATACTCCTTACTTTTTCCTAGATCAGTTTATCTCCTAGAATGTCAAGGGTTATCTTTAAAAATGCATATCTCTTTATGCATGTAGAAGTTTCAAACTCTAGACCCACCAATGTATAGATAATTGGCTCATCTTTCCAACGATACTAATTTTGCCTTAATTCGATACTCGGTTAAGAAGTTAGGGCATTTTTAGTAAAATAGTATGGCATTTCGATAGGCACCACACTGCGATGAAATATAGAATCACTATTGTTTGCTTCCAGTGAAGTACCGCAATTGGCTCGTGTCACGGTGAGGTCCCAGTTCCTGTTTGTCAATTTTCAGAAGCTCACCATGATGGTACCGCATTGCGGTGAAAGCCTAAATGGCATTTGTCAATTTCCAGTGGCTTACAACGATAGCTCCGCATCGCGGTGAAGTTCTAGTTTGCAATAGTCCCTTTTCCAGTAAGCCACTGTGATAGTGGTGCATCACGATAGGGCCCAAAATTGGCTTCCAGTTTTCTGAAGTTGATTTTTAAAGGGGTAGTTTGGTCTTTTCCCAAGCCCCTATTCGTGAATAACACTGAATTAATCCTATTCTGACCATTATATGCTTGTTTTTCATTAAAATTCTCTCAAAGAAACCCTAGAACATCAAAACTTAATTCCCAAGAAATCCAAATTCCACCATTCTTTCTCCAAGGAAACTCAAAATACAAGGTTTCCAATTTAAGATAATCAAGAATCCTGCTTTAAGAGCACAAATAGGAATCCAAAATCAAGTGTTCTCATCAAGTGTATCAATTAAGGAATAGGGAGTTTTCAACAAGGATAACTCTTTCATTCTTGTGCCTAAAACTAGTTTTAATTACAAAGTAACACGAGTTTCAAATTAGGGTTCAGACCCCATATTGTTATTTGCATGATTATGAGATTTTAACTGATTTAGATGTTGAATTGCATGTCTACTATTGTATTTTCATACGTATTGTAGAAATTTCCAGATTTAGCCTTAAATTATCAATATTTTCATTACTTGGCATGAGTTTTATGATGATTTGACATGAAATAGATGCATCGGCTATTAGCCCTAGTTTTAATGATGTTATTTCAAGAAGATTACGCTATTAAGTATCCCATGATTTGTTATATTCATATTTTGAACACTTAGATAGAATGATTTAAATACAAAATACAAGTATATCTTTTAGAAACTAAATTTTATGACTCACTATATCTATGCAACATATTTTGTTATTCATGATTATGATTTTCAATTTTCAGATATTCCAGCTTATGTGAGTCATCTACATTTAGCATGCATTCTTTTACAAATTTATAATAATATTGAGAAATTGATTTACTTATGTATTCAGCCAAATATTCTCAGTACAATCCATAAGTAATGATCAACATATACGTCGATGTGCTACATTGTCTCTTAATGTAGGTTCAGGTGCTCAGTTTTAACAGCATAAGTGATTTCGAGCATCTTCATCTACATCCCAGCAGTTGGTGAGTCCTCATAGTTTGGGGACTTAGTCATTCAGTTTTTGAGCTTATTAGTATAGATGATTTAGTATTTTAGATAGTTCGGGACATCTAGTAGTTTGTCCCAGTGGCTCTCTAGTATTAGTAGTAGAGGCTTGTCAGACTGCTAGATATGCTTTAGATTTTTAGTATTGATTGATTAGACTCTTGTGTTAGTATTTTCAATTATATTTAGACACTTTTAGCTTAGCTCATATATAATTTTGCATTTTATCTTGATTATATATCTCCATACTTCCCTATTATGAGTTTTAGATTTAGTTGATACTTACAGGGTTAGCTTAAGGCTACTCGTAGTCTTAAGCACCGTGTGTTGTCTTAGGATTCATTTTTGAGATGTTATAGACCCTAAATAGTATAGAACACGACATTAATGCCCTAATAGCCTAATTAATCATTATTTTATTCAATTTCCTTAAATCAAGAACATTCTCTCTCAAATAGAAAACCCTAGCCTTTAAGATTCAAGGTCAATTCCTAAGAAACTTCAAGAATTCAACTACTTAAGTATGTTAGGTGTTCATCCTCGTGTTTCGTTCCATCCTTGTAGTTCAAGAACCCTTTTTAAAACTACAAGCTTTTAGTTTCATGATTTATATGAGAAAATTGGGTTGTATTAATGTTTATGTTGTTGTATGGGCTTTCAATTCAAGATTTAATTATAATTTTCAAGAACATAATATAGCATGTATGTTGATTAATGTAAATCCCATGTGAAAATACTAGAAATTGCAAGTTTAACTTGTAGTCATGATGCTTATGTGTTGTTCATTATTATGTGCATTAATTATCCTCCCCAAGTGTTTGACAAAATATCTCAGTAATTGAATTATGGACAATTAACTATTGTTATGCTTTCAAGATTTGTTATGTTTTATCTAATATGAAATCGAGACCTGGGTGTATTTATAACACAAAATCTAGTTATTATCTTAGTTACAGTAATTATAGGCTAGTCCCAGTAAAGTTTAAGAATAGTAGTACTCTGTCAATTAACAGAACTCAGTCCAGTACAGTCAGTCAACACGATCAATGTCAGTTTAATCAAGCCTAGTATAGTCTAGTAATTAGTTCAATGTTGATTCAGTTAGGAGTAGGATTCAGCACCGAGTGAACCCAGGGATGGGGGCAGTCTTACCGTAGAGGGTTTAATCCTTAGGAGCAGTCCCTGCATTACAAACTACGTAGCCAGCATAGGGCAACTCATCCCCCTACCATACTAAGGTTGTCACAATTATATATATACTTCATGAGTCTTCCTGTCATATTAGGGTTGACCTAGCATTGTTAGTATCCCATGTCAAGGTTTTAACACCCTTCCAATTGGGGTAACAGGTTGGACCCCAAATCAATCTATATCAGGGTATGTTAGTTAGATGAGCCCTCCTATAGTTACAGTTTTAGTCTTAGTATTCAGTAAAGAACTTAAACAGTTCAACAGAAGCATGGCTATCAGTTATCAGTTACTCAGCCATCAGAATTAAGTACTCAGTTTTGGTATAATCTCATATATATGATGTATATCTATATCCGCAGTATAGCATGTTCAGTATGTTCAGTAGATATAGTTTTGCATGTTCTCTTATCCAGTTAGTTTATAAAGTTCATTCAGTCAATTATCAGCTAATGCATATGAACTCATGTATATCATCCTTACCTCACTTAGCATACTAGTATATTACACGTACTGACACATAATCTTACTTTATAATATGATGTCTCATATCATAGGTTCAGATGCTTAGGTTCCTATCTGTACTTAGCAGCTCAGGCTATCAGTAGTATTTATACTGGTGAGTTCTAATATTTTGAGGATAGAGTTTACTTATTTCAATATTTTAGGAGTTCAGTAGTTATTTCAGTTGGATTTAGTTGGGGATTTATCCCATCAACTCCATATTCAGACAGTTAAAGGCTTTCAGACTAGCATAGACAGTTATTTAATTTTTGGATGTTATTAACAGTGATACTCAGTTACTATTATTTTAGTATTTTGAGAACCTTATGGCATTTTTAGATTTCTTCTGCATATATATTTCAGTATTGTATTCAGTGCTCACAACAAGTACCAGTCATGGGTTAGCTTATGGTCCTTCAGGGTCGTAAGCACTGTGTGATGCACAGGGTGCAGTCTCAGGGTGTTACAAACATGGTATCAGAGCCTAAGGTTCTAAAAAGTCCTATGGAGTCTGAAAGCCACGTCAAGTAGAGTCTTGTACATGGTGTGTAGTACGCCACACATATGGATAAGAGGCTATGAGGCATTTTAGGAAAAATTTCCCTTCTTTCAATATTCATATCATGCTAGTGAGCATGATTTCAAGTTAAACTCTCTTTTTAATCTAATTTTTCCTTCTGTTTACAGAATATGCCTCCAAAAAAGATCAACGGAAGAAGAACTAGAAACCATCCAGCACCTCCATCCATTCAAGAAGATCCCTTGAATGAGCACATTTCTCATGCAGAATTTAGAGCATCTTTCACCATTTTAGCCCATTATGTGGCATCTCAGAAGGAATGCCCAGCCGTTGTTTAGGCTAACCTAGTGTCTAATACTATTGCTGCTAGAATTTGGGACTTCACCCAAATAAATCTTTCTTTATTTTCAGGGTCTAAACCTGAAGAGGAACCACAGGAATTCCTTGACATGGTGCAGAAGGTAACAGATATTATGGGGGTATCCTCCAGTAAGAGTGCTAAGTTAGCTTCCTATCAGTTGAAAGACGTGGCTCATACATGGTTTAAGCAATGGAAGGTAGATAGGGGCGCAGATGCAGGGCCTATAGATTGGGAGGAGTTCACTACTCCCTTTCTGGATAGGTTATTCCCATTGTAGTTGAGGGAAGCTAAGGTTTTAGAATTCATTATCTTGAAACAGGGTAGCATGACAGTGAAGGAGTATTCTCTCAAGTTTACTCAGTTGGATAGGTATGCTCCCCATGTGGTAGATGAAAATAGGTCTAAGATGAGCAAGTTTGTGTATGGTGTGTCTGATAGTGTTGTCACAGAGTATAGGACCGAAATGCTGATTAAGGAGATAGACTTGGATAGGTTGATGGTCCATGCTCAATAGATTGAGAAATAGAAGACTAAGGAGAAAGAGAGGGAAAACAAGAGGGCTTTAATAGGCAGATTTAACTTTACTCAGCATAAGTTACAAAGTGGTAATCACCCTCAATTCTGCCCAAAATCTTTTGTTTCAGCTCTATTCTCAACCAGTCTCCGGTGGTGAGATACAAAAATGGTAATAGGGATAGGGTGCCAGGCTCTAAATCTTAGGGTAGTGTTAGCAGTGCTTGAATAAATCCTGTCTGTTAAAAATGTGGCAAAAATCATCAGGGTATCTAAAGGGCTGGAAGAAACGTGTGTTTTGGGTGTGGTAAACCAGGTCATAGAATCAGAGAGTGTCCTCAAGTGGGTTCACAAAGTCACCATAATCATCCCCTAACTCAATCCGGTCAACTGTCTGAGTAGGGTACCATTTTTAGTTCCACTAGGGGGCAACGCCCAAACATTCTCTATGCACTCAAGTCCCGATAGGATCAGGAAAGTTCTCCTGATATGGTCACTAGTACGTTATAAGTTTACCAATTACATACTTATGCTTTGTTAGATCCAGGAGATTCTCTATCTTTTCCAACCCATTATATAGTTATTAACTTTAGAGTTTGTATATAGAACTTTTCCCAATCTCTACCTCAGTGGGTAAGTCTATCATAGCACGGTGGGTATATAGGAACTTTCTGGTTATGGTGTCTCAGAAAGTAACTTTAGCAGACTTAGTAGAATTAGAGATGATGGATTTTGACATCATTCTCGGTATGGATTGTCTCCATTCATGCTATACCTTAGCTGATTGTAGAAATAGATTTGTCTATTATAAGTTCCCAAATGAACCTGGCCAAGAATGGAGGGGTAGTACCATAGCACTTAAGGGTCAACTTGTTGCATACCCTAGAGCGAGAAAAATGATATCCAAGGGGTGTGTCTATCATTTGGTTTGAGTCAAAGACTCTAGTTTCAAGACTTAGTACCAATTGCAAGTGAATTTCGAGATGTGTTTCCAAAAGATCTCCCTAGAGTTTCTCCCGAAAGGGAAATTGACTTTGAAATAAACCTTCTTCCTGATACTCATTCTATCTCTATTACTCCATACAGAATGGCTCCAGCTAAACTTAAAGAGTTGAAAGAACATTTGAAGGACCTTTTAGACAAAGGGTTCATCAGGACCAGCGTATCCCCTTGGGGTGCACCATTTCTACTCATGTGAAATAAAGACAGTTCTCTTAGAATGTGTATAGACTACCATCAGTTGAACAAAGTCATAGTCAAGAATAAATATCCACTTCCTAGAATTGATGACTTATTTGACAAACTTCAGGGTGCCAGTTAATTTTCTAAGATAGACCTCAGATCAGGCTATCATCAGCTTAGATTTAGAGAATATGACATTCCAAAAATAGCTTTTAGAACCCCGTATGGTCACTTCAAGTTTCTAGTCATGTCACTTGGTCTTACCAATGTCCCAGCAGCTTTCATGGGCTTGATGAACTACGTGTTCAAGAAGTACTTAGAAATGTTCATCATAGTCTTCATTGATAACATTTTTGTCTACCCTCACAGTAAAAATGACCATGCAGACCACCTTAGAATAGTATTGCAGACTCTTTGAGCCCATCAATTGTTCCATAATTTCAGTAAGTGTATATTTTCGCTAAGATCAGTAGCTTTCCTTGTCCATATTATTTCTGGTGATGGCATTAGAGTCGATCCTGATGTGTGAAAAAAATCTAACACATTTAATTCTTTTTAGCTTCAAATAATTGTGAATTCTGAAGTAACTCCTGTTGTTTTTATATGTTTGCTCATGATATTGTAGTAAAAGGCTGAAGGAATAGAAATAAATGATAATGGAGAAAAAGAGTTGAAAAGCTGAGCAAAAGAGAAGAAAAAATGGTTGACGACATCTGTAATAAGTCGTCAGCCTTGTGATAGCCTATCAGGAGCTGCGTCAACCTAACCAGGGAATTAGAGCTGAGAAATAGTTTTAACGACATCTGTGATGTGGCATCAAGTGGGTGATAAGGCGCCAAGAATGGAGTCACCCTTAAGTAGAAAATCAGCGATAGGAGAAAACATCTGATGATGTTGGTGATACGCCATCAGATCCTTGACGCGACATTAGAGTCATCATCATCCAAAGCTAGAGTATTGAAGAAACTGTAGCAAGTCTGACGCCATCCGTGATAGGGCATCAGACTCTCGATGTGGTGCCAGCTTGGGCGTCACCTAATCCGAGAATTAATTGAATTTGCTATTTTATTTCCTTAACTAAGCTTTAGTATAAATAGCATAATTTAGGGTTTATTCAAGGGTTCTCTTTTTTTGGTTTTGGAGAGTTTTTATTTTCTTCAACACTTATCAACTATTTGTGGATTCCTATTTTTGGGATTAAATTGAAGAAACTACTTGTCGCTTTTCATCCATTCGTAAGTTTATCCTTATTATCATAAATTCAAATTTGTATTTCGTTCATCAAATCACGAGTGGATAATTCTATTAGCCAGAGTTATAGGATCCACGGACTAGGGTTTGAGAGGTTACTAGGTATTTAACGGATTCAAAGAGTAGTAGGAAGTCTTGAAATTCTATTGTTTTAACTAAAATCTACTGGTTGTAAACATTAGTTTATCCCTTAGTTTTTATTTGCTTCTACCGGAGAAATAGACTAGAGGTCGTGAATTATCAACAGGGACTCAGAAGCTACCAACCTTCTGTTTAATGATCAATGTCATAACTGGATTGATCTACTTGAGATAAAATCCTATTGGAATTAGATAAGTTATCTAAGTTTGAGAGAATTAGATAATAAATTGTATGGTGAGGTCGAGAGATAAGTCAAATAGTATCATCGTCAGGGATATTTTGTTATTTCCACTTACTTCAAGAATCTAAAGCATTACCTAGTATCTGTCAATCCTAAAACCCATGGTGAACATAACTCTGGTTTCCCATTTAGACTGATTTCAAACTCTAAAATATTGAAAGTAACAATTAACTCTCTGTGAACCTTAAACCACCATTTTTGGAAACAATAAACTACCGGTAAAGTATTTTGTAAACAAATTAAAGTTCACACCATATTCTTTATGGGATTTGATCCCAACCTAATTCGGTTTTATATTGACAGCGATCGCTTACACCCATTCAAGAATGTAATTTGATCGTTATCAAAAATGGCACCGTTGCTGGGGAGTACGATTGTAGACTAAAATTTTGTGTGCAAAAATTTACAGATAGTTAAGTTTTCTAGATTTATGTTCGGTAGTTGTTTTTGTTTATTTGTAGGATCATCATACGTTACGCCAATCACTACTCAATCTAGAACCCCACAATATAAGAAGAATGGCAGAACAACCGTTGTGGTATGAGGTTGATTATGATGACGATGTGGATGAAGCAGCTATAATGGGTGCGATCATTCCCCTTCTGTTGGCACCTGGAGAAAAGTTCAATATTACAATTATGATGATCAAACTCATGAATCTGAAGGTATTGTCTGGAGGCATTCCTAGGGATGACTCCAACCTTCATCTGGTGAATTTTGTCATCATTTACAAATCTTTTAATAACCTAAGGGTAAGCCAGAGCACTATCCAGTTTAGGTTGTTCCCATTTTCTCTGTATGGAGAGGCAACATTGTGCCTGAATAAGTTGACACCTGACTCTATAACCAACTGGAAGAGTTGAGAGATGCTTTCCTAGAAAGGTTCTTTCTGCCGTCCTGGAGGGTACAGTTGAGGGATGAGATCAACAATTTTAGACAACTCCCAAATGAGGCTTTACATAAAAATTGGGAGAGGTTCAAGAAGCAGCTAAAATAGTTTCCAAATCATAGCATGATGGATATACCTTTGATGGAGACCGTGTACAGAGCTTTTAACTCTGTGACAAAGCCAATAGCAGATAATTATGCTGGTGGGTCATTTGTTGCTTTGTCATTTAAAGATGTTGCTGATATACTGAATAGGATGACCAAACTAAGTAGGGCTTGGCACACTAGCGATTCTGTGGTGGCAAGTCCAACTATTCCTATTGGAATGAATGATGAACAATGCATAAGAAGTGAGGAAAAGGATGTCTGTCTAAAGACTCAAATGGACCTGCTCACTAGGCACTTAGGAAAAATGGAAAAGGTAAAGGCTTTAATGATTCAGGACTGAGTTAATATGAAACCTGAAGAAGAATATTACTATGTTACTAATTAGGGGGTTTCGAGGCAATAGCCAAGGGAATCAAGGTCGAAAAGGGTATGACAATTCGAATCACTGAGGCAGGGAGCAAAAAAACTGGAGAAGCAGCAATGACAAAAATGGGTTGTATGTTCATGCTGGAAATGAAGAAGTAGCTGCAACTAGCTCAAGAAAGTGGTCTATGGATGATATGATGAAAGAACTTGTGAAAGGAGTAGAGGCTACCAACGCAGCAGTAACTAGTATAAGGAGTGAATTTTCCACTATAAGTCAGTTGGTTAGTTCACATTCAACTTCTATCCAGCATTTAGAGTAATAGATGAGTTAACTTTCCTCAATACTGAACTAGGGAATAAGTGGCAATTTACTTAACCAAAGTATTCAGGATCAGAAGATAGACTGTTCATGCCAGGCGATTACCACTAGGAGTGGTAAGATTTTATCTGGCCCTTCTGTGGGCAAATCTTTGAACAATTAGAAAGTTGTAGAGGAACCAACAGAAAAACACCTAGAGGAGTCTAAGAAGACGAATAGCTCTGTTGATATATCGTACAAGGAGAGAAGAAGAAGTGGTGATGAAACCCATCCCATGGCCACCACCTCCCTTTCCTCAACGATTGAGAAAGAAGGTGGAAGATGCAAAATTCAGCAAGTTCTTGGAAATACTCAAGAATTGACAATAAATATGCCTTTGATCGAAGAACTTGAGTAAATGCCAGGATATGCAAAATTCATAAAATACCTTGTTACCAAGAAATGAGCAATGAGTTGCGAACCGGAAGCATACCTCAACCTTTACAGCATTATTTCTACAAGTACCTTGATGGAGAGAAAGTCAAATCCAGGTGCAGTCACTATTCCCTACACAATTGGAACCATAGAATTCACTAAAACACTGTATGATTTGGGAGCAAGTGTTAACCTGATGCCATTGACTATTTAGAAAAAGTTGGGTCTAGAGAATCGCACACCTGCCAACATAAGACTAGTGATGGCTGAAAGGTTAGTAAAGCGACCTGTTGGCATCAATATGATGTGTTAGTAAAGGTCACAAATTTCATATTTCCTACAGAATTCATCATTCTGGACTGGGAGGTGGATTTTGAGGTGCCCATAATCTTGGGTCAACCTTTCCTCACAACCGAAAGTGTGTTGATCGATTTGAGAGAGAATAAGCTCTTATTTAGGGTGAACGATGAAGTGGTATGGTTTGACATGGATCAATAAATGAAACATCATGAGGAAATAAGTGTGTTCTCAGTAGTTGATGTGTATTTTGAGGACGAACAGGATGTGCTCAGAACTGAACATATTTTTATCTAGTCCTTATCCACTGTTGTGATGAACTATGATAGTGAAGGCATTGAGGAGTACGAAGAAACAGTTTGTTCCCTAACTAGGCTTGGTTTATATTTTTTTCTCCTAAAAATCTGGACCTTGACCTGGCTAATCGACCAACACCACCAGCCAAGCCATCTATTGAAGAACCTCCGACGTTGGAAATAAAGGAGTTGCCTAGTTACTTACGATATGTGTTTCTAGGGAAAGGGAGTATACTACCTATTATTATTACATCTTATTTGAAAGAACAACAGGTAATTACACTTATTTCAGAACTTTAGAGGCACAAGAGAGCAATCGGATGGACCATCACAGATATGATTGGCATTTCCCCTGGCATCTGTTCGTACAAAATCCAACTAGAAGAAGATTGTACTCCTACCACTAAGCATCAGCACCGTCTTAACCCACCAATGCAGGAGGTGGTTAAAAAGGAGATTATTAAGTGGTTGGATGCAGGAGTAGTGTACCCTATTTCTGACAGTAAATGGGTAAGTCCAGTTCAATGCATGCCCAAGAAAGGGGGTATGACAGTGGTTGCCAATGAAAAGAATGAACTGATTCCACTCAGAACAGTAACCAGGTGGAGAGTTTGCATAGATTACCGTAAGTTAAACTCTTGGACTTTGAAAGACCACTTTCTAATGCCCTTTATGGACCAAATGCTTATCGATTGGCTGGTAGGGTGTGGTATTGTTTCTTGGATGGTTATTCTGGATATAACCAAATCTGTCTTGCTCCAAAAGATCAACAGAAGACAATATTCACATGCCCATATGGCACATTTGTATTTAAGAGAATGCCATTTGGGCTATGCAGTGCACCCACCACTTTTCAATGGTGCATGATTTCTATCTTTACTGACATGGTGGAAGACACCATAGAGGTATTCATGGATAATTTCTCTATAGTAGGTGAACGTGTCTGGAGAATCTAAATGTGGCCTTGCAAAGATGTTCTGAATTTAATCTAGTGCTTAATTGGCGAAAATGTCATTTTATAGTAAAGGAGGTATCATCCTTGGGCACAAAATTTCTGAAAAAAGGATTGAAGTCGATCGAGCAAAGGTAAAAGTTATTGAGAAATTACCAACTCACATTTTAAGAAAGGGAGTGCGTAGTTTTCATGGTCATGTAGGATTCTATCGAAGATTCATAAAAGACTTCTCAAAAGTTCCAAAACCACTTTGCAATATGTTGGAGAAGGAAATGAAATTCCTCTTTGATGACGAATGCTTGAAGGCATTTGAGTTCCTTAAAAAGCAGCTGATTGAGCCCTCTATTGTTATTGTACCTGACTGGGGTGTATGCTTTCAAGAAATTTAGATCTTATCTACTTGGGACTAAAGTGGTAGTCCATACTGACCATACTGTCTTGCTGTACTTAATGGCCAAGAAAGATACAAAACCAAGGCTTATCAGCTGGGTGTTGCTACTGCAAGAGTTTGATTTCAAAGTTAAAGATAAAAAAGGTTTTGAAAACCAGGTTGCAGATCATTTATCTAGAATGGAAGGTGTACAGGAAGCTAATGATGCAACAAAGATAAATAATGGATTTCCTTATGAGGAGATCCTGGCAACTGTTGTAGAAACATTGCCATGGAACACGGATTATGCAAACTATGTTGTGAGTGATATCCTCCCAGCAAATCTTTCATTTCACCAAAGGAAAAAGTTCTTGCATGATATAACACACTACTTTTGATATGATCCTTATCTTTTTAGGTGATGTGAAGACAATATCATATGGAAATGTGCGCATGAAGTAGATGTATTGTGCATACTAGAAGCATGTCATGCTTCCTCGATTAGGGGTAACCATGTAGGTGAAGTAACGGCCAGGAAGGTATTGTAGAGTGGTTATTATTGGCCAGCATTGTTTAAATATGACCATGAGTTTGTGCAGAAATATGACCAATGTTAGAGGCAGGGGTCAATATCTAAAAGGCATGAAATGCCCTTAACTAAGATGCTTGAAGTGGAACTATTTGATGTCTAGGGCATTCACTTCATGGATCATATTTGTAAGTTCTTATGGTTTGAAGTATATTCTGGTTGCTATTGACTATGTTTCTAAATGAGTCAAAGTTATTGCTTTGGCTGACAATGAGGGAAAGAGAGTCGTTGCTTTTCTCAAAAAGAACATCTTCTTTCGCTTTGGAGTACCATGCACTATCATAAGCGATGGAGGATCTCACTTTTGCAATAAATTATTTTGAGTAGATCTTACAAAATATGGAGTAAAATAACACAGAGTGGCTACTCCGTACCACCCACAAACCAGTGGGCAAGTGGAGGTGTCGAATTGTTAAGTTAAGGACATCCTATCCAAGACGGTGAATGCTAGCCGAAAATACTGGTCACGGAAACTTAATGATACCTTGTGGGATTGCCAAACTTCTTTCAATACACCTATTGGCATGTCACAATTTCAGCTGGTCTATGGAAAAGCATGTCACTTACCAATAGAGGTGGAATACAAGGCTTTATGGGCGCTCAAGAGGTTGAATTTGAATTGGAAAAAAGCAGCAGAGATGAGACTAGGGCAACTGAATTATATGGATGAATTTCATCTCAGGGCATGTGAACTAATAGATTTGTATAAAAAAAAAGATAAAAAAAGTACCATGACTAGAAAATAGAGAAATGAGAGTTCAAAAAAGGGGACTTGGTGTTTCTGTTAATTCCAGACTTAAATTATTCCCAGGGAATCTAAAATCTAAGTGCCCAGGCCTTTTATGGATAATCAGGTCCACTCATCTGGAGTAAAGGAGCTCGAAAATAAAGATGGCGGTACATTCAAGGTAAATAGGCAATGGGTCAATCTTTACATTGTCCCGAAAGAATCAGTGAAAAGCATCTCCATTATCTGTGTTGATAAAGTATAAAGAAATTGAGACACCTGAGTCTTGCCGTGACTTTAAATCAAGCACTGCGTGGGAGGCATTCTATGATCCCTGAAAACAATACAGTCCAAGTATACCTTAACTCTTAATCTAGTTTTTGCTTTAGTTCTAAGTTGAGGGTAGCTAGTATTCTGCTATTGTAACATAGTTTTTAGTAAAAAACAATGTGTGGATTACAGTTACTTGTGACCATTGTGAATCTTGCTATGGCATTAATTTTTAGTTGCTTGATAATCACTGCTAACAATTGCATAAACTGAATAAGTAGTAGCTGGTAATATACTTGTGTGCCATTTTACTGTGTTCCCTTTGTACTGTCAAATCCAAAACTTGCTCGGTTCATCTTACCTTAGTTGAAATATAGGGTTTAGGAAAGGATCATAGGCCATTTTTGAATTGAGTCACTTTTTAACCTAAAATGACCTTCCATGTGTAGATGTTACCACTTGATCCCTGTTTTGAGCCTAAATTAACCATTTCTTTCTATAATACCTATCACCTTCCCTTTTAGATCATAATGAACCTATTTTGGCCCTGGTTCTCTTTGACACTATACACCTTGACTTAGACAAACAGCCTAAGTTGAGGATCGCTATCATAGGGGTGCATGATGTAAATTGGGTATGAAGAAGGGTAGAGTAAAAGAAAAACAATAAGTGAAAAATAAATAGAAAGTTGGGTGTTGGTGAAAAAGAGCAAGAAAAGAAATTTGTTTGAATAGGAAGAAAGAACCACCCTTGTTGAATGTATGATCAAGAAAAGAAGAAAAGAGGAGAAAAGAAAAAGAGAGAAAAAGAAGTTAATAAGTGGACCCCACAAGTTAAAGTAGTACCAAAGAGGTTAGTCACTCTAAATGTCGTATAATATCATACCAGCCCTTAGCCTACGTTACAAGCCTAAGAAAGACCTATAGTGATCCTAGCTTACCTACTTAGACACTTTGGTAATGAAGATAAGGGCAAGCATATGGTATTTGGCATACATTGTTTTGAACTTCATTCTAAGAGTGAGTATTTTTGTAATGATCCCCATGTTGATACTTTGATTTCTATTGTGAGAGAAAAAAGGGAAATTCTTTGTTGTGAGGGCACACTAGTATGTTGCTAAGTGACTTACTTATTTGGGTAGGGTCATATTTATATAAGCATGATTGTTGGTACTTAGTTGATGCCATGGATGGAATCCCTTGAGTCACATTGCTGCTTTTCAATAAGATATGCAGTAGTTTAAATTGGTTGACCTTGGAGGCGGTAACTGAGTTTTGAGCTAAAATGGTTGTTGACTGCTGAATGTTCTTTGTATTCTCTTAGTTAGTTTGTTTCTTGAGGACAAGTAATTATTTTAAGTTAAGAGTGTTGACGTGTGAGCAAAATCTAACACATTTAATATTGTTTAGCTCAAAATAATTGTGAATTCTGAAGCAACTCTTGTTATTTTGATGTGTTTGCTCATAATATTGAAGTAAAAGGTTAAAATAATGGAAATAAATGACAATGGAGCGAAAGAGTTGAAAATCTGAGCAAAAGAGAAGAAAGCATGGCTGACGACATCGGTGATAAGTCGTCAGCCTTGTGATATCCTATATGAAACAACGTCAGCCATAACCAGGGAACTAGAGCTAAGAAACATTTCTGATGACGCTTGTGATGAGGCATCAAGTGGGTGATAAGGCGTCAAGAATGGCATCAGCCTTAAGTAGAAAATCAGCGATAGGAGAAGACATCTGATGATGTTAGTGATACGCCTTCAGATCCTTGACGCGGTGTCAGAGTCATCGTCAGCCTAAGGCAGAGAATTGAAGAAACTAAAGCAAGTCTGACGCCATCCGTGATAGGGTGTCAAACTCTTGATGCGGAGTCATCTTGGGAGTCACCTAATCCAAGAATTAATTGTATTTTCTATTTTATTTCCTTAATTAGGCTTTAGTATAAATAGCATCTTTTAGGGTTTATTCAAGGGTTCTCTTTTGTTTATTTTGTAGAGTTTTTATTTTCTTCAACACTTATCAACTATTTATGGATTCCTATTTTTGGGAATAAATTAAAGAAACTACTTGTTGCTTTTTATCCGTTCGTAAGTTTATCCTTATAAATTCAACTTTGTATTTGATTCATCAAACCATGAGCGGCTAATTCCATTAGCTGGAGTTATGGGATTTATGGACTAGGGTTTGATAGGTTACTAGGTAGTTAAAGGATTCAAAGAGTAGTAGGACATCTTGAAATTTTGTTATTTTAATTGAAATCTACTGGTTACAAACATTAGGTTATGCCTTACGTTTTATTTGCTTCTAACGGAGAAATAGAGTAGAGGTTGTGAATTATCAACAGGGACTCGAAAGCTACCAATCTTCTATTTAATGATCAATGTCGTAACTGGATTGATCTACTTGAGATAAAATCCCATTGGAACTAGATAAGTTATCAAAGTTCGAGAGAATTAGATAATAAATTGTATGGTGAGGTCGAGAGATAAGTCAGATAGTATCTTCATCAGGGATATTCTACTGTTTCTACTTACTTCAAGAATCCCAAGCATTACCTAGTAGCTGTCAATTCCCAAAAGCCATGGTGAACATAACTCTAGTTTCCTATTTAGACTAATTTCAAACACTAAAATATTGAAAGTGACAATTAACTCTCTGTGAACCTCAAACCACCATTTTCAGAAACATTAAACTACTAGCAAAGTATTTCGTAAACAAATTATAGTTCACACCATATTCCTTGTGGGATTTGACCCCAACCTAGTTGGGTTTTATATTGACAACAATCGCTTACACCCATTCAAGAATGTAATTTGAGCATTATTAGATCCTCAAAAGACCGAGGTGGTAAGAAATTGGCCCTAACCCATTTCTTTATCAGGTATCAGGAGTTTTTAGGTTGGGTTGGCTATTACAAATTGTTTGTTAAATGATTTTTTTCTATTACATCCCCCATGTCCAGATTAACTCATAAGAATTTTAAGTTTTAGTGGTCAGATTCTTATGACAAGAGTTTTTAGGAGTTAAAGACTCAACTCACTACAGCCCCAGTTTTGACCTTGCCAGATTGTTTGGATGGGTTTTTTATGTATTGTGATGCTTCTAGAGTTTGGTTGGGATATGTTTTAAAGCAGAGGGGTAAGGTTGTGGCCTATACCTCTAGATAGCTTAAGCCCCATGAAAGAATTATCCTACTCGTGATCTTGAATTAGCAGCTTTTGTGTTTGGTTTAAAGATTTGGAGGCACTAGTTATATAGGGTGCATATTGATGTGTTCACATACCATAAGAGCCTGCAGTATGTATTTTCTCAGAAAGACTTGAACTTGCATCAGAGAAGGTGGTTATATTTGTTAAAATACTATGACATGAGTGTTCTATATCATTCCAGCAAGGCTAATGTAGTAGAAGATTCCCTCGGTAGGTTTTCCATGGGTAGTATTTCTCATGTTGAGGATGGTAAGAAGAAGTTAGTTCATGAAGTTCATCAGCTGACTAAACTGATTGGAGTCAGAATAGGTTTTCCATTTGGTTGATGCGGTGTAGGGTAGTGTTTAGGTGTAGAATAGTTTGGAGTCATCATACTTTCTGAGGTAAAATAAAAGCAAGACAGGGATCCCAGTTTAGTTAAATTGAAAGAGTTAGCCAGTTACTAGATAGTAGAGGTTTTCTATCAATGGAGAGATAGTGTGTTGCATTGCTAGGGTAGGCTATGTATGCCATGTATGGATGGCGTAAGACGGCAAATTCTTGATGAAGCACATGGTGCATGTTACTCTATTTATCTTACGGCCACTAAGATGTACCACACTTGTGGGAAGTCTATTGCTAGAGTGGGATAAAGAGAGATATTGCAGAGTTTATAACTAAGTGCTCCCCACGTCAGCAGGTTAAGATTGAACATTAGCAGCCTAGTGGGTTCATGCAGTAGTTCAGTATTCCCACTTAGAAGTGAGAGGAAGTAAACATGGTTTTCATGACAAGTTTGCCTCATACTCGTCGTCAGCATAATATGATTTGGGTCATTGTAGACAAGATGACCAAATCAGCCCATTTCTTGCTAGTTCATACCTCTTATTCAACCGAGGACTATGCCAAGCTCTATATCAGAGAGTTTTTAGGATACACAGTGTCCTATTGTCCATCATTTCAGATAGAGGTACATAGTTTACCTCTTACTTTTGGGAAGCCTTCCAAAAGGGTCTTGGTACCCAAGTTCACCTCAATACAGCCTTTCACCCTCAAACAAATGGTCAAGCAGAAAGGACTATTGAAACCTTTAAGGATATGTTGAGAGTGTGTGTAGTTGACTTTAAGTATAGATGGGATGACCACTTACATTAGATTGAGTTTGCGTATAATAATAGCTATCATTACAGTATTTAGATGGCTTTGCTTGAGGCTCTTTATAGGATAATTTGTGGATCTCTCATTGGTTGGTTTGAGGTAGCTAAGGTTGCGGTAGTAAGGCCTGACCTAGTGGTTGATGCCTTAGAGAAAGTACAGTTGATCAGGGAGAGGATTAAGATAGCCCAAAGCCCACAAAAATCTTATGCAGATATGAGAAGGAATGATCTTGAATTTGAGATTGGTAATTATGTGTATTTGAAAATCTCTCCCATGAAAGGGATGAAGAGATTTGTTAAGAAGGAGAAACTTAGTCCCCGATATGTTGGTCATTATAGGATTTTGATCCATTTCAGTATGGTACCTTATGAGCTTGAGTTACCTACAGACTTAGCATTAGTGCATCCAGTGTTTTGTGTCTCCTTGCTAAAGAAATGCATATGTGACCCAAAGTTTGTAGTCCCTATAGAGAGTGTAGATGTTCAAAATAGTTTCTCGTATGAGAACGTCCCAGTCAAAATCCTTGATCATCAGATTCATAGACTAAGGAACAAAGAAGTTTCTTTAGTCAAAGGTTTTTGGCAGAACCAGTCCGTTGAGGGAGCCACTTGGGAAGAAGAAGCGGATATGCAGAGTAAGTACCCTCATCTCTTCTCCGCAAACTCATATTAAACTTAAGGTACCAATCTTCTTAAAATATCTCTTTTCCATGCTTAGTTTCAACTGCATATCATTCCAACGTCAGTCATACATTCATGAATAATCTCAGTCATGTAATTATGCTTCAGTTGTGCATATTCAGTATGTAAATTCAGTTCATCAGTATTTTTAGCTTAAACAGACTTATTCGAGGATAAATATTCCCAATGAGGAGATATGGTAACACCCAATACTTTCCTAACTCAGTTCAGCTTTTATTGCATGAGGTTTCCTATATATAACCTTTAGTATACTTAGAATTTTCCAGTTTACGACCTTTCTAGGTGTGGAAAATTCAATCAGCTTTCCAACAATATAATCTTTTCCTTAATCCGATAACTGGGAAAGAAGTTATGGCAAATTTAGTTTGAGGCAGTAGACCAACGCGATTGTACGCTGTCATGGTGGCGGTCCAAATAGCACTCATCAGTATCCAGTGAATCATCATGATAGTACCACATCACATTGAAGTTTTAGTTCCCAATTAGAATTTTCTAGTGAAGTACCAGGATAAGCATCACGTCGCTGGAGGAGTGCCAGATCGCACTCGTCAATTTGCTGTGACATAATATGATACCACTACATCACGCCAAAGCGTATTTTTGCATCTGTCCATGGAAATACACTTTCAGCCAAATTCCAGTGGCTCACCGTGATGGCACCGTGTCACGGTGATGGACAAAATTGGGATTTTCAGTGACAAAAATTTAATTGTTTCTAGGGGAAGATGAGTCTTTTTCCATGACCCTAATCAGTGTAGAATACGATATTAATGACCTAATAGCCTAATTAATAATTATTTTATTAAATTCCCTCAAATCAAGAACATTCTCACTCAAATAAAACCCTAACCTTCAAGATTAAAGGTCAAATCCCAGGAAAAATTCCAAGAAACTTCAATAATTCAACTACTCAGGTATGTTAGGTGTTCATCCTCGGGTTTCCTTCCACCCTTGGATTTCAAGAACGCTCTTTAAAACTACAAGCTTTCAATTTTATAATTTAATTGCGCAAATTGGGTTGTATTCATATTTGTATTATTGTAGGGGTTTTCAGTTCAAGATTTAATTATAAGTTTCATGAACACAAGATATCATGTATGTTGATTGATGTAATTCCCATACGAATGTCCTTGAAATTACAAGTTTGAGTTGTAGTATGATGCTTATGTGTTGCTCATTATCATGTGCATTAATTATGCTCCCTAAGTCTTTGATAGAATGTCCATGTGAATTAAATAGTGTAATCATGACATATTAGCATGTGTTCTAATTCATGTACAAGTTCATAACCCGCAAGTGTTTGACAAAATTTCTCAGTGATTGAATTGTGGACAATTGACTATTTATATGCTTTCAAGATTTGCTATGTCTTATCTATTATGCTATCGAGTCCTGGGGTATTATTACCCAAAATCTTGTTGTTTACTTAGTTGAAGTAGTTATATACTAGTCTCAGTAAAGGTCAAGAATAGAAGTACTCAGTCAGTTAACAGAACTCAATGAACTCAGTCCAATACAATCAGTCAACACGATCAGTATTAGTTCAGTCAACCTAGTACAGTCTAGTAATCAGTTCAGTATCGATTCAGTGGGGAGTAGGATTTAGCGCTGAGCTAACCCAGGGATGGGAGCATTACTACCATCAAGGGTTTTGACCCTTAGTAGCAGTCTAGGGTTGATGCAATCATATATATACTTCATGAGTCTTTCTGTCAGATTAGGGTTGACCCAGCATTGTTAGTATCCTATGGCAAGGTGATAACACCCTTCCAACTAGGGTCATAGATTGGACCCCAAATTAGTCTATATCAGGGTATGTCGGTTAGATAAACACTCCCATAGTTATAGTTTTACTCTCTGTATTCAGTAATGGACTCAGATAGTTTTACATAAGCATGGCTATCAGTTATCAGTTACTTAGCCATCAGAATTCAGTACTCAATTTTAGTATGATCTCAGATACACAATGTATATCTATATGCGCAGTATAGCATGTTCAGTATGTTCAGTAGATACAGTTTTGCATGTACTCTCATCCAATTACTTTATGATGTTCATTGATTCAGTTATCAGCTCATGCATATGTACCCATGTATATCAGCCTTACCTCACTTAGCATAACATTACATTCCATGTACTGACGCATACTCTTTATTTGAACTATTATGTCTCATATCATAGGTTCAGACGCTCAGTTTCCTAACTGTAATTAGCAGCCCAGTCTATCAGCAGTAGTTATAGTGGTGAGTCCTTATTTTTCGAGGATAGAGTTTACTTATTTCAGCAGTTCAGTAGTTATTTCAGTTGAAGTTAGTAGGGGGTTTGTCCCATCAACTCCATATTCAGACAGTTAGAGGTTTTCAGACTAGCATAAATAGTTATTCAGTTTTTGGATGTAATTATTAGTGATACTCAGTTACTATTATTTCATTATTTTGAGAACCTTTTAGCATTTTTAGATTTCTTCCACATATATATTTCAGTATTATATTTAGTGCTCACAGCAAATACCAGTCATGGGTTAGCTATTGGTTCTTTAGGGTCGTAAGCACCGTGTGATGCCCAGGGTGCAGTCTCGAGGCATTCTAACATCTGTCTAAAAATTGGGACAAGGCCCCCAGTCGGACCATGAACTGAAAATTAAATAACATTTTTCCATAGACACGACCTTTCAAAATAAGAGAGGCTCACCAATTGCAAACTTCTGACAGATCAATATACGGCTTAGTGGAACCCTGGGACTGTGCCTTAAATCCTTAAATATAGGGGGCAATGCAAATGTACTAGTGCGCAGAACAATCCAAAAACAAAATACTGGTATATAATGTAAGTGAGAGCATTTCATGAAAAGTATGCCAGCATAAAACATTTGAAAATCTATATGCATAATAAATAAGCTTCCAAAACATTTTTTTAAATATTAACTCAACATCTTTGTCTTATTTTTGAGCCAGGTGGTACACTCTACAAGTCTGATATTCCATAGGCTATATGGAATCCACCCTTGACTCGGCAGCCAAGCCTACAACCCAAGTTTGCCACAAGGGTTGGAGTTTCAAATTCTGATACACCACATGGCACTAGGCCAGGGTATAATCCCTATTAGGGATATAATAACCTGTATTGGCAAAACATGGTTTTAGGAAATGAATTTTCTGAACTCATGCCTTCTTCGGATAACCACCTAACATCTCTTAAGCCTATTTTTATCCTTTTCTAAACATACATCTTTCAAAACTCAAATTTTAAAAATCTAATCGAAATCTGGCTTCTATCCTGTTCTAAGTCTGTTATGGCATTATCTGATTTTGGTATCATCGTACCAAGACTTGCAAGTCATAAATCTAAGCCATATCATAATTGTATCACATTACTTTCATTCAAAACAATGTTCATACCACCAAAACATTCAAACAATACAAGAGGACTCATATTTCAAATATATGTCAAACTACGCAAAGACTCTTTTTTCAAAATTTCAACCAATGGTGGTCAATTTCTCAAAACATCATGCAATTCCTTCGATTATTACATTTTGCATTTAGAAACAAGAAACATCCCTTTCTTCAATTCACAACCAATATAAAGTTCATAATTTATAGTAAAACCCTTGGCTCATGATTTAAATCATGTAATTGAATAACCCTTAACTTGGAAATCAAAAAGGTACACAATGAGGAGTAAAATTCGTTCTTCATGCTCATAATTCATACTTCAAAACCGAAAACAATTTATTCATATACATGAGTAAAGTTCGAATTCAACGTATGGCCTCAAGACCAAAATAATGTATCATTAGAAGGATTTACAATGCTTAGTTTTTAATGTAATTCAAGATCTTCATGAAAACACGATTTCTCAACATTCTAAACAATAATATAATGATTTACCCATGCCCATGTAGTTTAGGAAAACCCTACGTACCTTAACCGATGAAGAATTTACGAAAAAGTTGATCCCTTGAACTTGAATGTTTAACCCTAAGTTGTTTTTCTCCTATTGTGTTTTTGAAAGGTGAACTAGGGATTTAATAGAGTTAAAAAATTACTAATGACCCTAATTTCATCTATAGATGTTTAGGGACGGTTTTGGAAGGTAAACAGAGTTGGTTGCCCTTGAAATAACTCAAAACGGAGTTCATATACCATAGAACATAGGGTTTGTAGAGCAAACCCCATAGAAAACCTTACGATTTGTGTCGCACATCCTATGGTAAGCATTAAAGTTTACGGTACCTAAGCCATCACCAACCCTGGATAGTGTCTCATTCAAACATGCATAAATTTTGACTCCGTACTCGGATTGACAAACTGGCGGAGGCATTGGAAAGAAAACTCAAAGATATATAATAGGCCCTCTAACTCATCATATTATAGAATTAATAGTTGATGAATGTTGACCCAAGTTGAAACATCCCCTAAAACTTAATCGATAGAAACGTTTTTTAACATGTCGTTGAGTTAGGGGATTTTTGTGACCTCAATTCCTATTCAAAGGTATTCCCACTCTATAGAATTGATCACCATACATATATTAACAAGGAATCATTTGGTTTAGGTTTATATGTGTAGGAATAATGTTTTAAATTCTATCCCGAAGGTGTGGGGTATACCATTATCTCCCCTTGGGATCATCCATCCCCGATCAATAGGTAGGGACATATGGAACCTCTAAAAGTATGGAATAGCGAATGTAACCTCAAAAGTGCTTCATGATAACCCCTAGTGAAACGCGTAAGCATGAATTACTGAAACTTTACATAGAGATGAACTTCCATGCAAGTTCTGTGAATTATAATCATCACCATATAGGCATGATTATATTTGGTGTGATATGCCTGATTTACATTGGTATTAATCATGAAATAAGATTTCGCAAAAGACAAGAAATCAAAACATTCTCCACCTTACAAAATATAACGAATGGACCTTAAACTTGCAGACGTTAATCAACTATGCCCCAAATAATAAATAAACAGCATACTACATTATTTCCAACCTAAAATTCTCCCTTGAACTATCTAACCATAAGATTTTGAGTCCTAGTACAAAATACTTCCATGTTGAAGCCTACCTCGGAGTAAAAAGGTGCAAACTCAAATTATGGGACCTTGTACTCTACATTAAATTAAGAAATCACCTTGCTTTATCACTGTAATCCAACAACCTCAAGTCTTAATTCAAGGAGTACTAACCACATGGCACATTGGTTTGCGTTTTCATCAATCACAACATTCAAACCTATCATTACTACTCTCACTTCATGGATCTCCCTACTAAGGCAAGGAAATTTTATCACTCTCACAAAAAAAATTTCCATAGATCTCCTTCCTAACTATTTCATGTAAAAAAATTTCATCTCCTTCTTCCCCCCTTCTCCAATAACCTTAGATCAAGAAATCACTTAAAACTTTTCCAATTTAAGAACAAATATTGTAATACCTCGAAAATACAAACCAATATTAGAGTCATGTTCCAAGATCATGCAAAGTACCTTATAGTCCCTTAGTAATTTTATGAGTGATTTTGATGTATATTAAGGCCTCAAATAACTCCCAGCTATTATACAAACCAAAATATTCCTTACCGGTTGAGTTATAGGGAAGAATGTTGCTTTAGTCAACTTCAAATGAGAATATCTTTTGCTCTATTTAGAATTTCCAGATCAAGACCCACCAAATGATAGGAAATTCAATTATATTTCAAACGATATGAATTTCTCCCAAATCGATACTCTTGTGAGAAGTTATGGCATTTTTAGTGCAAAATAGTAGCCCAACGCGATAAGACCGCGTCGCGGTGATGGCCAAATTCACATTTGTCATTTTCCAGTGTGCCAACGCAATAAACACTACATCGTTCCAAGGAGAATTTTCTTAATTATCACTTTCTAGTAGATCACCGTGATTGGCCGGTGTCACATCAAAATTCTTGATGAAGCAGATAATGCATCGCGGTGGATTGAAAAATGGCACTCGTCCTTTTCCAGTGAGGCACCGTGATAGCACCGCGTCACGCCAATGTACAAAATTGGGATCTTCCTTTTTTGTAAGGTGTACCACAATTGTACTGCATCGCGCCGGGTGTTAAAATTGGGATTTCCAGTTCCAAGTTTTAATTTGTCCAAGGGTATTTAAGTCCTCTCTCTTCACCTCATTCAATCAAAAAATGGGATTTAAGCCCCAATGGAGCATTATTTTCTCATTATTTCACAATTCTCTCACATTAAACTAATCTTCTCTCAAGAAAACTAATCCTAGCCTTCAAAATTCAAGATCAAATCTCAAGAGTTCACCATCAATTCTCATGAATTCATCAACCCAAGTATGTTAAGTGTTCATCAATGGGTTTCTTCCACCCATGGAGTCCAAGTATCCTTTTTTAAATCTAAACTTTTGATCTTTACAAGTTATTATAATTTTAAATCATGATTTTAACCATGAACTCCCATGATTTGAAATTTTATACCATGTTTACATGAAATTGCTTTTGTTTATCATACCCCACATGTTCTAATGTTGTTATTCACTTATTTAAATCATGATTAAGGGTTATTGATTTCGAAATCATTCCATTACTTCAAGTTTCATACTATTCCCACGATTAGTTTAAACTATGAATATCAAGTGTTTGATGAAATGCCTACAAGAATGAATATTTGATAAAGGCTTTCATGTTATGTCCTATAAGCTTAAGTACCATTTTATCATTATTGCTATTGAGTCCTGGGGGTTATGAATACCTAAAAACTTAGTTGTTTACCTAGTCTCAGTATCTTCAGAATAGTTTCAAAATATGTTATGAGCATTATCAGTTTAGTCAATCATCAGAATTAGTTAAACTTAGAACAGCTTAGCATTCTGAGTTAGCTTAGTTGGAAATAGGATTTATCGCCGAGCAAGAGTAGGGATGGCGGCCTCCCCATCAGATAGAAAAAGTCATTAGTAGCAGTCTCTATACTCTAGAATTATGTATCTAGCATAGGATATGTGGAGTCACCCATTAGTTTAGGCTTGGCTACCTCGTAGGGCTCACCCGTCAGTTTAGGCTTGACACCCTTAGTCCTTTGGGATAGTACATCAGTATAGTGTATCCACACAGCTAGCATTAGTAGTCGTTGTATGATTCTGACACCCTTCTAACTGGGATTACAGGTTGGACCCCTATTAGCTCAGATAGAGGCATGTCATTTATATGATACCGCCCATAATTTCAGTTCAATAATTCAATTTCAGTTGCTTGACCATGGCATACAAATATCAGTTATTCAATTATCAGTATCCGGTATTCTGTATTTCATATTTCAGATTATATTTAGAATATGTTTTATGCATGGTCATGCATTTTTAGTATTTACAAATTTCATGCATTCTCAATAATTATAGATTTTATGCATTCTTAGTATTTATAGATTTCATGCATTCTCAGTGTTTACTAATTTCATTCATTCTCAGTATTTACAGATTTCATGCATTCTCAACATTTATAAATTTCATGCATTCTCAATATTTACAGATTTCATGCACTTTATTCTGTACTTCATGCAATATATATATTCAGACATTTATTATTCATATTCATGAAATAATGCATATCAGCCTACCTCATTTAGCACGGTACATTTAAAGTACTGATTGGATAATCTTTTCTTGTGCTATGATGTATCATATCATAGGTTCGGATGCCCAATTCCCAAACGTGCATAGACTTTCCAGACTATCAGTCATAGCAGTGGTGAGTCCTTATATTTTGAGGACAGACTATTTTGTTTTCATGTTTTCACTTTAGTAGCAAGATAGAGTTAGTTGGGTCTTGTCCCATGAACTCCCATTCAATTAGTTTAGAGGCTTTCAAATATTTTAAACAGTTAGTAAATTCTCAGATTTCAGTTGTCCTTGTCAGAATTTTTATCAGTATTATTAGTTTTGTTTATAGATTTTATCAAATTTATTACTTAAAACCTTATGGACTTCCTCAGTTAAATTTTACATATGATCATTTGTTATCAGTTTTACTCAGTACTCATAGCAAGTACCAGCTCATGGGTTAGCTTATGGTCCCTCAGGACTGTAAGCACCATGTGGCACCCCAGGTATACTCTCAGAGTGTTACAAACTTAGTATCAGAGCCTAGGGTTTTAAAATATCCTAGAAAGTCTGAAAGTCGCATCAAGTAGATCCTTGTGCATGGGTGTAAAGCGTGCCACACTAATGGATAAGAGGCTACGAGGTGCTTTAAGAAAAATTTCCCTTCTTTCAGTGTTTATATGATGCGACTGAGCATGAACTCAAGTTAGACTAAGCATGAACTCAAGTTAAACTCTCTGTATAATCCCAATATTTCTTTTATTTATAGAATATGCCTCTTAGAAAGGCTAACAAAAGAAGAAACGAGAATCATCCTACACCTCCCCCCATTCAAAAAGATCGCCTGAATGAGTATGTCTCTCATTTCTAATTCAAAACTGCTTTTACTACCTTAGCTTATTCAGTAGTTGCTTAGAGCAATTTGTATACTGTTGTCCTATATATGCTTTTAATTCATGCTCAGCTGAGTGAGAGAAGGGAGCGTAGGAACATGGAAAGAAAGAATAAAAGGGTCAGAACAAGCAGTCTTAAGCCTAGATCAAGGGTAGTAACCGCTCCTAATTTTGTCAGAAATTCTCGGCCCCAGCTTTGCCTTCAGCCAGTGCGCTAATGCCTAAGTTTGAGAATGACAGTCGAGATACACCACTAGGATCTAAGTCATAAGATAGTGGGAAGGGTGTTTTTACTAATCCACTTTATAGAGAATATGGTAAGAATCATAAGGATGTGTGTAGAGCCTACAGGGATGTATGTTTTGGGTGTGTCAAGCCAGGCCATAGAGTCAGAGATTGCCCAAAGAGTGGTCAGCAGGGGCGGTCCAACCATCCTTCAGTTTTATCCGGTCACCTGACTCAGCAGGGTGTTGCTGTTTCTGGTGCTAATAGTGGTCAGGGTCAGAATAAGCTATATGTATTTCTGTCCCGACAGGATCAGGAGTTCTCCTAATATAGTTACGGGTATGTTACCGGTCTTCCATTTAAATATTTATTCTTTGTTAGATACTAGAGCTTCTCTTTGTTTTGTAACCCCCTATATAGTTGTAAATTTTAGTATCAGTCCTGAAGCCTTAGCAGAGCCCTTCTCAGTGTCCACCCCAGTGGGAAAATCTACCCCAGCTAGGCGAGTATACAGAAATTGCCCAGTTATAGTATCCTAGTAAATCACTTCAGATAATTTCAAAAATAGAGTAGTTCAGTTTCAGTTTCTCAATGAGCCAGCCAGTAAATGAAGGGGTAGAACCTCAGTGCTTAGGAGTCAGACATGATTTAAGATTCCTTCTCAGAATCCTATTACAGCATATGATCTAGAATTAGAAGCATAAAACCAGGAGTTTAGCAGCAACAGTAGATTTGGGATAGTGTTATCTGAATTCAAGCAGATTTTGTATTCCATGGGGCTAGTTATATGAAAGGTGAATCAGAAGGCTTGAAACAGTGTATACAAGAATTCAAGTTTAGTGATTCAAAACTATATGTTTTTGATGTTGGTGTAGTGGTAATTCTCAATGTGTGAGAAAAATATAAGTTTAGAGAAGTGATAATTGTAGGCTATGATGAAAGTAGTATGGTTTATTGAAGGTTTAGGGATATCCATGTTAAGCATTAGAATCTAAGGTTGTACCTTTGAAGATTGAACTAATAGAAAGTAGAGTTTAGAATTCTAATTTATTCAATTCGTAAGTTGTTATATGATGTATTTGGGGATATAGAAGGTTAATAATTCTATCTCAAAAGGAAATACCAGCAATAGGGGTTTACAACTTGCACCTTGGAGTTGGTCAAATAAGTCATCAATCCAAGGAAGAGGATATTTGTTTTTGATTGTGACTTTATTCAACTGACGATTGTCAATGCACCTTCGCAAAGAACCATATTTCTTTCACACAAATAGGATAGGAGCACCTTATGGAGAGACACTGGGCCATATGAAACTTTATCTAAGAGGTCTTTAAGTTGCTCTTTTAACTCCTTAAGATCAGATGGAGCCATACGATATAGAAGGATATAGATAGGTTGAATATCTGTAAGAAGGTCAATACCGAATTCTATTTCCCTATCGGGAGGTTACCCTCGCAAATCTTTGGGAAAAACATCAGGAAACTCATTGACTACATGGACTGACTGAACTGTTAGAGCCTTAGATTGGTGTCTTTGACTCAAACTAGATGATAGTACACCCTTTTGATATCAACTTTTTGGCTTTAAGATAAGATATAAAATGACTCTTGGGAGACACTGAATTACCTTCCCACTCAAAAAAAGGCTGATCTGGAAACTGAAACTTCACCACTCGGGTGAGACAATCTATGGATACATAACAGGGCTGGATCCAATCCATACCAAGAATAAGGTCAAAGTCTACCATATCTAACTCTATTAAGTCTGCTAACATAATTTTATAAAGGACAGTGATAGGACACTTTCTATAGATCTATTTAGCAATAAATGACTCACCCACTGAGGTAGACACCAAGAAGGGCCTAGGGATCTTTTTAGGACCTACTTCAAAATTTACTACAACTAGTGGGATCATATAAGAAAAATTTGACCCAGGGTCTAACAACATATAAATATCAAGATGAAAGGAATGAAGCATACCAGTGACAACATCTGGTGAACTTACCTGCTCTTGATGGATGGAAAAGCATAAAACAAATTTTGGCACTGGGTACAATCGATACCGGATGATGTGCCTTAAGGAGGGACTGGTCGACCTAGAGGAGCTGGTGTGCTAGTAGCCTAGGTCTGGGGATAAAAATCCCTGTTTCCCTGCTTATCATACAGATACTCTTTGATTCTATGTCCAAATTTACCACAACCATAACAACCTTTATGTCCCAATAAACACTCACCAAGATAATTCTTACCCCACTTAACAGATGGAGGATAACTGGATTTTCCACTAATACTATACTGAGATCTAGACATAGAAGACTTACCCCACTGCTCTTGTCTAGATCTGAGGGTGGGAGCACTGCCTGAAGATGGCGCTGACATAGATGAACAATTCTAAAATCAGGAATGGTTTACCCCTCTAAACTTTGTTTAGCCATACTGAAACTGCCTGGTCCTAGCCTTCTTATTTCCCCTCTCTCTTCCCTTTAAATTTTATTTCTTAATCTATTGAGCAATAATCATCAGCCTGGCTAGATCTATGTCCTCTATAAGCATGGCAGTCCTACACTCCTTGATTACCAAACCAAATACCCTAGTAACAAACTTACCCATACTCGCCCTAGGACCAGCCATAGTATTAGGGGCATACTTAGACAGCTGATTGAACTTAATATAGTACTTTCACTGTCATCGACCCCTGCCTCAGGTTTACAAACTCCTCTATCTTAGCTTTTCTCATTGCACACCAAAAAAACCATCAAGAAATGCATACTAAAATACCTGCCAACTCATAGGAGATGCATTATTACCTTTACCATTCTTCCACATAACTACCCAATCATATGGCATATCCTTCAGCCTATAGGATACCAATACTACACTCTTCTCCTCAGTAACATGCATAATCTGGGTGATATTTCTTATCTCCTCTAAGTAAAGCTATGGGTCCTCACCTACTTTTGACCCAAAGAACTCAAGCGAATTCATTCTCATGAAATCACGAATTCTGACAGCTGTTAAATCCCCATTCTACTGAAGTTGGACTATCTTCTGATGGTTTCCCTCAACATTGGCAGTCACAGCTTGGTCCAACACCTATAAGGAAGCATAAAATTTAGTATGGGATACATTCTCATTTAGAGGGTCAGTATGCTAGGGTGGTTGGTTATTATTTCTAGTGCATTAGCTTGAAGAGGAGGCATATTCAACTGTCACAAAATAGCACAAGTTAAAAGTAAATAGAGACACCGTAATCATGATAGATCGTGAAAGAAATAAATGATTTCCTAAAAATGTCTCATAGCCTCTTGCTCATAAATGTGGCGTGCTTCAAACCCAAGATCAAGAATCTACATAATGTGGCTTGTCTGACTCCCTAGGACTCTTATAACCTTAGGCTCTAATACCATGTTTGTAATGCACCAAAAATGGGTCTCAAGACATCACACAATGCTCAAGACTACAAGTAGCCTCAATCTAACCCTGTAAGACTTCTACTAGATCTAGATACCCATTAATAGAGAAATATGAACGTTATATCAATCTATAAGTTTGTATGATCTTTGCTGAAATTAACTAAACATAATATCTAAAAATATTAGACTCAAAGTCTGGAAAAGTATTACTGGAAATTTGAACTTTGTCTAACAGTCTGACAAGCCTCTACTACTAATAACTAGAGAGCTACTGGGACAAGTCCCCAGCTAACTCAAACTGGCTGAAAATACTGATCAACTACTTTAATAAGTTGAAAAACTAAGTAACTACGTCCCCAGTCTATAAGGACTCACCAACTATCAGGATGTAGATGGAGATACTCAAAATCACTCACGCTGCTGAAACTGAGCACCTGAACCTACATTATGAGACAATGTAGCACATAGATGTGTGTGTGGATCAGTACTTCTAGAATGTACTAAGTATATGTGGGTAAATTCATAATTAAAACAATATCTCAACATTAGTACTAATTTTGCAAAAGAATGCATGCAAAGTGTAGAAAAGACACAAGAGCTTGAATAACTAAAAACTGAGAATAATGATCATGAGTAATAAAGCATGCTATATAAATATAGTGAGTCATAACACTTAGTTCTAAAAGTTGTACTTGTATTCTATCTTGAAATCATACTAAGTGTAGAAAGGGCTCACTTTTATATCTGTAAACTAAAAGCTGAAATTTCATAGCCAATGTCTTATATAAAGCAATATTTGATTAAAACTGTGAGCCTTTATACTTAGTTTCTAAAATTTGTTCTATTATTCTTTTCTATAGTATTTTCTATTAGGGAGTTTCTTCTAATCAACATACACTATATGAGCTATCATAGTGTCCAACGTCTAGTTCCCTTATGGGAAAACCTCACATTGGGGAGAGGCGTCATACTCTTGCCAAGGAGTATAACCTAATCTAAGTGATCACAGTTGCCATTCATATAGAAATGGGAATAATATGATAATTGTACCTACGTTGGCTTGTAGTTTTGAGGCATAAGAACATACTCAACTCGGTGCTAAATACTACTCCCTTTAATATGTATGCTCATTCTTCTGGAAATCCACTTTTAGACCTAGCATAAGGGTTTATAATGAAAACCAATTATGCATCTGTCTGTTTTAAACTATAATCAAACTAATTTGTTTTATGTAAACCGTACTAAAATTGTAAAGTGGATTCCATATCTTAACTGGGGATCAAAAGATCAAATCTTTATACAAAAATATGAAAATAACGATTATAGGATGCTTAAAAAATTGTCATTCTAGAAATAACAACATTCAAACTAGGGCTAATAACCCATGCATCTATTTCATGTCAAATCATCACAAAGTTCATTCTTGATAGTGAAAATATTGATAATTAAATTTTAAATCTGGAAGTTCATTCTTGATAGTGAAAATATTGATAATTAAATTTTAAATCTGGAAATTACTGCAATTTGCATAAAAATACGAAAGTAGACATGCAATTCAACATCTAAATATCTCAAAATCTCAGACTATTAGAATAATAATAAGTGGGTATAAACCCTAGACTGAAATTCATATAACTTTAAAACTAATTTTGGGCACAAGGATGGAAGAATTTTCCTTGTTCATAACCCCACATACCTTAATAGTTAAATAGATGAAGAAGCTTGAACTTTGAGTTCCTATTTGTGCTCTTGAGGATTGATTCTTGAAGATCTTAAATTGGGAATCTTGAATTTTAGGTTATCTTGGAAAAAGAATGGTTGAATTTAGATTTCTTGAGGTTTAAGTTTTGAGGTTCTAGGGTTTCTTGGAGAGTAATATGATGAAAAGTGAGCATATAATGCTTAGAATAGGTTAAATCTAGTATTTTTCATGAATTGGGGGCTTGGTAAATGACTAGATTTCCCTTTAAAATTTTAAGTTCGGAACTTGAATTCCGATTTTGAGAGTCAGTGCGATGCACCACAATTGCGTTGGCTTACTCAAAAAGGGAAAATTGTCATTTTGGGCTCTGGCGCGATGCGGCGTAATAACGTTGCATCACTGGAAAAGGACAAGTGCCATTTTCGACTCCACCACGACACGGTGTATGTCGCATCGAGATTTCTAGAACGACACCGGCCAATCACGGTGAGCTATTGGAAAAGGGATGAACAGGAATTTGGGTTTCACTGTGATGTGGGATAATCGTGGTGCTTCACTGGAAATCGGACAATTTCAATTCTACACCTCACTGCGATGTGGTGCTACCATGGTGCTCTAATGTTTTTTTACTAAAATCGCCATAGATTCTCAATCGAGTATCGAATTAAGGTAAAATTGGTATCGTTGGAATGATTCAAATATCTACAATTTGGGGTCTATAGCTGGAAAATTCTATATGTATCAAGAGTTATATATTTTTTAAAAGTTGACCCTTGACACACTTGGATCTAAACAGGACTAAGAAAAGTATTGGGTATTACAATATCTCCCCCTTGGGAACATTCATCCTCGAATGAGACTAGTTAAACTGAAGATACTGAAGGACTAAGGCTATATGCTAGCATGCACAACTGAAACAGAATTGCATGACCCAATCTAAAGAATACTGAGCGACTGAACTAATCTGCGAATGCATAACTTGTAATAAAGATAGTCACATGACTGAAACTGGGGCTGGAAAAGAACTGAATTAAGAATAATTATTACCTCAAACTGAATCTGAGTTCGTTGAGAAGAGATGAGGATACTTGGTACGCATGTCTGCTTCTGCTTCCCAAGTAGCACCCTCAACAGACTGATTTCTCCACAAAACTTTGACCAAGGGAACTTTTTTATTCCTTAGTCTGCGGGTCTGGCCTAATTAATGAGGCGTTACCTACTTTAAACAAACTAACTGGGGATCTACATCTCCGCTCATACAAAGCCTCAAATGGGGCCATCTGAATGATAGAATGGTAACCGTTATTATAGGTAAACTCGATCAATGGAAAGTGGTCATTCCAACTGCCTTTGAAGTCAAGAACGCATGCCCTAAATGTATCCTCTAAGGTTTGAATGGTCCTCTCTGCCTGACCATCTATCTATAGATGAAAAGCTAAACTGAGATGAACTTGGGTACCTAGACCCTTCTGAAAGGCTTTTCAAAACTGAGAGGTAAACTGAGTACCCCTATCTAAAATGATGGACAATGGAATTTTATGAAATTTAAATAACTCACTGATATACAGATTAGCATAATCTTCAGTTGTGTAGGACGTGTGAACTGGAAATAAATGGGTTGATTTAGTCAATCTGTGTACATTAACCCAAATAGAATTATGTCGTCGACGCAAATGGGGAAACCCTTTCATAAAGTCCATATTCACCTTTTCCTACTTCCAAGTGGGAATACCAAACTCCTGCAAATTATGGTACATCTTGGTGGCTCCTGGATGAATGGAATAACGCGCACCATGCGCTTCTACCATAATCTGCTACCTCAAATCATCAACAGATAGCACACATAATCAACTCTGGTATCTCAACACACCTTCTCCCCCTTGGGATAAAACCTCTACCTTTTGGTATTTAACTGAACATTTCAGTTTGACCAAACTAGGATCCTTATCCTGCTTCTCTTTCACTTCAAAAACTATAGAAGACTTTGAACTACTCTGAACCCAAACATTCTCTTTAACTGAGTCAACCAACCTCACACCCAATCTAGCTAACCGGTGAACTTCCTGAACTAAGTTTTTCCTATCTTTCTCTACATGAGCAACACTGCCCATAGGCAATCTACTAAGGGCATCTTCTACCACATTGGCCTTGCTCAGATGATACAATACACTCATATCGTAATTCTTCAACAATTCTAGACAACTTCTCTAACAAATATTTAACTCCCTCTGAGTAAACACATATTGCAAGCTTTTGTTATCCATAAACACATCAACATACACCCTGTAAAGATAGTACCTCCAGATTTTCAATGCAAAATCAACAACAGCTAACTCAAGGTCATGGGTAGGTTTGTTCTTTATATGAGGATTAATCTATCTAGAGGTATAGGCTATAACCTTGCCTCTCTGCATCAAAACACAACCCAAAACAATTATAGAAAAATCACAATAGAGGATGAACCCAACTATACCGTCAGGTAGTACTAAATTAGGGCTGAAGTTAGTCGAGTCTTTAACTCCTGAAAACTCTTCTCACGGGAATCTGACCACTGAAACTTAACTTTCTTATAAGTTAATCTAGACATATAGGATGCAATAGAATAAAAAACTTTAACAAAATATCTGTAATAGTCATCTAAACCTAAGAAACTTCTAATGCCTAATACAAAGATGGTTCTAGCCCAGTTTTTTACTACTTTTGTCTTTTGGGGATCAACTCTAATGCCATCACTGGAAACAATATGACCAAGGAAATCAACTAATCTTAGCCAAAATTTATATTTACTGAATTTGGTAAAACACAATTCTAAGATGGTCTGCATAGTCATCCTCACTACGAGAATAGACAAGAATATCATTGATAAAGACTATGACTAACATGTCCAAATACTATTTGAACACTCTATTCATGAAGTCCATAAAGGCTAATGGAGCATTTGTCATCCCGAAGGACATAACTAGAAACTCGAAATGATGGCAATGGGTTCTGAAAGATGTCTTTCGAATATCACATTCCCTTACTCTAAGCTAATGATAGCCGGATCTAAGGTCTAACTTGGAGAAATAACTTACACCTTGGATTTGGTCGAATAAGTGATTAATTCTAGGAAGAGGATATTTGATTTTGATTGTGACTTTATTCAGCTGACGATTGTCAATTTACATTCGGAAAGAACCATGTTTCTTTCACACGAATATGACGAGAGTGCCCCATGGAGAGAAACTGGGCCTTATGAAACCTTAATCTAAGAGGTCTGTAAGTTAATCTTTTAATTCCTTATGCTTGATTGGAGCCATACAATATGGAGGAATAGAGATAGGCTGAGTATCTGGAAGAAGGTTAACACCAAATTCTATTCCCCTATCAAGAGGTACCCCTGGCAAAGATTTGGGAAAAATATTAGGAAACTCATTGACTACATGGACTGACTGAAATGTTAGAGCCTCAGACTTAGTTTCTTTGACTCAAACTAGATGATAGATACACCCTTTTGATATCAATTTTTTGGATTTAAGATAAGATAGGAAATGACTCTTGGGAGATAATGAATTACTTTCCCACTCAAAAACTGTCTCATCTGGAAACTAAAACTTCACCACTCAGGTGCGACAATCTATTGATGCATAACAGGAATAGATCCAATTAATATCAAGAATAAGGTAAAAATCTACCATATCTAACTCTATTAAGTCTGCTCACATGATTTTATAAAGGATGATGATACACACTTTCCATACCAAGAAGGGCTTAGGGATTTTTTCTGGAACTATTTCAAAGTTACTGCAACAAGTGGGTCACATAAGAGAAATTTAACCTAAGGTCTAACATCACATAAATATCAAGATAAAAAAAGAGTCATAACATCTTGAATAACTGAGAATCATGATCACGAGTAATAAAGCATGTTGTATAAATTTAGTGAGTCGTAACACTTAGTTCTAAAAGTTGTACTTGTATTCTATCTTGAAATAATACTAAGTGTAGAAAGGGCTCACTTTTATATCTGTAAACTAAAAGCTGAAATCTCACTGCCAATGTCTTATATAAAGCAATATTTTATTAAAACTATGATCCTTTACACTTATTTTCTAAAAGTTGTTCTGTTATTCTCTCCTGTAACCTTTTCTATAGAAGCTATCATAGTGTCCAACGTCTAGTATCCTTATGGAAAAACCTCATGTTGGGGAGAGGTGTTATACACTTGCTAAGGAGTATAACCTAATCTAAGAGATCACATCTGTAACTGTCATCCATATAGAAATGGAAATAATCTAATAATATGAACCTACGTAGGCTCATAGTTCTAGGGCATGAGAACACACCCAACTCGGTTCTAAATACTACTCTCTTTTATCTGCATGCCCATTCTTTTAGAAATCCACATTTAGAACTAGCATAAGTGTTAATAATGAAAACCAATTATACATCTGCCTATTTAAAACTATAATTAAACTAAACTATTTTTAGTAAACCGTAATGAAACTATAAAGTGTATTCCATATCTTAACTGGGGATCAAAAGATCAAATCTTTATTAAAAAAAAAACTAAAAATAACTAATTATCAGATGATTAAAGCATTGTCATTCTTGAAATAACAACATTCAAACTAGGGCTAATAACCCATGCATCTATTTCATGTCAAATTATCACAAAATTCATGCTTGATAATGAAGATATTGATAATTCAATTCTAAATCTGGAAATTACTGAAATACGCATAAAAATACGAAAGTAGACATTCAATTCAACATCTAAATCTCTCAAAATCTCATAATCTTCAAATGGTAATAAGTGGGTATAATCCCTAAACTTAAATTCATATAATTTCATATAAAATTCAACTTTAAAACTAATTTTTGCACAAGGATGAGAGAATTATCCTTGTTCATAACCCCACATACCTTAATAGATGAATAGATGAATAAGCTTAAACTTTGAGTTCCTATTTGTACTCTCGAGGATTGATTCTTGAAGATCTTGAATTGGAAATCTCAAATTTTGGGTTATCTTGGAAAAAAAATGGTGGAATTTAGATTTCTTAAGGTTTAAGTTTTTAGGTTCTAGGGTTTCTTGGAGAGTAATTAGATGAAAAGTTAGCATATAATGCTTAGAATAGGTTAAATCTAGTGTTTTTCACGAATTGATGGCTTGAAAAATGTCTAGATTGCCTTTTAAAATTTTAAGTTTGGAAATAGAATCCCGATTTTGGGTCTCAGCGCAACGCGCCACAATCATGGTGGCCTATTGGAAAAAAGACAATTGTCATTTTGTGCTCTGGTGCGACACAGCATAATCGCATTGCATCACTGGAAAAGGATGACAACTATTTTGCTCTCCCCCACGATGCAGTTTCCTTCCCATTGAGATTCCTCATGTGACACTACCCAATCGCGGTAAGCTACTGGAAAAGAGATGAACGAGAATTTGGGTTTCACCGCGATACGAGCTACTCATGGTGCTTTTCTAGAAATCAAACAATTGTGATTTTGCACCTCACCGTGATGTGGTGCTCTAATGTTTTTCACTAAAATCGCCATAACTTCTCAACCGATTATCGAATTAAGGCAAAATCAGTATCGCTGGAAATCTGATTCAAATATCTATAATTTGGTGGGTCTATAGCTAAAAAAATTCTACATGTATCAAGAGTTATAATTTTTTTAAATTTGATCCTTGACATACTAGGAGCTAAACAGGACTAAAAAAAGTACAGGGTATTACAATACAGGGATGCCTCATTGTGTTAGATGATAGGTGCCATAGAACCTACATCTTTCCATCTATGGTTGACTATTTGGGGTTGTTTTGAGAACTTGTACTTGTTTCATATTCCTTGGATGAGTTTAAGGTTACCGAGAGGGTGAAGGTTGTCTTCTCCCAATGTGAATACCATTAGGAGGTGTGGTGTGATATTTTTCCCTAGACATAAGGTAATGTGAGATTGGGTGCCAATTGGTTTTCACAACATAAAGTTCCAAATATGAAAAACTGGCCGAATATTGTAAGAGACCAGTGGTGAAATCACCTTGTGATGTATATTCTGCCGGAGCCACAAAGAGAAGTAAACACTTTCTCCCATCTGAATGCTTATGAGAGACAAAAGATTAAGAGTATTAAGGGTGTACAAGGTGGTAATTAGAGAGTGGGAAAAAGAGAGTTTGTGAGGAGCGAAGTAAGGGAATTACCACCAAACCGAGCTAACATTATTTGTCCTCCTATTTCTAAGGGAATTTGTATAGGTATCAATATATCAAGCGAAGTCAAGCAATACCAAAGTGATGTTTCTTCCCTAGCTTGTGGAGGACCTTCACACTATGGTAAAGAAAAATATACTCAAAAACATCAAGGTACAATAGCTAAACTCTTACACTTTTGACCATGTGAGTGATAATTGTGTGACGAGTAGTCTATTGAGTGTGAGTAGTAGCTTACCTATTTGTGAGTCTATTGATTCTTTGCCTCTTGATAATGATGTACGTGTTGTGAGTGTGGATACACTATTTGATCCTATTGATGATCGAATTGAATTTTCTTGTAAGGTCGATTTGTGTCCACCTAGTGTTAAAGCCATTGTGTTGAATGAAAGTACATTATCCTGTTAAACTTGTGCTGATCAACTCACATGTGAAAATTGTCCACCACTTGAGGTTATTTGTGTTGAAATTAATGGAACTCAAGTAAGTGAAGAATTTGATAAAGCTGGTCAACAAAATAGGAGAGAACTCATAAGTTTCTAAGCTCATAGGGATATTCTTGTGCTTGAAACCTCTTTGAAACTTAATGATTGTTTTTTAGAGAGTGAAGAACTTAATTGTTCCAATTTTTCCCGCGGGATAGATCATGCTCTCTTTAGGTATAATGTCTTAATTAAAGATGTTTTAAACACTCCTAATAAACCTAGTGCTGAGAATGATGGTATAGCTTGCCTTGAAGGCTATAGCCAATATAATAATCCACTATAGTGTGACAACATTCCTCCTAAAGATTGAAATCTCTTTCTGAATGATGAGAGTACTCCTAAGGGTAAGGAACATGTAGTCCTTCTTGAAAACCCGAGGGCAAAGTTGTCATTGACTCCTTGGGGTAATGTTCCTAAATATGTATCCTTATTTGACACATTTGAGCTTAAATTACATGAATTCCAGCTTGTGGATGCCAATTTGTATAGTTGTTTGAAGGAAAGAATGTGTATATGTTTAAATGTTTTTTCTTTACCCGTGAATACCTTTGCGCATGATTCTTTCCTATACTACCTCTTTACCTATGATGAATCCCAGGCTAGTTTTGGATTTTTTTGAGTCAAGGTAGAAAGTTTGTTGGTTTGTCCATGTGTGCTAGTGATAATGCCATATCGATCTTATGGACTTTAGAACCAACCAAAGAACCACCCTTGGTGTGGTGTCTTAATGATAGAAAGAAGCAATTGTGCCCTATGGATCATAACATGAAGGTATTTATACCTTGTGGATTATTTGATGCCATTAGGATCTTTGTAGGTTCTTTATCTCTTGGTGATTCCCGTAACCAAATACTGTGTGCACCTTTCATTGGTATTTTAATATTTAATTCAAAGGATCCTTGTTTATATTTCCAAATATGTTCAACCTTGGTGTAAGACACCCACAAAAGTTCCTTCGTATTCTGAGCCTTAGAACGTGTCAAATGAAGTGTAATTCCGGTCCTAAAAGATTGAGAAGGGACTTCCCAAGTGATTAGTGTTTTAAAATTGATTAAACTTCCATAACATGTACTTTTTGTCATGTATATAATTGAATTAGCTTTCCAATGATACCAATTTTGTCCAAATCTGGTATTGGGGTGAGAAGTTATGGCTGTTTTACTGAGAGTTGTCAGAACCTCCCAGGTGCGACAGACAGGTTGATAGACCTACGAGTTTGTGGTGGACCATCGCTCGTACAATCACAACCAAGGTAGTGACTCCCTCTTATGACCCAAGTGCGACGTCCAAGACAACGGACTATCAAGCTAGCAACGGACCATCACTGGGACCATCGTAACTATGGCAGTGTGGCCTTTTTCTGACCAACGTGTGATAGACGATCCAACAGACAGTCACTCTGACCGTCACAAATCCCATTCATTATTTTTAAGTCATTTTAAAAGGACTTTTTGGAATTTTTCCCCTTTTAACAATTAGATATATTCAAAACGAAGCATATGACTTCATTATCTCCCAAAACATCCAAAGGCTAGGGTTCCTTCCTCAAGAACATATCCAAAACCCTTCTCCAAGAAATTCAAGAACTTACCATAGATTCTATAAATTGAGTTGAGATTCGAGTTCCCCAAGTCCAAGGCTTCAAGAACCCTCTCTCAAAGAGTAAGAAGAAGAGTTTCAAGCAAGCTTGTTCATCTAGTTTCACAATCTAAGGTATGTGGGGTTTGAACAAGGACAATTATTTCATCGTTGTGCCCAAAACTTTTTTAAATTACAAAGATATATGACTTTATGAGTTCTCCTATGAATTTGAAGTGTGGGCTCATACCCAATATTACTATGCATGAGATTTTGAGATTTCCCAATATTTTAGAAATTGAAGTACATCAGTATATTGAGATTTTAAGATAAATTGCTAAACTTCTGGATTTCTATATTATTTGTGTATCCATATGAAATCTAGCATGAATTTTGATGAGTCTTAACTTGAGATTTGATTATGGGTCATTAAACCCTACTTGAGATCTCGGTTTTTATGAACTTTTATGCTAGAAGCACCCATGATTTGAGTATTTGGAGATCATTGAGAAAGTTTTGACCTTAATGGTCATAGTAGCTTTGAAATCCACATTACCAAATAAGATTACAGATTTTATAGTTGGGTTCTTATGAACCATGAGATTATTTTAAAGTGGATTTCCCTGAAATGAGCATAGCTAACTAAAAGGAGTAGTATTTAGCACCGAGTTGGGTTTGAGATTTATTGCCCTGAGGTCGAGATAAGTGATCATTGAGTTGAGGTTATACTCCCTAGAAAGAGTATGATGCCTCTCCCCAATGTGAGGTTTCTTCCTTAGGAGGACAAGACGTTGGACTCCATTAGCTTGCATGGTTAATGTCGGTTAAGAAAACCTCCCTTGAGATAGAATATTTTACCTTAAGCTTTGAGATAAGTGATTTTCCCAAATAGTAAGATTTTCAAAATAGTTTCTTGATGTAAAATTTTCCCAAGAAGAAAGTAGTTTTCTCTACTAGTAAGAGTTATAGAATTCTGAGTTCCAAGAGTCTTGAGTTTAAAAGAGTTCTAAGTTTTTGAGCATTAAAGAAGTTTTACTCTTCATGAGATATATGCATGAGTTTGAAAGTATTGTTTAAAGCTTTCTTTAGTCTTAGAGTAATGAGAAGAAGAGAAAAGTTCAGATTTTAAAGCTAAAGTATAATGACTCACGAGATTTATGTTACATGCTTCATTCTACATGATTTATGAGCTTATTATATTAGACTTATTCAAGCTATGTGAGTCATTTATATTTGCATGCATGATTTGATTAAAGAGCATGGATGTTGTTTTATGCATATGCATACACCCTCATATACTCAGTACATTCCCAAGTATTGATCCACATATACGTCTATGTTCTACATTGTCTTATAATGTAGGTTCAAGTGCTTATTCCCAGCCTCGTCAGTGATTTTTGAGTACCTTTGTCTACATATCTACAGTGGTGAGTCCTCACAGTTCGAGGACCTATCTTAAAATATTTCAGTATTATTAGTATACATATACTTGTTTTCAATTCAGTTTGAGTCAGTTGGGGACCTGTCCCAATGGCTCTCTAGTAGACTTGAGTAGTAGAGGCTTTGTCAGACTAGTTATCAGATTGTTAGTATGTTGAGATTTCTAGTTTTAAGGTTGTTTGGACTGAGTATTTTCTTCGTATTTCGTATCATTTGATATGACAGTACTAGTGATTTGTTTATTTCATCTTGAATTGAGTTATTATATGTAGTAATAGGCTTAAAGGGTTAGCTTGGGGCTACTTGTAGCCTTAAGTACCGTGTGATGTTTCGAGAGGAGATTTCAAACCATTATACTTGGCATGTTGAGATTAATTGTTATGCTAACCCTAACCCTCATGACATGTGGAGCTTGTACTCATTTGTCCTTTCTTTAATTTTTCAAAGTTTGGATTTGAGGTCGAATCCCTTTCAAGAAGGGGAGGATGATATGGGAAAACTGTCCATCATAGCTTTTGATGACTTCCTTGGAGACCAACACTTAAAGACTCAAGCTTTGGTCACCTCAAGGACACAAGAACATGCATGGAGGATCCTTTTTGGGGGTTCAAGAGAGCAATTCCACATGTGAAGGATTACTTGGAGCATCGAAGACTTGAGGACCTATAGTTTTTGGACAACACTTAATGGTTCATGGATTGGTCACTGTCATTAATGGCATTTTGGTCACTTCATTAGTTCCAAATGCACTCCATGGCCGCCCCTCCCTTTAAGGGCATTGTTGTTATTTTGTCTTATCTTGTAAGAGAATATAAATAGAACATTTTAGGTTTTTTCTCATTAGTTATTGAATGATGATATTTTGAGACATTGAAAGTTCTCTCTCTTTGAGAGTGTAGTTCATAGTCTAGGTGTAACACCTCGATAATTTTTAATATTTATTTTAATATTCTAGATGAGCATAACTCTTAATCTATGAAGCTTTGCGTGACATATACTTTTTATGTAGAATTATAGTGTTCTTATATTAATGGAGCTTTCATATTAAGTAGAGTAAACTAGTTGGCCCAATCTGTTTTGGTTAATTATACAAAGGTGGTATAAGTAATTATTATTTAGAGAGAAAAAACAAGGAAGGTTAAGGAGTTCAAAAAAGAGATTAAATAAAAGGGCTAGTGCTCTTATTTCTTTTGGAAAAAAACAGAGGAACGTACAGCTAGTACCTTCTAGGTCTTAATGAATCTTTTTCATAATCCTTATTCTTTTCTACTTTCTTGTAATTATTGTTGAGAGGTTTTGGCTTGGACACTTTCTTTTGTTGTCAAGAATTGAGCAACAACAGGAACACTTTTTCTTCCTTCAATAGTACTATGATAAATTGGGGATTTACTTTGATAAGCTAATTTTCTCCACCCTCTACTAGAATATTATTATGAAAAACATGCTTGAAGTATATAAGGATGTAGTAATTACCATTTGATTGAATTTCTACTAGTTCTTGAAGTGGATTTTATAATTAGGGTTCTTGAAAGGAAAAAAAGAAAATAAATCGTGTTATGATAAAAATGAACTTTTAGGTATTTCTATTGGTAGGGGCAGGGGCATATTTAATATCGATATTGTAAATGGAATTTACTTAATTTTTAGTGTAAGGAAAGAGTATTGAAACAAGTTGTAAGATAAACCTTGGGATCATTGATTAATATACTTTTGTATTGTATATATAGTTGCTTATGTTGGGAGTAATTTCTCACCGTTTGGGGTGGTTGAACTTATTGGTTGATAGGTTGCGAAAAAAGAGCCCAAGGGGTGTTGAGTTGTTTGAAACTAATTATCCGACCATTACATAGGAAGGCATCAAAGGTATGTAAAGATAAACCCTCTTCCACCGTTAAGGCATAACCTATAGTTATTTTTTTCTCCTAGAGGAGTCGATATAGTTTAATTTATATACACGAACGAATCTTCCACATTGTATAATGATGCCTAATGTCACCACAATATTCATGTTTCCTTCTCATCTTAAATTACTTTTCACCATCCTTCACATATCAACTTATTAAAGTCGCAGGTTGTTTTACTCTTGTCAAGTCAAGTATCTATAAAGTGGCATATGATTATATTGGTGTGTATTATACATTCTTATAACTCATATTATATCTATCACACATTATATATTTAGTGTAAATAGCCATAGTGTAGTCGCACTTGTATATTGAATCACATAGCAAGATATAAAGAACTAGCATTTGAACAACTCAATTCTAGTAAATGAATTAGTTATACATGGAAAGCATTACTTTAATGGCAGAATAGTATTTATCATGATACACTTGCATAGGCCTATAAGTCACTACCTAATAAGGTTAACGATGGGAGGGTACATAGGTTTGGCTTGGCATATCGCTTGACGTGTTTCTATGTGAAGGATAGAGACCAGACCACTATAGTGAATCCAAACATTAAGGAATACCACCCTTGTGGCATTATTTGCTATTGGAGTCAGCTAGGATACCCCTGAATCGAGCTAATATATGGCACATATGGCCTACGGACAAAACCTTATAGTGATCCTCTATGGATGGGCTTACCCTATAGCAGACTGTGATCCAATAAGATAAATGTTATGTCATCTACATGATATATGCATGGAATACATGTATCTGTAAATTATATCCACTACCTTATTTAGGATGTGATTGCATAAGTGTTATACATCTCACGACTTGCCTACTTAGAGATGTTAAAAGATCCATTTGCTAACAAAGAATTCATTTACTTATTTATAATCTAATTCAAGTGAATTTTAATTTAGTTAATTTATAGACAATGTTCTCGATAAAGGCTCACGGTGAGTATTAGTAGGTGACGTTCAACGAAGAAAGTTGAAAAATGAAATATGATTTTTCTCCACTTTGGAAACCATCATAATGTAGCTAGAATTTGCAACAACCAATTTTTTTCCATTGCATCCAATCTACAAATGAAGAGTATTAGATCCCTTGAAATCATTAGCAAACTGAAATATATGTTTGTTCAATTTTTATTTGTTAGAACATCACTAGTTTGGAGGTTAAAACTTAAATTAGGACTCAAATATATTTGATACCTATCATTATCTGATCTTGCTTTAGAATGAATTTTATCCAAACTTGTATTTAATCATTTATCTTCCTACTGGTTTCATTACTTAACTTTATTTTTCCTCCTCAAAAAGTAATAGTATTTCTCCACTTAGCTAATAAATTACACATTCAAGTGTATAATAAAATTGTGTTATCAACATGCTTTGTACCTTAAACTTGATGTAAAAGGTAACCTGTATCTATATGCTAGTATATCCTAATCACTTTACTTATATGATCTTTGTCATTTAAATTTAAAATCCTATATCCTATGTATTAAGTGATGTTATAGTGCACCTATTTATATGGTTATATGATGATCATGTGCTAGCTCACTTATTCATCTATTTACATGCTATTTTATGATTTATAAGCTCATATTTCATAGATTTTTGTTGTTTACCCGCATATAAATCGCATGCTATGTATTCTCCTCTAGTTTGTAGGTTATACACCAATTTGATTTACATGTTTATATCTATTTCAGTGGCTCGCATGTTTACATGATTATATGTTCTTCATATTTCTTTGTCATCATATTATAATTTATATATACATAATTTTTTAAATAATATATGTAACTACTTAAATAGCAAGGTATGAGTTAAGTTTATTCCTCTAGATAGAGGGAAAACAGGTTGGTTTGTTTGGTTTGGTTGTCTAAAGGATAGTCAAAGAACTTGAGTCATCAAGACCTCTTGAAACTAAGAAATGTGGTTCTTGGAGAATTATCAGTTCATGCAATTAACTGATATTTTATTTTTAGCTATCACATACGGAAGGTGTCACATGATTCAGCAGTGCTGAGAGTGATAAATTAAGACTAAGTAAATATGGGCCTATGACTCCTTCATTCATTTGTTATCTAATTCTTACATGACACCTTTAGCTAGTTGCTTTGTACCAATGATTCAAAGTTTTACATGGATGTAACCTTCAGAGGTAAATTTTAAGGTAAGTTATGGTATTGTTTATAGCTATCATTCTATTATAAGACCGGTTGGAGCCTCGTGCATTATCAGTTAAGTGGTAAATTTATCATAATGCTCTGTGAAGCGTATTTGTATGTATTCTGGTTAACTGACAGGTTTTCGATTGGACTATTTATAGCAGAAACTCCGTCAAAATTGTTGGAAAATTTAAGAGTGAGCCAATTTTAAGACCTTGAGCTAGATTAAGGGAAGTGGAAGTTGAGTAATGATCTCATGAATGTCTTGGATAATTATAGGAGTCAAATAATTTATATGCATCGTTCGAGGACAATGATCCTAAGTGGGGGAGATTGTAACACCTAGATAATTTTTAATATTTATTTTAATATTTTAGATGAGTATAACTCTTAATCTATGAAGCATTGCATGACATATATTTTTTATGTAGAATTATAGTGTTCTAATATTAATGGATCTTTCATATTAAGTAGAGTAAACTAGTGGGCCCAATCAATTTTTTGTTAATTATATAAAGGTGGTATAAGTAATTATTATTTAGAAGAAAAAAAAACAAGGTTAAGGAGTTCAAAAAAAAAGATTAAATAAAAGGGCTAGTGCTCTTATTTCTTTTGAAAAAAATAGAGGATTGTACAGCTAGTACCTTCTAGCTCATAATGAATCTTTTTCATAATCCTTATTTTTTTCTACTTTCTATATGGAGCAGAGTGTTGGCCGATCAAGAACTCACACATTCAAAAAATGAAGGTGGCAGAAATGAGAATGTTGAGTTGGATGTTACGACTTATTGGAGGGGATAGAGTTAGGAATGAGATATTTTGAGAGAAGGTAGGAGTGTCTTCAGTGGAGAACAAGATGCGAGAAGGAAGGCTGAGATAGTTTGGGCCTGTGATGAGGAGGGTCACATATGCCCCAGTTCGTAGGTGTAAGAGGCTAGCGTTGAATGGCTTTAGGAGAAGGAGAGATAGGCCGAAGAAGTACTAGAGGGAAGTGATTATACATGGTATGGAGAAACTTCAGATTACTGAGGGCATAACCCTAGATTAGAAGGTGTAGAGGTTGCGAATAAGGATAAAAGGCTAAGACGCGTGTGTGGATTGTAGCAAGTAGTTACAAGAGTTCATGTATAGTCGGGTTAGTAATCCTAGGAATGTGTCCATAAGTAGGAGCCCCTAGTTAGGAGGGTTTGGGTGTGGCGGATGCCTCTTGTCTATGAGTGTATGTTACTACTAGATGGGTGTCATTTCCTAGATGCCCTATTTTTTATCTCTTATTTCATATGGCACATATTGATCTGGTTTCTATTTTATTTTAGTATGTCTTATTTCTTTTTATATTATGTCATCCATCATGCTGCATGTTTCATTATACTCTTGTTTACTATTCTCTATCTTGAGTTGGTGGTCTATCGGAAACAACCTCTCTACTTCTTTAGAGGTAGCGGTATAGACTGTGTATATTTTACCCTCCCTAGATCCCACTTTGTGGGAATACACTGGGTTTTTTGTTGTTGTTGTTGTTGTTGTTGTTGTTGTTGATGTCTTATTCCTTTTTATGTTATGCCATCCATCATGATGCATGTTTCATTACACTCTTGTTTACTATTCTCTATCTTGAGCCAGGGGTCTACCGAAAACAGCCTCTCTACTTCATTGTAGGTAGCAGTATGGACTGCGTACATTTTATCATCCCCAGACCCCACTTGGTGGGAATACACTGGATTTGTTGTTGTTGTTATTCTTTTCCACTTTATTTTAATTATTTTTTAGAGGTTTTGGCTTGGAAACTTTCTATTGTTGTCAAGAATTGAGCAACAACGGGAATACTTTATGTTTTTTCCTTTAATAGTACCATGAGAAATTGGGGATTTACTTTGATTAGGTAATTTTCTCCACCCTCTACTTGAATATTATTATGAAAAATATGTTTGAAGTATAGAAGGAGGTAGTAATTACCATTTTACTAAATTTCGTACTAGTTCTTGAAGTGAATTTTATAATTAGGGTTCTTGAAAGGAAAAAAGGGAAATAAATGGAGTTGTGATAAAAGTGAACTTTTAGATATTTCTATTGGTAGGGGCATATTTAATATCGATATTGTAAATGGAATTTTCTAAATTTTGAACGTAAGGAAAGAGTATTGAAACAAGTTGTAAGATGAACCTTTGAATCATTGATGATTATACTTATGTATTGTATATATAGTTACTTCTGTTAGAGTAATTGCTCACCATTTAGGGTGGTTGAACTTATTGGTTGATTTGTTGCGAAAGAAGAGCCCTGGGGGTGCTAAGTTGTTTGAAACTTGTGATCCGATCATTAGCTAAGAAGGCATCAAAGGTATGTAAAGCTAAACCCTCTTCCGTCGTTAAGGTATAACCCATAGTTATTTTCTTCTCCTGGAGGAGTAGATATAGTCTACTTGATAGACATGAATGAATCTTCCATCTTCCATATTGATGTCTAATGTCGCCACTATATTCATGTTCGCTTCTCATCTTAAATTACTTGTCTCCATCCTTCAAATGTCTACTTATTAAAGTCACAGGTTGTTTTACTCTAGTCAAGTCAAGTATCTATAAAGCGGCATAAGATTGAATTTGTGTGTATTAGACATTCATAGAATTCATATGATATCTATCACACGTTATATAAATTAGAGTAAATACCCATAGTATAGTCGCACTTGTATATTAAATCACATAGCAAGATATAAAGAACTGGCATTTGAACAATTCGATTCTAGTAAATGAATTAGTTATACATGGAAAGCATTACTTTAATGGCTGAATAGTATTTAGCATGATACACTTGCATAGGCCTATAAGACACTACCTTATAAGGTTAACGACAGGAGGGTACATAGGTTTGTTTTAGCTTATCGCTCGATGTGATTCTGTGCACAAGATCGAGACCAGACTACTATAGGGAGCCAAACATTGTGGCACACCACCCTTGTGGCATCATTTGCATTTGGAGTCAGCTGAGATGTCCGTGAATTGATCTAATATATGGAACATATGCACTACGGGTAGACCCTTACATTGAGCCCCAAAGGAGGGGCGTACCCTACAGCAGACTGCGATCCAGTAACAAAAGCATACATAGATATGAGGCAACATTATCATACATTTGATACAAAACGCCTTCAGTAAGACATTTATAATCATTTGTATTTGATATAGGCATTGGACATCACCTAGGCAAATTGCTAGGTGTCTTATAATGAAAAATATCATTGAGAACACATGCATAAAATAATAACATTGCCCTCATAAGTCATATTACAATTTTTGATAATATCGATTCATAATTACTCATCTTTAATACTTGAGTTATGACAGGCCAGTCAGACTAGTATATTAGCCATTGTTTCATATTGTATATCAATTATTCGCATGCTCATAAGTCCTTCATCTTGATATCTAATCCATATGAGCATTCATACTAGTTACTTGTTATTCTGTCTGCTTTACATACTAGTACATGTTTTATATGTACTGACGTTCCTTCGTTTGGGACAATACATTTTTTCAACACAGGATCCGGTATGTCGATAAGCAAACTTCCATACTAGGCACTCGTCCCATGTTCTGCAACGCCATTGGTGAGCTTCCCTCTCATCTAGAGGTAATAGATGTCTAATAGTTTTTAGTCGTGTTTGTAGTTATAGTTTGGATATATTAGGGATTCCGTTCCAACTGTACTCTATTGTATGGATTCAGATTCTATTAATGGCTTCATAGACGGTATTAGATTACCTCACATGATTATAATTTCAATTGTCTATATCAGTTGCGTTCAATTTTCTAGAATTGTGCATTTACACAGGCTTATAATTCTTTAGGAATGATAACTCTTCTACTTATAATATATGTCAGTTGTTTAGCGCAGGCTTATACGATCCTTGTCCTCACTGTCTAGGCTTAGGGGCGTGACACTAGGGCTTAGAAAATCCATCTTTAGTGTGGGGCTTGGAAAATCCATAATTGAACATTGCTTAGATACGGTGGTTCTTGAGGTGAGTTGATTCCCTTAGCTGTCACCATAAGAAGATTGGTGTTTGTACTTGCGGGTTTAAGGGTCCTTGCGTTTGAAACACGTTTGGGTTCTTGTTCTTCGTAAGTTCTTATGTCATCTTGCCTATCCCTTTACTTTATTGCATTTGTGTGTTTGTGTCTTATCAACTTATTCTCGGTTTGTGCTTTGTTATTCTCAGTTTTGTGTGTTGTGGCCGAAGTTGGTTCCTTGTTGTTCTCGGCTTTTGACTTGGGTTGTGGACTATTTTAGCTCTTCGTAGGTCGTTCGTTATCATAATGTTTTGTTCCTTTGTATTTTATATTATTTAGATATTGTCGAATATCAATTGTCATTGATGATTTCTTGAGTTTTGGGATACTTTTCCTTATTTTCATCGTGTCATTTGGTGTTTTGAGTTTGTGAGTTTGACTTACCTATCATGAAGGGGTGGGGTAGGTTACATTACAACCCTTTGAATTTTGGGTCATGACACTTCTTGATTTACTTTCACTTTCACTTCTATGGGCCTAATATTTCTTCACATTGCCTCTGGGCCCAATAAATTAAACCGAAAATGGCCCATAAATTGTATTTCCACATTCTAGCCACTATTTTGCTTGATTTGTCGGTCCACAATTTCTTTCATTTTTTCTTTGCCTTTTGTTTTTGCAAGTACTCTTTATTTTCTCTTTTTAATTTTTGCTCTTTTTAAAAAACAATAAATCTTCCTCTTTATATTTTAACAATCAAATACAATTTTATAGTGTTTCTCATAAAAGTCAATACATTGTAATTCTTCACGACTATTTTTTGTGTATGATAATTTGTGTGCAGTAAATGTATAATTAATATACAGTCAATGTATAATATATATATATATATATATATATATATGTGTGTGTGTGTGCGCATGCATACAAATATATATATATATATATATATATATATATATATATATATATATATATATATATATATATATATATATATATATATATATATATATACACATACAAATAAACTAATTATTTAATATATAAATACATATTATAACTAATTAGCATATTTTTCTACAATTATAAAAAAGAAAAAAGTGTATTTTTCAAATATAATTAAAAAAATAATGTATCAGTGAATATTTGATAGAAAATACATGTATTGATACAGATTGATAGAATATACTAGATATCTAAGTATTCATATGTATCTATAATTTAACCCAAAAAAAAAAAAGATATGTATCTATACTATATTAAAAGTGAATTGACCTTTTTGCCCTTCATTAAAACTACTCGTTTTAGACAAAACCGTCTTTTACCCTTGTCCCTACAATTAAATTCTACAAAATAAATAAATTAAAATTTTCCTACAATTAAATTGTTCCCAAATTTAGCTCCTTGTTTCAACCCAAAAAAACACGCTCAAAATTTTTCTTCCAAACGAAAATACTCAAAAGTTTCCTTTTTCCCCAACATGAAAACAATCGTTGTTTCAACCAAAGAAAACACCAAAAAAAAACCTCCAAATTTTCCTTTAAATTTTTCTTCAAAAAAAAAAATGCTCAAAGTTTCCTTTTTTTCCAACAATGAAAACAGCCGTTGTTTTTTTTTCAACCAATAAAAACACGCTCAAAATTTTTCTTTTTTCCCCTACGATTAAAACATTCATTATTTTTTTAATCCCATTTGATTTTTACTTGGTTTCTTTCAACCAAGACACACCGAGCTTTTCCTCTCCTTCTATATAAATGCTTGAACTTTTTTTTCATTGTTCATTGTTATAAACATCTACAATCTTTCATTGTTTTTCGACTCAACACAGTTTCAGCAATTTTATTTTCAGGTTTGTTGGCATTATATCATCTCTCCCTTTTTACATGATTAATTTAAACACAATAATACTTGTTATGCCAACTTAAATTACTTAGTTTAATTTTGCTTAATGTGTCATGCTAGTTCAATATATTTTATTATCTACTTCTCATAACTAACCTTCTTTATCTACCTCACATATTCAGGAATAATTCTTCATCTCACAAATCAACACTATATTATGAATTTCTACATTCTTATCGTTCTATTTGTCATTTTAGTAGAATATATTATAATTTTTGTTGCTCCTATCTCTATTATCATATTGTTTTGTTATTGTTTACAGTTGGTAGATGAGTGTTGGACGACTTTGAGAAAATTTTTGTGTCTAAAAATTAGATTTAATTATATTATTTTGATGTCCCTATCATTGTATATATTAGTTTGGTGCAATTTACAGATGATAGATGAATGTCGATCGACTTTTAAAAATATGTTTGGGAAATGTTAGGTTTAATAAATAAATTCTCCATCTTTACATACTCAAAAGAATATTAAATTTAATTATTATATTCATCTTTAATATTTAAAAATATATCTTATTTAGTGTAATGTTTGAACTCATCAAAGTGATGTACACATGCAGGACGCGTACACCTAAACTAGTTGATACATAAATACAATACTATTAATTCTCATCTTGCACCAGCTTTTGGAAATCCCTATATAAACCATATATTTTGTGAACACAAAAAAAAAGTCTTTCTACTTTATTTTTCCTAATTTATTTTTTTGGGTAATTTGTTTGGGAAGCCTCTAAATTTTCAACTATGAGTGCACATATTTAAAAATAGTTGTAGAACCCATGGAGAGCAACCGACTATAATAATTTGCACTGGAGTCAAGCCGAGATCACTGTCAAGGCATTGGCTTGCCACAACTTAGTGTTTGTAATAAGCTGCTCACTATTTTGCTATTCTTATTCAGTATCTATATTATAGGATTTCCCCATTACTTTAGACTTTAAAAGCTTGAACTAATTTGAACACAAATCTAATTCCTAATAAACTTAATAAAACAAAGAATATATTTATCAAATTTATTTAATATATGGGTGAACAATATAAGAAAAAGTTTCTATTTTTCTATTTTGACAATCAAACAACTTATCAAAATACAGAAGTGAAATGATATCGAATTGGACATAGTTCATTGGTTAACCCAAATTAACTACTCATCTTAACTGAAGTGAACATTAGGCGGGCATCAGATAACTCATATATCGATTCAATCCATTTTAATTTATTCAAAAATAGTCCAACATACCCTTTTTTAGCAGCATGAGTGGTAGAGGAAGGTGGAGATAGGGTAGGGGTGGAGGAAGTGTTGAAAGAAGAGAAGGAAGAAGAAGCAATTAAAAAAATAAAAATTTATAAAATCTAATCCCTTGACGCGCTCAAAATTTGTGGAACACATATAAAGTTTTTAAGTCATCAAAAATTATCAAAATTACACAATGGACCCCTACTTGAGGTGTTTAAAATGGAAAACCTCAATTTAAGGTGTCTAGGTAAAAGTTCATGTTTACATAAGGGGATGCAAATGGGTTCTGCTTAATTTTTTGATGTGGCTAGACTTGACCATGGTGAGAATGAGACAAAGGTGGGCTTTCAATGGATCACCAACGTTGTTTATGAAATTTTGAATCACTTCTAAACTAATTTTACATAAAGCACCTAATTTTTTTTCTTTCAGCGACTTTGTTGTAACTAATACACCAAGTATAGCCTCAGGCTCATGCAATCGGTATCGTGGAGCCTTTATCAGTGCACTGTCGGTGGTTTGGGTTGGCCAGGTAAATTTATCAAAAATAGGAATAAAAGGTGCACTGCTTGTGGCCTCAGGAATAAAAGAAATAAAATCCATTTACCTATTAAGCTTTATTAGCCTCAGCAATGTGGTCTGCCAACCACTTGTAATTCATCAACTTGTCCTCAGTATTCCGATGCTTTACTTTATTCTCAAGTCATCCAACAGACAAAGTTTAAAGTTTCAACTACAGATACAAACTTATCACTAAATAAAACCTTAGTACTTGCCTTTTTGGATATGTCAATCTCTACACCCTTTACAATCATAGTATCAAACTGGAGTTGCTTCCTCATGTCTTCATCCTTCTTTGAAGAATTCATCTTCTTAATTGTTCCACATAGTTGGAGTAGAATTAAAACACTAACTCAACACAATAGTTTCTCACTGGTTGTGTCATCCTATTCTAGATTATTTTTCGAGCATCCGATTCAATTCTGTAATACGTTGGAGTGCCCTGGTAGCATACGAGGTTCTTCTTAGATGCTTATTTTGACATTCCCTTTGATGTTAAGGGATACCCCATTAGTATAGTAGTCTTGATACTTTGGAAAACCTCATCTCCTTGGGTCTACACCTTTGAGGCAGACTCACAACATAATCAGAAGATTCTAAATTACCGCTGCTAAAAGCAACTTTAGAGTCATCTTCCTGCGAAGAACTTTTCTCATCATTATCCCTTGTAGCCTTTGGCTCATCCCTATTTGGGTGTGAATCTTTGACTCCCTATTCATTCTCAGAGGCTCGAAGGAGTAGCTACGGGAACTAATATTGTGGAATGTGTGGCCTTTGAATTTGCAGCCTCGAATCTAGTGGTTCAAATATGGTATTGTTCATTTCCACTACTTGTGCAGTATTCAACCTCCAAACCACTAGATTCATTATATTCAGTCCCCTAATTATCGCATTGGATCTAGGGGTGTGAATGAATTCTAGTTCATGAAAAGCTTGAGTTTGTGAAAGGGAAGGAGTGTTAGCCTAAATCAATGTGTACAAAAATTCTTAGAAAAAATTGTTAGGTTGCTTTATTATGAGTTGAAATCAGTTAAGTAAGGGGATATTTTTGTGTTTTAATAGGATTATAAGCCAACCGGGTCTTTAGATAAATGAGTTAGGGTTTTTAAGTCAAATCGGGTTGGGAAGGATGTTATTTAAAATTTATAACAAGACCTAATAGACGGCTCATATAATGACACTTCAGTTTATTTCTAGTATATCCATACCTTTTGGCATTTAGAGCTTTCTCATAGCTGCTACAAGTTATTTATCACTTACTATGACTGATAATTTGGTCACCAAGTAGCTTATTTGTTTTTTAGTGCTAATTCTCTATTTTGGATCTTTTATTGTTTAGGAAAGGGTATCAAGGAACATCAAGTAAACGGCCTCATATGTCAATTTTAACAATTCTGTCTGTTCCATAATGTTGATTTTAGATTAGGGTGCATTTGGTTTGGGTTCCAAAGCTTTTAGATAAATTTTGGGCTATTGGGGGTATTTTGGTTAAAATGACCCTTTAGATGTGGGGACTACTTTTACATAAAATGACCTCGAATAGAAATTTGATGGTACCACTGAGTCTAAAATGTCAAATTTGATAGGTAGCAGAATTTGATTGCACTCATAGGATTCTAAACAAATCTCGAGGTTTCGATCAGAAACTTGACACTTCGATAATTTTTTTGGTGAATTATTTCTTGTGTAGGCCAAAAATATCCTTCACATTCATGAGGCATGGGCCATACTTGTGAAGGGCAAGGTTATTTGTAAAGATTCTAATGCGACTGGTCTAGGCTTTGCCCTTCAGGATCACATGTACCAAGCAACATTTACAAAGACTTAGACACATCAAAGGCCATGTTCATAATGACAGTCCGACATTCATGATAAAGGGACCCTAACACTGTTAAATATTATTGAACCTAATTTTTCCCACATTTATTTCACATCCGAACCTCATAAAACCCTAGAGGAGCTAAGAAATTATAGAGATCAATAATTGGGTGTCGGGGGTGAGTTGGAGTCGTCATGTGGTCATTTTATCATTGTTATTTCCATAAGTTACCATTTAACCTCTCGATTAATTCTTTGGTTAACCATAAATCTCTAGTTTTATGTTGAGACTAATTTAGGGGTTCATTTGTGCTTATATTTCACCCATTTTTAAGGATAAATGAGTCTTGAGCTTATAGAGGCATACTAATGATTTCAAATTTGTGATTCTGCAACCAGGCCCCTCGTGAGATTTGCAGTTTGATTTTTTATATTTAGTATTTATATGTAATATGGGTATCAATGTTCTTATCATAATGCATAGATTATCATTTTGATTGTGTGGTAGTGTTCTCAGGCTTCTCAAAAGAAAAAAGCTCTGGAGTAGTGAACTTTCTCAAACTTTTGACAGTATCCAAGTAGGCTAGTCTTAGTTTTCTCATAGAGTGAACTTTATTATGGTATTAGTGTAATATTATTCTAGCTATGGGTGTTTATTTATTACTTTAATGATACTTTAGTATTATATTAGTTAATATTAGCAACTTTGGGAGTTTTATTGATAGAATTTGGTGTTGCTTCCCCTTTCAATAATTAAATGATACCTTGGGACTAGTTTTGGTTTATTTAAGACATTGGGATGGAATTGCATGGACTTATTTTGGGTTTAGGTATGTGGTTCGTTAATATGGATTTTTGGGAGTTGTAGCAGGTTCTGGCAACCCTTCTTTTAGGTCAAATGCCTAGATTAGCCCCTAGAAAATCTTAGAGACCTTTATTTATCACTTTAGACTAAACCTTGACTCCTAGAGCGACTTAGTCCATTTATCGACTTTTGACTAGTTTATTACTGAAATTAGAATACAGTATATTCGTACACACCATTCTTGGATTTAGGGACCAAAACTTGTTTCACCTATATATTTGACTGATCAACTTAGAGATTTAAGATTTACCTAGATTTAAAGAATGTTATGGCTTCATGTTATCCCTACTTTGAAATTTATCCTCTAGTTTTGATTTAAGTCCAATATTCAGGATCCATATGTGGTATTTTAGAATGATGATACTATTCTCTAGTTCCAGTTCGAGTCCAACATTAATGGTTTGAATGGAATTTCAGGTATTTTATCACTTGTGGCATACTTTATGTTTAGGATTGTTAGTATTTCTTTCTTGTTTGTATTAGATGGGCTTATTGTAATGTCCCAAATCTGGTACCCGGAGCTCTACACGGTGCTCATGACCCCAAAGGACCACAACCTAACCCATGACTGATATTTGTACCTAAACACTGCATAATATATTTGTATAAATACAAAAATAGTAAGTTGAAACATGCCATAAGGTTCAAAACTGATAAACACCTGATAAAACCATATCTGAATAATGTGGTACGACAATACCAAAACTAAAACAATGTCTGAAAACATCTAGTCTGAAAATACTGAAATCTGAAAGCCTCTAAATTGTCTGAATAAGGAGTTGATGGGACATGTCCCCAACTAACTCCATCTACTAAAAGCTAAACTGAATTAATAAAATAACTAATAATATTGTTCTCGAATGATGAGGACTCAATGCTAAATATGGCGGCTAATGATGCTCTGGAACTCGTGCTTCTAAACTTTTGGTATAAGAAACCATAGCAAAAATGTGTCAGCACGTTTGAATGTACTGGTATGCAAGTGAGGTAGGCTAAATGCAAAGGGTTCAAATGCATGAACAATGCTAACTGACTGAATAACATAAATATGACAATACATGCATGAATAAGTGACTGTAACTGAATTCATAATGGTACTACTACTGAGTCTGATTACTGATAACATAAGTCACTAGTAACTCATTTAACTGATACTGAGCAATTGGATCTGACAGTCTAGGTTTTGATGGAACTAATTGAGCTCCTTACTATTTTGAGTTGACTATATCTAACAGTCTTGAAATTTTAAAGAATTATCTGAGTTCTATTACTGAGACTGAGTCTGAAACTGTAACTGTGGTAAGTATTCATCTAACCGACATGCCCCAAATAATCCAATAAAGCTGAGTTGGGGTCCAATCTGTAACCCCAATTGGAAGGGTGTCAATACCACACTACTGGTAAGGACGAGCTACGGGTAACCCTCATATGATAGTGTCCCCAAAAGAGAATGGTGGGACCCTCATCTGACAGTGTTTGTCTACCTTATCTACCAGCGTTGATGTCTCAACCTATGTTGGCTACATAGTTCTGGAATGCAAGGATTGCTTCTAAGGATCGCACCCTCAACTGTCAATGTGTGTCCTCATCCTTGGGTTTACTCAGTGCTAAATCCTACTCCCATCTGAATAGACACTAAACCTGATTAACTGAACTAAACTGGACTAAGTTCATTGAGTTCTATTAACTGATGGAATACTACTGAGATTACTGAAGTACTTAGCTTTCTGAGATTTATGGGATTACTGAGTTTTCCTGAGTCACATGGCTGACTGAATTCTACTGAACATGGCTTGACTAAGGATATCATGAAAATGTGACACAGGATCTAGGCGCACGGCTAAATTATCGGGTATTAGATAGCCCCAAGACTCAATAGCATAATAGTAATTCATGTCATAAATTCTAAATCAAAACAATGGCTACACACATATCCATAATCCATTACTTGACATGCATGAACTTGTATATGAATGGGGATTTCATATTATCATACAAGTAAGACACTTTTCCTTCCCATAGGCATTTAATCAAACACATAGTAAGCATAGTATATGCATACAACCTTACGCAGCAAGTACATATCATGATTCAGTTCTAATTTCACCATTCAAGGTTTTAATCATGGTTCACACAAATCTATACCTATAAATTCCACTTAAAATTTATCACCAAACATGGATTAGAATTCAATTGGTCATTATCAACATGAACAAAAGCAAACCCAACATGGAATTCATAAAAAATCCATACACTAGAACGTTGAAAAGAGATTCTTGGGCTTCATGGATGAAAAGAGTCCATGAATAAACACTATGCTGACCTGAGTTAATGTATTTGGAAGGAATGATGGAGAGTTCTTGTGATTTGGCCCTTGAATTTAAGAGTTAGGGTTCCTTGGCTTGAGACTCAATTTGGGAAAATATAGAGTGAATAATGATATCCTTAGGTCATGTAGGGTTAAATTTTGTGTTTAAGGATGAACTAAAATCATGGGAAAAGACTCATTTAACCCTAGATGTGTCTTTTGATTTTTATCAAAATCTCCCGATTTGGCAGGTTGGCACGACATGGCGCTATCGCGCCGTGTCACTTCAAATTTCCCATTGGGAACTGGACTGACGGCGTGATGCAGTTAAATTGTGTTGCAATACTAGATGGGACCTAGAAGGTTGGCGCGATGTAGAGACATCGCGCTGAGACACTGGAAAAAGGACAATTCTTAATTTGAGTCTTGGCGCGATGCGCCATAATCAGAGAGGCTGACTAAACTTTGACGATTTCTATTTTGTCCTGCTCTGTGATGTGTTGATGGCTTAGGTGATACACTGTCTCATTATAAAGGCTCTAACTCTTTGCCCGGGAGTTGGATTTGGGCAAATTTGGTATCGATGAAAAGTTTATTCAATTTTCCACATTATAAAAAATGAAAATCTTGAAAATACCACATGTATAAAAGTGTATTCATATTTAAAACAAGTCTCTAACATCTTTGGGATAAATTTAAGCTTGGTAAAAGTATGGGGTACTACAATATCTCCCCCTTGGGAACATTCATCCTCGAATAAGACTGATTAAGATGAGAGAAACGATAACCTGAAGTACATACTGAACATGAACAATTGAAACACGACTACGTGACTGACAATTCTGAGAATCATACCGAGCATGCATATCTGATGCATGATTTTATGACTAAACTGACTCATGAATACATGACTGAGATTTCTGATAACTGAGTTTCTCATGAGGAGAATGTGTGTCTGATGCATGAACACATAACAGATTTGATGCATGAATATATAATTTAATATGCAATGGTAATTGATATCAAGTTTATAAAGGAATTCTGAATGTGAACTGGACACCAAGTTTTAACTGAAATCTGAACATAAATTGAAAGGCATAAAGAAAGTTGTTACCTTGGGCTGAGTCTGAATTAGCAGAGAAGAGGTGAGGATACTTGGTATGCATTTTTGCTTTTGCTTCCCAAGTAGCTCCCTGAACGGACTGATTCCAACAAAAACTTTTGACTAGAGAGACTTCTTTGTTCCTCAGTATACGAGTCTGATAGTCAAGAATTTCGACTAGAATCTCTTTATAAGAGAGTTTGTTCTGAATATCAATTCTCTGAATAGGGACTACAACTGTTGGATCACCCAAGCACTTCTTGAGCAAGGAGACATGAAAGACTGGATGAACTGAGGCTTGATCTAAAGGCAATTCGAGCTTATAAGCTACTTTGCCGAAGCGATTGAGAATTTTAAAGGGACCGACATATCAGGGACTGAGCTTTCCCTTTTTTTCGAATCTCTTCACTCCCTTTATGGGAGAGATATTTAGATAAACATAGTCACCAATCTTAAACTCGAGATCCTTTCTATACATATCTGCATAAGACTTCTGTCGGCTCTGAGCAGCCCAGAGTCTTTCTCTGATCAAATGGACTTTTTCTATGGCATTGAATACTAATTCAGGCCCTATAAATGAGGCCTCACTAACTTTGAACCAATCGACTGAAGATCTGCATCTTCTACCATAGAGAGCTTCGAATGGATCCATCCAAATACTAGAATGATAGTTGTTGTTATTTACAAACTCAATCAAAGAAAAGTGGTCATCCCAACTTCTCTTGAAATCTATTGCATGAGCTCGCAACATATCTTCTAGAGTTTGAATGGTCCTTTTTGCTTGACCCTCTGTCTGAGGATGGAAGGTTATACAGATATGAACTTGGGTACCAAGACCCTTTTGGAACGCTTTCCAGAAATGAAAGGTAAACAGGGTACCTCTGTCTGAGATAATAGATAAAGGAACACCGTGCAATCTAACCAACTCTCTAATATAGAGTTTGGCATAATCCTCGGCTGAATAAGAGGTATGGACTGGAAGAAAAAGAGCTGATTTGGTCATTTTGTCTACAATGACCATAACTGAATCATGTTGATGATGAATATGAGGCAAACCCATCATGAAGTCCATGTTCACTTCTTCCCAGTTCCAAGTAGGAATATTGAACTCTTGTATGGACCCACTAGGCTTCTGATGCTCTATCTTAACCTGCTAATATGTAGAGCACTTAACCACAAACTCTGTCGCATCTCTTTCATCCCACTCCACTAATAAATCTCCCATAAGTCGTGGTACATCTTTGTGGCCCCTATATGAATAGAGTAGCACGCACCATGCACTTTGGCAAGAATTTTCTGCCTCAAGTCATCCACACCTGGAACATACAAACGACTCTGATAACACAATACACCATCTCCTCCTTGGGAGAAAATTTCAACCTTCTGATCCTTGACTGAATCTTTTAACTTTACTAGATCGGGATTTCTATCTTTCTTTTCTTTCACCTCAAAAACTAGAGATGATTCTAAACTAATCTGAACCCATATATCACCCTTCTTTATATCAACTAAATGCACACCTACTCTGGTAAGCTGATGAACTTCCTAAGCTAACTTCTCTTTACTGTCCTCAACATGAGGAACACTACCCATAGACGGTTTACTGAGAGCGTCGGCCACTACGTTGGTCTTGCCCGAATGATAAAGAATACTCATGTCATAATCTTTCAAGAGCTCTAACCACCTCTTCTGTCAAATATTGAGATCATTCTGAGAAAATACATACTGAAGGCTTTTATGATTTAGGAACACATCTACATGAACTCCATATAGATAATGCCTCCAAATCTTTAAGGCAAAAACTATGGCTGCTAACTCAAGGTCATGAATAGGATAATTCTTATCATGGGTTTTAAGATGTCTGGAGGCGTAGGCTATGTCCTTAACATGCTTCATAAGGATACAACCTAAACCTACTCTGGATGCATCATAATATACTATGAAACCATCTGACCATCTGGAAAAGCCAAAACTGGAGCTGGGGTGAGTCGAGTCTTCAACTCCTAAAAACTCTTCTTGCAATGATGTGACTACTAAAACTTGACTTTCTTCTAGGTCAATCTGTACATAGGGTATGCATATGAAGAAAATCCCTCAATAAACCATCTAAAATAGCCAGCCAAACCCAATAAACTCATAATATATGATGGAGAGATAGGTCTGGGCCAGTTTTTTACTGCTTCAGTCTTTTGAGAATCTACTCTAATGCCATCATCAAAAATGATAAGACCAAGGAATGCTACTGACCTTAGCTAAAATTCACACTTACTGAATTTGGCAAATAGCTGATGATCTCTAAGAGTCTGAAGTATGATTCTAATATGGTCTACATGATTATGTTCACTGTAGAAATAGACAAGAATATCATCTATGAAGACTATGATGAACATGTCTAAGTACTGGTTGAACACATGGTTTGTCAAGTCCATGAAAGTTGTAGGAGCATTGATAAGACCAAAGAACATGACTAGGAATTCGAAGTGACCATACCGAGTTTTAAAAGCTGTTTTGGGATCATTATATTCCCTGACTCTGAGTCTATCTTAGAGAAATAGCTGGAACCCTAAAGTTGGTCAAACAAGTCATCAATTATGGGAAGTGGCCACTTGTTCTTGACCGTGACTTTATTGAACTGACAGTAAGCAATGCATATTCTAATAGAACCATCTTTTTGTGCACAAATAAGACTAGTGCACCCCACGGGGATACACTAGGTCTGATGAATCCCTTGTCTAAGACATCCTTCAACTGCTCTTTTAGTTCTTTGAGTTCTACTGGGGCTATTATGTATGGCAAAATAGATATAGGTAGAGTATCTGGAAGAAGATCAATACCAAAGTCTATTTCCCTTTTGGGAGGAATTCCTGGAAGATCTTCGGAAAAGATATCTGAATATTCACTCATGAACGGGACTGATTTAAGACTGGGAGTCTTGGAAATAGAATCCTTAAAATGAACAATATGATAGATATTTACCTTAGATATCATTTTTCGCGCCCGAAGGTAGGAAACAAGATAAACTCTGAAAGCTAAAATACTATCCCTCCACTCTAGGACAGGTTTATTTGAAAACTAGAACTAGACTATTTTCTTTCTGCAGACAACTATGGCATAGTAGGAATGAATCCAATCCATGCCAAGAATGACATCAAAATCAGTTATCTCTAATTCGACTAAGTCTGCTGAGGTGACCTTCTGAAATATCATGACTGGGTAGTTCCTGTATACCCACTGTGCTATAATCGTTTTACCCACTGGGGTAGATACTGAGAAGGGCTTTGCTAGAATTTTGGGACTGACTCTGAAATCAACTGCTATATAAGGAGTAACAAAAGACAAAGAAGCTCCTAGATCTAGCAAAGCGTAAATATGCAAGTGAAAGATCTGTAACATACCAGTAACTACATCAGGAGAATTTTCCTGATCTTTTTTGGACTAGAGATCATAAATCTTGTTTGGGCGTTGCCCACTAGTAGCACTAGAAGTAGCACCCTGCTGATTTAGGCGGCCAGACTTGGCTGAGGAATGGTTTTGCTGACCCTGATAACCTAATTGGGGACAATCTCTGACTCTATGGACTGGCTTGCCACATCCTAAATAGACATCACTGCTAGCTCAACAAGTACCCTTATGGTTCTTACCACAAATCTGACAAAGAGGATTGGTTTGGGAACTGCTAATACTACCCTGATATTTAAAGCCTAGCGCCCTATCTTCACTACCCTCCCTAAAATTATGAACTGGAGAACTAGCTAAAGAAGGAGATGGAATGGATGACTTTGGGATGAACTGAGAACGACTTTCATCCTCTGACTTAGGGTGAGAAAAGTTGAAACTACCTGTCGTTGATCTCTTATTCTGCTTTTCTCTCATCTTAATCTTCTGCTCTTCTATCTGTTGAGCATGGGTCATAATCCTGGATATGTCCATCTCACTAATCAACATTGCAGATCTGCACTCATTAACCACACTATCATTTACCCCTAACACAAACTTACTCATCTTGGCCCTGCTATCAGCCACTACATGAGGAGCATATCTAGCTAGTTGAGTAAACTTAAGAGCATACTCCTTCACTGTAATGTTGCCTTGCCTGAGGTTGATAAACTCTAACACCTTATCTTCTCTCAGCTCTAGGGGGAATAATCTATCTTAAGAGGCAGTAGAAAACTCCTCCCACTCAATAGGCCCTACATCATCTGACCTCTTTGACTTCCATTATTTGAACCAAGTGTGTGAAATATCCTACAACAGATATGCAGCTAGCTCAGTAATCTCATAAAAAGTAACCCCATGATGTTCGTAACCTTCTGAACCTGTTGTAGGAACTCCTGAAGATATTTTTCTGACTTAGACCTAAAAAGGATGGAGGATTCATTCGAGTGAAGTCTTGAATCATGGATGCAACTGAATTAGCCACTGGGTTAGCCGGAATGACAGCTGGTCATCCATTCTGAGCAGCAACTGAGTTAGCAAGAGTAGTGAATGTAGGTCTAAACTCTGCATGAGAAACGTGTTAGTCTAAGGGATTTGCTTGGATGGGCTGAGAGACTAACTGATTCCTATTTCTTCTTTTGGTAGGAATGTTCCGTAGAATAAAGGGATAAACATATTATATTGGGAGTTAAGCTAGATCTCACGCTCACTGGTGCGACATGAATACTAAAAGAAAGGAAACTGATCCTAAAACATCTCATAGCCTATTGTACATAAATGTGACATGCAACACACCCATGTACAAGACCCTACTAGATACGGCTTGCAAACTTCCTAGGACTCTATTGAACCTTAGGCTCTGATACCAAGTTTGTAATACACCGAATTTGGTACCTGGAATGTTACACAGTGCTTGATCTGAAGGACCATAAGCTAACCAATGACTAATATCTATACCTGAACACTCCATATTATACTGTATAAATACAGAAATAGTAGGTTAAAATATGCCATAAGGTTCAAAAATGATAAACACCTGATAAAACCATATCTGAATAATGTGGTACGACAATACCAAAATTGAAATAATGTCTGAAAACATCTAGTCTGAAAACATTGTAGTCTAAAACCCTCAAAACTATCTGAATAAGGAGTTGATGGTACATTTCCCCAACTAACTCTTTCTACTGAAAGCTAAACTAAATTAATGAAATAACTCATAATATCATCCTCGAATGATGAGGACTGACTGCTAAATCTGGTGGCTACTGATACTTTGGAACTTGTGCTTCTAAACTTATGGTATAAGACACCATAGTGTAAATGCAATAGTATATTTGAATGTACTAGTATGCAAGTGAGGTATGCTAAATGCAAAGGGTTCAAATGCATAAACAATGATAACTAACTGAATAACAATAATGTGAGAATACATGCACTAAGTCTGATTACTAATAACACAATTCACTGATAACTGATATAACTGATAATGAGTGACTGGATCTGATAGTCTAGGTTTTGATAGAACTAACTGAGTTTCATAGTCTTTTGAGTTGATTATATCTAACAATCCTAAAATTCTAAAGAATTATCTGAGTTCTATTACTGAGACTGAGTTTGAAATTGTAACTGTAGGAAGAAGTCATCTAACCGATATGCCCCAAATAACGTAATATAGCTGAGTTGGGTTCTAATCTGTAACCCCAATTGGAAGAGTGTCAATACCGCGCCATTGGTAAGGACAAGCTGTGGGTAACACTCATCTGACAGTATCCCCAAAAGAATGGTGGGACCCTTATCTGACAGTGTTTATCCACCTCATCAACCCTCATCTGTCAGTGTTAATATCTCAACATATGTTAGCTACATATTTTTGGAATGCAAGGATTGCTTCTAAGGATTACACCCTCCACTGTCAGTGTGTATCCTCATCCTTGGGTTCACTCAGAGCTAAATTATACTCCCATCTAAATAGATACTGAACATGATTAACTGAACTAAACTGGACTGATTTCATTGATTTTTGTTGACTGACGAAATACTACTGAGATTACTAAAGTACTGAGCTTTCTGAGATTTTTGGGATTACTGAGTTTACTGAGTTTTCCAGAGTCATATGAATGACTGAATTCTACTGAACATGGATTGACTAAGGATATCATGAAAATATGACACAGGATCTAGGCACAATGCTAAATTGTTGGCTATTAGATACCCCTAGGACTCTATAGCACAATAGTAATTCATGGCATAAATTCTAAAGCACAACAATGGCTACACACATATCCATAATCCATTGACTAAGATATTTCATCAAGCACTTGACATGCATGAACTTGTATATGAATGGGGATTTCATATTATCATACTAGTAAGACACTTTTCCTTCCCATAGGCATTTAATCAAACACATAGTGAGCATCGTATATGCAGACAACATTACGCAATAAGTAAACATCGTGATTCATTTCTAATCTCACCATTTAAGGGTTTAATCATGGGTTCACATAAATCTACACCTATAATAATTAATTCCACTTAAAATTTATCACCAAACATGGATTAGAATTCAATTGGTCATTATCAACATGAACAAAATCAAACCCAGCATGGAATTCATAAAAAAATCCATATACTTGAACTTTGAAAAGAGATTCTTGGGCTTCATGGACGAAAGGAGTCCATGAATGAACACTATGCTGACCTGAGTTAATGAATTTGGAAGGACTGATGGAGAGTTCTTGTGATTTGGCCCTTCAATTTGAGAGCTAAGGTACCTTGGCTTAAGAGAGATCAACTTAATTTAGGAAAAAATAGAGTGAATAATGATATCCTTGAGTCATTTAGGGTTAATTTTTGCGTTTAAGGTTGAACTAAAATCATGAAAAAAGACCCATTTAACCCCAGATGTGTCTATTGATTTTTGTCAAAATCTCCTGATTTGGCAGGTTGGCATGACACATTGCTATCACGCCGTGTCACTGGAAATTTCCCACTGGGAACTGGGCTGATGGAGCGATGCAGAGAAATCGCGTTGCAATACTGGATGGGACCTGGAAGTTTGGAGTGATGCAGAGACATTGCGCTGAGACACTGGAAATAGAACAATTCTGAATTTGAGCCCTGAAGTGATGCGCCATAATTGCGGAGGCTCACTGGATTTTGATGATTGCCATTTTGGCCTACTCCGTAACGCGTTGATGGCTCAGGTGATATACTATCTCACTAAAAAGGCTCTAACTCTTCTCCCGGGTGTCGGATTTGGGCAAATTTGGTATCGATGGAAAGCTTATTCAATTTTTCACATGATAAAAAGTGAAAATCTTGAATATACCACATGTATAAAAGTGGATTCATCTTTAAAACAAGTCTCTGATATCTTTGGGATGAATTTAAGCTAGGTAGAAGTATGGGGTATTACACTTATGGGGGCTGAGTCGGATTATTCCTCTTATGTTTGAGCCTTTCAATCCTATAGGAGCCCAATTAGGTTGTATCTGGATAGTATTAACTTTTGAGTTACTTATTCTGCATATTTATTGCTTTACCCCAATTTGAAGTATTATTTCAAATTTATGCCCATTTGTTCTTGACTTTACTTTACATTATCAAATTTTGTTATACTTTTATTATAAATAGAATAGTCGTCCTGTAATGCCTACTGAGTATTCATTGTTTTTGGTATTCATATTGCACTTCTGCATCTTTTTTATAGAGATTCGAGTATGAGTTACCTCTATTGAGGCCTCATTAGGCTTGCATTGAGGATTCAGAAATAGGGAGAGTTTTCAGAGATAGAGCAAATTCTCTCTCATTCTGCTACTTTTGGATAGTCTTTTGTATATGCTGAGACTACTTGTATATTTTTTACTCTCTAGTACTCTTATTTTTTATTTGGTGACTCTTGTACCGACCTTATAAAGTTATGGAATGGTCTTTTACTTAGTGTTCTGTATGATCATATCTACATATATTCTTCTACTTAGTACTTCTATTGCATGCCTAAATATTGTATTATTTTATCTTCCAATGTTTAGCTCACTACTTATCATTCCAGACTATGGTTTTGCTTACCTATTAATGGTTAAAGTAGGTGTTATCATGACTTGATAAATTAGGTCAAGACAAATTGGTTTCAGAGCCTAGGTTCACGTGCATTGTTGGTAAAAGAGTAAGTGTTAATTAGAGTCCCATTGATTGGTACAATGACATTGGTATCCTATCTTTAGGAGGATACATGATATATTTAGTAAAATCTCACTTTCTTTGTTCATTTGTTTACAGCAAGTCTATGTTGGTTAGTGAAATTCTCATTGTTTCACTCTTTTGTAGATGACTAGGATGCGGGCTATGAGTAAGGGAAAATGCCAAGCCTATACCCACGATACCCTTTAGAGGTTGAGGTCACCTAGAGGTAGAGTACAGACTTTAGTTGTAACACCATCTAAGGGTAAGGATAGAAAGACCTTACTAGATCATGTTATTGCTCCCAAGTAAAAGGTAGCTCTAGAGGTACGGCCACCCCAGCCATTAGTGGGCTAGAGGTAGTTCAGATCCTACTAGGATTTATATATTCATTAGTACTAAGAGATGCATTACTTCTATTATTGGGGTTAGTAGGTTTTCTCCTAAATAGTACTCTTATTTTTGTTTTAGTGGCTCTTGTACCGACCTTATTATGTCATGAGATACTCTTTTGTACATTTTCTCATATTCCTTGATGTTATGTATGATCATATCTATATATATTCTGCTACTTAGTACTTCTATTGCATGCCTAAACTCTATACTACTTTATCTTCTGTCATTTAGCCAATTACTTATCATTTCAGTCAATGGTTTAGCTTACCTACAAGGGGGTTAAAGTAGGTTCCATCATGACTTGAGAATTCTGATCGTGAGATTTTATCCCTCGAATTGTAGGCTCATATAAAAATCGTTGTATGTCTTTGTCCTAAAAGGAGAAAAAGATTCACCTAGCAACTAGCAAACCTTAAGGAATATCACTATATTATGCAATGATCATTCTTTAAACTCATTAGTTCCAACACCTAAAAGTTGATTTGTATGAGTTTAGTCGGATAGTGGATTCCACGATCATTCTATATTGGAATGATCATTGGTGCTCAATCATTGGACTACCTCATAGAAATCAGTTCTCTGGACTTCTTATAAACAATAAAAACCATGATTGTTAGAACTTCCAATGATCGGTCAATGCTCTCATGGTTTTTACTATTATTCCAGATTCTAAGGTCTTTTCTGATTTGTCTCTACACACTTAGCATACATTACCCTTCAACACAAATAAAAGTAAAACTAGTACAAAATCTTTGGATTGTCTCATAAGCAGTGCATGATTTAATGGTGTTGTACGATTCAAGTGTGCCTGATTACTCAGGCTCCATCAAAATCCACATCACTTAGCACCTTGAGCTCTCAACATCACTGATATAGTTATTTACCTTTTCTCCACTTATTTTTAGCCTTAGGCCCTCACTATATTCGAGCTCAATCACACCATAATGGAAACACTGTCACCACTTGATATGGCCTCCTCCATTTTGACTTCAACTTTCCAGGAAAAAGTAAAGCTTGGACTCGAACAACAAAATTATATCACCCATGGTGAACTCTCTCTTTTCTTATTCTAGTCATGGCATATCTTTATTATCTCTTTGTACAAAAATAAACTTTTGTATGTACTAAGATGGAATTCATCCATCTCGCTCAGCTACTCAAGTCTCATCTTTGCCATATTATTCGATGATAAATTTAACCTCTATTATGCCTGTAACGCGTTATGCTCAAGTTTAACAGGAAAGTGAAACACCTTTCCATACACAAGCTAATATATACAAGCACTCATAAGGGTCTTAAATATTATCTGGTAGGCCTATAATGCATCATACAACTTTCTATCCTAGTCCATTCTATTAGCTTTCACCGTTTTCACCAAAATGGACTTGATCTCACAATTGGAGACCTCAACTGACTATTTTTTTATGATGATTAGGTATTTACACCCTATGTTTCACGCTATATTTTTCAAGTAGGGCTCTGAACAGAAGATTGCAAAAATGTAAACCTCCATGACTAATGATTTCCATTGGTGTACCAAATCAAGAAAATATGTTTTCTCGAAAATATGGTCACACTCTTTCTTTCATTGTTTGGAAGTGAAACTACCTCCACCCACTTCAAAACATAATCACCAGCACCAAAAATATACTTCATACCATATGAGCTTACAAAGGAGCCCATGAAATCAATGCCCTCTACTTCAAATAGCTCAAGCTCTAGTATTGTGGTGATTGGTAGCTCTTGCCTGGTCAAGATGTTTTTTTTCTTTGGCATTGGCCATAAGATCTCACGTATTCATGTGAATCTCTATGAATGGTGGGCCAATAGTACCCATATTGTAAGATTTTATGAGCAGTACAAGAACCACAATGATGACCCTCAACAGGTGAAGAATGACATGCCTCTAGAATACTCATCATCTCTACCTAAGGAACACATCTATGAATAAGTTTATCTACACAAATTTGGAACAAGTATAGATTCTCCAGAAGAATTTTCTCACATTATGCATAAAACTTTTCTGCTCTAAAATGATAGATCGGCGGCACTACATTGCTCACCAATATAATTTATAAAATCAGTGAACCATGGAATTAAGTCTTATAATGTTGCCAATACCTTCTCGTCTAGAAAGTGTCATTTATTTCATGCTCATACTTTAATTTTAGCATTGCCTCAACATCAAGGCATGCTAAGTGATCATCCACTTCATTTACCTCAAAGTCAAATTCTTGTAACAGAAGTACCCGATGAATCAACCTTAGATTTACATCCTTCTTCACCATAAGGTACCTAAGAGTTGCGTGGTCAGTATGCACAATCGATTTCATGCCAAGAAAATAAGGTCAAAATTTCTCAAACACACTACAACAAGCAACTCTTGTTCAATCAATAAATAGTTATTTTGGGTAGGATTAAGTGCTTTTCTAGAATAATAGATCGGATGTAAAATCTTCTCTCCTCTTTGGCCTAGGACTACACCTAGTGTTATACCACTAGCATCACACATAACCAAAAATGGCATAGATAAATGACCCAATAATAGGGGTTGGAATTAACTTTTCTTTCATACAGCCAAATATTTTCAGACATGCATCATCAAAAATAAACTTTGCCTCCTTTTCTAATAATTTGCACAAAAAATATGCAATTTTATAGAAGTCTTTGATGAATCTATGATAGAACCCAACATGCCCCCCCAAACGCTCCAAATATCTTTCACAGAAATTAGAGGCAACTTCTTGATCACCCAAATCTTTGTCTTATCGACCTCAATTCTTATCTGAAAGATTTTGTAAACAAGTATTTTTTTCTCCTTTGACCATGAAGTGTCACTTCTCCCAATTTAGCACCAAGTTGCAATCTTCGCATCTCCTCAAGACACTAGCTTAATGGTCCGAGAAATCTTCAAATGAATCACCAAAAATTGAACATCATCCATAAATGCCTCAATAGTGTCCTCCACCATGTTAAAAAATATGGACATCATACAATACTAAAAGGTCGTTGGTGTATTACACAATTCAAAAGATATTCTCTTAAAAGCAAAAATCCCATATGGATAAGTGACGATTGTTTCTCTTGATCTTTGGGAGAAATCCAAATTTGATTGTAACCCGAATAACCATCAAGAAAATGATACCAACCTCTGCTAGAAAGAAAGTCTAATATCTGATCTACGAAAGGCATCAGAAAGTGATCCCTTTAGTTTCATGTCTTCAGCTTTCTATAGTCTATGCATACCCTCCAACGAGTGATAGGCCTTTTATGAATAAACTCAATCTTGGTCTAGAACCATAGTGATTTCACCCTTTTTGGTACACATTAAATTGAACTCACTCTTTTGCTATTGGTAATAGGATAAACCACACTAATATCCAACCACTTGATAATCTCATTCTTAAATACCTCTTATATAGGCAGATTAGGTCTTTGTTGGTGCTGAATATTAGAAATATAATTTAGCTTAAGTTGGATTTTGTGTATTCAAATTCCTGATGGAATTCCAATGATATCAACAATGGACCAGCCAATGGCCTTCTAAACTTCTGCAAAAAAATAGACTAGAGCCTCAATATGCCACTCAACCAAATTAGTTGCAATAATAATTGACAAAGTATTATTGTTTCCCAAGAATGTATAGAAAAAATAGGATGTAAGAGCCTTGAGCTCCAAGATAGGAGGATCCTCAATAGAAAGCCTAACCGCCAGGGTCACTCTATCCTTTAAATTGAGATCTAACTTCTTTGGTTAAAAAGTGTATAAACCTGAACAAGAAAGTGCACTCACCATCTCACCATAACTATCAATGTCATCACCCTCAAAATTCATAATAAATGCGACAAGTGCTTCAACTCTAAGCCTCCCTTAGTAGGAGCTACCAATGCCTCCTCGTTAACCATATAAATAACTAAGATCACGTGCACGTCTTTTAGCTACTTCATGAAATGGCATACATTAAATGTCATTTCCTTATGTTTAACCAAAACTTAATCTGTCCGGCCCTATATTAACCAACGCTCGCCCAATCACATAGAATGGTATCCCCAAGATAATGGGAACCTCAAAATCAACCTCACAGTTAAGGATGACAAAATCAGCAGAAAAATAAAGGATGCAACTCTTATCAAAAGATCATATAAAATTCTCATGATTTTTCTTCACTGTGCGGTCTACCATAAGAAGTCTCATCAAAGTTGGTTTACGCAATCGCAGCCCAACCGTTTATAAGCTATTAGTGACATAAGATTAATTCTAGCACCCAATACATAAGGCTTTAGCAAAATTAAAAGACCCAATATAGATGGATTCATGAAAGCTCCAAGATTTTTCTTCTACTCAACTAGAGACTAGAAAGCTATTACACTACAATGGTGCACATTTACTTAAGTGCCTCAACAAGATAGATATTCATCGATAATTCTTTCAATATTAAAATAAACTTGTGATACTTTTTCTCTTCAGTTCTCTTCTTCATTCATTGTGGAAAAGGAAGAGGGGGTCGTGGAATGGGAGTCAACACTTACCTTCTTTTTCTTCTCTTTGTTAGCCTTAGCCTCTTTTTTAGAAACTGAAGGATTTTTAGATGCATTCAGATCATCAATTAGATTTTGAAAACCCACTACTTTCTCATCATTAATAATTATCAGCTCTATATTATTCATAATAATTGTGGGCATAGGTGGATCAACAGTCATTTTACTACACCTAGTAGTAATCACCAAAAAATGGATAATGTTTGGATTTTAGACGGTGTTACTTGGAAATGTACCCTATTGACGTGGATTTATTGCGGATAAAATCTAACCAAATTGTTGCTCAAGCTACTTAATAGTGTTAGTATATGATCCAACTTTCTATCTCATTCTTGAAATTTCTGCTCTAAGCTCCTTGAGAAAGTTTTTAATCTTCTCTACCCCTTTTACCACTTTAGCAAACGTGTCTTCCATCTTTGAATTACTCAAATCAGCATCACAATTTTAAGTGAAACATAGAGTCCACTTCTATCTTTAGAATCATACTTCCCCTTGCAATTACTATATCTCTCTCGACTCCTATATCTATACATAAACCTATTATAGTTATTGTCTTGTAGTAGTTTCAATTTTGGTCCCCTTGATTTAACCCTTAGATTTTCGGTCACAAATCCACCACCTAATTATCTAGATGCTTAGCCACCTCCTTAAAATCAAAGTCATCATGTCTATGTGTCTTACCTATGAACTAACTGCATTCACTTTTTCCGCCATCACTGCTGCAAATTATTTTATGAACATGCTAAATTCAGTCCTTAATTGTGCTAATTCCTGAGCGACAGAATCATCAAACCATCCATTGTTCTATGGATACTTTTTAAAATACATGTATATGGGCATGTCTGCCTCTCGAGTATGCTAACCTCAGTTGGTTTTAGTAATCCTATCTAGAATCTCATAAGTCTACTCCTAAGTTAAACTTATAATCGCTCCACTAGTGACAGTTTTTGCTACAACTATATTGTTCACACTCAAACCTTTGTAGAAGATCTAAAGTAAATTACAACCTGATATTCTGTGATTTTGGACATTCTATAGCTTCTTCTTACATTTCAAGAAGTTTCATCAAACGTCTCCAAATATAACTTCCTGGAGTTATAAATCTCATCTTTCAACTATAATATTTTTAAAGGTCAGAAAAATCACTCCAACAACTGTGTCTATAGCTTTTGTCAATTGGTGATCAACCCTTTTGGTAGCTCGATCAACCATAGAGTGACTTTTCCACTCAGAGAAAAGGAAAACTGCCATTATCTAATTGCATCCTGACTAACACCAGGTAGGTTTTAGAAAGTTCAACTTAGTCAGTACATGCAACTCAAACCACACTAAGCCTGATGTATCTTTTGTTGTCCATCACCTTAATCAGTACATGCAATATTCTTGTGCTCCTCAGATAAAAGTTGCTCTTTATCTTTTTTGATATTTGAAGGTACTTTTAGTTGGAAAAATTATGACTAGTTGACCTAAAAATGACAAGAAATCATATCCATAATGCTAATATGAATACATTTTAATTTTGGTTTGGTTTAATTACAAGGTTAGGGCTAAGAAGTGGTTGAAATAGCAAAAAGAAGCGAAAGGAATCAAAAAGATAGAGGAATAAAGTAAAATACGTACAAACACATCACAAGTGTCAGTCGACGTATCATCAAGTTCACCTATGCATCACCAAAATGACACTTCCTTCACCAATCATAATAGTTTGGGATAACTCAACTCTTTTCAAAATGGTGGCGAGAGAGATGATTTGACACATCGTTGAACCAATTGGCAAAGCCAAAGTTCGTCATCAAAAGCAACAGATGTCAACCGAGCTCATGTTTGAGGACAAATCAATGAGACTAGGGTAATTCAGCACATCATTAATTCCTTCGATGATGGAACAATGCTCAGTCAAATTGAATGCATTGGTATTTCTGTAGATATGACGCTGATCTTTGTTGAAGCTATTTAAGCCTTTTTGCCTTTTGTAAACCCTATCGTTTGTCAATTTTCTGGATCTTAATTAAACTTGTAATCAAACCCTAGTTTGGAGATTAACTAATTTTTTTGCTTGTAATTTGGATTTTTCTTTTGAAATATTAGAATCTGATGGCAAATATTGAAGAACAATTAGGTATATTTTCTTTTTCTTTTGAGGCATTGTTACCTCCTTGAACTATAATGAAAGTTAATAAAACATCCCAATTTAAAAAGGTCCTCTTAACCCCCACCTCCCCCCCCCCCCCGCCACCCTCAAACTATTTTAAAGTGTAATAAATATATCCTTTAGTGCTGGCGTGGCACCAAACTAATTCAATTAGTTGTGGTGCTATACAGACGTCGTCGCGTGTATAAGTGTTTTAAAAAAAGTCTTTTTAGTCATTTATTCCTATTTTATTTGTCTTATATTTAAAATAAGTCAATACACATATTTTTTATTTTTCTTTACCTTGTATTTAAAACTTTCTCAAATACATGTACATTTTTTTAATTTCTCTTTGCCTTTATTTATTACTTTCACAAATACACGTAATTTTTTTATTTTTCCTTGTCATCTTATTTTTTTGTTATATTAATATTCTCAAATACACTTTTTTTTTATTTTCACTTTTCATCTTTTTTTTTTGGTATTAAAACTTTCTCAAAATTCACATAATTTTTTAAATTTTTTACCTTCTTCTTATTATTTTTAATACTTATTTATTTTTATTTTACTTACTTTTCCTTTGAATTTGAGTTAAAAATTTATTTCAATGCTTTAGAGTTAAAATAAGCTAACTTCGTACAAATACAAAAAGAAAGTGAAGCAAATCAAATAAAAAATTTAAAACAAAGGAAACTTTTTTATTTTCTTGTTTTCTTAAAAAACAAAAATTTTCAAATTTGTTGAAAATGAAAGATAAGAAATTAATGAAATAGAAAAGAAAAAAATATAAAAGTTTAAACATGAGAAGGGAAATTAAAAAGGGACATGTGTTCATTATTGATCAGATTTTTGCCTTATTTTTTGTCCCTCACTTACTTCCAAGAGAGTGAACACACTCTCTATATCATATTAACTTTAAATGATGCATTTATTATACTTTAAAATAATTTTTTTTGTGCGGGAGGGGGGAGGGATAATAAAACATCTTTTAAGTTGGAGTGTGTCTCAGCAACTTTCGTATAGTTCAAGAGGATAACTGTGTTTTTTATTTTTCCTTTTACTATGAGTAGCTAATTTTCTAAACTTGGAGTTATGCATTATTGAGTATTGATTTTTATGTGGGTGCTTATTATATACCTTTGTATTCGATTGCGTGTTGTGATTTTAGCTAAATCTCTATGTATTAATTTATAGATTGATTTTGCAAACTTATCTATGTTTGGATCTCTTGTGATGCTTGAAATAGAAGACACGAGTGATGAGATTTAGTTGACAAATCTTGAGTTATACTCATTTGAGAAGTGATGTTGGAGATAGACCACTCATTTTGAGGTTATTGGTTGCTTGGTAGTGTATACATATTGGTGTTTGAAAGAAACTTATGTGAAGTTTGATAGTAGATTCAGAAATTATCAGAAATACCTAAGATCAAGTACAGTCATAACTAGTAATCGAGTTTAGGTGTATTTTTACTTATCTACACATATAGTCATTCTCAAGAAAGCATAACCCCAAGTACTTTAATTCATTGATTACATCCTTTAGCATTCAGTTTTGACAATGTAAAGAAAACTTCAATACTTTAAACAAGAAATCCATTTAATAAAAAACCCCATTTTACTTTATTACCATATTTTAAGTATTACATGTCAACTCATGTCACTTATGACACTTGTGAGTGAAGCTATTGCTCTCATTCTTTATGGATTCGACTCCGATTTCTAATTTGACTAGAAGTATTGCTAAAAACACCTTGATATGTCTCTCGAGGTTTATTGTGATAGTAATTGGGCTTTTTGCCTTGAAACTAGAAGGTCAATTATTAATTTTTGTGTTTTATTGGCCAAAATTTTGATCAGTTAGAAAGCTAAAAAATAGCCTGTTATTTCATTATCTTCAGCTGAATCTGAATATAGATCCTTGAGTAAGGTTTTTGGTGAAGTTAGTTCGCTTACAAAGTTGTTGTCTGACTTTGGGGCTACCCCTTTGCTGCCTATCCTTTTTTTTATAACCAGTCAACTATCCACATAGCTAAGAACCCCGTCTTTCACTAAGCACATCGACTTGGCCTATCATTTTGTTCTCACCAAGCCCAGTGATGGACTGATCAGTTTATATCACACTTCCAGTTCTACTAAATTGAATGATATTCTCACTAAGTGTTTATCAGAAGTTGCTCATTATTTTTATCTTGGAAAGTTGGGTGTTGTATGACCCTCCAACTCGAAGGGGCACCAAGTAGATCCACATCCTATATATAAAGGATACCAAGCCCCAACTTTAACAATTTTTACATTTTTCATTCTTCAGTTGAGCAAATATTTCTCTCACTTCTAGACTCTTCCATAAATTCTCTCATTTTTTATCAGAGTTTTCTGTAAACCCACTATGATTTTCGAGTTTGATCAGTTACTACAAATGCATAAAAATAAACAAAGTACATACTATTATTTTTGTTGGGTTTGAAATTTATAGAGTGTCATGAGGACGTTAATTTTTACAAATCATTGAGGCGATAATTCAAATATCAAAGAAAACTATAATTAAAAATATATTATTGAATATGGTTTGATCAATTGGTCTACGTATTAAAAACTAAACTAAAATTATATAGAAAATTTTTCCCTAAATCTTGATGTTCTTCAGATACTTTTCATATATTACTGCTATTTGGCATGTTTAAAAATTAAAGCTTTATTTGGGTTAAAAGTTTGTGTCTTTTCGGGTTAAAAATATTGGAGCCCTTTGCAGAATTAAAAGTGAGCTTTATTTTTAAAGATGTGATAGCAGAATTGAAAAATTGTTGAAAATATAATTGAAATTTCTTCTGCACATACAAAAATCTTCATTATCATCAAATTGGTTGAATTTTGATTTGAAACTGTTTTGAACTTGATTTTAATCTCGTTTCACCAAACCATTGAACCACAAGCTCTGATACCACTTATTCGGTTCAAAGTTGACGGGGTGTCATGCGAAGCTAATATTTTATAAATCATGTAGGCGATAATTCTGATAACAAAGAAAATTATAATTAAAATATATTATTGAATATGTTTTGCCCAATTGGTTTACATCTTAAAAACTAAATCAAAATAATAAAATTTATTTGAGAAAATCTCCTCTTAAACAAACTTATTGAGAATTACATTGTGGATGTTATTGTATTATAATTTAAGAAAAGAGATGTTCTATTTGTAGAGATACAAAATCAAAGAGATATTTTCCAACAAGTAAACCTTTAAGAAAGACGAAACCTAATAGAAAAGAGATCTTTTCCAATAAAAAAACTTTTTTCCATCATAAAGATAATTCTAATTATGTCAAAAAATCTAATCCATCTCAAAATTTTGAGATATGAGGAAGAATGAAAATCACAACAACAATAGTAACATTAATAGTGACAACAACAACAATAGTAACATTAACAACAGAATACAATTACTTAATTAATAGTGGAACTAGAGTCACTACTTTGAAGCCTGCTCCTTTGCTATTTGCTCGAAAAGGCTTCCATCGTAGACAGCTCTGACGGTTTCTTTGGTCAATGTGCCATTATTACTTTTTCCTAAATCATATAAAGACTTCCAATCTACAAAAGCATTTGCCCTACACATATAAAAGATTTGAGTTAAAAAAAAAAAGGGAAATAATTTCACCAAAATGGAAATAAGGATAATTAATATACTTCTGATCCATTGGTCCACTATACATATTAAATCCTAATTTAATATATATATATATATATATATATATATATATATATATATATATATATATATATATATATATATATATATATATATATATATATATTGTCTCCTTTTACATAAGAAATATATTATATTGAGATTATTTTTTAAAATTACATTACCCTCAAATATGGAGTAAGAGTAACACTATACATTTGACATAACCTATGGTAATTAAATGGTTTTATAGTAAATTAACTATTACTTAAATTTGTGAAGATTCCTAAAAAAAATTATCAAAAAAGAATATTTCAATTAATTCAAAGTTAGATGTTCTTAATTAATTAAATATAACAATGGAATAAGAATTTGTTGATATTTCAAGGATTAAAAACGGTAATTTTCACATGAAATATCGACAACAATATACAAAAACACTATATATTGACTAGTAATCTTTGTGTTCAAATTTATATGATATATTTGCATTTGAGTTAGTCCTAATACTTTTTTTTATTATCATTTCATAAGTTATATGTCTAGTAAAGCAACCCCACAAAATTTGGAATTGAAGGACAAGAAACAGGGAAAGAGAGGATATATACCATCCATAGTAGTCCTTGCGTTCTCTGTTAGTCTTGAGCAGTTCTTTCACTTCGTTGTAGGTTAAGGAATCTGGATTTTGATTTGCATGCTTCTTAAAGATCTCCTCAAACTTCTCTGGCACAAACCTTCAAAAATAGCAAGTCGATAAAATTTAGTACATGACTGGACCAAGTGTAACGTTCGGCATAATCACTTTGGTTCATAAATAGGAGCCGGTTCAACATGTTACGTGTGTTCATTAATTTCTAGCCATATCTTTTTATAGGAAAAATTACATTTCAGAGATAAAATATAAATTCTTAATTATCGGGCATGATTAAGGTTTAAAATAATTACCTTACATGATTGTTTGTTAGTTTTAGGAATTCTTTGTTAAATGACATTTTCAAGTCTTCTTTTTAATTAAATAGACTACAAGTTTTTTATTAAGGGAAATGACCCATTTTTTAGACAAATCTATTATCTATCCGACCGATATATTGACAGATTGATTATCGATCCGACAAATCGATTATCGATTCGACAAATCGACTATTGATTCGATAAATCGATTATTGATCCGACCTATATATGGACAGATTGATTATCAATCCAGCAAATCGATTATCAATCCGACCCATAAATGGACAGATCGACTATCAATCCGACAAATAAGAAAATAGAAATAGGTCATTTCGCTAAGAGATAATACATCAAAAAAATCCTGAAGTTGTCCCGACAACTTACTTTAACACTTAAACTTTTCAGATAATTCTTTACCCCCTAAATCTTTTTGAAGTGATTATATACCACCTTAAAAAACAACACCACTCTCGCTGCGGAGAGTGTGTTACACTTGCGTCTCGTCAGCACTACATCAATGCCACATCAAAATTTATTTTTAAAAAAGTGACCCCACTAATTTATTTATAATACAATATTAAAAAAAAAAATCTCCCCCCCCCCCTTTCCGCCTACCCTGCCCCTATTTTTTCTTCTTCAAGCCCCACCACCCCCCTTTCTTCTTCTACCCCCACCCCTGGCAGCCCGCACCCCCACCTCAAAATTCATAATGATGAATTACGAAACAAAGCTTATCAAATTCAAATCAAACATCCAAATTTAGGTACGAAATTAAAATTTATGGATTAAATCAAACATCTAAATTTATCTTTATGAATTATGAATTATAAACATCCAACATCTAAATTTGTTTGTTTATTCAAATTAAAACTTTCATCAACAATCAAATTTTTTATACATATATTTTTTCTTGTAAAATTGATGAAATCTAATAAAAATGGAGATGGTGGATTTGAAGAAGGAGAAAGGGAATTGGGTGGGGGTGCAGACAGCCAGGGGTGGAGGGGTGGATTAGAGGTGAAGATGTAAGAAAAAAATAAAAGAAGGGGTTGTGGAGTGGGGGTAGTGGTGGAGGTGTAAGAAAAGAAATAAAAGAAAGGGGTGCAGGGGTGTGGGGTCAGGGTGAGGGGGTGGGTGGCTTTGGAGAAGAAAGGGTGTGATTTGGATATATAGAAGAAGAAAGGGTGTAATTTGGATATATAGAAGAAGAAAGGGTGTGATTTGGATATATATATATATATATATATATATATATATATATATATATATATATATATATATATAAAATATAAAAGTGGGGACCATTTATTTTTTTAAATTAAATCATGCATTTTTTTTCTTTTTTAAAAAAAATGTCACGTCAGATTTAGAGTTTAAATTAATTCATTTTAAAGATATTAAGGAGGTAAATAAACGTGTGTTAAGTGCTAAAATAAGTTGAAGTGACAAATTTAGGGGGGATTTGGATGCATTATCTCAATAATTTACACTATGTATATAACCAATACTCTGTGCATTGAATTTTCATCATTAACTTCTATTCACTTCACTCAATTTTTTCTGTCATATTTTCTCACAAAGCTTTCAATTTTTCAATATCAATTTTTATGAATTTCAATTTTTATATTTTTTTTTGTGTTTGAATAGTTAAAAAAAAGTTGAGTCTTTTTTGCACTTTATTTATTGGGATTTCAAGAATAAGAAAACCCACTGCTACTCCGATTAATAAGATGAAAAACTGACACTTTCATAACCGCCGCCATGTTGCCGGTACTACGCCGTCATTAGAGCCACCACTTACTACCGATCAATTAATCCAACCAGAATGACCGAAGGGGGGCAAACATAGAGAGAAGGGCAGTTGGTGGTTGGAAAAGATAGTGGCGGTGTTCACGGCGGAATCATCTCAATTTTCTTACCTCATATTCAATTGAATGTTTGAGACATACCTTAATCAATTTGACGATTTCTTGACCGTATGTAGTGTTTCTGCTTCATCTCAATTTTCTGAAAAATTTATAGAAAAGAGTATATAATTTAAAAATTGAATTGTCTATTAGTGTTCATTTCAAAGAGTGAATCTTGATGAATTATTTTAATAATTGGGTATTTGATCCAATTTTAGTGAGTTTGGTAATTGTATATAGGTGATTTAATTGTATTCGGTCTGATTTTCGTATGTTTTTGTATGTGGATATGCATTGTATATTTTTTCATTTGAATATTTTTATATGCATATGAATGTATTGGATATATATTTTTTTATTTATATATGTATGCAAGTTTGTTCTATATTGGTATACATACATACATACATACATACATATATATATATATGTATTATGTGTTGGTTCATATATACATTATGCACATACATATGTGTATACATTTGCTCTGTATTTGAACTTATAATTATATATGCAAATGCATATGCATATTTGTATATATGTATATACATATGCATATAAGTATATCTGTATCTATATACATATAGTGGCTTTTATATATGGTTTATTACAAACTCGAATGAGTATATCAACATAATAGGATCCTAATATACAAATGTTCTCAAGTGTTTAATTATATATGTATAATATTATACGTTTATACAATATAGTATTGATATACATATGTATAGGTTTATTCAATACATAATATACATATGTTATACAAATGTGTTTGTTTTCAAAGTTATATTGTACACACATATAATATTATATATATACAATTAAACGAAGAAACATATACATTAGAATTATAAAATTCTAATGTGTTTGTATATACAATTTTAAATATACTTTTAGTTAAGATTCAGTTGTATAATGTATAATTGATTTATATATATTTGTACTAAAAATGATCAATTATGGTAGGAGAATAAATAATCAGGCATGGAAAACGAATAACGATCAAATATGGAAGGAGAATAATCAGTGTTTTCTGTTATATATAAGCTTAAAAGATCAATTATAGAAGAAGAATATTGGAGATAGTTAGAGATAATAATGCCATTAATTAATTTCCTTCTTTTTTTCTAATTAACATTAATTATATTTGTATAAATAGGCTCAAAATACATTTAGTTACTAACTAATATCTATATAATGTAATTAGTAAAACTTAAATCATAAAATTAGTTAGAAGGGATCTAAATTGTTTATATGTGAAGTTTTGCCAATTTTATATACGTATTAAAATATATATTCATTAAATAACTATTTAATTTGGACATAAGTTATGATGATTTAATTATTTACAAGGTAGTCGTGAATTTACCTCCCTTCAGAGTCATAAGCACCAGAATCACTGCCGTGAATGGCATATTTGATATTTTCTACCACAATGGGGAAGAGTAGAGATGGGCATTTTCCCTGTATAACACAAACAAATCACTATATACATTAGTATCACATAAAATTCGAATTAGTATAAATCGTAATCAAATATGCATGAACAACTTGTGAGCCACTTTCAAAGCCCTAAGTTTATTTTGAAAATTATTCTCTAAATTACTTTAGGAAACTTCGGGGGAAAAGGAAGTACTTCCTTCGTTTACTTGGTCTCTATGTTAAAGATAGATTTTTCTACCTTTTTTCCATTTTAATAATTTAAGATAAATTTATTATTTTCTTCTGGTACTACCTAGTAATCAAATTTAGATTTTGAAAGTATAATTAGTAAAGTTACTTTAGTAAATAAATATACAATAATTTTTTAAGCTAAAAGGCTAAATTTATATGGGGAAAGTAAAGTGAGTTTGATGGAGTATATATATTATTAGGAGATCGGAAAATTTAAAAGATTAGATTTCTTTTAAATTTCTTGAGATTTATTGCAGGATGTTCGAATGATTTCTTATATTTCAGGTTATGTGTAGGCCACAAAATTCGCAATGTTTTACATTTTTTGTTTTAGAATTTGAGAAAATTGAAATTTATGGTCCTTATATACACCTTATTATTTTAATATATGAAGTACAATTATCAATGAATACCAGAAAATAATTTTTACTCTTTTTCTTGCTGATTTTACCTCACCCCCACCACCAACATGTCACTCTCAGTCTCGGCCATAATTTCATATATTGTCACGGAAGTTCCCCCACTATAACATAATTGAATCAGGAAATTATTTTTTGTGCATGAAAATAACTACTATATTTTAAACACTATGACAATAAAAGATGGAAGACTCTACCCACTATTACACCGGGGTGGGTGTTCGATCGATTCGGTCTGATTGTTTAATATCAGTTTGCTTTATCGATTTTCGGATTGACAAAAATGGCATCCATAACCAAACATAAATTCAGTTTGGTTCGGCTTTTACAAATTCGGTTCGGCTCTTTCGAATTTTTATTTCGGTTTGAAATATTTAAAGTAGTTAGCTTCTCTTTTTCATAACTGAGCATTTAAATTGATGGATTTTTTTAGAAAATTTATTTTTTTCAAACCTATTTTTTCATTCCCAAATATCAATAATTATAAATAACTCAACATGGATGAAATGAAATGAAATAATCATAAGCTTAACATAATACATAACGTCATTAATCATTACATATACTATAACCTTGCATAAATAGTCTATAAACAACACATAACTTGTAAAAATAGTTCATGAAACAACATACTTTCTGCATAAATAGTCCATAAAACAGTCCAAAGTCACCAAAATAATCCATAAAATATTTGAGTCATTAAAACAATTCATAAACAGTCTGCGGCGTATGCAAATTTGCTGTTAAATGTTAATTGTGAAAGTGAATTATTAAATATTATATATATATATAACATAATATTATATTATATATATAATATTATATTATATTATATTATATATATATATATATATATAATATATATATATATATAATATATATATATATATATATATTATTTATAAAATTTTGGTTTAAACCGAGTTTTTTTTAAAACCGAAAACCGAACCAAAAAATTAAAATTTTAAAATTACAAATCGAATCCAATCCGAAAAATCAAAACCAAAATTAAAGTTTGGTTTGATTTTTCAGACTTTTTGGTTTAAACCAAAATATGTCCACCCCTAAACCAAAATATGCCCACCCCTAATTACAGCAAGATCAGTTTGATGGGCGGTTTATCATTATGGTGAGTAGTTTTGATGACCTTTACTATTACCGTGAATAAAGTTAAATTACTCCCTCCGTTTTATATTAATTGACTTCTTTCTAAAATATTTATTTTAATTTAATTTTTTCTTTTATAAAATCAAAAAAATATTATTATGTTCTTCCAATACCACTCCTATCATTAATGACTAAAAAAATGTATAATTTTAAATTTATATTTTCAAAGCATAATAAATAAGTATAATTTGGTAAAATAAACTCCTAATAAATTTTTTCTAAATGAATGTGTCAAGTCCATAGGGTCAACTAATATAAAATGGAGCGAGTACTTTAATGGAATATAAATAATTTTATTTTTTGATTTACTTACTGTTATAATAATCAAAGTTTAGTGTCAGCTTTAATTTATAGTCGCTTCGTTTCATTTTACTTTATTCTTGTTGACTTGACATGTCTTACAAAAACATTAGTCAGAGATGTACCTTACTGAATTAGCCTTATTAACGAAGCTTTGGAACATTAAATTTTACTATTACTTCCTCCGTCCAACTCTAGTCATTCATTATTAACTTGATAAACATGTTAAAATTATTTTTTTTAGTTCAAAATAAGTAAATTTTTGCTTTAATGCACACCTATTAAGAATTTTTTTTTTTGACATAAATTGTAATTACTTTTCATCTTTATCTTTTTAGATATTATCATATTACTCTTAAAATTCTAGCCAAATTAAAATAAAGTCAATTTAAATCTCTTGAAACTCATAATCTAGAAAGGGTAAATGAAGGGTAAAATTAAAAGAAATTTCTAATATGTCTCTTGAAGAATGAACAATTCACTTATTTTGTACGTTGAAAAATAGCTCAAAAATTCACTTATTTTGAAATACAGGCAGTTATAAATAATAGGGGTATTTTTACTATATTACCATTGAAATATACTCCCTCAGTTTAAAAAAGAATGACTTACTTTTCTTTTTAGTCCGTTTAAAAAGGAATGACCCATTTTCTTTCTTGACAACACTTTAATTTCAATTTTCCACATGACATGTTTAGGACCACAAGATTAAAGGATATTTTGGTACATTTGACACGACTTTAATCTAAGGCCACAAGATTCAAAAGTCTTATTTATTTTCTTAAACTTTGTGTCAAATCAAAATAGGTTATTCTTTTTAAAACGGATGGAGTAATAAATTGAAAATCTTCAAGAATGTGTAAAGTGATAAATAGTAGTATTTAATAGTAAGGATAGAATGAATAAAAAAGATAATTTATTCGTTGATTTTTCGAACTAGACAAGTGTGGACAAAGAAATCATTACTTTATATAATTATTTTGTACTAACGGTAGAAATGAAAAATATATACTCCCTCCTTTTTTTAGTCAAAACTTTTACCAATATTTAAAATGTGTATTTTTATCAAATTGAAAAAAGAAAAATTATACTCCCTCCATTCACTCTTAATTGTAACTATTTTTCTAATTTGATTTTCATTTTTCACGTCATTTTGATAAATCAAATTTTTTTTTCATATTTTACCCTTAACATTAATTACTTATTTTCTAAATCAATTTCTAATACCTATTACTAAACATCAATTAATAGGGGTAATATGATAAAAAGTCAATGCACCAATTATTATTTTCTTAATAAGTGTGTCATGTCGAAAAGTGACAAGTAAAAAAAAAATGAGGGGAGTCATTTATAGTACTTTTTATGCAGTTTTTGATTATATAAATTTTAATTTTAAAAAAATTAATCTAATATAATAGAATTTTGAAATTTAGTCAAATTAACTCTTGAAAAATAAAGAAAAGATATAAAAAGAAATTAAGAGAACGATAAAATACTTTTAATTTCATAAATTGAATAATTAAATTAAAATAGTTTTTTAAAATACAGATGTCAAATAAACGAACAGGGGGAGCAATATCAAAGTGGGTATTCCAAAATTACTATAACTTAAAAAACAAAAGATATTTCTTCCGTTAAAAAAAGAATGATTTAATTTGACTTGATACGAAATTTAAGAAAATAAAAAGATTTTTGAATCTTCTGATGTTAAATTTAAGATATATCAATGCACCAAAATGTCCTTTAATTTATAATCTTAAATATGTCATGCGAAAAATTAAAATTAAAAAATTACTAAAAAAAAAAATGGGTTCATTCTTCGAACTAAAAAAGAAAAATAAGTCATTTGTTTTTAAACGTAACTTTACTGTTCAGCGTGGCACCACCATACGTGTAATATAATTAAGGGATCCCCTCGAACAACTAGGCAAGTGCCTAATCTGTTTTCTACGCCAAAAGAGAATTCTGCCTGACAAATTGTATGAAGAATATTTTTTTTTTCTTACCAAAATTATATTGTATGCCCTATGAATCTATATACAGATCTAAAAATACATAAAGACCACTTCTTTATATGGAAATTACCGGCCGAGTCTTGTGACTGAGAGTGAAATGAATGAGAACAGCAGCAAACATAGAACGGAAAATACCACGCCCCATCTTTCTAAAAGCTGAAACAATTATAAATCAGAAAATAATTAGGACAAGTCAAGAAGACGAAAGCATATATATTAGTGATAAAATAAAAGAAAAAAAATGTGAGCTCTACATTCATTTAGGAGAGAAAAGAAGGAAAAACCTTGGTACGTTTCTGAAGGGTAAATTATTCCATCATTATTGATATCAAAGAACATGACATGCTTTTCCAAAGGAGTGAGCTCATGATTATTTCCAATTTTTTCTGCATGTATGGGACGCAGATATATTATATATATAGTAGTAGGTCTAAATAGGACAAACAGATTCAGAAACTATATGATCATAATTCATAAAGGAGAGAAAAAATCTGATACGTACCCGCAGCTTGACTACAGCTGGTTGAGCTAGCCATGGCATCTATATCCAACGAAAAGAATATGAGAATTTGTAGAGAAGAATGTGCTATAAATAGAAAATGAAGGAAGAACATAAATTAAGATTACGTAAAATACTTTGTTTCTTATTCGTTGTCATACGTAAACTACTTTGTTTCTTATCCAATGTCAAATATGTATTTCGGAGTTCTGATTAATTCAAATTTATCTCATATTAATTTTAATCACTTCTTAAAAAGGAGTTCTGATTAATTTAAATTTATCCCATGTTAATTTTAAAAGGGAAATCACTCCTTAAACAAATTATTTTTGTTCTTGAAATTCAAATTCGAAATATTTTATCTATCTCATCATAATTCTCAATAATTATATAAGTATATTAACAAGCTTGTTGATTGAAATCGAGGAAAAGATGTACACTTGTTATGCACTTAATGATATATACTATAATAAGGTCCAAAAAGATAATTCTATTTTAGATCTTCGTTTACAAGTCATAAACTTAATTACGTGTTTAAGTTCTTTGTATCTACCTCTTGCTTCGGTGTCTAATGATAGCCAATAACTTTATTTTTAATTTGGGAAAATTAACTATATAAACTTATTAGATTAGTTATTACAAGTTATAGCAAAAATTTTAAGTTTTCAAGTTATAGCAACTTTCATTTAAAAAAATACATAAAAAGGTTTTTTTTTTGTTTTGTTGAAAATACAAAAAAGTAATTAATGAAAAAGGAAAATTAAGATTTAATACAATTAATATACAATTTACCTTCCTTAAATATAGTTAACCTTAATTACTGATATTTAACCATCTCAAATCCCTCTAATCGTTGTTTTTCCTCCTATTTTAATGCTTACATTAAAAGTTTCTATCTTCATACACTACCTTCCTCTTTGTACACGATGAATTTGTGGCAGTAAACAAAAAATCTTAATTTCAGCGTCTGCAAACAAATTGCTGAGTATTATAATTTCAAAGAAAAGCAAAAACAAGTATTTTATTTGATATCAAATATGAATTCTGTTAATTTGTATTCAATCATGATACCTCATAGAGGGAGATGAGAGTCATCAGGTTTGTTATATTTTCGTATGAAAATGGATATTATCCATTCAAAACAAATTTAAAGATTTATTTTTTGTGTGTTTTTCAATTCTCTATTGAAGAGGTTCCATCATCATACACTTTCTTCTTTTACCTACAAGATTATATTATTCCAGTAAACCAATTTCATAATTTCTTTTTATTTTATACAACTTTTGAGATTTTTTTTTTGAAAGAAAAACAAACATAAGTTATTGTCGTGTTATAAAAATATGATTTTGGATAATTTGGATTCAATCATGATACGTCATAAAGGGAGATGTAATTTTTAGGTATGTTAAATTATTTAGCAAATTGATATTTTGCAATCAAACGTATTTGAAGAATTAAATAATTTTTTTACGTGTTTCTTTAATTCTTTATAGTTAAAATATTGAATTTTGTATAATATGGTGATGAAATACTCTTGAAAGATTAATTGCATTTGAAGTTGTGTATGTTTATGTGTTGCATGATAAAAGCAAGGATTAGTTGTTAAAATTTCTATAATAGGAAGGAAGTTCCCTGAAACAGTAATTTTAGATTCAATTGTGCATATCAAAAGTTTGTGTATTAAACTTCTTGCGTACTGTATGTTTATATTCAATTACTGAAAGTTCTTGCATATAGTATGCTTAGATTCAATTGATTAAAGTTCTTGCATACTGTATGAGTTGCATGTATGTTTATGGGTTGCATGATATGATTAAAATTTAATGTTTTGTGTTTTGTGAATTAAAGTTGATTGTGAATGTAGGTAAAAGCATCAAAAAAATTGAATACAGTTGTAAAGAATTTCAATTGGATGAAATACCATGCTCTCATGCTATGGCTTCTATTACGTATAGAAACCAACATGGCAAGAACTATTGCTCACCTTACTATAGCAATAAAAATTTCAGAGATGCTTATGCCATACCAGTTAAACCTCTTCGTTATGAAAGTACATAAAAAATATCACGTGAAGTGTCGGATGAAATTGTATTGCCTCCGGATTCAAAAAGACCTCCCGAAAGATCATGTTATGAAAGATGAAAAGCACCAAATGAAGAAAGTGTAAACAATCAAAGGTTACGTGTAGTAACTGTCATCAAGAGGAACACAGTAAAAAGACATGCCACATACATGCATCCTCTGCTTAAGATGGAATCTGTGTTTCTTAATTTATTTTGATGTTAGAATATTTCTTGTTTTAAATTATTTATGTTTAGTAAATTCTGGTGTTGAAATTTGTGCTATTTTTAATATTTTATGTCCATGAATATTGATTTATTATAATTTTTAATGATCAAATTCAGAAGAATTAATGTTATTTTTGTTCACTGATAATGACTGTATATTTTAATTGAATTTTTTATATTATTTATTATGTTGGCTGACTTGTAATAAAAGTGTTTCACAATGATTTATGTACATGTTGATGTTGCTTGTTTAATAGCAAATAATAGCAAATGACATATATGAGTAGAAACAGTAAAATATATATGCAAAGACAACTAAAAGTATTTTCTCAGTTACTATATGCAATCCTAGATTATCCATTTGAAATATAACCACACTACCAATTTTTTTCACGAACATAAAATCATTTTTTTCACTATCCTTTTTTCAAACCAACAACATATATGAAATCATGTCACAATCTTTTCTTTTCACGAGTGAGGATGGCAAACATAAACAACACCATTTGTTTTCAACTCCAATCAAACATGCCACAACAACAACAACAAATCCAGTGTATTCTCACAAAGTGAGGTCTGGGGAGTGTAAGATGTACGCAGTTCATATCGCTTGATCTACAACATTTTTGTCCTTGCATATGCTTCTCCCATAACTCAGTCGAAAAGCAGAACAAACATGGAAGCTACAAACTAATGCCCACATATGGAAGCTTCAACAATTTTATCTTTCTTATTCAAAATAATAACATATAAAATATGTCAGTGTTGATTGTTAATAGAACGACAAAGGAAGGAAGAATGAGTTGAAGACTTTTATTGATAGTTGGTAAAAAGTTAAAAGATATTGCGTATGAATTCACCTAAATAGATACCGTAAAACATGAAACTCTGTATAGTAAAATTAAAATAAGAAAAAAAAAATTAAAAAAAATAAAGAGATAAAAGACTTCTAATGGTAATTAAAGAAAGTAAAATATGAAAGAGTGTATAATTAAGTAAATTATTCAAGTTAATAAAAAGTATAAAATCAGTTCTTAACTTTAAAAAAATATATTTACCATATATAACTCCTTAAATTGTGAACAAATTTTGATATTTAATTATTAAAAAAATAAAAATATTAATACCTTAACTTGTCATAATTATCCAAGATCCTTAAATTGTGAACAAAATTTGATATTTAATTATTAAAAAAAATATTAATCCCTTAACTTGTCATAATTATCCAAGATCTTTAATTAAGAGTGATAAATGTTTAGTGCTAAATATAAGAAAATAATACAAATATTAAATATTATAATTTTTTTGAAAATTTAATTAAAATATGCTTTTTTCCAAAAGTTGTTATAGGTTGTAATTATTTCTTAGGTCTAGTAATTAATGAAAAGTTATGCTATAACTTGTAATTAACAATCTAAAAAGTATATTTGGGATAATTTTCACCTTTTTAATATTAATAATGGGCTTTACGACGTTTTAGAAGTTTTAGTTCAATCATTTTACTTCGTCTTCTTACTAAAAGTAGTTGTTTTAATTCATTTATTCAATTCATGAAATAAAGAAAATTAATCATTTTCTTCCAATACTACACCTATTATTAAGTAACTAGTGAAACGGGTCACGCTTCGCGCGATCGGATAATATTCAAATATAAGAATGTGTTAAAATTCCTTTTAGTTTTTGAAATCTAAGTAGATTTAAATTTAATACATTAATTCATCACATTGTGTATAATACATTATTTACAACAAATTTCGTAATTTATTCCAAAATTCTAATCTTTAAAAAATTTAGGGTGTTCTAAGAATGCTTGATTTTATCCATTTCATTTATCAATACATACATGTCTAGGTACTGAATTGCAACTATCAATAGTTACAGTGAGAAAATAGGAAGTAATTAATAAATAATTGATAATCATAATTGAAGAATTGATTCTTACATTAGTTATATAGAAAATAGAGTAAGCAAAAAGGAGGGAGAAAATAAGTTAGATATCATATTAAAATATGGAGAGAAGTATACATTATTCTCGTGAACTTGCCGAGTTTTATTCATGGTATATCTGAACTTTTACCAGTCCTAAATATCCCCTCCCCCTTCCCCCCAAATTTGTTCTTTTAGTACGTCGCGTGGCCCTTTTTTGCTGAAAGTCCACTATGTGTAACACACGCACGAACACGTGAAAAAAATGCTGATGTGGCTGTCCACGTGGATAAATACCATCCACTTCCCTTATATTTATCCTATATTAAAAAATAAGCCTCTTCTATCCTTAAAAATCTGATTTCTCTCTAAAAAAAAATTATATTTTTCAGTTTTCCTCTATTCCAAAATAGTGAATGGTTGAATTTTCGTCGATCAAGTAAGCTATTATCTAAAAATTTATATTTTTTGGTGTGTGTTAAGAATATAAAATTATTTTTTCCCGGTTAGTGTTTCATAGTAGTTTCTGATTAGTGTTTCAATTAGGATTTTAAGGAGATCCACATGCACAAATACGTTTCTTAGTATAATTAACGGAGTAAGAAATTACAATTTAAGTTAGGGACATACAAAAATAAACCGATAAAAATGTTATTGATTTATCATTATAGAGTTAATGATTTTTTAATGATTTTATAAAAAAAAATTATTGGGTTATTGATTTGATTTTGATTTTTTTTACTGGGTTATTGGGTAAACTGATATATATATATATATATATATATATATATATATATATATATATATATATATAATTTTGGTTGTAATTAAGATTCAATTTCTTTTCATGTTAGTTACTACTTTTTTTAATTTATGAGTATTTTCTTATCGGTTAAATCGAAAATCAGATCGATAGAGACTAAAAATCATAATCAATATAACTACATTCTCTTTATTATAAGTATGTGTATTAGTTTCAATAGTATTCGTTTTGTTATTATCTTTTAAAATATTTGCTTTGATATTTAGTATAGTTCTTTAGTTACAATAACTCATATGATTACAAAATTGAAGGAGTTTCATAAAAATGAAAATTGAAGTTTTAGATTGAATTAGTAAACGAATGAAATTTTTTTTTAGATTAATAAATAAAATTTTTACAAAATTAATAAACGGATGAAAGTTTTATTTCATAAACTAATTATGAGATAAGCTGGAGTTTTACAAAATTAATAAATGGATGAAATTTTATTTTTAGATTGGAAGTAATGGAGGAAGAGGGATAATAAATAGTGAGAGGGATAACTGAATATTTTGAAAGAATTAAAGAAAAATATTTTTTTTTCATTTTTTAACCATTAAAAAGGCTAATTTGGTTGAAAAATCACTCCATCACGCGCGTGATGGAGTGTGAAACCCAAACATTTCACCACATTAGCAAAAAGGGCCACACGACGTACTAAAAGAATAAGTTTGGGGGTACTTAGGACTAGTAAAAGTTCAGGTGTATCATGAATAAAACTCGACAAGTTCAGGAGGGTAATGTATACTTCTCTCTAAAATATGAGAGCAAAAGATTTTTAAGTTAAAAAATATCCTTTAATTTAAATTTGAATATTTCGTTTCAATTTTATATAAATATAGATTTATACCATTTGTCGTCTTCTTGTTTTTTTTTTCTTTTGCGAAAACAAAAATACCGCAAATAATAATTTAAGTTTCTTTAGTTTTTCTAGGAATTATACAACTTTATTTTGTTGTCAATTTTTTTTCCAATTATTGTTTAAATAAAGTTTTTTCTTGAAGTTTTAAGATCTTCAATTTTTTTAAAATACTTCTACTGATAATCTTTTGTACCTTATTATCAATTTTATGAATTAGGATTGTATCTCACCAAAAATCTATAATAACTCCAAGTATATAATTTTCAGTTTAGACCACTGCAAAAGTTATCATAATAAAAAGTTGTAAGAATTCATAACTTAACATTTGAAATTAATTATAGTCATGCAAAAGAGGATAAAAAAGTAAAAGAAGATCCCCTTATCATCTTATTCTAACCTTAATACTTCTTTAAAATATAACTTTAAAAAAAGTAAGAAAGTGTAATTAAAAGGTTTTAAAAATATTTTAATTCTTCAATAGAACATATAATGAAAAATAGGGAAGAGGAAGGAGAAACCAAGGAAATGAAATTACCATAATGATAATTTAATTATAAGACTATATTATCTTTTTTTGAATTTGCTCAATATTCTCTACTTTTTTATCTTCCTTGACTTCCTTCTTCGTCCCTGCAAGCACAAACTAAGTATATAGTTAAATGAAACTGTTAGTTACTTTAAACAGCTTAAATGAAACTTTCAATCTTAAGCACCTAAAATCAGATTTTGTAACTTTTAAATGGCTATTTAAAAAAAATAAAATTAGAAGTATATTTTTCCAACTTATGTAACCTTAACTTGATAGTAATTTAGCACTTACATTTTATTGGTATTGAGTCCATCTAACACGATTTAATTTGAAAGATTAGTTAATTGATTCTCAAAAATAAATAGCATCACATAATTAACATGAAAGGAGTATAATTAAGAAAATTAAATGAAATATTCCTACCCAAGGATTATGTAAGATTTCATCAACCATGGTTCTTACTGTGAAAGCAATCATATATTTGTCAACCACGGTTCTTACTTGTGAAAATAATCATATGGTGTGATAATTATCATTTTCTTTCTCACATTTATGTATATATACTCTGGTGACGTAGAAAAAATCTGATAATCTTGGATAAAATTTATTAAACAAATCATGAATTTGTATAGAAAAATAGAGAAAATTTAGTTTCAAAGATTAGTCAATTGACTCTCAAAAATAAATAGCATCACATAATTAAAACGAAAGGAGTATAATTCAGAAAATTAAAGGAAATATTTTTGCCCAAAGATTATGTAAGACTTTATGAACCATGGTTCTTAGCTGTGAAAGCAATCATATCTTTGTCAACTACGGTTCTTAACCATCAAAATAATCATATGGTGTGATGATTATCATTTTCTTTCTCACCCTTATGTATACTATAACACTACAAGAAATACAGTTTTTTGTGACGACTTGCAGTGGCGCATATAAAGGTTGCCACAAGAGATATAAGACTTAGGGGCGACCGTTAAACTCGTCACTAACAGTGACATATTTAGTGGCGACTATGCGTAGGTCGCCACAAATACGTAGTAATTTTTCTAATAAAATTTGGGTTAGTGACTACCTACGAGTTGTCGTTACTATAAGTCTTTTGTGGCTTTTTAATTGCTGCTAAAGGGAGATCTGTTGTGGCCATCTTTTTTGTCACCACTAATACTTCTATTTTGTTATTCGTTCCACTTATATAGGTAAATTAAAATTTTTTTAGTGGTTATAACGAGGTGATATTATAGAGGGATCTAACTGGATATATAGTTCCACAAATGAAGTTTGAGAGTGTAAGATGTACGTAGATATTACTTTTATCTTTCCAGGATAAAAAAGATATTTCTGATAAAATTCTCAGTTCGAGATATTTACTACGTTAGTTACAAATAGAAATTATTTACGATAATAATAAAAATATAGAATAATTAATGATATAAATTAAAAGCCCAAAAAGTTTAAAAAGTAAACCAAATCAAAAGTTTAAATTTTTATTTTGCGTTGTTTTTTCTTTAAAAAAATAAATTAAGTTAGTTGTAAATATATTTTGGATATATATTTTATATATAGACAATCTAGACCCCCCTTAAGCCCAATCTAGGGTTCCAAATTAAGAGCTCTAATTGAGACTCCAAAAATATCGAGAGACAGTTTTGCGGCGGTGCCTCCACCTATTGGAGTCGCGTCGATTGCTACTGCTCGTCTGTTTTCCTCTTTTTCAAGTAAAGTCCATTATTGTACCTTTATTTCTTTTTCAAATAGACATAGAAAAAATTTAAATATTTTAAAAAATTTTGTGAAAGAATCTCAACTATGCACATCATAAATGAACCAAGATTAATTCAAAGCTTGATTTTTTGCTGGTTCAAGATACTGTTGATTCCCAATTTTGACCACCCAATACTCCTCTTAGGCTGCTATTTTTTTCAAAATTATTTAACTTTTAATATTAATATTCTTTGCACATTATTTTAGTATCAAATAATTTCCGACAAGCCATATTCATGATTTAAAAATGTACAAATTATTCTATTACTTTTTAGTATCATTTTTTACAATTTATTAATTCAAATACGACATTTTACATCATTTTATTAATATTTATTAAATTATTTTTTTCACGTAAATGTGCACACTCACAATTTATAAATATATTTTCTATTATTATTATATTTACTATTATTGTTATTGTTGTTGTTATTATTATCGATAATTTTTGTAATAATTTTAATGTAACATTAATTTATTTTAATAGGACATCTCATTATTATTATGATTATTATTGTTATCATTATTATTACATTTATTAAACTAGCAGATACTTTAATTCAATTTTTCTTTCTTGTATTTAATTTTTAGCCAATATTTATTTTAATTGGTATCAATTTTAGCCAAGATTGAATATCAATTTAAGTCCCTATTTAAATTCTAATTGGCATATTTTTAAATTCCTTAATCTCAATCGTTGATCAAAGCTAGATCCAACGACTGAGTAGATCAATTCAGCCATTTCTTTCCTTTTAAACAATAGTCAAAACCCTAAAATTATTTTTCCCACAATCAGCCGCATGAGCTCCCACTTTCTCTCTCATTGCCATCTCCGGTTGCCTGACGGATGGAGCACCACCAGTCCGCCTCCTCCCCTTCCCCTCGTGTTGCCTCCGTTACTCCATTTTTCTTCTTCACTCGCAGATCCAAGCCAGGGCAGCTCAATCGAGCAAACCATCTGGCGGCCCCCGGCTGTTTCCTTCACCGCTCCATTCCAGATCAATAACCATCCCCCTTATTAAAGCCGACTCCGCCACTGCTTCAGCCGAGCACGCCACCGCCGCCCAATGCCAGCAGCAGCCGGCGGGAAAGCCATAGCTGCCACCGCTGCTCTGTTCTCTTCCCCACGCCGGAGAACACCATCCAACCAGCGAGATCTGGCCAGCGCTTTCATTTTCCCGCTACCCAACGACAACAACACCAACAGCCGCTCCAGCCGGTGCAGGCGACCACCGCCACGTCACCTCTTTTCTTCCTCTCCTTCCCTACACTGTCCAAGCGCCGCCGCTAATGGAATCCGCCGTCGCCACCGCCGTTTCTGGAAATATCACCGGAAAATTCTAAAGTTCATGATGGATTCACATTTTCAGGTTTGCTTTTGTGTTTAAATTTTTTTCAAGGTCTCTTCTATTTCTTAAAATTATTGATAGATTCTGTGATTTGAAATTGATGAAATTGATCGCGAATTTTGAATTAAATCGTTCAATCTTGTTTGTGTTTATGTGTTTAGGTCGATATATGTGAAAATGCTCAATTTTTATGAACATGCATTTAACCCTAGGTAGAAAGTTTGAATACTGATCTGTGTAAATTTTTGAGATATGTTTCTGTTTGCATGGACTGATAATCATGTTTGTAATTTGATTTAATTATGAAAACTGCTTTGTGTATCATATTTTTGGACTCATATAGTGTTTGACAGCCATTTGCCTTGCTTAATTTCAGCATTTACATATATCTTTACTCATATTTTGACAAATTATGCATTCTTGGGGATGTTTAGTGGTTTTCTTTCCTTCTTTATCACTGATTTGACCATGAAAGGTTAAATCAAATTTCAGCATTTATATATCTTTGTCAATTTTTCAGGTTAAGGAAAAATGGTATTATTTATGTTAATTTGAAACGTTAAAGGAGTTGTTGCACAAAAATATTAAAGGAGTTTTTGCACAATATTAGTGACAATTTATTGTGTATTTGTCCTGTTTCTCTTGGCTAATTCATCCACTTACTCTAGAAATATACTTCACACAACATAGCTGGTGAATTTCTAAAGAATAACATTTGCTTCTTCTTAGGTAGCAATTTCTTGTTGAGTTCTTTCCTTATGTGGTGTAGTAGTTTTTCTAAAAAAAAATACTAGACGACTTAAAACTATTCTAGCTGCTTCACTTTTTTATATGTTCCTATCCTAGCGTATTCAGATTTGGTTGTTTAGCTGCTCCACTTTGAACTACAAGGAAATAGTTTGACAATTTTGTCTTTTGAGCTTAGTATTATGATTTGATGAAACTAGTTTGTGCATTCTGGAATCTTTAATGTATTCCGCAATATTTTAATTCAAAGACATTGTGGTCATCTCTTTTACAATCAACATTAAGATTTCTCAAATCATTTCCTGATCTTAACAAGTTAGAATTGAAACTTCGCTGTATTTTTTATTTCAGGGACAAGTAATTTCATGATGGGAGTTGTTAGCCATTAGAAGTTTGAAGATATTTTGTGATTTTTTTTCTCATTTGTATATCACACTGATTTGTTATCCATTAAAAACTATATAATTCTCTTGTGGAGAAATATATTTTAATATCGGCTTTGTACCTTTTAAGTACTATAGTTATATTATTGACAACGAAGCAGATAATATATAATTTATATCCCTTTTTTTTGAAAAAAAAGTGAGTATTAGTGGCGATCCGTAGTCGCCACACTGTGGCGACTATCCCAAGATCGATTTTTTGAACTTTCTTTTGTGGCGCATATGCTTGCTGTTTTGTGGCAAGTTTTGTCGCCACAGAATGTATGTTTTGTTTGTGACTTACATATGTCGTCACAAAAAACTTTTAGCTACGGAAGTAATTGTTACCTCACTTATGTTGCCACTAAAAATAATTAGTGGCGATTTTTCAGACTTTAGCAGCAACATTAGTCTCCACAAAAAGTTATGATTCTTGTAGTGTATATATGGTGACAAAAAGTTATGATTCTTGTAGTGTATATATGGTGACAGAGAAAAAATGTGATTATCTTGAATAAAAATCATTAAACAAATCATGAATTTATATAGTCAAAGTAGAGAAATATCCATAAGATTTATATAGCCGAAGTGAAGGAATATCATAAGACGTCATAATTTACAAATTAATTTATTAATTTTTAAGGATTATGAAGATTAAAGAATAGGAGTTATAGATATTATTTAAATCATAAATTGAAGAGGTGTGAGTTATGAGTATTTATTTTTATCAAACACATCAAATATAAAAAAAGAGAAAAAACTTAAATATTAGACGGAGTCATCATTTTATATAATAATGATGATGTTAAAAAAGAAGAAAAATAAATAAATAGTATTCTTGTTAATAGAAAGCTGTCCTATCATTTTCTTATGAATTTGTTGTTACTGTTATTATATTAATAATGTTGTAATTGTATTAACGTTATAATTGTTGAAATTTAAGGTGGGTTAATGGAATGAGAAAGTGGAAATTCATTAGGACATTTAGTACTTGAGTAATTATTTAATCACATGAAAAAAATCTTAAAATAGTCCCATAGTCACATATTGACCTCTCTTTTTTACTAACTTGTACATTAAAAAATAATAATAATGTGGAATTAATATCATTAAAGGAAATAACATTAACATGTATAGTGATTTACTACAAGGAATATGAAAGATGTGTATAGGGGCTGATTAAGACAGAAATGACTTGAGTTTTATTGCAAAAGGTTGAATGCTATATTTATTATAGAGGATTTAATTAATTTATAGGTAATTAGTAGTAGAAATTAACTAAAAATACAATAAAATCAAGGAAAATGCTCAAAAAAAAAAGGAGAAAAAGGATAAATTCAAATTGAGGTCATTGAAAGGTGTCACATCAGCGGCCTCTAATGTCTCCTTTATTATTATATATAGATTAATTAAAATAATAGTGGTAGCCAAATTTAGATTTTCAAAGTATAATTTATAAGGTTAGTTTAGTTCTCCATCCGCCCTACAATACTTGTTCATTATATTAACAATAGATGTCCAACAAAACTTATACAGTTTGAAAAATCAACGAATAATTTACTTTTTTTCTACCAAATATACATCATTTTATCATTTTGATTCAATAAAAATTTGGAAACACCAAAAACGCTCCAAACAGTCCATAATTTTAAAGCAAATCTGAGAATCCATTGAGAGCAACTTTCGGCCAACAATAACAACACAAAGATTGCAAGATACAAGGTGTATTTTAACACCAAAACAACAACACCACAACAAGAACAAGATGACGTGAGATGATAACAATAATATAAGAATAACACATGGTTTTACTAACACAAAATAGAAACGATTACAAGAACACAACTACAACAAGATTACAATGAAAGAAAAGGGATAGATAGATAGACTACACGAAGGTATAATCTTAAAAACCCAAGAGCCTACTCCACTCTTGAACCTTTAACAATATACACAATGATTCACCTATCTCTTCTGTGACACAAGATTGGAGTCCACCTCTCTTGCGCCAACGTTTTCAAGCAATCACACAATCACTAGTGATTCCACACTAGATCTTGTCCTAGTTTTGGTTTTGTGCTTCCAAAGGGAGAAAACTTGTGTTCTTTGTGTTCCAAGACTTACAACATCATCCAAAATCTAATCAAAGAAACCCTACATTGTTCTATTTATATCCTATTACAAATAAAAGGTAAAAAGACCAAACGTCCCCTTAGAGACTTAGGCGCCCATCAAGTGTAGTATGTTGGATGATTTTTAGCGCATTTAGGTCACCTTTTGCACTTCAATTGCACACACCAAGTCTCGAACCCAACATGCACTCCCATAAGTCTGTATCCGTGATTATTCCCATATCATCCTCTCCATCTTGAGAGGAATTTTCCCACAAATTCACGGCTTCACCTTGTTTAATCGGTCACTTCAAAAGAAACCACTCAAAACAACCCACAAAACATGAGATGACACAAAAACAGTCCACAAAATCATGAGATGGCATAAAAACAGCCCGCAAAATCATGAGGAATCTGAGAGCACATTAACATAAGTCTCAGCCAACATCTTCATTTTGAACCTCGGCTTCCTCTCCATCTTAGCCTTGTCTTCAATCTCATCCGAAACAAGTCTTGTACCATCAGACAAGCATCGTTGTTGACTCTATATCCGTCATGTTCCTTTCTACCATTCTCCTCTACATGGACATGTCGGCTTTGGTGAAGTGGAGTTTCGATTGAGAGGATTGATTTGGTAAAGTGGAGCTTCGGTTGTGGAGCTTGGATGGGAGAAATTTGGCTTCCAAGTCCTTTTTGTTGGAGTTGATCGAATGGAGGGATTGACCTATGTAGGTCTCGGGTTGGAAGACATGTGGTGGCTTGGCTTATGTCTATGTCATTCGGTGGTGGTCTTGGAGGATTGATTGTTTGAGGTAAAGCTTAGGAAGTAGAATCACGAGAATTCCTTCGACTCTCCACTCGATCCAACCTCTCAAGTATAATCAACATATCCGAGCCCAATATTTCAAGACCCGCATTTGCCTTAGCTATTTCTCAGAAAATAGCATCAAAGTGGGCCAAACTACTGTCTATTATTGCAAAGGAGTTACCTACAAAACAGAAAACACGTTAGTTGTACAAAACATCCCCAATCTCTCTTTTATTTAGTGTCCCTCGGATCCCTCACACTCAATCTCTAAAGTATTGTGAGCTTGCTTGTACTCCGAGAGGTGTTGAGAGGTGAGTCCAATGTTGACAATGACTCCAAAGAGTAAGAAAAAACACAAGGACGTATTATGATGACTCAAAAAAATTAAGACACACAAAGGAAAGTTAACACAAACAACGGTTTCAAAACTAACTCATAATCTAGTACTAGCTTGTAAGTTAGATTCGAAATCAACAAATGAAATTAAAAGATCAAAATTTGAGCTTAAAATATGTTGAGTGAACATTAAAGTGATGACATGACAACTTGCTATTTGTCACTATTTTGGCGCCATTTTATTCACCAATTTGAAGTCTTGATCACTTTGCAATTTGAAATGGTGAATTTTGGTTAATGGAGGAAAGACTACAAATCTTGGAACTCTTTTCAATTTTCAAACACAAGTTTAACTTGACTATTACTATTCCCACAAAACAAGGCCCTTCAAACAAGGAAAAGTGGTTGAAAAAGTTGATGTCAAGTCTAGAAAGTGATGGGTTCAAGTCCTTTCACCAACAAGCTTTACAACTTTTATCTTCGACTTCTTGAATCTATTTTACACTTTTTGTTGATTAAGTTATAAGACTAGGTGAAGTACAAGATGAACACAACAATAATCTTCAAGAACTACAACAACAACACCTTTAACGCCCACTCCAATTCTTCACAACACCACCACAACACACGACCACCTTTCAAGTTCACAACAAAACTTCAACAAGTTTAAGCTCAAATATAGTTCTAGACACCCTTAGTGTTAGTGAATCAAGAAACTAACACAAGAAACACATTAGACTAACAAAAAGATTAATAGATCTAGACACAGAAACACATTTTCGACCAAGACAACAACAAGATACAACTTTCGTCCAAGAACAAGATCTCAAGAACACAACTTTTTCTTTTTTTTTTTTCTTTTTTTTTTCAACTACCAAGTCCAAGATAGATTTTGTTGGAACAAAATCAACCACAAGATCTGATACCAAATGATACAATAAAAACTTGGAAACACCAAAAACACCCCAAAATAGTCCATAATTTTAAAGCAAATCTGAGAACCCTTTGAGAGCAACTTTCGGCCAACAATAACAACACAAAGATTGCAAGATACAAGGTGTATTTTAACACCAAAACAATAACAACACAACAAGAACAAGATGACACGAGATAATAACAATAATATAAGAACAACACACAGTTTTACTAACACAAAATAGAAACGGTTACAAGAACACAACTACTACAAGATTACAATAAAAGAAAGGGATAGATAGATAGACTACACGAAGGTATAATCTCTTAAATCCAAGAGCCTATTCCACTCTTGGACCTTTAACAATACACACAGCGATTCAGCTATCTCTTACGTGACACAAGATTGGAGTCCATCTCTCTAGCGCCAACAATTCCAAGCAATCACACAATCACTAATGATTCCACACTAGATCTTGTCCTAGTGTCGGTTTTGTGCCTCCAAAGGGAGAGGACTTGTGTTCTTTGCGTTTCAAGACTTACAACATCATCCAAAATCGAATCAAAGAAACCCTACATTGTTCTATTTATATCCTATTACAAATAAAAGGCAAAAAGACCAAAAGGCCCCTGAGAGACTTACGCGCCCATCAAGTGTAGTATGTTGGCTGATTTTTAGTGCATTTAAGTTTCCTTTTGCACTTCAATTGCACACACCAAGTCTCGGACCCAACATGTACTCTCATAAGTTCATATCCGTGATTATTTCCGTATCACCTTTTCTACTCATTTTACCCATCCTATTAAATACTATTTATTGATTAATACATTGCTCAAAACATTAAATTTATTATATTTAAAAGATATTATAGTAAAATCTCGCTACTATTATTTATTGTTTGTTAGCCTGAATACCAAGTTAATAGTGGATAAATATTATTAGACGAAGAAAGTAAAATATATTTCAAATACCCTTCCATTTCATTTTACTTCACAATATTAACTTGGCAGATCCTAAAGAAATCTTTAACTACAGTAACATGCATTTCGGAATACTATGAAATTTATTTTAAACACTAGAACAAGAACTTAAGCTTTGAGAAACGTGGATAATATTGTAACTTTCGTAAAGATGTGTGTCTTTCAATGAGTTTCAACCAAATTATTTACTCTTTATAACCTATTTTTGTTATTGTTAAACATGTTCTGGCGTTCTGCTGTAATTCTAATTTAATGCAAGTGGCAATAGGAGAAGAGTGTTGCTCCCTCCATTTCATAGGAGCAAGCCGTATGAAGGCAGCGCAGATTGAAAATCCATAAGGGTATTACTAACAAACAGAATATGTTTTCTTCTTTATTAAAGAAAACTTACTCTTTCCATTCATCTTTACTATCGAAATTACTAAAAGTTGATGTCCAATAATACTTGTTCAATTTGAAAAATTAATAAATTATTTATCCATTTTAGCTTTGCTTATTAAATATTATTATTATTCATTGCATTTCCCAAAGCATTGTATTTATTATATTCAAAGAATGATAGAGTAAAATTATTTATATTATTTATTATTTTTTCAAATGTCTATCAAGTCAATAGTGGATAAGTATTATTGGATGGAGGGAGTAAAATTTAAATAGTCATAATAACAAGAATTAATAATCATGCAATAATCCAGATGCAACTATAATTGGACGACCAAATCGATACTAAACAAGCTAAGATAGCTAAAGACAGAATCTTGATAGCACACGTAGAAATTTCAACACATATTATCGAGCCAAACCGCAACGAAAAAATGATTAGACATATCACCAAGTCAAAATTGTTTACCATGAATTTGGTACAATCAGATTTGTAGTTGAATTAAGAGCACGTTACGATTCAACCTTATTTTAGATTAAATTTATTAGTAATTAGACTTCTAAGTGATTAAAAGAAACAATTACGAACAAAGTAGAACAAGTAAGTAAAACAAATAAATCTAAGAACGCCAAGAATGTTCACGAGTGCAATCGAGAGCTAAATCTAAACTATCCAAGACGTCTCACAACTAAGTGTATATTCAAGAGCAAAGAGAAAAAAGTTTGGAGAAAGTAACAATTGTTGTGTTGATTGAGAAAGTGAGAGAGCAGATCACTTTACAAGTGAGTAACGACAACAATTTTTTTAGTTTACAATTTTAGGCTCTGACTAATTTGACAACATTGACCTATAGGATTAAGACCTATGGGTGTGTGTCATCTGTCCGTTTTATTAGAGAGCTAACTAATATTCTTCTGATGCTCTTCTTCAAATGGACTCGTTTGCATTTCTAAAGAATCTGACATTCTTGTTCCTTATTTGTCTTCTTGGCTATGTAGAATTGAACAATCAGTTTTTATCCTTTACTAGAGGATGCATTTATTGTTATGTCCCGAGAGAGATAGCGATAGAGAGAGAATCTATGTAATTGTAGCTCACATTGTTGCATCACATGCTTGAGCTAGCTATCCTGATCATGTCATGTGTCTTTGCACTGATTTTATCTTATATAGATAGTCCCTTCAGCTTTTGGGAGTGTCAACTAGTCAAAAATTGAGTTCATGATAGCATCTATCTTGACCCAACCTTAGTAGATAAGCCAAAATCCAAAATTAAAGAAAAATTAATATACGAAGAAAAATGAGTAAATGTGAGACTTCTAGAACGAAGTCAGGTCATATATGTAAATAACAAAAAGTATCCGAATAAAATACATAAATTCTCAAGATACTGGTGTATGTCATAAGTATAAAGAGCATCTAGTCCAAATCCGAAATACATGAATCTATCTCTAAATGTAAATAAAAACAAGACGAGATAAGAGGAGATCTGAAATCTTCCTCGAATAGGAGTGTGCAAAAATTAATTCAATCGATAAACTGAATCGATAAAAATATTATTGATTTATCGGTATTAGGTTATTGGGTTACTGATTTTTTAATGATTTTGTAATCTTTTTTATTGGACTATCAGTTTGATTTTAGATTTTAGTTAATGGTTAAACCGATAACCCAATATAATTATATTAAAAATTATCTTTTTATTCACACTTATACAATGCTGGCGTTAGCTTCCATATACATAACTTGTTGTCTTTTGTATTTTATCATTGTTGTCTTAGTTCTTTTAATTTGTGTAGACTTTATACATAAAGATAGTATAGAACAAATAAAAATATGAGAAATAAAGAAAAATTAGGAGATTATTTTCTGATCGGTTAAATTAAAAATTCAATCGATAAAGAACAAAAATCAATCAAAAATCGATAACAAATATCTTATTCATTCAATTATCGGTTTAACGTGTTTACAAATTGAAAATCAATAAATCAAACTGATAATGCACAAAACCAAACTGAATCGACCTATGCACATCCTTAGCCTCGAACTCTGGAGCTCACTAGTACCGTGAATATTAACACCAAACAACACAAGATCATCCACCACAAATCGTATTCATACTGGGGTCTACACCAAAAGGACACAGAATTAGGAGTGAGTACGATCCATTTGTACTCAGTAGGCATTATATACCGACTGAGTAAAGTAGAAAACTAAACAAGTAAAATATACTATGAGCACGTTCCACCTGCAAATGAAAAAAGTTCCCAAATGATAGCTCACACTATCTTCATTAATAGTTCTACAATATAAAGATAAAAATGGAAGACTGCACATGAAATATATAGAGAAACTACTTATAGAGGAACAAAACACATAAAGAAAAAACAAATGATACAATGCAATGTAAATGCAATACAAATAGTGGGATAATGGTGAATAAAAGTGATCACATGACTTTCTGTATATACCTTCTTAGCCTTAGCGCTTCAAGACATGACCCATAGAGATTTGCAACCCACATACTTTCTCAAATCACAATTAATCTTGATGATAAATGACCTTGACCAAAGATTTTTCAAAAGTGTTCCACTCTTTTTTTTTTTTTAGAAAAAATCAGTGTTTCTAAGTAGTATCAATATTTGAAAAATATAATATTGATTAAATGAGAATGTACTGCACACAACTAATCAGTGTGAAGATGATAAGCAATTCAATACAGAAAAATGAGCTGAAAACCAACTCAATATATCAATAATTCATGATATAAGTCCTTGCTCGACACCACTAGGATAAATTGTCATGTAATTCATTAATAATATGTAACACCCCGTATTCAAGTACATGTATTGGCGTATTCAAGTACGCGTATTGGTCTTATTTATATAGAATTAATTTAATTTAATTTTATTTTATACCGGAATTTGGCCGTCGATGATTTCATACGAAGGTTATTGAATAAGCTTTCCAACGATATAAATATTTCCAAAAACGGATAGGTTTCAGATATAATCGAGCACGTCCGAAACTACAAAAAGGTGGCCGGGATATTGTGAATAGTAAATGTGTAGGAAAATTTCCTGCACACAAACTACTGAGGCCAGCCAATTTTTTTGGGTCAAATTTGAATGATCATAACTCCCTCAATATAATGAACTGGGAGAGCTGAGACCTATGGAAATAAAGATCTTTGAGTCTTATTTCCAATGCAATTGGTTTCATCCAAATCCAACGTCTGAGTAAGGAGTTATACTCGTTTTAATTCAGCCTCTCAAAATAGATTTTTAGGGTCAACTTCAAACGATCATAACTCCTTGTACAGGACGAACTGTGTGGTCTACTTTATATGAAATGAAAGACCTTTGAATTATATTTTAAACGATACCAATTTCACCCAAATCCGATATCGGAGCAAAGAGTTATGGTCGATCTACTTTAGCTTATCAAAACAGTCCACCAGAGGACAGATTTGACATTATTTAAATTTTAAAGGCACTTTGCTCATTCCCTATGATATTATGGACGGGAATATGTGTACATATACATGTATATGAGTTCATAAACTCATTTTCATCATCAATCATTGAGGAAGAACAAACCCTAGCCAAATTTAACCTCAAAATTACTTTTGATTCAATCGTAGAAATTCCAAAGTAATCTGATAACTGCGTTTGTTATCTCGAGAGCTTCGAATGACACCTATTATTTGTGCAAACATGATTGCATAATCAAGAGGTGAATTCTAAGGTATGAATATTGTTTGCCTCTGTTCTCTTCCATATGTATATCTGTGATAGAGAATTATATGTATTGGTTGTTATTGAAAAGTGATGGAAATAGGGTTATGGACTATTTTGCATGGTTTGGTTGTATTGAATTGTGGAAGGTGGATATGGTAATTGAGTTACAGAAGTTGGATATGGTGATATACTATTGAATTGATGATTATTTATGTCTATGGCTTAATTTGGTTTAATGGATTGGTTGGAAGGATAAATGAATCCAAACTTGATATTGGAGGATGTTGTATGAATATGCATGGCATGTGAATGTAATTGGAGTATAAGAAGGTTAAAGTGACACCCTTTATGGTGTAATTAAGGCTTACTACTTAACCACTATTTTGGTGAATTCAAATAATTAAATTATGACGTTTGGTCGCTAATACTAGATTGCTATATATGTTCATTGTAGATAAGTAATCCGAAAAGACGAGAAGTCCATTTGGGACTAGTATTGAAGGTTGACAGTCAGGTATGTAAAGCATACTCTATACCATATCTTTGGCATGAAAGTGAACAATTGTTCTATTGAGAAAGTTTCCAAAGTTATTCAGTAACATGTGATCCATAATGATTTTGTATGATGTCCTACGTTACCAATGAACTTGTTTCCACCCTACAAGATGTCAAGACATTCCAATACTTAATTGTTTTCCAAATTTTACATATTTATTTCACTAATGAATATCAGAAGGGATCTGGTTACTCGAACAAGATCCATGTGCTATTAATGACTCCAAAACATTTCATTGATATATCAATGAGTTCTTACTTCATTGTTATTGCATTGATGGTCTATCCATATGTCTCTTATTGATGTATCATTGTTTCAAAGTATCAAAAATATGGTGGCGACCGAAATAACAATCTCAAAGATTAATTAAACTAAGTGATGGAAGTTCTCTCTTATCGGGTGGTATCCCAGGGGCATAAGCCTAGCATGGGTCGATCCCTATTTATGTGTTTATGGGTGGTATCCCAGGGGCATAATCCTAGTATGGGTCGGTAATGATTACAAAAATGATAAGAACGAAGGTAAAGTTATTGAATAAATACAATGTACAGGTTGTCACAAGTTCTAGTAAGTGTGGTCCACTCATATTACGATTTATTCACTTGTTTCTGATTTCTATTGAGCTCCTATATCATATGTGATTATCTACAGTTTTACATACTCAGTACATATTTCGTAGTGACGTCCCCCGTGGGGAGATGCATTTCATGCTGCAGGCACAGGTACCTCAGCTTATACACCGCACAAGTAGGAGCCAGGATATCCAGCTACTTTTGGTGAGCTCCAGTTTGCTTCGGGGCTTTCCGTGTCATATTTAGCCCCTTTTGGTATTGTATAGAAGTTAGTTATATGGTGGGGTGTGTCCCGACCTTAGTTAAACTCTGTGTATTGTCTAGAGGCTTTGTAGACCTAATGTACAATCAAGGTGGTGTTTTGTTAATAGACGTGATGGCTCCAATGGCCAAGTATTGTATATACATATATATGTGTTCTCGAGCTTATACAGGTGATTATTTTCTTTTATATGTGACATGATGCTGTCGAAATTTTGGGTTGTCATAGAGGTATGCATGGAAAGTATAAGGTTATAAGATGGTTCTCCCGAAACTCCTCGGGTACGGGTGCTAGTCCGCCCTAATAGGATTTGAGGCGTGACAAAAGTGGTATCAGAGAAGTTCGTCCGAGTGAATCTACAAAGCCGTGTCTATGTAGAGTCTTGTTTATCGGTGTGTTGTACACCGCATCTATAAACAGGAGGCTATGGACATTTAGAAATTGTTTCTTTTCTTCATGTCTTAGATCGTGCGATAGAGCCTATATTGTATATGAAGTCATAGTTGACCACTAAATTCGTTTGTTTCTCTTATTATAGTAATGATGCATATTACCAGAAACAAGAATACCGGTAAGCAAGTAGATGTGGCTGCCGGATAGGGGACTAGTAAGTCACCCACTATACCAGCTAATCAAAGTGAGGCTCCAGCTGAGCATGCATTAGAAACTTCCTCCAGTCCAGAAGAAATAAGAGGGAGGAGAACTATATCCCCAGAGCCACCTATTAATGTTGTTGATCAAAATCTTAGAAATGCAGTGCAATTTTTGACTCGTATATTTGCTGGGCAAGATCAAGGGCAAGCCATTCCTATTGCAGGTCCTAGTGGTATAGATAGGGCGACTAGTCTTCGAACACAAAATTTTCTTAAGATGGATCCTCCCACTTTTACTGGATCAGATCTTAACGAGGACCCACAGGAATTTATTGATCAAATTTAAAGGGCCTTAGATGTTATGCATGTAACGGGTAGAGAGACAGTAGAGTTAGCGACGTATAGATTTAAAGGGGAGGCTATATATTGGTATGAGGACTGGACAATGATCTAGGGGTATTGATGCACCCCCAGCTACTTGGAAAGAGTTTAAAGAGGCATTTCTTGATCATTATTTTCCATTCGAGATTCATCAAGCCCGTGCAGATCAGTTTTTAAATCTTCATCAGGGGAATATGAGCGTGAGGGAGTACAATCTCCGATTTAATTCCTTGTCGAGATATGCTCCTAATATTGTAGCTACTATAGATGACATAGTTCATCAATATGTGGATAGGCTAGATCCATATCTGGTTAGAGATTGTACTATTGCCGCTTTGAACAAAGATATGGACATAGCGAGGATCCAAGCTTTTGCACAGAAAATGGAAGATCAGAGGCAGAGGAGAAGAACACAGGAATCAGAAAGAGGATATTCCAAGAGGGCCAGATCTATAGGGCAGTTCATGGCATTCCAATGAGGGTTCAGGCCACAGTTTTCTGCTAGGCCACCTAGGCCATTATCTTTTTATTTTGCATCTAGTGCCTCACCACAGTTCCAAGGGTTCAGAGGAAATCAATTTGGGCACAGAAGTGAGAGTTAGAGTTCGCGGATAATGGGGTACCAAGGGCAAGGGAATATGAGCCAATCGAGACCTCCTCGAGAGCCATGCAATAAATTTGGAAAGTATCATTTGGGCGTATGTTGGCTGGGGACCAATGTTTGCTTTTGGTGCGGTATGTCAGGGCATATGATGAGGAAATGACCACAAAGGGACATAGGGGGTATGGCACGACCTACGGGGTCATTTGTTGCATCATCATCATCGATACCTTATTCAGGAAGGGGTGCACAACCAATGGGTCATGTTAGAGGTGATAGAGGAGCCACGAGTTCTAGCGGGGCTCAAAATCATACGTATGCTTTAGTCGATCGACAAAATTTAGAGGCTTCCCTAGATGTGGTTATGGGTACGTTGTCTATCTTTTCATTCAATTTATATGCCTTAATTCATCTCGGTTCTACATTATCTTATGTTACTCCATTGGTTGCTAGAAAGTTTGAAAGAATACCTGAACTATTAGCTAATCTATTTGAAGTGTCCACACCGGTTGGGGAATCTATTTTAGCTAGAAGGGTTTACCGAAACTGCATAGTAACTGTTTGTGGTCGTGATATGATGGTTGATCTTGTGGAGTTAGAAATGGTAGATTTTGATGTTATAATGGGTATGGACTAGTTGGCATCTTGTTATGCCACAATTGATTGCTGCACGAAAAAGGTATAGTTCTATTTTTCAAATGAATCAGTCCTTGAATGGAAAGGTGAGATTAGCGCGCCAAGAGGTAGATTTATTTCTTATTTTAAAGCAAGAAGAATGATTTCCAAGGGATACATATATCATTTAGTTAGAGTGAGGGATATAGAAGTGGAGCCACCAACTTTTTACGCTGTTCTTGGTAAATGAATTTTCTGATGCATTTTCTGAAGATCTTCCAAGTTTGCCTCCTGAACGAGAAGTAGAGTTTGGTATTGATGTAATACTAGGAACCCAACCAATCTCCATTCCGCCATATAGAATAGCCCTAGTAGAATTACGAGAATTGAAAGATTTGCTAGAGAAGGGATTCATAAGGCCTAGTATGTCCCCCTGGGAAGCACCAGTGTTATTTATGCTCAAAAAGGATGGCTCGCTGAGGATGTGTATTGATTATCGACAATTGAATAAGGTGACTATTAAGAATAAATATCCTCTCCCCAGAATTGATGATTTATTTGATCAGTTACAGGGTGCCAAGTGCTTTTCTAAGATTGATTTGAGATCAGGTTACCACCAAGTGAGGGTCAAAGAGAAGGATATACCCAAGACAGCTTCCCTAACACGATATGGTCATTATGAGTTTCTAGTTATGTCATTTGGGCTAACAAATGCACCCGCAACTTTTATGGATTTGATGAATAAGGTGTTTAAGCCATTCCTGGATGTATTTGTGATAGTTTTTATAGATGATATTCTTGTTTATTCTAGATCAGAAGAGGACCATGCCAATCACTTACGACAGGTATTGCAGTCTCTTCGTGATTGTAAGCTTTATGCAAAGTTTTCTAAATGTGAGTTTTGGTTAAAGTCGGTGGCGTTTTTGGGTTATATTATATCTAGTGAAGGGATAAAGGTTGATGCTCAAAAGATAGAAGCTGTGAAGAACTGGCCAAAGCCCACAACGCCTATAGAGATTCATAGTTTTATCGGGTTGGCAAGTTATTATAGAAGGTTTGTTGAAGACTTTTCTTCCATTTCAGCACCCTTAACCAAGCTAACCCGTAAAGCATCCAAATTCCAATGGAATGATGCCTGTGAAAAGAGTTTCAAGATTTAAAGAACAAGTTGATTTCTACACCCGTGTTGGTACTTCCATAAGGCACCGAAGGGTATACAGTGTATTGTGATGCTTCCAGAATTGGTTTAGGATGTGTATTGATGCAGCATGGTAAGGTAATAGCATATGCTTTTAGACAATTGCGGCTACACGAGAAAAATTATCCTACACACGATCTTGAGCTGGCTGCAGTTATTTTTGCTTTAAAGATATGGCGCCACTACTTATATGGGGTTCATGTTGATATATTTACTGACCATAAGAGCTTGCAATATATTTTTAATCAGAAGGATCTAAATTTAATGCAGCGAAGATGGCTTGAACTCTTAAAGGACTACGATGTTGATATCTTGTACCATCCAGGGAAAGCAAATGTGGTAGCTGATGCGTTAAGTCGTAAGGCTATGATGGAACCTATAGAAAGGCATGGGATGGTTAAAGATCTTCACCAATTAGCTAGTTTGGGAGTTCGCCTTCTTGAAACTCAGAATAAAAGCTTATCGTACACAATGCTGCGGAATCTTCATTAGTAGCTGAAGTGAAAGAGAAGCAATATGCAGATCCTATTTTATTACAGCTTAAGGAGAACGTTCATAGTGGTGCGACCAGGGCATTTGATCTTACGCGAGAAGGAGTACTGCAGTGCTAAAACCAATTGTATGTGCTGGATATAGACGGGCTAAGAAAGAAGATTATGACAGAGGCACATTTTTCAAGGTATTCTATTCATCCAGGATCAATCAAAATATATCAAGATTTGAAAACTATGTATTGGTGGAATGACATGAAGAAGAGCATTGCAGAATTTGTAGCTGAATGTCCAAATTGTCAAAGAGTTAAAGTTGAGCACCAAAAACCCGGAGGTTATATGCAATGCATTGATATTCCAAGCTGGAAGTGGGACATGATCAACATGGATTTCATTATTGGTTTACCTCGTACATCCCGGAAGTTTGATTCTATATGGGTGATTGTTGATAGGCTTACCAAATCCGTACATTTCCTACCAGTTAGGACCACTTACACGGTTGAAGAGTATGCGAAGTTGTACATTAAAGAGAGTCCGATTACATGGAGTGCCAATCTCTATTATATCAGATCGGGGAACCCAATTTACCGCAAACTTTTGGAAGTCTTTTCAGAGGTGTTTGGGAACACAAATGAAGTTGAGTACAACTTTTTACCCTCAAACAGATGGACAAGCAGAACGTACCATCCAAACACTTGCAGATATGCTACGAGCTTGTGTAATAGATTTTAAGGGCAACTGGGATGATTATTTACCTCTTATTGAGTTTGCCTACAATAATAGCTATCATTCAAGTATCAAAATGGCACCATATGAAGCTTTATATGGAAAGAAGTGTAGATCACCAATAGGATGGTTCGAAGTGGGTGAAACTCTTTTGTTCGGACTGGATCTTGTTTATCAAGCCATAGAGAAGGTTAAAGTAATTCAGCAACGACTGAAAACAGCCCAAAGTCGACATAAGTTATATGCGGATAGTAGAAGAAGAGGGCTAGAGTTTTCTATAGGTGATTGGGTATTTTTGAAGGTATCACCAATAAAAGGGGTAATGAGATTTGGTAAGAAAGGGAAGTTGAGTCGACGTTATATAGGCCCGTATAAGATCACTCGAAGGTTTTGACAAGTTGCATATGAATTAGAGCTACCCCAAGAGCTCTCATTAGTACATCCGGTATTTCATGTGTCAATGCTTCGAAAGTGCATCGGAGATCCATCACATATCACTTCTACTGAGGATATGCAAATTACGGAAGATCTTACCTATGAGGAAGTGCCTATTGCTATTCTAGATCGCCAAGTTAAGAAGACAAGAAATAAAGAGATAGCAACGGTGAAAGTACATTGGAGGAATCATCAAAGGGAAGAGATTATATTGGAAGCTGAGGAAGCAATGAAATCTAAGTACCCTAATTTGTTCAAAGATGAAGAGGAAGTTCAAGAAACGGAGTTAGAACATTAACAAGTAAGTTTTTGTTTATATATGCATAGTATTTATGTGATGATGTGAATGTTAATGGTGGACTTGAACTTGTTTTGGTTGAATATGTATGCTAACATTCGAGGACGAATGTCCTAAAGGGGGGAAGGATGTAACGCCCCGTATTCAACTACGTGTATTGGCGTATTCAAGTATGTGTATTGGTCTTATTTATATGAAATTTATTTTATTTTATTTTATTTTATACCGAAATTTGCCCGTCGATGGTTCCATACGAAGGTTATTAGATAAGCTTTCCAACGATATAAATATTTCCAAAAATGGATAGGTTTCGGAAATAATCGAGCACGTTTGAAACTATAAAACGGTGGCCGGGATATTGTGAATAGTAAATATGCAGGAAAATTTTCTGCACACAAACTACTGAGGCCATCCAATTTTTTTCGGTCAAATTTGAATGATCATAACTCCCTCAATATAATGAACTGGGAAAGCTGAGACCTATGTAAAGAAATATCTTTGAGTCTTCTTTCCAATGCAATTGATTTCATCCAAATCCAACGTCTGAGTAAGGAGTTATACTCGTTTTACTTCAGTCTCTCAAAATAGATTTTTAGGGTCAATTTCAAACTATCATAATTCCTTTTACAGGACGAACTAGTTGGTCTACTTTATATGAAATGAAAGACCTTTGAATTATATTTCCAACGATACCAATTTCACCCAAATCCGATATCGGAGCAAAGCGTTATGGTCGATCTACTTTAGCTTATCAAAACAGTCCACCAGAGGACAGATTTGACATTATTTAAATTTTAAAGGCACTTTGCTCATTCCCTATGATATTATGGACGGGAATATGTGTACATATACATGTATATGAGTTCATAAACTCATTTTCATCATCAATCATTGAGGAAGAACAAACCCTAGCCAAATTTGACCTCAAAATTACTTTTGATTCAATCGTAGAAATTCCAAAGTAATCCGATAACTGCGTTTGTCATCTCGAGAGCTTCGAATGACACCTATTATTTGTGCAAACAGGATTGCATAATCAAGAGGTGAATTCTAAGGTATGAATATTGTTTGCCTTTGTTCTCTTCCATGTGTATAGGTGCGATAGAGGATTATATGTATTGGTTGTTATTGAAAAGTGATGGAAATAGGGTTATGGACTATTTTGCATGGTTTGGTTGTACTGAATTGTGGAAGGTGGATATGGTAATTGAGTTACCGAAGTTGGATATGGTGATATACTATTGAATTGATGATTATTTATGTCTATGGCTTAATTTGGTTTAATGGATTGGTTGGAAGGATAAATGAATCCAAACTTGATATTGGAGGATGTTGTATGAATATGCATGGCATGTGAATGTAATTGGAGTATAAGAAGGTTAAAGTGACACCCTTTATGGTGTAATTAAGGCTTACTACTTAACCACTATTTTGGTGAATTCAAATAATTAAATTGTGACGTTTGGTCGCTAATACTAGATTGCTATATATGTTCATTGTAGATAAGTAATCCGAAAAGACGAGAAGTCCATTTGGGACTAGTATTGAAGGTTGACAGTCAGGTATGTAAAGCATACTCTATACCATATCTTTGGCATGAAAGTGAACAATTGTTCTATTGAGAAAGTTTCCAAAGTTATTCAGTAACATGTGATCCATAATGATTTTGTATGATGTCCTACGTTACCAATGAACTTGTTTCCACCCTACAAGATGTCAAGACATTCCAATACTTACTTGTTTTCCAAATTTTACATATTTATTTCACTAATGAATGTCAGAAGGGATCCGGTTACTCGAACAAGATCCATGTGCTATTAATGACTCCAAAACATTTCATTGATATACCAATGAGTTCTTACTTCATTGTTATTGCATTGATGGTCTATCCATATGTCTCTTATTGATGTATCATTGTTTCAAAGTATCAAAAATATGGTGGCGACCGAAATAACAATCTCAAAGATTAATTAAACTAAGTGATGGAAGTTCTCTCTTATCGGTGGTATCCCAGGGGCATAAGCCTAGCATGGGTCGATCCCTATTTATGTGTTTATGGGTGGTATCCCAGGGGCATAATCCTAGCATGGGTCGGTAATGATTACAAAAATGATAAGAACGAAGGTAAAGTGATTGAATAAATACAATGTACAGGTTGTCACAAGTTCTAGTAAGTGTGGTCCACTCATATTACGATTTATTCACTTGTTTCTGATTTCTATGGAGCTCCTATATCATATGTGATTATCTACAGTTTTACATACTCAGTACATATTTCGTAGTGACGTCCCCCATGGGGAGCTGCATTTTATACTGCAGGCACAGGTACCTCAGCTCATACACCGCACAAGTAGCAGCCAGGACATCCAACTACTTTTGGTGAGCTCCAGTTTGCTTCGGGGCTTTCCGTGTCATATTTAGCCCCTTTTGGTATTGTATAGAAGTTAGTTATATGGAGGGGTGTGTCCCGGCCTTAGTTAAACTCTATGTATTGCCTAGAGGCTTTGTAGACCTAATGTACAGTCAAGGTGGTGTTTTGTTAATAGACGTGATGGCTCCAACGACCTAGTATTGTATATACATATATATGTGTGCTCGAGCTTATACAGGTGATTATTTTCTTTTATATGCGACATGATGCTGTCTGAATTTCGGGTTGTCATAGAGGTATGCATGGAAAGTATAAGGTTATGAGATGGTTCTCCTGAACCTTCTCGGTTACGGGTGCCAGTCCGCCCCAATAGGATTTGAGGCGTGACATAATATCATTTCGAAATTTCTCACTCGGATATCACTATCATGGTAGAAGCAAAACAGTGCTCAACTAAGGCCTATAGTATTGATTCTATCTCTAGGGTGAGCATCACAACAATAATAATGATATTTTGTGTACGCATAAGGCTTTCAATGTCATATAAATTCCCTACTTAGACATCACCACAAATATATCTCTTAAGTCAACACTAATATGCAAATAAGCCCTCACACGAACAATACGATAACAATAATAGTCTTGGTTTATGATTTTCCTGTCTAATTCCCAACTCATCACATGTTTTACAAGAATTTTTAAATATCTAGCCAGTTTGAAGAAATTAAGTAATAATCTAACACAAAGAGTCGAAATCAAAGTCTAAAACCTTCAATACAGAGTCTTTCCTTTATGAGCAATCTCAGAACAAACTAAAACTATCAAAAATATTATCTACACATCAAAAGGAAACTAATGATTCTTATATTGGCCATATTAAAATTAGATTCAAATTAGCTCAAAAGATAGCTTGAAAATTAAAAGGGGAAATCTGAAATTTTATTTTAGAAACATGTTTCTCGTATCAAATGGAGTCCATATTTGAAAACACATATAACAATGAGTTAATAACAAATCTCAAATTAAAAAAAATCAATTTAAGGTTAACTAGGTAAACCCCCCCAAAAATTCAATATGAAATCAAGTTTCTAAAGCTATTTAGGAGATGAAATCAACAAAAAATTATGAAAATAGAAGTTTAGAGGTTACACAAGCAAAAGTGGTGATGAAACCCTTTTGAAATCGTCTCTCCCAAAACCCTCAAGTTCAATAATAGTGAGAAATCATGAAAATAAACTCCATATATATTATTCAGGTAAAAAATTCCTTGCGATCGTGGTCCCCACCTCACAATTGTGAGGATCAACATTGGACCAGAAATTTAATTTTCTTCGTGATTGTGACTCCATCCTAAAAAAGTGAAGGCTGACGATCCAAACCAACCTGAATGCGTTGACTATTTTACGAATGCGTAGAAAGCGAAACCCGACCTGATCATTGATTACCCTTCACGATCGCGATATACAAAACATTCTTTCACCATGAATATGGCTACTCCCCCACATATATGATGAAGGACTCCACATACACCAACTATCAACAATTTAGCTGAAATTGTATGTTTTCAAAACCTTCGATCGGACCCTCAAATTTATTTGGGACCCCAAAAAATTAAATCATATATGCTACTAGGTTGTTTTCAATATTTCGAACTCAGTGGCAACACCTTTTAAAAAGGAGTCTTGAGCTTTTCAATGAAACCAATGCTTAGTATACTGAAAGATCTTTTTTGATGTAGAGCAAGATAGTTTGTCGATCTAGTATAAGTGATAGAGATTTGAACATGAGCATAATGCCATAAGTACATGAATAATTTCAGTCCAAATAAAATATGTCGTAATGTCTAGTGGCATAGACACATGTAACTTAGGGTGGTCACTTATATTATGTAGATTGAGAATTATACAAAATTATTTTCATACTTATATAGTAAATCTTGAACACCTCAAACAAAATTTCTAGTTTCACCGCTGGCAAAGTCCTTACCATGTACTCTTATGAAAGACATTATCCGACATGACTTTAATCTCAAACAACCTTGTGGTAGTGTCTACTCTTCAATTCTCTCAGCTCTCCATAATAAGGAACAGTCATGTAATCAAAGTTCCTACAAGCATCACGGTCAAGTTCTAAAGAATTTGCAGAATTTAATTTAGTTAATTGGATGATATCAAGCACCAAACGTAAGTATCAATATATGTGTTTTACTAAATAACATACCATCAATGGAACGAAGAAGGTTTTTGCTGGCAGCATTGATCGGTGTCTTCAAGAGTAGATGACACACCAGACAAACACTTTGCATGCAATGTCGCATTGGCATTCATACATATTCTAGGCAGACTCAACTACCTACTATCTATTTATCATAATCAACGGCCTCCATAATCTATTTAATCACCTCTCTCAACTACTTCTTTGGCCTACTTCTACTTATTCTCATACCCACTATATTCAATATGTCACACCTTCTTACAGGGATATCTGCACACATAACTATATTCAACAATGGATATTATCATCTTTCAAATTTAAGAAAAGGCAAACAAAGATTAGAATATATGGATTGGCACCCTCTTATTGAGATGATATCTAGAGGAGTTAGAACCAATCATTGTCAACTTGTACCTGTAATCTATAACAGCTAGAATTAGAAAACAATGCATATAGCAAAAATTGGACAGAAATGTGTTTCCATATGCTGTTAATATGTATGGAGATTGACACATCTATTTCAGTATCATGTTTTTCCATCAAAGAGATTATCTCACTTTCACTGAGGTAATACAGAGGCGAAGTGTTACCCTAAAAGTTTCAAAGAAAATACCCTAAAAGTTTTAAAGAAAACCAACCCAAGTTAAAGGACGCTGAATTGGAAAACCTCAAACCAAATGCACATACCAATCTTAAAAACATAGGACAGTTTGTACATCCTAAATTTAAATACTAAAGCTATAAGAGCATTCATTACAAACAAAAGGATATGCTTATGTGAACAGCAGAGTCTCAGTCAAATCTAGTAAGCAGTAGAACTGAAAAAAATTATAGAATGTAATGTTTGAATCACCTACTATAGACACTCAATTTGTACGTTCATCTCAAATAAAAGCTTCACGTTTTCTTACTAACAACTCAATATCCAAAACACCTTTTGTATAGATTTTTCTTTTCACTCTAAGAAGGTATACTTTATTTTTGCTTTGAATCACTGTCATACCCTATTTTTACCTAAGGTAAAAATGAGTACGACATTATGGACCCTAAAAGAATAAATTATGTACAGAGCTGCCACCTAATTTTTAAGGAAAATAAGAAAACCTATTTATTTATTAACATATATGACTTGTGTTTTAATGTACGAACCAGTTTAGATTTTAGGTAAGAGTTCAACTTATTTAGAAGGAAAGGGTTTAGGCACCCTTCAGAATTCACAAATGTGGTTTCCGGCCATACTTAGGTTTATTAAAAGATAGAGAAAAAATTAATGTGTATACATACAAATATAAAATGTGTAAAACTAATGTAAATAATTTATATGTAAAGAATGTATAAATTACATATATTATAGTAAAAATATGTATAAGAGTATATGAAGATATGTAAATAAAAATATAAAGATTGAATAAAGAAAAATTTATTTTAAAGAAAAAAGATTACGTAATGTTTTTAGTGTAAAAAGTATGAATTATTTTTATTAATTATCTAAATTGATTTAACATATATATTAACGGCCTAAATTTACCTAACCCTTGATGTGGATTGCGTAAATAAAGAATATCCCGCCCAACACCCTAAAAATAAAGTTTTCACTATGATAATATTTGTACAAGTATAAGAATATAAAATACAATATAAAAATTTAACGTCTTCTTTGAATGTCATTCCCGACGAGTATTTTCAATAACCTGTATAAACACTTAAGGTAAAGAGATTAGTGACAAATGAAAATAAATTAAAAAATATGTGCACATATATGCATATAAAAATAAATTTTTTGTTATAGAGTGGGCTCAGATAAAGTTTTAAATATGATAAGGATTTTTACATTGCCCAAATTTATTTATTTTATTGCGTATTTGTACACGTAATATTTATTTTTTTATTTGTGAAGGCCTTGAAAATCAATGAAGAATTTTTCATCGGCCAATGTGAAGAATTTGTTCTCTCTCAATTTAATAAAAATGTAAAATGTAGTAAAAGAGTAAAAGTGAGAGAAAAATCAGTCTACAAGTAGTAAAACAGTGGCTAAACGATAACAGAACTACAAAAAACGAGCCACTTAGTAGCAGCTTACAATGAGTTTCAAGGAGCATGCCTGAAAATTCAAAGCTACCAAAAATTGTTGAAAGGCAACCCAAAACCAGTACAAGCATCGTTAGTGCACAATAAATGAACAGATCTATTTTAAGAATATAAGGCATAATAACTAACTAAATCATGAAATCGAAGACAACAAAGATTGTTGGTGGCGTTGCTTCAACAACTTTCGCCGGAGCAAAACCGAAATCACAAAACCGGCCAGATCAACCCTATTTTTCGGCAGACAGTAGCAGTAGTAGTGCGTTGAATCTCACCAGTCATCACTTCCGATGAGTCAATGACGGTGATGAGCAGGGGGAGAATGGAGAGATGGGGGTTATGGTGGTGCGGCTGGAGTCTTGAACCTCGCCAGTCACTACCTCTGGCGAGGCAGCGACGAGAGACGACAAAGAGAGGGAGATAAAAGAAGGGTGTGGTGGCCGAAGTTCGTTCACCAGAGCTCCGGCAGTCAGCAGTGGTGTAAGAGAGGAGAGGGAAGAGAGAATCTGATATATTTTTTTGTGTGTGGGTGTATTTGTGCGTGTGTGAATATATGTTAAAGTGTGTGTATGTTATTTGTTAAAGATTGTCCCTCATATATTTATAATAAAAGAAAACTCTTTTTTTACCCAAAAAATATAAATAAAAACCTTTTTGTCTTATTGAAGCACTTTTCAATTCAAAAGTTATCAACCGAAGGATTGTTTCATCCCTTTAACCAATAAATAATGATTATTATTCGAAGGATAAGAACGTCAACCCATCACCTCAAGTGTCACATTTAAAAAGATGACGAATTCTGACTTGGTTGATTAGTTGCTATGTATATTAAATAATTGAACCGACATCATTTGCAAACTGTACTAAATAATGTAAAGAAAATATGAATGTCGGTATAAAATTACAAAAAAATGCAAACAACAAATATAATTATCTTTAAATGCTATAAACAATTAAAATTATAATATGTAACAAAAAAGTATTGCAGAGTTACATTATGTATGTATGCAGATAACTGTAGAAAAATATTAAAATGATAATAAATTGATAAAAATTTTAAAATTTATTAAATTAAGAATAATTATCTATATATTATGCAAAGTTAAAGTATGACAGTAAATTGGTAAAAAGTCCTAAAATAATGCCTATTATCAATAAATTGTTAAAGATTAAAAAAATGTGTAAAAATTGTATTTGTGCCCTTTAAGGATCAAAAATCCTGAATACGCTAGTTTTTAGCATGGAGAGCCAAAATTAAGTGTTAACAATCATGATAAATCATAACTTGTTAATTTTACATATTATATAATCTGTATTTTTTGAGTTGAAAAGTTATATGACGCATCAAAATAAACAACTCAATTTAAGGAAAAAACAATGTGGGGTTAAAAGACCAATACATTTCTTTCAATGTTGTTTTATACTATAAAAAAGTCAATATGTAGGAATACCTTGGATTCATAATGAAACATGAGATATCATATTCCAGAATTAAGAAAACTCCATTCAAATATTTTCTCCTAGACTAATTTTGAGAAATATTTTATCGAAATACAGTGATAAGACATTTTTCTATTAAAAGAAATGGTTGACAGTCAAAGAAATACGGTTGACAGTCAAAGAAATACTCTTGATCATAGAATCCCACAAGCAGAATGTGTTACTAGAACATCAAAAATAATTTTCTAACCTTAATACAAAAATTCCTCCAAGTCCGACCAAATATTCATCTACCACCTGTAAATTATAAAAAATAATAATAAGATAATAAATATATTAGAGCAATAAGATTAAAACTAATATTCAGTACAAAAATATAACAAAAATATGACAATAAAATCAAATTTATAGTTAAGGAACAAGCGAAAAAGAATCAAGGAACATGCTAAAAAATGATTTTTACATAAAATTTGTGAGGTCCATCCCGTATCTTAATTGTCCTTATTGGCTGCAACGGTGGAAACAATGTCAAGATAAAATGTCAAACAACAAGATTTTCTAGTTAGTAGGTCATTATATGTGTTCATTATGAACACTTTGAAATACTCCCTCCGTTCAATTTTGCTCGTCACAAATTGAGAATGACACACCTATTAAGAAAATAATTAATAACATTGTTATTTTACTATAGTATACCTATTAAATAATATTTATATTGTGTTTTGAAATTAATTTGGAGAAAAAATAATTAGTGTTTAGGGTAAAATAGGAAAAAAAGTTGTCTTTCCTTGATATATCAAAAATGACGAGTAAAAGTAGAAATTCGATTAGAAAATTAGTGACAAGCAAAAGTGAAAGGAGGGAATATTGTTTTCAGTGATGTCATTGCTGACATCGATAGGGACAAAGTTTTCCTATAAAAGGAGCTCTTTAGCTTATTTGTTATACACACCAAACACAGAGAGAAAAATAATATAGAGAGCAGTGAGGTATTCCACAAATTGTGATAAAAATAGTCTATGAAGGAAAAATTAGAGTGAACGATATTTTTAGTAAGGTGGGAGTCAAAAGAGGGTTATTTCTTTCAAGTGTATAGTAGTCACTTTGAGTATTGTACTTGTGACAACGGTGTAAAGTTTCTTACTATAGTAATATTAGTTGTTCCTCTTGGTCCGTGTTTTTTTCTTTGTTTAGGGAGTTTCCACATAAAATTCTTCGTGTCGTTATTTTAATTTTTTCCCAATTATTTTATCACAAATACTTTTACTGTTATTCCTCATTTATCCAATAAACTAATATCATAGCCCATGATTTGCAATATCTGTATTTTTGCTAAACGGTGAAAGCCAACACAAGTAGAATGTTTACTTTGAATGGTGTTAATTATGCCATTTGAAAGAGAAAATGGTATCTCTACTCTATGTCAAGAATTTTTATCAATCAGTCTTTGGCACTATAAAACCTGAAAATAAAATCGATGAAGAGTGGAATCTGTTGCATAGACAGATTTTTGGTTTCATTAGGCAATGGGTTGATGATAATGTGTTGAACCATATTTTTAGGGAGACACATGCTCGATCCTTATGAGAGCATCTTGAGAGTTTATATTCTTAAAATACTGGAAATAATAAGATATTCTTGATTAAATAAATATTGGGGTTAAAATATCATGATGTTTCTCCGATGACAGATCACCTAAATAACTTTCAGGAGATCACGAACCCGTTATTTGATGGGTATTAAGTTTGATGAAGAAATTCAAGGTTTGCCTCTACTTGGTTCCCTACCATACTCTTGGGAAACATTTAGAACTTCATTGTCAAATTCTACTCCTGATGGCATGATCTCCATGAATTTTTCCAAGAGCAACATTCTTAATAAAGAGATGAGATGAAAGTCTCAAGGTTCCTCTTCATTTGATTTTTGGTAACTGACACTAGGAGGAGAAGTAAGAATCATGGTTCTCAAAATAGAGAATATTACAAAAGCAAATATAGAGTCAAATTTAAGGATATTAACTGCTATTATTATGGGTTAAAAGAGTACACAATTTTTTTTATCAAAAGTTGAAGAAGGATATGAGAGACAAAGAGGAAAACAAAGAAGGCGATAATGAAAATTGCATAGCCACTGTCACCACTGAAGATTTTGTTACTGTCCTTGATGTAATTCTAATAAATATTTCTTGTGAGTAGTCAAGCTGGGTTATGGATTTTGGTGCCACATCTCACATAATATCAAGGAAGGATTTCTTCTTATCTTATATTCTGGGTGACTTTGGAACTTTGAGCATGGGCAATGAGATTGTATTTGAGGTGGTTGGTATTGGTACAATTTATTTAGAAACTAGTACTGGATCTAAACTATTTTTTAATAATAAAAAGAATGCACTTGATGTTCATTTGCACTTAATTTCTGTTGACGTGTTGGGTGATGAGGGATATGTTAGTACCAATGGTGGTGGAAAATTGAAACACCCTAGTTTCTTAGCCTTAGAAAATTTTCTAGAAACCCGTTATCTGGACCTAATACGACTTATAGGTATGAGCCATATGCTGGGGTACGAGTGGTGTAATCCTATCTTATGCTGACCAGTATTAGTTGGTGGGATGGTTTTGATCACTAGAATGGGTATGACTTAGGGGTATGAGTCATAAGGCTTGGTACAATTCGTATCAGGGACTCGTAAGGTAGTTAGTGTTTGATCCTCATGGTATTTCATTCTGCTAGGGATATGGGTCATGGTTATGGATCGTAAGCTATGGTTACAACTTGGTTGGATGAGTCGTATACTGGATAGTGTTTGATACAAGGGTTGAGGCTTGGATACGCATGGTAGATATCGATCGTATGGGAGGGTAAGGCTCATATGGGTTAGTCGTATCCCTGTGATGAGGTTTTAAGGGATTTAAGTAGGGGTCTTCTAGACATTTTTCTACTTACCTTAATTAGGAACCATAACTTCTAATACACTTAGGAGGTTATTTACCATATTATTCTATTCATTAACACTTAAAAACTATTCCAAAACACTCCATAATTCTCTCGAAAGCTTTGGGGAAAGGAAGAGCTAGAGTTTTATATTGGGGATTGATTTGGAGCTTGCTTTGGCGAATTATTTCTATTAATTCTTTGGTGTAAAACACGATTCTCTTCCCTCATTGTAATTCAACTAAAAATGGTTTATATGTTGGTTTCATAGTTTTACCTTTTCATGATTATGGTTTTCAACTATTATTTGGGGGCTTTGATATTGAATCCTTGGTTATGGTTTCATATCATTTTGATTATGCTTTTTGTATGCATTAATGGTGGTTTTGGACAATTGAATTGCATGGTAATTTTTTAGTGGTCTTTGGAATTAGTTTTGATTATATTATGCCTCCAAGGTATTTGATGAAATGCTTATAAAGATATGTTCATTGCATTGACTTCTTTTAATGGAACTCTTGTATGTTTTAAACTTGATAAAGGATTTATGCATGGTTTAAATGGTTTGAAAAGGCTAAAGGCTACTTGGTTAATCTTGTGGAGAACATGTAAGTCTCCAAAGTGGATTTAATATGAAAATTAGAAGGGCACCGAAGGTCCCCTTAACCAAAATGGTTTGACTAAGGATATTACTTGCAAGTAATGAGGTCGTATGACGATACCACTAATATTGACTTTGGTTAATAAATGGTAAATGGATTGTTTGGACATAGTTTTAATTGGGCATTAATAGAGGGGTGTGTAGCTAAGCTGTGGAAGGTGGCGGTGCCGGGGGACCAAAATCGAAAACTCACATTTACCGGTATGAGGGGTCTTCGATGGTCACCTGCGAGTGTTACATTTTATATTAGAGGGATGTATTAGTCATCCCATGGGATATTCCCTGGTCGTGCGGCTACACGCACTGAAGCCCTTTCAGCAGGGGGAACTGAACCCATATAGGACGACAAAGCTACATAACCCAGGTAAAGGTTTTAAATATATGCTAAACTTGGTTATAATTCCCGAAACTTATATATGTATGGTTGTATGCGTTATGGATGGTTTTACTTAGTTTTATGACTGACATTATTTTATCCTTATCTTGAGTTTCATGCTAGCGGTTACTCGCTAACCCCATCTACTGCCAACTGTATACCCACGCTATGCAGGAACTTACCGTTTGACACCTCCTACATAGGGATTGTCTCTAGGATAACATTTGGACTGAAGTAGTGAGGTTTCATCTTTTCGGAAGGCATGTTATGGATTTATTTAGACACTTATTTTTTATTTTGGATATTGGTTTTGGCCATGGTTGGGGGCATGTCCCAACCGGATTTGTTTATTCTTTTGGATAGAGGCTTTGTGGTACTTGTGAGGGTTGGTATGGGCGGGATCGATATTGGTGTAGGCCTTCGCATTGGAATAAGCCAATAGGCTGACATCATTGGATGATATTGTTGGTTATTCCGTCCTACTATATTTTGGGATTAATTTTCATATTATCTTTTGGTATTCTCTTTGGTTGTGGCTTGGTTTATGGCCTATGGTTTTGTTTGGTAGGGTTGGGAAGTTGGTGAGGTACAGTTAGACTTGGTTGGGTCGATCACGGTTGTAATCCTATCCCAGATTCTAAATGAGAACATTGACTCTATCTTATTAAATATTCGGAATTCATCCAATGCAGGCCAGGCGACTGTGGGTTGGCTTAGGTAATAGGGGTCGTATTCGGTCTGGTTCAAACTTGAGATGCTCATTACAACATTACCCGGGAGCCCAATTGTGTCAAAAATGGAAACGCATTAAGTTTTTTTTTATTGTGGCTTATGGAGACAATATTTGTGGTCTATACTGGACTACAACTTCTACTTTTGCTAATATACTGAATGTAGTTGAAAGTGCTAACTGTTCAACATTATGGCATAAAAGTCTTAGCCACATTACTAGGAAAGAACTTAATTTCTGGCCAAGAAGAAATTACTGTCAAAGTTTGAAAGTTCTAAATTAGAAAAATGTGAGCATTTTTTGGCTGGAAAATAAAATAGAGTTTATTTTAAGTTACATCCCCTTCAAGAAAAAGAAAGTTGTTTGAGCTGGTGCATTCAGATTTATGTGGTCCAATAAAGACAAGGATTTTGGGTGGTGCATTTTACTTTGTTACTTTTATTAATTATTGCTCAAGGAAACTTTGAGTCTATGTTTTGAAGACTAAAGATCAAGTGTTGGGTGTCTTTAAGCAGTTTCAAGCTTTCGTTGAAAGTGTATTTGTATCGATAATGGTGCTGAATATTGTGTACCGTTTGATGAATACTACAAGCCATAAGGTATTAGACATTAGAATTCTTTTCTCAAAACTCCTCAGCTTAACAGTTTAGTAGAAAGGTTGAATAGGACCTTGATGGAAAGAGTCAGGTGTTTGATTTTTGAAGCAAAGTTGCTGAACTCCTTTTGGGGTGAGGGTTTATTGACCACTCAACATATTATTAACCTACCTCTTGCTATTTCTTTGTGATTTACCAAATAAAATTTGGTATGGAAAATATGTTTTCTATGATCATTTGAGAGTATTTGGTTGCAAAGCCTTTGTATATGTGCCTGATGATGAAAGGTCATAGATGTCAATACAAGGTAGTGTATCTTTATTGGTTATGGATTTGATGAGTTTGGTTACAAACAGTATGATCCAGTTGAGAAGATGCTTTTAAGAAGTCGTGACATTTTCTTCATGGAGAATCAAACCATTAAAGATATTGACAAAGCAGAATCTTCAAGTTCTGATGGTGTGGTTAATCTTGATCAAGTTCCTCATACAAGTTTACAAGATGTTGGTGGGATTGATAATTTTGGTGATGCCCATGACCATGTTCTAAATCAGATGTTGATATTGATAATGACAACGAAGTTGTTGTTGTTGATGATGCTCCAATTCAAAAAGTTGTGGACGAGTAAAATGTCACACTTAGAAGGTCTAAAAGACAACATATTCCTTCTTCTCATTATTCTCCTAATGAGTATGTATTACTCATTGACGAGAGAGAACCTGAATTTTATAAGGACGCCATGGAAGATAAGCATAAGGATTGAAGCCATGCAAGATGAGATGAAATCTATGCATGAAATCACACTTATGAGTTTGTGAAATTGCCTAAGGCATGAAAGCTTTGAAGAATAAGTGGTTGTTCAAAGTAAAATTTAAAGAACTATAATGACCTAAAAATTTGATGAAATATGTGAAATATTTGTTTTGTGTGATTTGACTATTTTACCTCTCTCAATAGTTGCATTGTGGTATTTCTGAATTGTGGGGGTGATTATCATGATTTTTGATGTATTTCAATATTGTTTTTTTCAATATTGTGATTTTTGGTGGCTTTGAGAGCCTCATTTTAGACCTTTGTTGTTATATTTTAATCTGTGTGATGGATGAACGAAATATGCCAGCAGTTTCAAAACATCAATGTTAGAGTGATAACATATTTGGTGTGATTTCGTGGCTTTCAAATCTAATTTTGACCCTCGATTTGGAAAACTATGATTTTGAGTTTCGGAGGCCAATATGACAATGACATTTTTTTCAAAATTATGATATAGCCATTAAGTCCTAAGTGTCAAATTTAATGTTGTTGTATAGTTTATTTGCGTATATCAGACTCTAAATAAATCTCTAACATCCCATCAAAATTCGTTTAGACTTAAAAAAATCTGGTGCACCAGGTTGCTGGTGCAACCTAAAAAACAAAGGGTAAAACTCATTTGAGGAGCCTAATTTATGCTTTAAATACCTGGTAACCTGGTGTGATGTATAAATAGATCTTTCTGCCCCATGTTAGATCATTTTTTACCTTGGGTCTTAGTAGTTAAATCTTAAAATAGTGTGAGAACTTAAAAGTGAAGTTTGTGGTTGGTTGAGAAGCTTGATTAACATCTATTTCTTGATTCTTTTATGGATTTAAGGTGAAATTTCATCCTTTTTTACTTTAATTCTTGATTTAATTGTTCAAAATGCCAAAAATTTTATTACTTGATTTATCCCCAAATTTCACTCTTTTTCACTTGAATAATGTTTCTAATCCTATAATTACTAGTTTCTCATTGATTTAACCTTCAAAACAACTTTGATTCTTGATTTTAACATGAATTTTAAAGATTTTACCCGATAAAATTTAACAATGGTTTTTCTTCGATTTGAACCTCGTTTTTACTCAATTTAGGTTTTCAACTGTAAATTCCAAAAGTATGGGGAACACATTTTCGAAGTAAAGTCACAATTTTGCTCTTCTTTTTCGAAAACCCATTTTGGTGATTCATTTTGACCCCAAACCAAATGTAGTCAATATGGGTATGGTTAGCTTTATTTGATGCATAGATTCTATATTTCTTGGTTTTAGTTGATTTTGGGGTTGTTCATGAGAAGTGGAGATTAATGGATGAAGTTTTGTAGACCGATTTTGCCTTCGGGGTAGGTTATGGCTTAACTCTTCAGACTAGGCTGGGTAGTTACTTTCCTAAAATGCATATTAAGGATGGAAACTAATAATGAAATATTGTTATCCGTATGTTGTGCTCATGGGGGAGCCTAAATATGATGTAATTATTAATTCTAATATATCATATAATATGTGTGACCGTACAGGGTCTTATGTGATGTTGATAGCTTGGAATATATGCTAGTAATTGTATTGTGTTGTTAGAAATATCTATTATGGTTCATGTGATGTATTGTGATATATTCATACTTTGTGGGCATATAAATTATGTGGAAAATTCATGAATATTGGAAATAGTGAGTGGATATTGGCTTACATGATTGTGGAATTGTAACATTGTGGTTGGTTGTAGAAATACATTATGGATTGTTTGTGGAAATACACCATACATATTATTTGTGGAAATACTCATTTTGTATGATTGTGAACATTGCATCGTTATTCTCATGTCATCATACACATCATTTCACTTTTTTGTTTTATTTTCTTATATTTACTTGTTGTCTTGTATGTTTACTTGATTTGTGTATTATGTCATGCATGTGTTCTAAAAATAATGAATATTGGTATCAAATATCAGATATTGTGAACCTTCTCCAAAGGATTGACTCGAAGAAACTTAAGGTTGTGTGCCAAACTTAAGGCTGCATGTCAAACTTAAGGTTGCGTGTCAAACTCAAGACTATGTACCAAACTCAAGGTTGGATGCCAACCTCAAGGCTGTGTGCCAAACTCAAGGTTATGTTCCAACCTCAAGCCTGTGTGCCAACCTCATGCATCATTATCATCAACAGCAACAACAATAACATCATCATCTTATACATTGCATTTTATTTATTGGGTTAATATTATGATTGAATTTACATATTTTCTTGTTATATGTCTACTTGATCTATATCTTGTTACTTATACTTGACCCTACTGTATATGCATGTTCTTCTCTGTTTATACTTGCACGTGATATAATGTATACTTGTGTTATACTTGTTGTATTATTATTGTAGTTGTGATATATATATATATATATATATATATATATATATATATATATATATATATATATAACTATTAGTGTAAGCTGTGTGGGCAACCGTTGTGGGATATTTTATGAATGCAGGTAATGTTCCCTTAGTGTGTATTTTTTATACCTTATCTTTTACTTTGCTGGGTCAGCCAATTATACCTATTAAAAGTGGACCGTACTCACTTCTACTGTACCCTTCTAGTGTAGATCAAGGTTCGGGTGCACCCCATGTTACTTGATTTGGGTGATTTGTTGGAGCTTTAAAGGTAGTTGATGATTTTTAGACGTTTAGATGTTTTCTATTACCTTTTTGTATCAACTATTTCTTTATTTTTCTTTCAGAGATAGAATTTCTTTTGAATTTTGATATCTTGTGTATTTCTTTTGGGTTTGGGTTATACTAGATACTCTTATACTGTTGACACCTAGTTTGGGAGTTATGATTGCATTGTTATGTTTGTTTTCATATTTACTATACTTGTATAGTTTGTCTTCATTCTAGAAGCCTTACTTTGGGGGATATTTTTGTTTTTTTTTGCCTTTTTGTATTGGTTAGAGTGATAGGCTTACTTATTAAGGTTCGCCGCGACAGGTGGCATCATGACCCTTTGGATTTTGGATCATGAAAAATTGGAATCAGAGTAGCTAGGTTTTATTGATCTCGATGGTATAAGAATAGAAGGTCTAATAGAGTCTTGCAGATCGATACATAGACATCTGTATCTGTCTTCGAGAGGCCGTAGAATGTAGTTAGAAAACTTCTCTTATTTTATTCCTTATCATGCAAAGTTCTTTCATACCTTGTGTTTAGAGTTGTGTTTTACTTTTTCTTTACAAATGGTGTTGACTTGGTTCTGCAAATTTAGAGATACAAATCTTTCTTCTAGAGAGAGAGTTTAGTCGAGAGGGTAAGCCTCATGTCGTGGACGGAGTCTATAGAGGGGACGGGTTTGTGGTTCATCCCCATCTAGGAGGAGTGCTAGGTAACTCTCCCCTAAGCCTCGTGTTGTGTAGGTTTGAGGTATGGGTTCTAGACAAAGGGTATTCTTCGAGTATCTCAGGGTGGGGCTAAGAAGGTGAGATATTTGGTGAGTTCAAAGTTTAGTCTTCTCATGGAAGGATTTTAGAGGTTCTCATAGATATCAGGGAGGTCAGTACAGGTGTTCTTACAAAGTTATGGTGGTGGATCTTTTGGTCCAGTAGTTCAGGGTGGTCATTTGGACCTAACTGTATCTTCTCTTATTGAGGCGGGTTGTAGAGCTTGTTGTGTGTATAATGTTTTTAGCTATTTAGCTAGGGAATATCCCTGTTGTGTCATTAGGGCTAATCATATTTCAATAGTGAGATATAGAGGTGCTATCAGAGGTGTGAGGAGAAGAGATAGTAGAGCTCGTAGGGGGTCATAGCGCCACTCAGGCAGTTGGTGGTCATGGGCAGTGCTATGCTATACCATCCAAACCTGAGGCAGAGGCTTTAGATGTTATGATCACAAGTATTATCTCCATTTAGTTCAGACTTGGATATGTGTTATTTGATCCCAGATTGACTTTTTCCTATGTGTCTATGTATTTTTCTTTGGGTTTTAATTCTATTAGTGAGCCTCTTTCCATGCCTATTGGTGTATCCACTCTGGTAGGTGATTCTATAATAGTGGATCGGATCTACTAATATTGTGTGTGACTTTTTCCAGGCGTGATACCTTGGTAGATTTTCTTATGTTAGAAATTAGTTATTTTGATGTTATTTTGCGTATGGATTGGTTTGCTCCTTATCATGATGTCCTAGATTATTTTGCTAAGACCGTGACTTTAGCTCTTCCAGGTGTACCAAGGATAGCTTGGAAGGGTGCACTTTATTCAGGTCGTAAGAGGGTTATATCTTATATTCAGGCTCGTATATTGGTTGAGAGGGGATGTGTATCTTATTTGGCTTATATTCAAGATACTAGTGTTGTTTCACCTCCTTTTTTGGATTCTGTTCGTGTTGTTCGTGAGTTTATGGATGTGTTTCCTATGGATTTTCCTGGTAGGCCTACGGATCATGATATTTATTTTGCTACTGATGTTAAGCTGTGCACCAAGCCCATTTCTATTCCTCCTTATAAGATAGCCCAACCTAGTTGAATGAATTAAAGGATCAGTTATAGGAGTTATTGGATAAAGGATTTATCTGACCTAGTGTGTGAAAAAGAAGGATGGATCTATTCATATGTGAATTGATTTTTGGTAGCTGAACAAGGTTATGATTAAGTATCCTCTTCCTCACTTTGATGATTTATTTGAATAGTTTTAGTGTTTTGTGATGTTTTCGAAGATTGATTTGAGTCCTAATTATCACTAATTGAGAATTATAGCTTTGAATATTTCAAAGACAACTTTTTAGACTCGATATGGTCATTATTATTTCTTGGTTATGTCCTCTGGGTTGGCCAATAAACCTATCGCATTCATGGAGTTGATGAACCAAGTGTTTCGATAGTATCTCAACTTCTTTGTTATTGTATTTATAGATGATATCTTGGTTTAATCCAAGAGTGAGGCTGATCATGAGGAGCATTACGGATTGTGCTTCAGAGATTGAGGGATGAGAAGTGCTATGCTAAGTTCTCTTAGTGCAAGTTTTGGTTAGAGTCCATTTCTTTCTTGGGTCATTTGGTGACTAAGGAGGTTATTATGGTTAATCCAGCCAAAGTTGCAGCAGTTCGTGATTGGATTAGACCTATTTCACCCATCAAAATTCAAAGTTTTATTGTCTTGGAAGGTATTATAGGTATTTTGTTGAGGGTTTCTCTTCTGTTGTAGCTCCTTTGACTAAGTTCACTTAGAAGAAGGTCTCTTCTTAGTGGTCTGATACTTATGAGGCTAGCTTAAGGATTTGTTGAATTTATCTCCTATATTGACTTTGCCCAAGGAAGGCATGGGCTTTACCATTTTTATGATGCTTCAAGTGTTGAAGGTGTTGTGTTGATACAGGAGACAAGGTGATTGCTTATGTGTCTCGTCAATTGAATCCCTTATGACAGGAATTATCCTACCCATGATTTGGAGTTATGCATGGTTGTGTTTGCTTTAAGGTTATGGAGGCACTACTTGTATGGAGTCCATTGTGAGATCTTCTCAGATCATCATAGCCTTTAGTACTTCTTCACCCAGTGAGAACTTAATATAAGGCAGCATTGTAGGCTTGAGTTACTTAAGGACTATGACTTGATCATTCTCAATCATTCGGGAAAGGCTAATGTGGTTGCGGATGCCTTAATCCGTAAGTCAACTAGCATGGGTAGCTTGGTGCATATTTTGACCCAGGAGAGGGCCTTGGTGTTAGAGTTTTAGCCTTTATCTAACCAGATAGTTAGGCTTGATATTTTGACACCTGGCCGTGGTTTGGCATTTGTGAAGGATACATCTTCTTTGATGTAGTAGATTCGAGCTCATTAGTTTAATGATATTAGATTGAGGTTGATTCAAGATAAGGTGTTGAGTGGGTAAGTTAAGGAAGCCTCACTTGATTTAAATGGAGTTTTGTAGATTGGAGGCCGAGTATATGTACCAGGAGTGGGTGACTGTTTTTCCTCATACATGAAATGGTTCTCACAGTGTTTGGGTCATCGTGGATCAAATGACCAAGTCTACTTATTTTATTTTGGTTCAAGTCACATTCAGTGCTAAGAGGTTGACCCGTATTTACATTCGTTGTGCATCTGTATAGTATATTGATGTTTATTATTTCAGATTGAGGTTTTGTGCTCACATCTCACTTTTGGAAGATTTTTAGGAAGAGTTAGGTACTTAGGCTGATCTCAGCACAACATTTTACCCCTAGACTGACGGTCAGTTCGAGCAGACTATTCATGTGTTAAAGAATACAGTTTGCACTTGTGTGATGGATTTTTTTGTCCCGTGGGAGCGACATTTGGCTTTAGTAGAGTTTGCATATGATAATAGCTACCATTCTATTATTGATATGTCTCTTTTTGAGGCTTTGTATGGTAGGCGTTGTCGCTCGCTAGTGGGTTGTTTTAATGTTTCAGAGATAAGACCTCGAGGTATGGACTTGCTTTATGAGTCTTTGTACAGTGTCCAGATCGTTCAGCATAGACTTTGACCAGCTCAGAGTAGGAAGAAGTGTTATGCAGATCGTAGGCTTCGTGCCTTGAGATTTGGTATTGGTGATCGTGTTTTTCTTCGAGTTTCACCCATAAGAAGTGTTATGAGTTTTAGGAAAAGGGGCAAACTTAGCCAGGTATATTGATCCATTTGAGATTCTTCAGACCACTGGTGATGTGTCCTATGAGTTGGCTTTGCCCTCAAATTTATAAATTGTTCATCCAATTTTTTATGTTTCTATGCTTTGCTGCTACATTCTTGATGAGTCACACGTAATTTGCTAGGAGTTGATTCAGTTAGATGAATGATGGTCCTTTATTGAGGAGCTGATCTCCATTTTGGCTAGGGATGTTAGGCAGTTGCACTTTAAAGTATTCCTGTGGTTAAGGTTCAATGGAGACATGTACCTGTTGATGAGGCTACATGGTAGGTCGAGTCTAATATGCGTAGTTCTTATCTCCAGCTCTTCATTGTTTCAGGTATTTATTTACCTTAGATTGAGGATGAACTAGATTTTTAGTGGTGGATGATCTAACGACGTGAAAATTTGATGAAATGTGTAAAATATGTGTTTTGTGTGATTTGATTATTTTATCCTTCTCCATAGTTGCACTGCGGTATTTTTTGGGTGTGGGAGTGATTGGCACAATTTTTGAAGCATTTTGGTACCAGTTATGTGATATTGTGGGTTTTGGTGGCTTCAAGAGCCATATTTTGGACTTCTGTGGTTATTTTTTGATTCGTGTGATTTATGGATGAACGAACTGCGCTAGCAGATCCGAAACATCATTTTTACGGTGGTAACATGTTTGGTGTAGTTTTGTTGCTTTTAAATCTCATTTCGATCCTCGATTTTAAAAATTGTGATTTCAGGTTTCGAGGGTCACCTTTGTGAAAATAATGTTTTTTTCAAAATTATGATATAGCCATCGAGTCTGGAGCATTGAATTTAGTGTGGTTTCTTATTGTGTTTGCATATATCAGACTTCAAAAGAATCCCGAACATTCCCTCAAAGTCCGTTTGGATTTAAAAAATTCGGGTGTAACCTGGAAAACCAAGGGTAAAACTCATTTGAGGAGCCCGTTTTATGCTTTAAAACTATGATTTTGCCCTTCTTTTCTGAAAACCCATTTCAAGGGTCCATTTTGATCCAAACCAAAAGTAGGCAATATGAGTATCTTCAGATTTATTTTGATGCATAGATTCTATATTTCTTAATTTTATTTGATTTCAGAGCCATTCGTGAGAAGCATGGCTTTGTGATTGAAGTGTTGTAAACTGGTTTCGACCTTTGAGGTAGGTTATGACATAACTCTTCAGACTGATCTAGGTGGTTAATTTGTATTCCAAAATGCATGTTAAGGGTGGTAAGTAATCATGAAATATGGCTATCTATATGTTGTGTTTGTGTGGTGCTCTAAATGTGATGTAATTATTGAATCTGAGATATCATGTGATATGTGTGACCGTGTAGGGTCTTATGTGATGTTGAAAGCCTGGAATACATGCAAATAATTGTATTGTGTTTTTAGAAATGTCTATTATGGTGCCTTTGGTGTATTGTGATACATTTATACTTTGTGGGCATATGAATCATGTGAAAAATTCATGGATAGTAGAAATAGTGAGTTAATATTGGCTCACGTGGTTGTGGAATTGTAACATTGTGGTTTGTTATGGAAATACATCATATAATTGGTTGTGGAAAAACAACACGTAGATTGTTTTTAGGAGTACTTATTTTGTATGGTTGTGAACATTGCATCATCATTCTAATGTCATCATATGCATCATTTCACTTGTTTGTTTTATTGCTTTATATTTACTTGTTGTCATGTATGTGTACTTATTTGTTCTTATGTCATGTATGTGGTTTGTAAATACAGAATATTGGTATCAGATAGTGGATATTATGGACCTTCTCTAAAGGATTGTGCGGGAGAAACTTAAGGTTGTGTGCCAAACTCAAGGTTGTGTGCCAAACTCAAGGCTATGTACTAAACTAAAGGTTGTGTGCCAACCTCATGCATCATTATCATCATCTTATACATTGCATTTACGTTATTGGGTTGATGTTGTGATTGAATTTACTTGTTGACTTGTTTTATGTTTACTTGCTCTATATCTCATTACTTATACTTGACCATACAATATATGCATGTTCTTCTCTGTTTACACTTGCATGTGATATAATGTATACTTGTGTAATACTTGTTGTATTGTTGTTGTATTTGTGATATATATATTAGAACTATTAGTGCAAGCGGTGTAGGCTATCATTATGAGACATTTTCTGATTGCAGGTGACGTGCCCTTAGTGTGTATTTTGTATACCTTATTTACTATTTTTCTCGATCAGCCTATGATACCTATTGAGTACAAGTAAACCATACTCACTCCTACTGTACCATTCTGGGGAACATCCATGTTCGAGTGCGCCCTATATTACTTGATTTGGGCGATTGTTAGAGTTTTTAAGGTAGTTGGTGATTTTAGGCGTTCAGATGTATTCTACTACCTTTCCCTATAGACTATATCTTTATTTTCCTTCCAGACACAGAGTTTCTCTTATATTTGAATATCTTGTTTATTTTTTTGGATTCGAGTTGTACTAGTTACGTTCTTGTACAGTTGACACCTAGTTTTGGGAGTTATGACTGCATTGATATGTTTTTTTCCACATTTATTACAATTGTATGGTTCGGCTTCGTTCTAGAAGTGTCACGACCTAAACCAGGGACTAGTCGTGAGGGGTATCTTAAGTCCGCCAAGGATCGGAGACCACCCCCATTAGCCTTGCAAACCTGAACACAATATAACTAGTAGCGGATGAGTTCCAAACATATAATAAGATAGATAAATCAAATAAAAAGGATATAAGAATCCACAATACTAAATACAACCATATCATGTCTATAAAAGTCTCTAAGAAACTAAAAATCAGTCAAAGTTGGGACATGCCCCCGACCATAGCCAAAAACCCACCAAAATAGTCTAAGACATAAGTAAAGACAAGACCATGAAATGAGGGCCTTCTGGGGAATGAAAGCTCACCAATTTAAAGCTGACTCTCAGACAATCTAGAAATCACCTACCACTTGATAACGCTCAAATTACACTCATGAATGGGTGTAAGAGATCGTTGTCAATATAAAACCCAACTAGGTTGGGGTCGAATCCCACAGAGAATAGGGTGTCAACTTCGATTTGTTTATGAAAGACTTTACAGGTAGTTTACTATTTCTGAAAGATGGAGGTTTAAGTTCTCAGTGTATTAAATATCACTTTTAATACTTCAGTGTTTGTAATCAAGATAAATGGGAAACCAGAGCTATGTTCACCAAGGGTTTTGGGAATTAACAGATACTAGGTAATGCTAGAGATTCTTGGAATGAGTAGAACAATAGAATATACCTAATGATTATACTATCTGACTTATCTCTCGAACTACCAGACAATTTATTATCTAATTCTCTCGAACTAAGATAACTTATCTATTCCAAATCGGATGTTATCTCAGGTAGATTAATCCAGTTATGATATTAATCATTAAATAGAAGGTTGGTAGCTTTCGAGTCTCTGTTGATAATTCACGTCCCCTAGTCTATTTCTCCGTTAGAAACAAATAAAACCTAAGTCATAATCTAATCTTTGCAAACACTAGATGTCAATTCAAACAACAGAATTTCAAGATGTTCTACTACTCTTTGAATCCGTTAATCACCTAGCATCATATCAAACCCTAATCCATGGACCCCACAACCCCAACTAATGGAATTAGATGCTCATAATTCGATGAATGAACTCAAAAGTTAAATTCATAATGATAAGTATAGCTTACAATTAGATGAAAAAGAAGAAGTAGTTTCTTCGATTAAATCACCAGGCAGAAACCCAAAAATAGTTGATAAAAGCAAGAAGAATAATTGATGTAAGAGAGAAATTTACGTACCTCTCTTCCCTAGGTTAATGTTTGATATCTCACAACAAATCATCCTCACAGGTCTTTTTATAGTCAACCCTAAATAAGGAAATAAGATTAATATTTAAGATTTTCTGCGGGATAGGTGACGACATTCTTGACGGCACGTCATACGTATGACGGCGTGTGCAGTCTGCCATCAAGGTTTCCAGTGAATTACTATCTTTTTATCTTTATGACGGCGAATAAGAAGACGTATCAACTATGTGATGGCCTGTGAAAAATGTCGTCACATCTTCACTGGGAATCAACATAATCTGCCTCAGTTGACGGCCACTTTGACAGCCTATCTCATTGTTGACGGTGCATTCCAAACGCCGTCACATTTTATCCCAATTTTTCATGTTCTGTCTAACTTGATGGAGACTTTGACAGTCTATCATATGTTCTGATGGTGCATCAAAAAGGGCATCAACTTCACTATAGATCATTTGCACCAGATTTCAACTGATTTCTTCTTCCGGCTTCCTCCACGATCACTTGTGTCTGCATTACAACAGTAAAAGCAATCAAAACAAGAAAAGTTGCTTAAGACTTCGCAATTACTCTGGGTTCAAGGCCTTAAATGTGTTCGCTATTTGGCACACATAAACACCCTCAACTTAAAGTAATTGCTTGTCTTCAAGCAACTTAATCTAAGTAAGAAAGCACATGGCACATTCAGCACCCATAGCTCAACACAAATTTATTCTTTCGATGCCATACCACTGGGCATATCATTGAAAACAGTACTGTAATACAAAGAAATCAAGTGGTAGCAACAATTTTTGGCCATGATAACCATTCATACATCAATACCACATTTTCTAAACAAGCAAGTAGTTAGTGACGATACCCGTGTTCCCTTATAACAACGAAATCCCCCTCTCCTCATACGAGAAGTCTGTCCATAAAAATTAGGGTTTATCATAAGTCTCTCACTCTCACAAGAAATTTCCATTCGAAGTATGCCAAGTACCATAGGTTTGCCCTTATTTTCGTTACCAGACCTCAGATAGGCCAATTAGGATCACTATAGGACTTCTTTAGGCTTGTACTGTGGTTTGGGGCTGGTATGGTACTCAAGGTTATTTAGAGTGACTATGCTTCCTTGACACTATACTTCATTCTTGGACTCACTAATGATCCGCTTTTGTTTCTTCTCTTTTTCTGATTATCCACATTCAAGTTGGGAGCTGTAACAACCTTTTTTTTTTACATTATTAGCATTAATAGCACCCAACTCTAGTTTATTCTCTTTTAATCCACCATTCTTCATGATTCTCATTTTACACCATGCACCTCTATGGTAGCCACCCTCAACTTAGGTTGTTTGCCTAAATCAAGGTGCTCAGTGTCCAAGGAAACCCAGGGGTAAATATGTCTATTACGATATCAATCGGAAGGTTAAAGGTGTCATATAAAAGAAATGGTCAAACTTATCTCTAAACAGGGATCAAAACGGTGTTATACATACAGGGAAGAATATTTAGGCTAAAAGTGAGTTAATCAACGACGGCCTATGATACTATCCTGACTCCTATCTCAAGATCATGGCAAGACTAACCAGGAAAGTTTTGGCTTTGGCATGCAGAGTGAAACAATTAATAGCTCACACATACCTGGCACACAAGTATATCACATATTACCACTTATCTAGTTTATGCCATTATTCAGTAATGATCATCAAACAGCTATAATTAATGCCAAAAAAAGAGCAACAATGGTCACAGGTAAATGTAATCTACACAGTTTATCAAGCAAGGCATTGGAAGGATGGTTAAGTTGTGAGCAAAACATGTCACTGCCTTTTGTTCCCCTTATTTTTTTGAACTATTTTACAACAACAGAATACCAGTCACCCTCAACTTAGAACTAAGGCAAAAGACCAGATTAAGAGTTAGAGTATACTTGAACTGGTTTATTTTCAGGGATCATGGGCTGCCTCCCATGTAATGCTTGATTTAATGTCGCGGCACGACTCACGTGTCTCGATTACCTCAGACTTCATCAAGATGACTGATGGTGATGCTTTTCACCGATTCTTCCAGGCCAATGTAAAGCTTGAACCATTGACCATTTACCTTGAATGTACTGCCATCTTCGTTTTCAAGTTCCACCACTCCGGATGAGTGTACTTGATTTACCTTAAAAGGACCTGACCACTTAGATTTCAGCTTTCCTGAGAATAATTTGAGCCTATAATTAAACAGAAGCAACAAGTCCCCTTTATTGAACTCTCGTTTCTCTATTTTATAGTCATGGTACTTTTTCATCCTTTCTTTATACAAATCTTCTCGTTCATATGTCCTGAGATGGAATTCATCCATTTCATTCAGTTGCCCCGGTCGCATCTCTGCTGCTTCCTTCCAATTCAAATTTAACCTCTTGAGCACCCATAAAGCCTTGTGTTCCAGCTCTATTGGCAAATGACACGCTTTTCCATAAACCAGCTGAAATGGTGCCATGCCAATGGGTGTTTTAAAAGCAGTTTGGTATGCCCACAAGACATCATCAAGTTTTTGAGATCAGTCTTTTCGGCTAGCATTGACTATCTTAGCTAGGATGGCATTAACTTCATGATTCAACACCTCCGCTTGCCTACTGGTTTGCGGGTGGTATGGAGTAGCCACTTTGTGTTATTTCACTCCATATTTTTCCAGGGCTTCTCAAAATAATTTATTGCATAAGTGAGATCCTCCATCGCTTATGATAGTGCGCGGTACTCCGAACCAAGAGAAGATATTCTTTTTGAGAAAACAAATGACTCTCTTTCCCTTATTTTCTGCCAAAGTAACATCTTCGACTCATTTAGACACATAGTCAACAACAACTAGAATATACTTCATTCCATAAGAACTTACAAACGGCCCCATGAAGTCAATGCCTCAGACATCAAATAATTTTACTTCAAGCATCTTAGTCAATGGAATTTCATGTCTTTTAGATATTGATCCCTGCCTCTGACATTGATCACATTTTTGCACAAATTCGTGGGCATCTTTAAATAATGTTGGCCAATAATAGCTACTCTGCAACACTTTTTTGGCTGTTCGGTCACCTGTAGGGTGACCCCTAATTGGGGAAGCATGGCATGCTTCCAGTATGCATAGTACATCTACTTTGGGTACGCATATCCGTATGATACTGTTTGCACATCGCTGAAAAAGATAAGGTTCATTCCCGAAGTAGTGTTTTACATCATGCAATAACTTCTTCCTTTGGTGAAATGAAAGATTGTCTGGGATGATCTCACTCACAACGTAGTTTGCATAGTCCGCGTACCAGGGCAGTGATCCCACAGTAGTTGTAAGGATCTCCTCATCAGGAAATGTATCATTTATCTTGGTTTCATCATTGACTTCCTGTTCACCTTCCATTCTAGATAAATGATCTGCAACTTGATTTTCACAACCTTTCCTATCTTTGACTTTAAAGTCAAACTTTTTCTGTAGCAACACCCATATAATAAGCCTCGATTTAGCATCGTTCTTGACCATTAAGTACCACAATGCGAAATGGTCAGTATGGACTACCACTTTAGTCCCGGGTAGATAGGATCTGAATTTCTTGAAAGTATACACCACAGCTAGCAGTTCCTGTTCAGTTACTGTGTAATTCTTTTGTGCTTTATTCAGGGATTTGCTGGCATAATATATCAGGTGAAACAACTTATCCCTCTTTTGTCCTAATACAGCTCCTAGTACAACCCCACTTGCATCACACATTATTTGAAATGGTTTTTTCCAATCAGGTGCAATAACAATGGTGGCTTCAATCAGCTTCTTTTTAAGGCACTCAAATGCCTTCAGGCATTCATCATCAAAGAGAAATTTCACTTCTTTCTCCAATAGCCTGGAAAGTGGATTTGTAACTTTTGAGAAGTCTTCTATGAATCTCTGATAGAACCCTGGATGACCATGAAAACTATAAACTCCCTTTACTGAAATGGGGGCGGTGATTTCTCAATAAATTCCACCTTTGCTCGATCAATTTCAATCCCTTTTTCATAAATTTTATGGCCTAACACAATACCCTCCTTTACCAAAAAATGACATTTTCCCCTATTAAGCACTAGATTAAATTCAACATATCTTTGCAAGGCCACATTCAGATTCTCCATACACATTTCAAATAAATCACCTACCACAGAGAAATCATCCATGAATACCTCTATGGTGTCTTCTACCATGTCAGAGAAGATAGATATCATGCACCGTTGAAAAGTGGCGGGTGCATTGCATAGCCCAAATGGCATCCTCTTAAATGTAAATGTGCTGTATGGGCATGTGAACGTCGTCTTCTCTTTATTTTCTGGAGCAATGTAGATTTGGTTATATCCAAAATAACCATCCAGGAAGCAATACCACCCCCTACCATCCAATCGATCCAGTATTTGGGACATAAAAGGTATTGGAAAATGGCCCTTCAGCATCTAAAAGTTTAACTCATGGTAGTCTATGCAGACTCTCCACCCGGTCACTGGTCTGAGTTGAATCAGCTCATTCTTATCATTAGCAACCACCGCTATTCCTCTTTTCTTGGGCACACATTAAACTGGACTCACTCACTTACTATTAGAAATATGGTAAACCACTCCTGCATCCAACTACTTAATAATATCCTTTTTAACAACCTCTTACATTGGTGGGTTAAGATGGTCCTGATGCTCAATGGTAGGAGTACAATCCTCTTCTAGTTGGATTTTATGCGTACAAATGCCTGGGGGAATGCCAATAATGTCTGTGATGGTCCATCTGATTTCTCTCTTGTTCCTCTGAAGTACTGAAATAAGTGCATTACCCATTGTTCATCCAAATTAGCTGCAATAATAACAGGTAGCAGGTTACCCTTTCTCAAAAACACATACCATAAGTGACTAGGTAGCTCCTTCAATTCCAATACCGAAGGTGCTTTAATAGATGGCTTGGCTGGTGGTGTTGGTAGATTTGCTAGATCAAAGTAGAGCATTTTAGGGGCATAGAATACGAGCCCAGGCCATTCAGGGCATAAAATGTCTCTTCATACCCCTCAATGCCTTCATTATCATAGTTCATCACAACTGCGGCTAGGGGTTCAATAACAAGCTGTTCAGTTCTGACCATATCCTGTTCATTCTTAAAATACACATCAACTACTGAGAACACACTTATTTCCTTATGTTGATTTATTGATTTTTCCACATCAAACCGTACCACTTCGTCGTTCACCCTGAACAAGAGATCATTCGCTCTCAAATCGATCAACACACTTTCGATTGCAAGGAAAGGTCGACCCAAGATTATAGGCACCTCGAAGTCCACCTCACAGTCTAGAATGACGAAGTCTGTAGGAAATATGAAATTTGAGACCTTAACTAATACATCATACAGATAGGTCATTTTACTAATTTTTCGGCCATCACCAGCCTCATGTTAGTAGGTGTGGGACTCCCTAGGCCCAACTTTTCATAAATAGTCAAAGGCATCAGGTTGACGCTTGCTCTTAAATCACATAGTGCTTTAGTGAATTCTATGGTTCCAATTGTGTAGGGAATAATGACTGCACCTGGATCTGACTTTTTCTGCATCAAGGTCCTTGTGGAAATAGCGCTGCAACGGTGGAGTTCTGTTCTAGTTCGCAACTCACCGCTCATTTCTTGGTAATAATGTCTTTCATGAATTTTTCAAATCCTGGCATTTGCTCAATTGCTTCAATCAAAGGCATATTTATAGTCAATTACTTGAGCATTGCTAGGAACTTGCTGAATTTTGCATCATCTGCCTTCTTTCTCAGCCATTGAGGAAAGGGAGGTGGTGGCCTTGGGATGGTTTTCAACGCCACTTCCTCTTTCTTCTCCTTGTTAGACATATCAATAGAACTATCCGGATTCTCAGACTCCTCTGGGTGTTGTTCTGCTGGTTCCTTTACAACTTTCTCAATATTCATAGATTTGCCCACAGAAGGGCCAAATAATATCTTACCACTCCTAGTGGTAATCACCAGACATGAACCGTCTGTCTTCTGATCCTTAACCATTTGTGTAAGTGAAGTATAACATATTCCCTGGTTTAGTGTTGATGAAATTTGACTCATGTATTTCTCTAACTGCCAAATCGAAGTTGAATGTAAACTAACCAACTGACTCATAGTAGAAAATTCACTCCTCATACTGGTCAATCCTGCATTGGTAGCCTCTACTCCTTTTAATAGTTCTTTAATCATATCCTCCATGGAACACTTTCCCAAACTAATTGTAACCACTTCTTGATCTCTAGCACAAACATACAACCCACTTCTGTGATTTCTTCTTCTCCAGTTTTCTTGCTCCCTGTCTCTGTGATTAGGATTGTCATACCCATTCCGACCTTGATTCCCTTGACTAATGCCTCAAAACCCCCCTCCCCCGATTAGTAATATAGTTAGCTTCTTTTTCAGGTTTCAGATTGACAAAGTCTCAAATAATTACAACCTTTACCTTTTCTGTCCTTCTTGACTCTAAAGTTTTGGTGAGCAGGTCCATTTGAGTCTTTAGATAGGTTATATCTTGATCCTTCTCCTCATATTTTCTGCATTGTTCATCAGTCATTCCAATAGGAATAGTTGGACTTGCCACCACCGAATCGCTGATATACCAAGCCCGATTTAGTTTGGTCATCCTATTCAACATTTTAGCAGCATCTTGAAATGACAGAGCAACAAATGACCCACCAGCAGCATTATCTACCATTGGCTTTGTCATAGAGTTAAATGCTCTGTACAAAGTCTCCATTAAGTGTATGTCTTTCATGTTATGGTTCGGACACTATGTCAGCTTCTTCTTGAACTTTCCCAAGTTTCATGTAAAGCCTCATTCGGGAGCTGTCTAAAATTGTTGATCTCATCCTTCAATTATAACTTTCTAGATGGCGGAAAGAACCTTTCTAGGAAAGCTTCTCTCAACTGCCTCCAGTTGGTTATAGAGTTAGGCGTCAACTCATTTAGCCACAATGTTACCTCTCCGAACAGAGACAACAGATATAGACTCAACCGGATAGTGCTTTGGTTCACTCCTGGGTTATCAAAGGATTTGCAAATGGTGACAAAGTTCACCAGATGCAGGTTGGGGTAATCTCCAGGATGGCCTCCAAACAACCCCTTTAGATTTAAGAGCTGGACCATTGTGCTTGTGATATTGAACTTTTCTCCAGGTGCAAACGAAGGAGGAATGATCGCACCCGTTGCACCTGCTCCATCCACATCGTCATCATCATCAACCTCATACCGCAGTGTTTGGTCTGCCATTCTGCTTATGTGGTGGGGTTCAGTATTGAGTAGTGCTTGGTATAACCTATAAAATACTACAAACAAACAAAAACAACAACCGAACATAAATCTAGAAAACTTAACTATCAACAAATTTTCGCAGACAACTTTTAGTCTACAACCGTATTCCCTGGCAACGGCGCTATTTTTGATAATGCTCAAATTACACTCTTGAATGGGTGTAAGCTATCGTTGTCAATATAAAACCCAACTAAGTTTGGGGTCTAATCCCACAGGGAATAGGGTGTGAACTTAAATTTGTTTACGAAAGACTTTATTGGTAGTTTACTGTTTTCAAAAGATGGGGGTTTGAGTTCTCAGTGTGTTAAATATCACTTTCAAAACTTCATTGTTTGTAATCAAGATAAATAGAAAACCAGAGCTATGTTCACAAAAGGGTTTTGGTAATTGACAGATACTAGGTAATGCTAGAGATTCTCAGAATGAGTAGAACAACAGAATATTTCTGACGATTATACTATCTGACTTATCTCTCGACCTCACCAGACAATTTATTATTTGGTTCTCTCAAACATAGATAACTTATCTATTCCAATAAGATGTTATCTCAGGTAGATTAATCCAGTTATGGTATTAATCATTAAACAGAAGGTTGGTAGCTTCCGAGTCTCTGTTGATAATTCACGTCCCCTAGTTTATTTCTCCGTTAGAAGCAAATAAAACCTAACGCATAATCTAATGTTTACAACCACTAGATTTCAGGTCAAACAACAGAATTTCAAGATATTCTACTACTCTTTGAATCCATTAATCACCTAGAATCATATCGAACCCTAATTCATGAATCCCACAACCCCGGATAATGGAATTAGCCGCTCATGATTTGATGAACGAACTCACAAGTTGAATTCATAATGATAAGGATAACTTACGGCTAGATGGAAAATAACAAGTAGTTTCTTCGATTGAATCACCGGGTAGAAACCCAAAAATAGTTGATAAAAATAAGAAGAATAATTAATGTAAGAGAGCAATGTTACGTGACTCTCTTCCTTAGGTTAATTTATAATAGATCATAACCAATCCTCCTCACAGTTCCTTTTATAGTCAACCCTAAATAAGGAAATAAGATTAATATTTAAGATTTTCTGTGGGATAGGTGACGGCATTCTTGACGGTGCATCATAAGTATGATGGCGTGTGTAGTCTGTCGTCAAGGTTTCCAGTGAATTATTATCTTCTGATCTTTCTGATGGCGAATCTAATGATGTGCAAGTATGTGACGGACTATGAAAAATGTCATCACATCTTCACTGGGAATCAACATAATTTTCCATTGTTGACGACTATTTTGACGTCCTATCCCATTGTTGACGGCGCGTTCCAAATGTCATCACATTTTATCCCAATTTTTAAGGTTCTATCTAACTTGACAGTGACTTTGACAGTCTGTCATATGTTCTGACGGCGCATCAAAAAGGGCGTCAATTCACTATAGCTTATTTGCACTAGATTTCAGCTGATTTCTTCTTCCTTTCTTTGGCTTCCTCCCCGATCACTTGTGTTTGCATTATAGCAGTAAAAGCAATCAAAAACAATAAAAATTGCTTAAGACTTCGCAATTACTTTGGGTTAAGGGCCTTAAATGTGTTCGCTATTGCGCACACATCACCACTGCATAAGGAAGTACAAGTGTCTTCGAGCCCTGTATCTCATGGGGAAACAACGTACGGGATGATTAGCAAGGTGAATGATAGCATGTACCTCAAGGAAGGGATAAAATAATGCCATGATCAATTATTCCAAAACCATATGCTCACAATCATATACATATACATATAATATGCCGGTATAAGGGAAATAGTTTAGCATGAGGTTTAATATATTAGCGTTGACTATGTAGCTACCATGTTATCTAGGCACCCACGGGCTATATGGGTTCAACTCACTCTGATGAAAGGGATCTAGTGCATGTTACCCGCTCGAACTGGAGATATTCAAGGAAGGTTAGGGAATGCCCCGACCCCCATCATTCTAGGATACACTCTCACACACACATATATATAAGTATGAACTATACACACGGTCATCAAGACTCCCATGCTGGCAAACATGGTTTCCAGTGTTCATACTCCTTGGGAGTTACACCTTCATGGTAAGCTACACAACCCCCATTAAGCCCAATTAAAATAGTTTGCACATTCCCATTCATTAACCAAGAATAATCCATTATGGCATATACCACCGTTATCGTCATACTGTTTATGCTTGCACGATAATATCATTATGCCATTTCAATTATTCATCACTTTGGGTAAATGCACTGACCCTCGTGATTTATCAAGTCAAATTTGAGGGAATGCCTCGACCCTCGTAGTTTATAAAAATAACTTGAGGGAATGCCTCGGCCTTCATAGTTTATAATTAATTCAACACATGACCAAGAAGGCCTTCCAAAACTATTTTATCCATTTAACTATTTATGAAATGCAATAGTTTATGGGACTAAGCTAAATCATGTGATTATCAATGTTTTAAAGATAATTATGTAAGTGGATTAAGGGAAGCACAATTTCCAAAAGCCATTCCAAACCAAAATCATCAATTTGGGGGAATACCACAACCCCTATCCCATATTACCATACTCATTCACCCAGTCAGTTCTAAAACTATCAATAAACCATAAAATATGCATATAAAATCATGGGATCACCATTCAAACAATAATCATCCAAAACCATCAACACAATCTTTAAAACCAACATTTAAAACCATATAAATATCCACATTGCATGCCATGAAAAAAATAATAGTTTTTAGGAAAGAGATACATGCTTGAAAATATCAAGAATTTGGAGAAGAACCCACACAAATTGACCCAAAGAATCTCAATTCCTTGAAAACCCTAGTTTTTCTTGATTGAGGAATTAGAGAGAGTTTAAGAGTAGTTTATGATGGTCTAAGTGATGAAAATAACCCCGTTAGATGTTTTATGGTTGTGGTTCATGATTGGGGAAAGACAAAAATGACCAAAGTGCCCACAATTAAAACACAGGAAACACTGTCGCCAGTGACTACGGGACACCTTATGACTCATAAGCATTTGTTATGAGCAGTCTCAACGACTCGTGGTCTGGAGAGTAACTCCAAGTACCTTTACTAGTCTGGTCATGAGTCACACGCTATGACTCGTGATCAGACATTATGACTCGTAAGGGTCCAGTCGTGACATCAACAAAAAACTTGGGCATTCCTTACTGGTTTGCCTAAGACTTGATCCCTATAGCTCATAATGAGTCTTCACCACTCGCGAGGTCCTTGTCATACTCAGGACATAAACTTTAGGCAACCTACTAGTCAAAAAACAACTGGCACACTAGGACTCATAAGAAGTCTTCACGGCTCATCACCTAAGTCGTACCCTGGACAGTGAGCTTAAAACTCAGAAATTTTCAGAGGCAAAAAATCCAAAGTGTTACATTGCCCCCCAAGGATCATTCATCCCAAAATTAGGAGTCATGACATCCATTAGCACGAATGCAATAAAATTGCAATCACATAACCATTAACAAAGTCAAAAAATAAAAAGAGTAGGAAGACGCATACCTTAATCGTGATTATCCAAATCGGGGAACAGGAATGGTTATTTGAACTTCATGTCCTCTTCAAATTCCTAAGTAGTTTCTTCCACCTTTTTGTTCCTCTAAAGGACTTTCACCGAAGCCACATTCTTAGTTCTCAAACAATGGACCTATCAAAAATCTCAATTGGAACCTCCTCATAACACAAATAATCTGAAATACCGACATAGTCAATAGGAACAACGAAAGAAAGATCACCCATGTACTTCTTCAACATCAATACATGGAAAATTGGGTAAATGAAACCCAAACTCAAAGGCAAATCCAATTCCTAAGCGACATTACCCACTCTCCTCAAAATTAGGTATGGACCCACATAGTAGGTACTGAGCTTCCCCTTCTTCACAATCCTCATCACTCTCTTGTGGGAGATACCTTCAAGAACACCCAATATTAAGTCTATTTCAAATAACATTAACCTTTTCCATGGCTTGGTGAACCCATTCAGGACCAAATAATCAAGTCTCACTAACCTCAAACCACCCAATCAGAGATCTACACCTCCTACCATAAAGAGCCTCGAAAGAGTCATCCAAATACTAGAGTGATAATTATTATTGTAATTGAACTCTATGAAAGGAAAATGATCCTCCCAACTACCTCCAAGATCAATTAAACAGGCCTTTAGCATATCTTCTAAAGTTTGAATGGTCATCTCCAATTGTCCATCTGTCTTAGGGTGGAACGTCATTCTAAGGTTCACCTGTGTGCTTAAGCCTTTCTGAAATAAACACCAAAAGTGAGAAGAAAACTGCGTATCTTGATCTGAAATAATAAAAACTGGAGCACCATGCAATTTGAAAATCTCCAGAATAAACAACCTAGAATAATCCTCTCAAGAGTAAGTAGTCCTCACTGGCAAAAAGTGAGCAGGTTTAGTCATCCTATCCACGATAACCTAAATTGAATCATGCTAATTCTGAGTCTGTGGAAGACTAATAGTAAAATCCATGTTTATTATCACCCATAACTTGAGATATGCCGCCAGGTCTCAAGTGCTCAGCCTTCACTTGCTGACACACCATACACTTAGCCACAAAGATAGCCATATGTCTCTTTATCTTATTTCACTAATAAATCTTTTCAAGTCGTGGTTCATCTTCATCGAACTAGGATGAACTATATGCCTTGACTGATAACCTCAGTCAAAATCCTTTTTTGCAACCCATCCATATCAGAAATACATAGTCTGCCTTGGTACCTCAGGATAGCATCACCACTAATCTCAATAGCCATAACCTTTTGCTGACCCATATCAGCGTTAATCTGTATAAGAATAGGATCCAAACCCTGCTTCTTCTTCACTCAACACCAAGAGATAATTTAACCATTTCTTGAACAATCACACCTCCATCCTTAGAATAAAAAAGACGAGCTCCAAGATTATCCAACCGATGAATATCCTTCACCAATCCTTGTTTCTCCTAATCCATATGAGATAAGCTACACATAGAAAATCTTCTAAGAGAATCAACAACCATATTACCTTTACCTAGGTGATAATGAAGACTCATATCATAGTCCTTAAGAAACTCAAGCCATCTCTTTTGCCTGAGATTCAACTCCTTCTGGGTGAACACATACCGCAAGCACTTATGATCTGAATAAATGTCAACATGCACCCCATACATATAATGGTGCCAAATCTTCAAAGCAAACACCATAGTTGTCAACTCTAGATCATGAGTCAGATAATTCTTTTCATGAAGCTTTAATTTCCTAGAAGTATAAGCCACCACCTTACCATGTTGCATCAAAACATCACCCAGTCCTACACGAATGTTGTTGCAATAAACAACAAAGCCATCATTACCCTAGGCAGGGTCAAAACTGGCGTAAAAGTTAACTTATCTTTTATCTTCTCAAAACTACCCTCACAAGCATTAGACTACGGGAACATCACTTTTTTTCTAAGTCAACTTAGTCAATGGACCAACAATAAAAGAAAAGTTCTGTACAAACCTCCTATAATACCTGGTTAAACCCAAGAAGCTCCAAATATCAGGTGGAGTCATGGGTCTAGGAAACTTCTTAACCGCCTCAACTTTCTGTGGGTCTACCAGGATCCCCTCATGGGAAACAACATGACCCAGAAAGGTCACCTCATTCAACTAAAACTCACACTTTAAAAACTTAGCATACAATCGCTGATCCTTAAGAGTTTACAACATTACTCAGAGGTGACTGGCATAATCCTTCTCACTCTTAATATATACCATGATATCTTAAATAAACAGTATGACTAACAAATCTAAAAAATGTCTAAATACCCAATTCATGAGATCCATAAATTCAGTCGGGGAATTAGTCTACCTAAAAGACCTAACCAAAAACTCATAAATCTATATCTGGTTAAAAAATTAGTCTTAGGGATATCCGTCTCCTTAATCTTCAACTGATAATAACCAGATCAAAGATCAATCTTAGAGAAAAATCTAGCATCTTGAACTTGTCCAAAAACGTCATCAATCCTTGGGAGAAGATACTTATACTTCATAGTTACCTTATTCGACTATCGATAGTCTATACACATCCAAAGTTACCCATCCTACTTATGCATAAAAATCATAAGAGCACCCCATGGAGAGATATTGGATGGGTGAAACCATTATCAAAAAGATCCTTTAACTACTCCTTAGGTTTTTTTAACTTAGCCGGACCTATTCTATATGAAGGGACAAAGATAGAATGGGTATCTGATAGAAGATCAATCCCAAAGTCTGTTTTCCTATCAAGAAGAATACTAGGAAGTTCATCGGTGAAAATCTCAAGGAACTCATTAACCACAAGGAGGACTTTCAAAACTAGAATCCTTAACCCAAACTAGATTGTATAGGCACCCTTTGGAAATCAACTTCTGGGCTCTACGATACAAAATAAACCTTTTCTTAGGAACTAAAGAACTTACGTCCCACTCTATTAATGTTCATTAGGGAATTGGAAACTAACCTTACAGGTCAGACAATCCAAGTAAGCATAGCACAATGGAGCCAATCCATCCCCAATATAACATCAAAATCTACCATATATAACTCTAAGATATCAACTAATGTCTATCTATGAATGATGGACACCACACAACCCCTATAGACATTTCTAGCCATGACATAATCACCCACCAGGGTATACATAGAGAAAGGCTCAAAAATACTCTCAGGGCTAAAACCAAAATGAACAGCCATATAATAGGTCATATAAAAAAGGGTAGACCTTAGATAAAGTAAACAATACACATAGCGAGAGAATAATTTTAACATACCATTGTTAACATTAGGAGATGCCTCAGATTCTTGATGAGTGGCAAGAGCATAAAGACAATTTTGGCCAGTGTCGGTACCAAAAGTAGCAAACTTTGGTGTAGAAACTAATGAAGTGGCAATCAAAAATTTACTAGCCCCAGTGGCTACCTTAGCTGAAGAACAATTCCTTTGAATATGACCAGGATAGACATATTTGAAACATATGTTCCTCTCCTCATCAAAATAATCACGATGTGTCTAAAGAATCTACAGGGAGGATAAGGTGGGCCTGACTGGGCACCTTGTTCCTTAAAACCACTGTTAGTTTGAAAGTGAGGATCACTAAACAACTTAGGATAAAGAACACTAGTCATAGAATATGAACCCAAGTTTTCCTAAGTCCTCTTCTTGTCCTAATGCCTACCATCTCTACCAATATTCTGCTGGCCTCTACCCTGCTCTAAATATCTGATCTTCTTATTCCGCCTCTCTCTTATTTCTTTCTATATCTTCTTTTCATCATGAACCTGCTACATATACAACACAAGTCTATAAATATCCATGTCATTATTTAACATCACACTTTACACTCTAGTACCAACTTCTGAGATAATCTCAAAGAAAACTTCCTTATTTTTACCCTCACACAAAACATAATCTCCGAGGCATAATAAGACAGATGGTGTAATTTCAAAGCATACTCCGTCACTGTCAGCTTTTCTACTTCAAGTTCATAGATTCCTTAGTTTTAGCCTCCCTCATCTCTTGAGGAAATAGATAAATAAAGGCACTCAAAAACTTAACCCATATATTCAAATCTACATCATCACCCCTTAAATGCTACCACTCCTTTTACCACTAATAATCTTCCTCCTTCAGCTGGTATGCAACAAATTCCACACCTTTAGAATCAGAAGCATGCATCACCCAAAAAATGTTTTCTATTTCTTCCACAAAACCTTGAGGATCCTCGTCAACCTTAGAGATTGTAAAGGTCAGAGGACTCAACCTTATAAATTGGAAAATTGTAGTAACCTCGGAAGATGGAGCAATAAAGCGAACACGATCAAGCTGATTAGACTGAGAAGTCACCAACTAAGTCAGCGATGAATAGATCGATAGAACTCAGGATAGAAATGTCTCCTGAGACAGTGGGACGTGATCACCATTAGCTCAAGAAGCTCAAGGAATACTGGTAGGGACGGGTAAAACTCTATGAGAGGTAGTGTAATCAGGATCAAGGATTTTAGACCATGGTTTAAACTCTATAAATAAAGCAAATTTCATCCACATTGTCCTCAAATGGGACAGAGGGGTTTTCAAAATCATCAGATCTTCAAGAAGGTATGATCTGAAATGCGAGAAAATAGAGATTGGAGAAGTTTTCAAGACCTTAGACTCTATAGCCCCAAAAATAAATCACAAGAAAGAAAAGCATTCCTAAATGCCTCATAGACTCTCCCTTATAATTGTGGCATGCTACATATCCATAAAAGAGACTATACTTGACATGAATTTTGGACACCCAATGAACATAAATCTAGGATTTAATATCAATCTTATCACGACCTAAACCAGGCCTAGTCGTGATGGGTATCTCAAGTCTGGCAAGAAATAGAGATCACCCCCATTAGCCTACCCACACAGAACATAATATAACTAGTAGTGGATGAGTTTCAAACATATAACAAGATAGATAAATCAACTGAAAAGGATATAAGAATCCATAATACCAAACCCACCCATATCTTATCCACAAAAGCCTTTAAGAAATAAATACAAATCAATGTCAGTACATGCCCCCAACCATAGCCAAAAACCTACCAAAATAGTCTAAGACATAAGTAAAGACAAAACCACAAAATAAGGGCCTTTAAGAGAATGGAAGCTTACCACTTTAAAGTTGACTCTCAGATAATCCTGAAATCATATACCAATGTGCAAAGAAGCAAACGTATCTTTGAACCCTGCATTACGTGGGGATACTATATCCGGGGATTATTAGTAGGGTGAGCACAAACATATAACTCAAGGAAGGGATAAAATAATGCCATGATCAATCAATCCAAAAATCATTCTGAAACCATATACACACAATTATATACATATATATGTAATATGCTAGGATATGGGATAAGGTTTAACATGAAGTTTAAAATATTAGCCTGGACTGTGTAGATATTTGATCATCTAGGCACTCGTTTATCAAGTTATATTTGAGGGAATACCTCAAGCCCCATAGTTTATAAAAATCAACTTGGGGAATGCCTCGAACCCCATAGTTTATAATTAATTCAATGCATGACTAACAAGACCTTTCAAAACTATTTTTATCTGTTTAACCATTTATACAATGAAATATTTTAGGAAAGTAAGCCAAATTATGTGATATATCCATGTTTAAAAACCAATTATGCAAATGGATTGAGGGAAACATAATTTTCAACACCAATTCAAGACCAAAATCATCAATTTGGGGGAATTCCATGACCCCTATACCATATTACCATACCCATACACCCAATCAGTTCAAAAACTATCAATAAAGCAATGCATATAAAATCATAAGAACACCATTCAAACAACAATCATCCAAAACCCTAAACGCAAGTTCCTAAACCAAAATTTAAAACCATATGAATATGAAAATTACATGCCATGAATGAAATACAAGTTTGTAGGGAAGAGACACATGCATGAGAATATATAGAATTTGGAGAAAAACCACACAAATTGACCCCTAGATGCTTAATCCCTTGGAAACCCTAGTTGTTCTTTCTTTGAGAATTAGAGAGAGTTTAAGAGTAGTTTATAATGGTCTAAGAGATGAAAATAACCCCTTTTAGATGTTTTATGGTCGTGGGTCATGATTGAAGAAAGAGGAACATGACCAAAGTGCTCCCAATTAAAACACAGGAAAAACTGTTGCTAGTGACTACGATCACCTTATGACTCATAGAAATTTGTTATGAGTCATCACCATGACTTGTGGTCAATATAGTAACTCAGGGTACCTTTACTAGTTTGGTCACGAGTCCCACCCTACAACTCATGACCAGACTTTATGACTCGTAAGAGTCCAATCATTACATCAACAAAAACTTGGTCATTGCTTACTAGTTTGCCTATGACGTTATCCCTACGGCTCATAATGAGTCTTCACGATTTGTGAGGTCCTTGTCATACTTAGGATAGAAACTTTGGGAAACCTATTGGTCAGACAACGATTGGCACCCTATGACTCGTGAAGAGTCTTCACGACTCATCACCTAAGTCAACTTTAGATATTAAGCTCAAAACTCAAAAATTTTTAGAGACAAAGAAATTAGGGTGTTACAAGAAGCCTTACCTTGGGGGTAGTCTTTTCTCTCTTTGTGTATCGGTTAGGGTGATAGGCTTACTTTTCAAGGTTCGTCGTGATAAGTTCCATCATGACCCTTTGGATTTGGGTCAGGATAAGAACACAACTTGAAAACCAGATACAAAGCTAGATTTATTGTCAAAGGATTTGGTCAAATAAAGGGTATTGACTTTGATAAAATATTTTCTCCCATCGTTAAAATGACCTTTATTTGTATAATTATTGGTTTGTCTACTAGTATTGATTTAGAGATTGAGGATATGGATGCGAAGACAGCTTTTCTTCACAGTAACCTTAAAGAAGAGATTTATATAGTACAACCTGAGGGCTTCAAGGTAAAAGGTAAAGAAAATTACATGCACAAACTTAAGAAGCGTATCTATGGCTTAAAACAAGCTCTTAAACAATGGTATAAGAAGTTTGAATCTGTCATGGGTCAGCAAGGCTGCAAGAAGACTTCTTCAAATCACTATGTATTTACACAAAGTTTTTCTGATGGTGATTTTATCATCCTCTTGCTATATGTGGATGATATATTGATTATTTTCAAGAATGCTTCCAGGATTGACAAATTGAAAAAATAGTTATGTAAGTCTTTTATATGTAAGACTTGTTTAATGCTCAATAGATTTTAGGCATGAGGATTACTCATCTCAAAGATGAGAAAAAGCTTTACTTGTCACAGGAGAAGTATATTGAACGTGTATTGGAGTGTTTCAACATGAAGAATACTATGGTTGTTAACATACCTATGGTCATATAAAGTTGAGCAAGAAAATGTGTTCTACAACTAAAGAGGATAAAGAGAGCATCACTAAAGTTCAATATTCCCGTGTTTCAGAAGTTTAATATACTTAATTGTGTGTACCAAATTTGATACTGCTCCCACAGTTGGTGTTGTTAGTAGGTTTGTTAAAAAATCAGGATAGAAGCATTGGGAAGTAGTCAAATGGATAGCCGAATGGATACTGAAGTACCCAAGAGGAACCTTAGCTAATTGTTTGTGTTTTGAGGGATCTGATCTAATCTTGAAAGGCTATAGAAATATTGATATGGTAGGTGACCTTGATAATAGAAAATCCACTACTACTTTTTCCTTTACATTTTCAAGGGAGCCTATATTGGCAGTCAAAGTTGTAGAAGTGTATCGGATTGTGTACAACTGAGGCAGGCAAAGAAATGATATGGGTCAAGCGATTCCTTTAAGAACTTGGACTGAAGCAAATGGAGTACGTTGTCTATTTTGACAACCAAAGTGCAATAGATTTGAGAAAGAACTCCATGTACCATGCAAGAACAAACACATTTATGTGAGGTATTATTAGATTCATAAATAAGTGGAGAACGATCATTCCACGTCAAACAATCCACACGACTAAAAATTCTGCATATAAGCTGATAAAGGTAGTGCCAAAATACAAATTTGAATTGTGCAAAGAAATTGTTGGAATGATTTTTCTCTAAGAAGACGGGGATACCTCCTTCAGATGCATGGGATTGGAGCCTACAGGGGAGATTTGTGAGGCCCATGCCATGTCTAAATTATCCTCATTGGCTACAAGGGTGGAATAATTGTCAAGATAAAATGTCAAACAACAGTTTTTCTAGTTGGTAGAAATGGGTCATTAAATGTGTTCACTACGAATACTTTGAAATATTGTTTTCAGTGATGTCATTGCTGACATCGATTAGGACTGTGTTTTTCTATAAAAGGAGCTTCTCATCTCATTTGTTATACATACCAAAAACAAAGATAAAAATAATATAGAGAGCAGCGACGTATTTCACAGACTGTGATAAAAATAATCTGTGAAGAAAAAATTAAAGTGAGAGATATTTTTAGTAAGGTGGGAGTCAAAAGAGGGTTATTTCTTTTGAGTGTGCAGTAGTCACTTTGAGTATTGTACTTGCGACTCCAGTGTAAAATTCTTTAGTATAGTAGTATCAGTTGCTCCTCTTGGTCCTTGATTTTTTTATTTAGGGGGTTTCTAAGTGAAATTCTTGGCGTCATTATTTTTATTTTTTCCTATTATTTTTTCACAAATACTTTTGTTGTTATTATGCGTTTACCCAACAAAATAAGGAAAAGAGATCAAAAAAAAATTAGAGGGATCATGGTTGTACCAATCGAACATCAAAAACTTGGCTTAAATAGAATTAGTTGTAGAGTAGTTCTTTTAATTAAAGTAAAATTCTAATTGATTTGGAAGTGTTAAACATTATATTTCAGGTGTCCTCAATTTTATAGGATTTTAATTCCATTAAATGATGATTGGAGAGTAAAAATATAATTTTATCTATTGCGAAATGTTTTAATGAAGGGTAACAAACGTGCAACGTATGCTCTCATTGACTAATTAGGAAATGAGGAATTATGAATGAAAAAGACCATGTATACGAACTACACGCAAGGAAAAGTACTGTCATACCTTATCAGAACATTGACTCTTCAGAAAAAGATATTGATGGTCTCTACTGTTGTAAAAATTACTTGACGAATCCTCATCGTCTTAGTATTCATATCACTCTATTTAATCTCTGCTCCCTCTAATATTATAAAAACTAATTTTACTAGCGCTAAAAGTTTTCTACATTTTTTATAGGCTCTCGAATATTTCCAAATAAATTTTGGACTTATAGCACGTACTACCGTGATTTATTTTTTGTCCCTACTAATTTTTGTTTGGTTCATAGTATATGAAAGAAGTGTGAATGGAAAAATAGAGAATAAAATGGTGGAGGGGAAAGAGACACTAAAATAGAAAGTGTACTCCCAAATTAGAAAGTTTACTCTTTCTCCCACATTGGTGGAAGAAGAGAACTTGAAAGTGTTTATAATCAAGAACACTTACTCCACATGGAAAGTGAGGCAAGAAGTAATAGATTCCTCGTGCCGTTGTCTTCGTCGCTCGATCAGCTTCAACTTCGAATTTGGATTTGGATTTGGATTTAGATTTGGCAAATGATCGATCGATGAGATCTATCTTTTTGGACAAACTTTATTTGAATTTCGAAGAATGCCAAGGAAAAATGCATTAAGATTTTTTCTATAGTTTTGGACATCCATTTATATATACATGCAGTAACAGTTGTACTGTTTCCTGTGAACTGATGCATTGTTTTCAAACTAGTGCTTCAGATATGATACATTGTTCTGAAATGAGGCTACAAAAGGTTGCAATGGTTTAAAATGATGCTTCGGAAGGATGTAATCCTTCAATGAAGTGACACACTGATTTATGAAATGAGATGATTGTTCAGGAAAAGATGCAATCTTTGATGAACAGACATGAACTTACAACAAAGGTGTAACCTTTAGAGTATACCATTGCCTCTATTCAGAAGAGGCATGTTGTGGCTATATAAACCTAGTTTCTCCCACAGGTTTAGTGTAAAATTTTTAGATTAAAAACTCTCTTCTTGTCTCAAAAATATTCTGTGTGATCACTTAAAATGTTCTGCCGAGTTCGAAGATATTCCAACCATTTGAGGTAGCGCTACTGTTGGTCTGTTAGCCATTTTATCATGGGAGTAAAAATTACATAACCTCGGGTACAGTGAGGGGGATTATTTCCTTAAGGAAAATCCATGAATTCGGACGACTTGGCTATTTTCTGTTTCATCTTAATTTCTGCAAAATAAAATACACCTCTTGGAAAGGTCATTTTGATCTTGTGTTGAGGGTATTTGATATACTTCATTGTGTTCTTGTTTATACTTGAACTCAAGTTGAAGTAGGTGTTGTAATATACAGATTCTGTGTACCCAAAGTACAAATGAAATAACAATCTTAAGAAAATAAATAATTTTACAAAATCTGTATAATTTATTTCTGGAGATTAAAGCTTTAATCTTTCTACTCTGGTTGAATTTAACTAGTGATTAGAAGACATAAAATCTTCATCCAAAGTTAAAGTTCACTTGGTTGATGATTTAAAGTTATAAAAAACTTCATCGTTAATTAGAAACAAGAAGAAAAATTGAAAAGTTATTTAACTTTATAAGTAGTATTCTGAAAATACTAAATTTTTTTGTCTTGTGTTGACAGGAAAGATGACTAACAAAAGTCAAATGATGGATGAGACAACATATGTGGGGGCAACTAGTATTGCCACATCAAGTCGCACAAATGCTCCGCCAATAATGGCACCGGTGGAGAAGTCCAAAAAATTTTTGGACATTGACTTCAAGCGGTGGCAGCAAAAGATGTTCTTTTACCTCACCACTTTATTTCTACAATGGTTCACTTGCAAAGACGCTCCTAAGGTATCCAAGGAAACCTCGGACAAAGACCACTTCATTATTGTAAATGCTTGGAAACATTCGAACTTCCTTTGTAGGCATTATATTCTGAGTGGTCTCCAAGATGACCTCTACAATGTTTATAGTGGAACCAAGACATCAAAGGAACTGTGAGGGTACTTGCATGAAAATATAAGATGGAGGATACAGGAATTAAGAAAATCCTTATTACACGGTTCCTGAACTTCAAAATGATAGATAACAAATCCGTTGTCTCTCTAGTACAGGAGTTACAAGTCATCATACATTATCTCCTAGCAGAAGGTTTAATTATGAATTATGTTTTTTAAGTAGCAGCGATAATTGAGAAGCTAGCACCTTTGTGGAAAACTTCAAAAACTACTTAAAGCATAAACGCAAGGAAATGACTGTTGAAGATCTTATTGTCCAAATTCATATTGAAGAGGATAATAAAGCTGCTGAAAGAAGGTCAAAGGGAAATTCTACAATTAATGGAGCACATATTGCAGAAGATGACTAAAACAATTCCAAGAAAAGAAACTAAGAACAGATTCAAATATGTAATCATTTCTGAAAAAATTATAATTAGCAAAGGAGAAATGTATGTAGGAAAAGGTTATCTGACCGAAGGCCTTTATAAGATGAATGTAATGACTGTTGAAATAAATAAAAGTTAGAATTCTTCTTATTTGCTTGAGTTTTATGATTTATGGCATGAATGTTTAGGCCATCTTAATTACAAAGCATTACGAAAACTGATTAACTTCGATGTTTTGCCAAACTTGAGTGTAATAAATCAAAGTGTCAAACGTGTGTGGAATCGAAGTATGCAAAGCATCCTTATAAGTCCGTTGAAAGGAATTCTAATCCCTTAGACTTAATACACACTGACATTTGTGATATAAGGTCAACACCATCACGTGGTGGGAAAAAGTATTTCATAAATTTTTTTGATGATTGCACTAGATATTGATATATCTACTTGCTAAATAGTAAGGATGAAGCAATAGATGCATTTAGGCAATATAAAACTAAAGCTGAAATCAGTTAGATAAAAAGATCAAAATGATAAGAAGTGATAGGGACGGAGAATATGAATCTCACTTTGTGGAAATATGTGTAGGGAATGGAATAATCCATCAAACTATGGCCCCATATTCACCTTAATCTAATGGAATTGCAGAAACGAAAAACCAAACTTTGAAGAAAGTGATGAATGACTTACTTATAAGTTCTAGTTTACTACAAAACTTATGGGGGGAGGCTATACTTACGGCCAATCTTATACTCAACAGAGTTCCCCATAGTAAGACACAATCAATTCCTTACGAAAAATGGAAAGGAAGGAAACTCAACTTGAAATATTTAAAAGTGTGGGGGTGTATAGCTAAGGTTCAAGTTCCTATACCTGAAAAGGTTAAGATAAGAACTAAAATGGTGGACTGTTTGTTCATAGGATATGCTAAAAGTAGTAAAGCATGTTGATTTTTGGTTCATAAACCTGAACATCCGGATATTAATGAAAATACGGTAAATGAATCAGACAATCCTGAATTCTTTGAAAACATTTACCCATATAAAATTAGACATGAGCAGTCTAGAGGAGGATCTAAATGACCTCGAGATAAACCAAGTGAGAATGTACATAATGAAGAAAATTCAAGACGTAGTAAACGTCAAAGAATGTCAACTTCATTTGGATTGGATTTTGTAACATTCCTCTTAGAAAATGAGCCTCAAACATTTAAAGAAGTGATGTCATCGTCAGACTCATCCTTTTAGAAAGAGGCAGTCAATAGTGGATAGATTCAATCTTAAGCATCCATACATGGAAATTGGTTGACCTTCCTCCCGAAAATAAACCATTAGGTTTTAAATGGATCTTCAAAAGGAAAATGAAGGCGGATGGTACTATTGATAAATACAAGGAAAGACTTGTAGTAAAAGGCTTCAAATAGAAGGAAGGCCTTGATTAGTTTGATACATACTCGCCAGTAACAAGGATAACCTTAATTCGAATGTTAATTGCTGATCTTCAAATCCATCAAATGGATATGAAGATCGTATTCCTAAATGAAGATTTGGAGGAAGAAATATACATGAAACAACCTGAGGGTTTTTTGGTTCTAGGAAAAGAAAATAAGGTGTGTAAACTTGTTAAGTCACTTTATGGACTAAAACAAGCACCTAAGTAATGGCATGCAAAGTTTGACCAAAGCATGTTGGCAAACAGATTCAAGATAAATGAATGTGAAAAATGTGTATATATTAAAGACACACTAAATCACCAAATCATTGTTTGTTTATATGTGGATGATATATTGATCATCAGCAGAGATATTTGTGACATAAATGCAACCAAACGAATGCTCTAGAGCAAGTTTGATATGAAAGACCTTGGAGTGGCAGATGTGATCTTAGGTATAACATTGAAATCCACAAGGGTTAGCATTGTCACAGTCTCATTATATCGAAAAAGTACTTGAAAAGTTCAAGGATATGGAATTTGGTATTGCCAAGACTCCATTAGATGTGAACTTTGTACTTTGAAAGAATGAAGTGAAAGTGACTCACAATTGGAGTACGCAAGAGTATTGGGATGTTTAATGTATATAATGAACTGTACACGACTAGACATAGTATGTGTAATTATTAAATTGAGTCGGTACACGAGTAATCCCAACAAAACTCATTGGATGGCAATGAAAAGAGTTTTGGGATATCTTAAATACACTCAAAACTATGCTTTGCATTATAATAAATATCCTGTGGTACTTGAAGGATATAGTGATGCAAATTGGATCACCGGATCGAATGAATTAAAATCCACAAGTAGATATGTATTTACTATCGGTAGAGGAGTAGTTTCTTAGAAATCATCCAAACAGACTTGTATCGCTCACTCTACAATGGAATCTGAATTTATCGCATTAGATAAAGCCGGTGAAGAAGTAGAATGGTTCCAGAATATCTTGGAAGATATTCCGTAGTGGCCCAAGCCAGTTGCACCAGTATGTATACACTGTGATAACCAAGAGGCAATAGGTAGGGCAGGGAGCATGATGTACAATGGTAAATCTTTTCACATATGACGGGGACATAATATCGTTAGGGAACTTCTCTCTAGTGGAATTATCACTATTGACTATGTAAAGTCAAAGAATAATGTGTTGGATCCACTTACAAAAGGCCTATCTAGAGAAAGAGTGGAAAGAACATCCAAGTGAATGGGTTTAAGGCCTAGGACGAGTCAGCATTGCGGTAACTCTACCTAGCAGACTGGAGATCACAAGATCTAGGTTCATGGAGATCAAACAAAGTTGTGTTTGACAGGTTCAACATTGTCAATTCCCAACCTATTCTTATTATGTAGATAATGTATAGTAAACTAGGATAAGACTTAAGGTGAAAAGTCTTTTAATGATTGTCTAAATTCTGTAGATTTGACCAAATAGTTTAATATACAGGATTGAACATTTAGAAATCACCTATGCGAGGGTAAAGTGGAAGCCGCTTCAAAGAGAATGTTAGTAAAGGCCTATTCTATAAGCTCTCATGAAACCGGGACGTGTTCATGGATGAAAAGAACAAAACCATGAGAACCATAAATGTTAAAAGGCTGGTTATATGACATGTATTATCTAGGTGTACATTAAAGCTCGGCGGTTCAAAGATATCAAATATATCAATTGACCAAGTACATCCGATACATGTTCAATATGGAAAGTTCAAAGGGAAACCCACTTATGCAGATGCAATCAGTCTTTGCTTGATAATTACATACTTGTCTGTAAAAATTTTATGAAAAATAGCCATTCCCCATTCATGTGGGGGATTATTGGGTACATAGTATATGAAAGAAGTGTGAATGGAAAAATGAAGAATAAAATAGTGGAGGCGAAGGAGACACTAAAATAGAAAGTGTACTCCCAAATTAGAAAGTTTACTCTTTTTGCCACATTGCTGGAAGAAGAGAACTTGAAAGTGTTTATAATCAAGAACACTTACTCCACATGACAAGTGAGGCAAGAAATAATAGATGCCTCGCACCATCGTCATCGTCGCTTGCTCGGCTCGACTTTGGCTTTAGATTTGGATTTGGATTTGGCAAATGATCGATCAATGAGATCTATCTTTTTGGACAAACTTTATTTGAATTCCGAAGAATGCCAAGGAAGAATGCAGTCAAATATTTTCTACAGTTTTGGACCTCTATTTATATATACATGCAGTAACAGTTGCACTGTTTCAAGTGAACTGATGCATTGTTTTCAAACTAGTGCTTAAGAAATGATACATTGTTCTGAACTGAGGCTACAGAAGGTTGCAATGGTTTAAAATGATAATTCAGAAGGATGTAATCCTTCAATAAAGTGACACATTGATTCATGAAATAAGATGACTATTCAGGAAAAGATGCAATCTTTGATGAATAGACATGAACTTACAGCAAAGGTGTAACCTTTGGATTGAACCATTGCCTCTTTTTAGAAGAGGAATATTGTGGCTATATAAGCCTGGTTTCTTCCATAGGTTTAGTATGAAATTTTCAGATTAAAAATTCTCTTCTTGTGTCAAAAATATTCTGATTGATCACTTAAAACGTTCTGTGAGTTTGAAGATATTCCAACCGTTGGAGGTACCACTACTGTTGGTCTATTAGCCATTTTATCCTAGGAGAAAAAAATTCCACAACCTTGGGTACAGTGAAGGGGATTATCTCCTTATGAAAAATTCGTGAATTCGGACGACTTAGCTATTTTCTGTTTCATCTTAATTTCTGTAAAATAAAATACACCTCTTGAAAAGGTCATTTTGATATTGTGTTGAGGGTATTTGATATACTTCATTATGTTCTTGTTTATACTTGAACTCAAGTTGAAGTTGGTGTTGTAATGTACAGATTCTGTGTACCCAAAGTACAAACGAAATAACAATTTATACTATCATTATAGTAGTTCTTTAGTCAAGTCACAAATGTGCAAAGATGTATTTCTCTCATGCGATTTATTTAGGGGTGTGCAAAAATTAATTTAATTGATAAATCAAATTGAAAAAATATTATTAGTTTATCGGTATCTAATTATTGAATTAATGATTTATAATGATTTTGTAGTGTTTTTATTGGGCTATCAGTTTGATTTTTTATTTTAAGATTTTAGTTAATGGTTGAACCGATAACCAATACGAATATATAAAAATTATACTTTTATCCTTAGTTATATAACAGTGGCTTTCGATATTAAATACATATCCTATTTTCTTATAATTATTTTAGTGTTGTTGTTTTCTTTTTAAAGTCGTTGGTTTAATGAGACTCTACACATTAGTGTAAATTATATACCGACATTATTTTTGTTTTTGAGAGATTGCTATCATTGCTACTGCATTCAAGTTTGCTACTTAACCAAATTAAAAATAAATTTATTTTAATAATAATGTATCTGAATTTGCTTCTACTTCTAATTTGTGTAGACTTTTATGATGGAGGTAGTGTATGCATGTGTTATATATATATATATATATATATATATATATATATATATATATATATATATATATATATATATATATATATATATATATATATATAAATGAAAACAAGAAAAGAAAGCAAAAAAAATAAAATAAGACGAGCATCTTCTTATGGGTTAAACTAAAAATTGAATCATGAAGGATCAAAAATCAATAAATTGATAGCAAATATTTTATTAATTTAGTTATTCGTTTAGTGTGTTTACAAATCAAAAATCGATTAACCAAACCGATAATGTCCAAATCTGAACCGAATCGGTCGATACACACCCCTAGCTTTATCAACAAGTGTCATCTAAATTCAACTTAAATTTCTTTTATTTATTTTTTATTTAATCCTTAAAATCTTGATCATAGATGGTCTATGTAAGCAAATCATTATTACAGATTCTGTTAGTTTCATTTTAATTGGTATTATGGCATTAGCCCTGATGCTTTATTAGGCCTTAATAATGTTATGTCTTTTGGGCTGAATCTACAGATCAAAATCCAATCTATACATTAGACCAATTCAAGACATATTGTTGATTGACTAATTGAAGGCAAACAAACACTTACTTCTACACGGGTAAACTACATAAATAGCCTCTATAGTAGGTGACTTTGCTTTTTGTCCCTCATAAAAAAATCCTATAAAATTAATTTTTCTTTTTTTTTGTGTGTGTAGGACTTTTACCTATTTGCCCCTTTATACCTCAAATAACTTTAAACAACCATATACGCTTATATATCTTTCAGCTTCTAATTTTTTATTTTTTTTTACTTTGATTTTATTTTTTCTTTCCTCTTTTTTTCTTCTTAAAAAAATACAACCTTTACTATTTCTCCCTCTTCTCAACTTCTATTTTTTTTTAATTTTTTTTCTTTGATTTTTATTTGTTGTTTTCTCTTTACCTTAATTTTTGTTTTGTCTTTTTTTCTTTTTTCTCAACCTATTTTCTTTTAGTTTTTTTCTTTTCTCCTCTAAACTTCTATCTTTTTCTTTTATCTTCTTTTTCTTTGATTCTTCTTTACAAATATTTTTTCTTCAATTTTTATTTTTTTATTTTTTTATTTTTTTTCTTCAATTCCTTCCAAAAAAAGGTTATGCCCCGTAAAAAAAAATTAACATTATACCACATTTTATTTTAATTTATGAGATATTTTATAAATCTTGAGTTAGAGGTAGGACTTAGCCCAAGGACTTTCAAACAACAAGTTACGTTTCATGGGCAAGAGTTGACATCACCAAATTGTGTTTTGATTTATGATATGTTCAATAATTATTGTCTTATAGGCAAGACTTAGCCCTAGGACTTTCAAACAATAATTTTTCTCCTATGGAAAAGAGTTGATACTACCACATTGTGTTTTAATTTATGAGATGCTTTATAACTTTTGCCTTAGAGGAAAGATTTTGCCACAGAACTATCAAACAACAAGTTATGCCCCATGAACAAAAGTTGTCACTACCATATTGTGTATTGATTATGATATATTCTACAACTCTTGTTTTAGAGGCAAGACTTAGACCAAGGGCTTTGAAACAAAAAGTTACGCTGCCATAAGCAAGAACTGGCACCACCATATTGTGTTTTAATTTCTGAGATGCGCTATAACTCTTGCCCAGAGGAAAGACTTATGCTAACGATCTTCAAACAATAATTTACGACGTGGGCAATAGTTCAAGTTACAATTGTGTCTTAATTTATGAGATACTCTATAACTCTTTTCTTAGAGGCAAGACTTAGACCAAGGGCTTTCAAACAATAAGTTACACCCTATGGTTGACTTTACCACATTGTATTTTGATTTGTGAAATGACTATAACTCTTTCCCCTTAAAAGAAAGACTTAGCCGATAGACTTTCAAACAATAATTTATGCCCCATGGATAAGAATTGATACAACTAAATTGTCTTTTGATTTATGAGATGCTCTAAAACATTTACTTTAGAGCTAAGACTTAGCACAAGGGCTTTCAAACAATAAGTTACACTTATGTGCAAGAGTTGAGGCTATCATATTGTGTCTTGATTTATGAGATACTCTATACTCTTGTATTAGAGGAAAGACGTAGCCCAAGGACTTTCAAACAATAAGTTGGGGCAAGAGTTGGTATTACTACATTATATCTTAATTTATGAAATGTTATATAATTCTTATCTTAGAGGAAAAACTTAGCCTGCTAAAAGAACATATTATGCCACACGGGCAACAATTGACGCTATTACATTGTGTCTTGATTTATGAAGTGTTCTACAGCTCTTACCTTAGAGGTAAGAATTAACACATAGAATTTAAATCAAGAAGTTACACTCTATGGGCAAGAGTTGACACTACCACACTGTGTCTTGATTTTACTCTATAACTCTTTCCTTAGAGGCAAGACTCGGCCCAAGAAGTTTTAAACAACAAGTTGCACCTCATGAGCAAAATTTGACACTACCACATTATTTCTTCATTTATTAGATGCTCTATAACTCTTACCTTAAAGGCAAAATTAGTCCAAGGATTTTCACACAACAAGTTACGCATCGTGGGCAAGAGTTGATACTACCACATTATATTTAAACTTATGTGTAAGACCCGCAAAATTCTAAGCTTAACTTAGTTCATTAAAGCTTGAAAAGAGATCCCAGACTTAGAAATTTCAGCTAAGTGTTTATACTTAGAAGTATTTTAGCCTTTGTAAATTAGAGATCCTATTTCATAACCCTTATGACCTTATAGTACCAATTTTTAAATTTATTCATGCTTAGGAATGTCAGTAGGTCACTTCAGGTGAGTTTTAAATTTTTTGAGCTTCATTTGAACCATGATCAGGTGACCAAAATAGTGGGTCGATGCGATCTCAAAGCGTCACGTCGCCCATCGTGTTGACAGATAATTTTCTCCTAGATTCCAATGCATTTCTAGTGAACCAAAGCAAACTCGATTTGGCGCATTAGTCATTGCGTTGATTTCATTGATGTGGTATGCTGGTCTATGCATTACTGGACATACTTTGTCATTAAAAGCCCATGTCTGGAGGAGTAATTGGGTTATTTCCACCCGTATTCAGCCCCAAAAACACAAGATTAAGTCATTCTTAGGGCTAAAACACTTATTATTCTCAAAATTACTCAAGAACAAACCCTAGGGCTTCCATTTCAAGCTTCAGCAAATTCTCCACAACCTTTAGAGAATTAACAACCAAGGTATTTTAGGAGTTCATCCAAGGGTTTTCTTCCACCCTTGGAGTTCAAGAACCTCTTTTAAAACTCCAAGATTATTGAATTCATGAATTCCATGTTGGGCTTGAATGTATTCATGATTATGATATAAATTGGGTATCTAATTCATGATTTATTACAAGATTCATATAAATTTAGTGGACATGTGTGTAGTATTATGTGAATTCATGTTAAAGCCCTTGAATTTGTAAGTTGGGATTGGAAATCATGATGCCTACATGTTGATTAGTATTATGTGCATAGATTATGTTCCCCAAGTGTTTGATAAATTGTTCATGTGGAATAAATGGGGAAATCATGAAATGCTAGCATATGTACAAGCTTATATCTTACAAGTGTTTGATAAAATATCTCTATGAATGAGTTATGAACATTGTAATGCTTTACAAGATCATGCTATGCTTTACTTTTCATGTTATCGAGTCCTGGGGTATCTAATACCTGACAATCTAGTTGTTTACCTAGAACTGCAGTAGCTTCAGAATAGTCTCAGTAATGTCATGTACAGTAGCATTTAGTCAGTATAAAACTCAGTATATCCAGTCAACAAATAAAACTCAGAACCCTCAATAAGTTACGCTACTCAGTGAACTCAGTCCAGTTCAGTTAATTAACACGATCAGTAACAGTTCAGTCTAGCCTAGAACAGTTTAGAAATTAGTTCAGTGTTTATTCAGTTGGGAGTAAGATTCAGCACCGAGTGAACCCAAGGATGGGGAATCACCTGCCAGAGAGGGTGTGATCCTTAGAAGTAGTCCTGGCATTTCAGAACTACGTAGCCAACGTAGGTTGAGACATCAACCTGCCAGTTAAGGGTTGATAGGGGTATTTTACCTGCTAGTTAGGGTACCACCATACTCGTTCAGAGCACCTGCCAGATGAGGGTGACTCAACACTTGTCTTTACTTGTGGCACAGTACTGACACCCTTCCAGCTGGGGTTACCCTTCCAGCTGGGGTTACAGGTTGGACCGCAATCAGTTCAGAGAGGGGCATGTCAGTTAGATGAGTACCTTCCACAGTTTTAGTTTCAGTCTCAGTATAGAACTTAGTTCAGTTTTACAAAATCAGGACTATCAGACACAGTCACCCAGCTCAATATATAACTCAATTCAGTTCTACAGAATTAGGACTATCAGAAACAGTCACTCATCTATTAGTAATATAGTTATCAATAAACTCAGATATTAGTCATTCAGTTATTAGAACTCAATATCCAGTGTTACTATGATCTCAAACATAGCGTATGTAGATATGTGCACAGTATTGCATAAATAGCATTTCATTAGTTTTCATTATACATGTACTCTCATTTAGTTGTATTCATGATATCAGCCTACCTCACTTATCATACCAGTACATTCAAATTACTAATGCATACCTTTCCTTTTGCGCTATGATATTTTATATCATAGGTTCAGACGCACGGACTCCTGAACAAACTTAGCAGCCCATACTATTAGCAACAGACCTAGTGGTGAGTCCTTATAGTTCAAGGATAAAGTTATCATATCATTTCATTATTTTAGTATTCAGTTAATTTCAGAAGTCTAAATTAGTTGGGGACTTGTCCCATCAACTCCATATTCAGATAGATAGAGGCTTTCAGACTAGACTTTCAGACAGTATTCAGTTGTACAAATTATTATTATAGTTGGTATCCTTTATCAATATATTAGGTTTTGAACCTTATGGCATTTCAGCCTATTTTTTCCACATTTATTATAATATTATTACTCAGTGCTCACAGCAGATATTAATCATGGGTTAGCTTGTGGTCCTTTGGGGTCGTAAGCATCGTGTGGCATTTGGGGTGTAGACTCGGGGCGTTACATTATGAGATGTTCTATAACTCTTGTCTTAGAGGCAAGACTTAACCTAAGAGCTTTCACACCCTTAAGTTTACGTCAATATCAAATAAAGAAGATACTTTTTGTGAATTATTCAACTTTCTTTTCATTAGCAAAGAATAATAAGAGTCGAGCAAAAAGATAAAAGAGAAGAGAAGAAATAGGAAAAAAATAAAGATCGAGAAAAAAAGAGAAGAGAAAAATATGGGTTGGAAAAAATAAAATAAAGTTTGAGAAAAATAAAAAAAATAGAATGAGAAAAGAAAAAAATAAAGGTTGATACATGTGAATTTTTTTTAAAAAGGAAATGAAAAGTAAATAAAGTTTGAGAAAAATAAGATAAGAAAAATAAGAAAATAAAGGATGAGAAAAATAAATTAAAAAAAAAAAGAAGAATAAAAAAGTGAAAAGAAAAAAAGGAAGAAAAGAAATAGAATTTGTGAGACAAATGAACATGAAAAGTATAAAAACATTTGAAGTTAGAGGGGAAAAAGGTACTCGTCCTATTCATAAAAAGGAAGAAAGGCTAATTTCTAAAAAAAATTATGAAGGATAAAAAAATATAGTCATCCACTTTTGGGTCATCTCATGTAATTTGCTGCTTCTAGATGGTCAATAGCGAAAGTAATACTGTGCAGAATAGGTTAAAAGAATCTCCAGTAAGATTCTTTAATCAGTAAGAAACTTCAGTATTCTAACAATAAACAAACATGTTAATAGGTTTGGGTTTAGGAATCTTAAAATTAATCTTTAGTTCTGTTGGTATTGGAATTTCAAGGGCCATCCGTTATCCTCATTAGGTGTTATATATTAAGAATTGAAAATGAAATTTGATAACAACACAATGATAGAAACAGGAGTTCTTTTATTAATCAATATATAGAAATACTATTACAACATTGATCACTAAATAATTCCATTGGTGAACTTGAACCTGATAAAGAAAGAAGAGAAATGATTTAGGTAAGGAGAAGAAGAGGATCGAAGAAGAAGGGAAAAGTAGTTAGGGAATTGAAACTGAAGTTACCAGAATTTGCGTATATTTCACGCTCTTAATCGGTGTCTTTATAGACTCCTCAACTATTGAACTCATATCTACGAATTAGGCCTGATTCTACAATTGGGCCATTTTTATTCTCCAACCCGTTGACTGGCCTATTTCATTAAGAGATCACCTACCTTACAGGTGACATTATTTACAGTTGTACAACATAGTCATCTTATCCCTTTTACTTTTCTAATTTTCACAAACGGATACACTTTATAATTCCCTACGATGAATGACCTTGTCCTCGAGGTTATTGTGCAGCAAAAAACTCAGGAAATCGATACTTGATATACTCCCAATCTTTCCAAGTAGCGTTGTCCACGCCAAGTTTTCCCATTCAATTAAAACTTTCATACCAACACCATTGTTAACCTTAACTATTTTTCTACTTAAGATAGCAACGGGTTGAATCAAAACGTGTTCGGAGTCATCACATACCGGACCTTAATATTGAGGAGATATAGCTGGACCAAATAATCACTTCAACTAGGAAATATGAAAAATCAAATGTAGCTGTGAACCTGGCGGTAGTTCACGGCGATAAGCCACTTCGCCGACCCTCTATAACACCTTTTAAGGCCAAAAGTAACGCGCACACAAATTGATATTCTTGTGCATATCAATTGAAGATTGAAAATAAGGCTGTAACTTTAGGTAAGCTAGATCTCCCACTTCTAATGATCTTTTAGTTCTGAAATGGTTTGCATAGAACTTCATGCGTGCTTGTGCTTGTGTCAAGTTATCTCAAAATTTTTGAATCACCTATTGTCATTGAGCTACACTTAATTTGGCAAGGTCGTGGTTATAAAGGGGTAAAGAACCTAAGGGTAATTGAGCGGGGGGAGGAAGGGGGAGGGGGTAGTCGTATAAGGCTGGAAAATGAGTGGTTTTAAGAAAAGTATGGTAATTAGTGTTGTACCATAGTTCTGCCAAATGAAGCTACTTCACCCAGGATTTAGGATTATCAAAGACCATAGCACGTAAGTAATCCTCCATACAATGATTTAGTTGTTTAATTTGGCCATCCATTTGAGGATGATAGGTTATACTCATAGTAAGTTTAGTCCCAGTGTCTTTAGTCCCCAGTGTCTTAAAAAGGTGTTGCCAAAAATGACCAGTGAAACAAGTGTCCCGATCCAAAACAATGGTCTTCCTAAGACCATGTAATCTGTATATCTCCCGCATGAATAAGTCAGCCACATCTTGGGCAGTAAAAGGATGTTTGGTTGCTAAAAAATGCCCATACTTAGTAAATCAATCGATGACCACCAAAACTGCATTTTTACCATGGGAACAAGGTAGTCCTTCCATAAAATTTAGATAAATGTCTTGGCAAGCCTGTTGAGGAATAGGCAGGGGTTGTAACAACCCATAGAGGCGGGTCTGTTATTCTTCACCCGTTGGCAAACATCACATTCACTAACCCACTTACATACTTCCAATTTCAAATTAGGCCAATAAAATATAGAAGTGACTTTTTGTAAGTAGCTTGTTGACCTGAGTGACCTCCTAAGGAAGACTGATGCAAGGCCTCCAAAATCTTCTGTCTCAAAGTAATATTTCTCCTAATGTAGATTTTATTCTTGAACCTGATGATACCTTAGGATAAGGAATAGTCAGGAATACTGGTAGGAGAGATAATTAATGTGATCAATAACTAAGATGCAGTAGGATCAGCTGAATAATTGTATTCTACTTCATACAAGCAAGTAGCCTGAGTGGTAGACAAGGCCATGAGAGTAGAATCTTCCCCCTCCCTCCTAGAAAGAGTATCCGCCACCTTATTCTCGACCCCTTTATTGTATTGTACCTCATAATCCAAACCTAAAAGCTTAGTAAGACCTTTTTGTTGTAAAGAAGTGGTAACCTTTTGCTCTAATAGGTATTTTAGGCTTTGATAATCTGTTTTCATTATAAAATGTCCTCCTTAAAGGCAATGCCTTCATTTTTCTACAACAGATAGAACAAACATATATTTTTCTTATATGTGGACAGACCCCTGTGTTTGAGAGCTAAATCTCTGCCGAAATAAGCAATAGGTCTGCCTTCCTGCATTAAGACAACCCTCATGCCAGTAGAACAAGAATCAGTTTCTACAATAAAGGGCTTTGTAAAATCAACCATGGCAAGTATTGGTACAGTGGATATAGCATGTTTCATCTGTTGAAATGTTAATTCTACCTCCTCAGTCCTCTTAAATGAATTCTTCTTGAGAAAATTAGTTAATGGCTTGCTAATTATGCGATAGGACTAGACAAACCTCCCGTAATAACTTGTGAGTCCAGGAAACCCCTTAGTGCCTTGATAGACTTAGGAACAGGCCAAGTGACCATGGCCTCAATCTTTGCGGGGTCTGTGGCTTCACCTTGACCTGAGATTATATGACCCAAGTATTCCACCTTGTTTTGTCCAAAATAACATTTAGACATTTTTGCATACAACTGTTCTTTTTGCAATATTCTATCACTTTCCTTAAATGTTAAGCATGCATTTGTATAGATGAACTATACACTAATATATTATCAAATAAGACCAACACAAATTTCCTTAAATAGGGTTGAAAAACATAGTTCATAAGCCCTTGAAAAGTGGCAGGGGCATTAGTCAAGCTAAAGGGCATTACTTTGAACTTATAATGTCCTAAATGCAGTTTTATAGACATCAGTTTCCTTCATCCTTATTTGGTGGTACCCTTCTCTAAGATCGATCTTAAAGTAGATACAAGAGCCACTCAGTTCATCCATTAAATCATCCACTAGTGGTATAAGGAATTTATCCTTGATTGTCATCTTACTAAGTTTCCTATACAATAACAACAACAAACCCAGTGTATTCCCACCTGGTGGGGTCTGGGGGGTAAGATGTACGCAGTCCATACCTCTACCTCTAAAGAAGTAGAAAGGCTGTTTCCGATAGACCCCCGGCTCAAGACTCAAGACACGAGATACCACATAAATACATAGTAAAACACAGAACAAGATTACAAGATTACATAACATAAATACGGCACCCATAAGTAAAAGAAAACAAAGGAAAGTACCCAGATTCGTACTAAAACAAGGAACACGGAATCATAATAAGGATACTACCCCCACCAAGTAATTCTCTACACTAGCGACCCAAACTGGCCCTAGTCTTCTACCCTAATTCGCGTCCTCCAGACCTTCCTATCTAGGGTCATGTCCTCGATGAGCTGTAACTGCTCCATGTCCCGCCTAATCACCTCACCCCAGTACTTCTTCGGCCTACCCCTACCCCGCCTAAAACCATCCAACGCTAGACTCTCATACCTATGAACCGGGGCATCCATGCCCCTCCTCTTCACGTGTTCGAACCATCTCCATCGGACTTCCCGCATCTTGCACTCCACTGGAGTCACACCAACCTTCTCCCTGATAGTCTCATTCCGAACTCTATCCCCTTTAGTTAGCCTACACATCCAGCGCAACATCCACATTTCTGCCACCTTCATCTTATTAAGTTTCCTATAATCAATGTAAAACCTCCAAGTACCATTTTTTAAGCAATAAAACTAGGGATGAGAAAGGGGAATGGTTGGGTTGTATGATATCATTATGTAACATTTCGTTAACCTGTTTCTCTATTTTATATTTTTGAAAATAATTATACCTGTAGGGTCTAATACTGACTGGATTTGCATCACGTTTGATAGGGATGGAGTGGTCATGACCTCTATTTGGTGGCAAGGATTTTGGTTTAGAGAAAACCTCTAGAAAGTCTTGTAAGACTCTATTGATCTTATCAGGTATGACTATTTTAGACTCAACTGCAGTAGCTGCCAGTGTGAACATGTAAGCCCATAAAAGTTGACCCTTCTTCAGCAACTTGTTGACCCCAGATGTTGACAAGGACTGTAACTTTCTTTCTTCAGAATATCCATTTAATTCTACCTTTTTCCCTTAATACTAACCTGTAATTTACAACCAATGAAACCGAATAAGATTGGATTATATTGCCTCATCCTGTCCCCAATACCTTATCGCATCCACCAATCTCCAGTAGTTTAACTTTAAATTCAAACTCTACTCTATGTATATTCCATTTGAAGTAAGGGGAAGAATGGTAACTCATCAAATGACTCTTATTTGCTACAGTCATCCTCATAGGAAAGTTTTCTGGCACTACACACCCAAGTTGCTTAGCTTTTCTACCATCAATAAAACTGTGGGTACTACCACTGTCTACCAAAATTATAAGACCTTGCTTCCTATACCACCCCTTCAACTTGATAGTGGTTGAAGCAATAGTACCTGATAGTGCATGTAAACTGATAGATTCATCCAGAATCACTTCTTGAATCTCTGAAGGTCTCTCATAACATTTTTTACTGAATCTTCAAGTTTCTCTTCTTGTTCAGTGATTCCACTTAGAGTATTCAATTGCTTATCTTTACACTGATGCTCTATGAAATACTTCTTCCAACATCTATAATACTCCCCTCTTGCTTTTTTAGCCTCGAACAACTTGGACCCTGATAATGTTGAGTTATAATTTCCCTCTATTGGCATATAACTAAAAGATTTTGACCTGTAACACTAGTGCCTGTATTATAGTGGCTTGACTATTTCCTGATAGTTATTCTACTCCTCTTATTCATGGCATCTAAACACTCCTCCTTGTGTCTAGCCTTCTCTACAACTTGACTGAAAATGTATGGGTTTAATTTCACAGTATGTCTAATTTCTTCTTTCAATCCTTTAATGAAAAATCTCAACAAAAAATCTACAGAGATGGTGGGATATTTGATAAGAACCCAAGACTTCAAATCTTCAAGTTTTTCTAAATACTCCGTCAGTGTCCCTTTTTGTTCTACTCGCTTAGTTTTCCCTAGTAGGTTAAGATTGCTATTATCAGAATCATTAATATCTCGGGTCTGTGATCCAGGGTACCGGTGACATTAACGAGGATGTCTCGCACCATATTGGGGTGGGATGGATGAAGTGGAAGCTTGCGTCGGGGGTGCTGTGTGATAAGAAGGTGCCGCCCAAGCTTAAAGGCAAATTTTACAGGGTGGTAGTCCGTCCGACCATGTTGTATGGAGCGGAGTGTTGGCCAGTTAAGAATTCCCACATCCAAAAAATGAAGGTGGCAGAGATGCGGATGTTGCGCTAGATGTGTGGGCTGATTAGAGGGGATAGAGTTCGGAATGAGACTATCAGGGAGAAGGTTTGTGTGACTCCAGTGGAGTGCAAGATGCGGGAAGTCCGATTGAACTGGTTCGAACACGTGAAGAGGAGGGACATGGATGCCCCAGTTCGTAGGTGTGAGAGGCTAGCGTTGGATGGTTTTAGGCGGGGTAGGGGTAGGCCGAAGAAGTACTGGGGAGAGGTGATTAGGCGGGACATGGAACAGTTACAACTCACCGAGGAAATGACCCTAGAAAGGAAGGTCTGGAGGACGCGAATTAGGGCAGAAGACTATGGCAAGTTTGGGTTGCTAGTGTAGGGAATTATTTGCTAGGGGTAGTATCCCTATTATGATTCCGTGTTCCTTGTTTTAGTACGAATCTGGGTGCTTTACTCTGTTTTCTTTTACTTATGGCTGCCGTATTTACGTTATGTAATCTTGTAACCTTGTTCGGTGCTTCACTATGTATTTATGTACTATGTATTTGCGTGGTGTCCCGTGTCTTGAGCCGGGGGTATATCGGAAACAGCCTTTCTACTTATTTAGAGGTAGAGGTATGGACTGCGTACATCTTACCCCCCCACCCCACCAGGTGGGAATACACTGGGTTTGTTGTTGTTGTTGTTATTGTTGACTATACCCCTATTCAACTGGTAAGATAAAAACCAAGACTCGGCCCCTCCCATTCAAATGCAGCATGATAGTTTCTAATTATTTTTAGCATAAACTATGTGGTGATATCTGAAATACCTTTCACATTTTCGCAGCCACGACCTAGGTTCACCCTCCTCAGAGTAAGTACATTCTACCTTGGACCTCGTGAAGTGGTTGTACGATCTTCCATTAGAATTATCCTGGGAATCCATCATTCGAACTCTACTACCCAAAGTTTTTAAAGGATGCCTCTCTACTGGTCCACTACCGAGAATGCCATCCTTGTTCGCGAAGAATTTCTCCATCATCACATTCAATTTGTAATACAATTCGTCCATTTTTGAGATATTTGACTCCAATTTTTTATTAGTTTCTGTCATGTAGTTTTGAAACTGATTCTACAATTTTTTTACACTTTCCTCCATAGATTTTGCATGAGTTTCGGTTATAGTTATGGTGCCAAGAAAAGGCTTTGATACCACTTTGTTATGTACTAAGAATTGAAAATGAAATTTGATAACAAAACAATAATAGAAACATGAGTTCTTTTATTAATTGTGTAGAAATACTATTACAACATTGATCACTAACTAACTCCATTGGTGAACTTGAACATAAGAAAGAAACAAGAAAAATGATTTAGGTGAGGATAAGAAGAGGATCGAAGAAGAAGGGAAAAGTAGTTAGGGAATTGTAACTGAATTTACCGGAATTTGCATACGTTTCATGCTCTTAATAGGTGACTTTATAGACTCCTCAACTATTGGATTCATATCTACGAATTGGGCTGATTCTACAATTGGGCCATTTTTATTCTCTGACCCGTTGACTGGCCTATTCCCTTAAGAGCCCACCCACCACACACATGACTTTATTTATAGTTGTACAACATATTCATCTTATCCCTTTCACTTTCCTTATTTTCATAAACTGATACACTTTCCGCAATTGTTCAATGAACATTACATTAAGACTTTTTAATCTATCCCTTTTACCAACACCATGAATATAAACAAAATTTAATAAATAAAGAAAATCATTTTAGTTTTCTCATTGTAAGTGACTAATCTAATTACATGATTTGAGGATCAAAATTATGGCTGGTGATGCATGAGCTCCTACACATATTTAACCTCATTTTTAATTCTATCATATATTAAAGTATATTAGAAATAAGAATATACCATATTCAGAGCAAAACTTACTTACGTGAGAAATGAAGCTTTAAGAAGAAAGAAGAGAGGAGAATATCTAATGCTTGTGACTGATCTCTTCAATTATGAATCTGTGTTCCACATAATGTGGGTTAAATAATATATATACATGACTTGAAATAAATTAATAAAACCAGATAATAAATAAGATATTGGGCCTTATACACTGTATGGGCATCATACAAAAATATATACACAAATACAATGGACTAGCCCACTCCACTAATAGCTATGGTCTTATCATGTAGCTTAACACCCCCCCTCAAGTTGGAGGGTGAGATAACTCCCAACTTACGAAGATGAAAGTGATGAGTAGCACCAGGTTAGGCCTTCGTGAAAATGTCAACCATTTGAGAAGCACTCGGAGTGTGATGCAAAGTGATCAAGCCAACACCTAGTTTAGCCCGGACAAAGTGGCAATCCAACTCCATGTGCTTCGTGCGCTCATAGAATATAGGATTCTTGGCGATATGAATATTAGACTTGCTATCACAAAACATTGGAACTGGTAGAGAAGAGTGCAGACCAAATTCAGAAAAGAGATGGAAAAGCCAAGTAAGTTCACCCATAGCCTTATTCAACGAGCGATACTCAGATTCAGCAGATGAAAGGCACACCACTGGCTTTTTTTTGGACTTCCAGATAATCAAATTGCCTCCAATTAAAATGCAAAACCAAGTGATTGAACGACGACTATCCGGGCAAGAAGCCCAATCACTGTCACAAAAAACTTGTAAAGAGAAGTCAGCAGAATTATTAAAAAATAAATCAAACCCATCAACTTGCCATCCAGGCTACGGTAAACCTTAGGCTGCTCCAAAGGATCACCCATGTCAGCAGACAACTTACGATTTAGTTCCAAAGGGCAAACCACAGGAGATTAAACATCATAATGATAATCAATAAGCAGATCATGAACAAATTCACTTTGATGCAAGAGAACACCAAAGTCACAATATAACACTTCAATACCAAGAAAATAATACAACAAATACAAATTTTTTATCTTAAATTATTCATGGAGGAACAACTTAAGATCAGTAATTTCTTTGAGATCAGTGCCAGTCAAAATAATATAATCAACAAAGACAGCCAAGATGACAAGAGAATCCTCCAAACCTTTAGTGAAGAGAGAGTAATCATTAAGAGAATGGGCATAACCCCTCAATTAAAGGGCATGAGTCAACTTGGCATACCATTAACGAGAGGCTTTCCAAAGCCCAAATAATGATTTATTGATTTTGCAAATCATAGAAAAAGAAGAATTAGAAACAGTAAGTCCAAGAGGCTGTTTTATGTAAACTTCTTCATCCAAATCCCCATGGAGAAAAGCATTGTTAACATCAAGTTGAAAGAGAGGCCAACGATGCTTAATAGCCAAAGTCATAAGGGTCTTGATAGTGGAAATTTTGACCATTAGGAAAATATTTCATGAAAATCAACACCTTTAACCTGAGTACCCCCTGGACCACCAATCGAGCCTTATATCTTTCCAAAGAATCATCATCCCTATACTTGATCTTGTAAATCCACTTACAACCAATAGGTTTCTTTCCATAGGGAAGTGGGACAACAGACCAAGTATTAGTGGACTCCAAAGCAGAAAACGTTTATCTCATTGCATCTTGCCACTAAGGAAATGCAGCTTCCTGAGAGTAATTGTGAGGCTTACAAATAGATTGTTAACCATGTAGAGAAGCCCAAGAAGAAGAATAGGTGGAGTAAGGAAGAAAGGAAGAATGACACATAAAATCTTGAAGATAAACAGGGGGATGGGACACCCTAGAAGACTTTCTAGAAGGGGGAACAGAAGCTGGAATAAGGGGTACTAAAGCAGGGGATAAAGTAGACTCATGTGTAGAGACAGGAGCAGTTGGAGGAGATGTAGGGTCATCAAAGAAAGAAACAGGAAATAGACAAGAAAGTAGGGTATGGAAAGAGAGTAAATGGAAAGGAAAAGTGGTTTCATGAAAGGTAACATCCCTAGAAATGAAACAAGTCTTGGAGAGAAGGTTATAAAGTTTGTCACCCTTTTTAGCAAAAGGATATCCAACAAAAACACAATGAATTAGAAGGGGATAATTTATCTCTATGAATAATAGGGATAGTTGAGTAACACAAGTACCCAAAATCCTTGAGGTGGGAATAGGAGGGTGATTTATGATGAAGTAATTCAAAAGGGCTCTTGTGATGCAAATTAGGGGAAGGGAACCGATGAAAAAGGTAAGTGGCTGTTAAAAGACAATCCCCCCAGAACCTAATAGGAAGATGGGACTGAAAAAGCAAAGCCCTAGCAGTTTTTAAGAGAAATTTATGCTTTCTCTCAATAACTCTATTCTGTTGAGGAGTGTAGAGACAAGAATTTTGGTGAATGATGCCTTTGGAGGCAAAGAACTGAGAACCAGACAAAGAAGAGCCAAGTTCTAAAGCATTATCACTACGAACTACCTTAACATAAGCATTGAACTGAGTTTCCACCAAAGTGAGAAAAGCCTTAAGAAGATCAAATGCATTACTTTTGGAACCCATTAGATGTGTTCAGGTAGCACCAGAATAGTTATCAATAATGGTGAGGATATAACAAAACCCATCATAAGTAGTAGAGTGATAAGGCCCCCAAGTATCAATATGGATCAACTCAAAAGAGGAAGATAAAGAGGAAGTGTTATCAATAACAGGTAAATGAGGTTGTCTAGCTAAGGGACAAATAAGGTAGGTGAAAGACTGCTTGTTGAAGAGACTGCCAGTAAGACTAGGTGTTGATACCTAATTTTAGCCCTCCATGATTAAGTTTAATCTTGAGTGTCTTTGCTTTTAAATAAAATTACAATATTTAATTTTCAGATTAAAAAATCAAGTATTTATCTAGGTAACTTTGTCATTTTAAGTAGCGATTATATTTTTCGTATCCATATATACGAGATTTTATAATTTCATTACTTAAATAATCAATTTACAAAAAATAGATTTTAATCAAGCATTATTTTGAAAATTGATTCAAATAGTTAAAGATTTTATTTAACCACTATTTAGTCTCAAAATAATTTATTTAAGAAAATATATTTCTTTGGTTTTTTAAGAAGCTCGGGACTAAGTTGGATGTAAATTCATTTCTAATTTCGATTCAATTTAGCCAATTTATTGAATTAACCATAATTGAAATTGATTTGGTCATAATTGCAATGCAATTAACCAATTAATTTATCAATTTGGTTGAAATTTAAATTAATTGACTAAGGATCTGAAATATTGGCTATTCAATAAATAATTTAATCCTACCATTTGGCTATATTTTAAATGGACCAAGAACCCTTTCTTATTTTATAGAATGGGCCACAAAGTGGCCCAAATTACCCCAGCCCATTCCACACAACCCGACCCAAATCCTCACCTTTCCTCTTTTTTCCATTACCATAAACGAGTAACATCAACAACAATACATAATAACAACACAACCACGACAAAAACCCATTCAACGACAATATTCTATTAGGAAGCAAATCAATCCCACATCGGAGAAATAAAGGATACATGTCCAATATTTAAGAATCTCACCCAACTCCACTAGTATGAGGCCTTTTGGGAGGTTCCCAAAAATAAATTCGTGAGGGCTTGGCCCAAAGCGGATATTATCATACTAGTACGGAGTTTGGGTGAAGTTACATGTTGTCCTAACAAGTGGTATCAAAGCCCAGTTTCGGGTGTGTCAAAGTAGTGGACCGAGTGTATCGGAGTAGTGGACTGCATTTGGTGAGAAGTTATCGGTATAACAACAAGACTGGAGATCTTCAAGTGGTGCCTTGTATCGAAAATCTTCCTGACAAGTGGTGGTCAAGCGGTGTGTCCCGTTGGGTGAGAACGGTGGTATAAGATGTTTGGCAGATCATGTGAAGTGACCTAGTAGTTGAGATCTACTGTTGATGCCTTGTGTCGAAAGTCTTCTTGACAAGTAGTGGTTAAGCAGTGTGTCCCACTGGTTGGTAATGGCGATACTAAATGGTTAATGCGATTAAATTGATTATCGCTGAATGAGAGGTCACAAGTGGTGTGGTCTTGGTTTGAGGGGAGGATCGTTGGGAAGCAAATCAATCCCACATAGGAGAAATAGAGGAAACATGTCCAATATTTAAAGTTTCATGCAACTCCACTAGTATGAGGCCTTTTGGGGGGTGCCCAAAAATAAATCTGTGAAGGCTTGGCCCAAAGTGGACAATATCATACTAGTGTGGAGTTACACGCGAACCCAACAATTGATATTAGAGCCCAGGTTTGGGTGTGTCGGAGTAGTGGACTACGGTTGGTGAGAAATTCCTGGTGTGACGACAAGATTGGAGATCTGCAGGTGGTGCCTTGTGTTGAAAGTCTTTCTAGCGAGTGGTGGTCAGGCAGCATGTCCCGTTTGGTGATAACGACGGTACAAGATATTTGGAAGATCATGTGAAGTGACCCAATAGCTGAGATCTATGGTTGATGCCTTGTGTCGAAAGTCTTCTTGACAAGTAGTGGTCAAGCGACGTGTTCCACTGGTTGGTAGTGGTAGTAAAAGATGGCTAGCCAGATCTAATGGATTATCGCTGAAAGAGAGGTCACGAGTGTTGTGGTCTTGATTTAAGGGGAGGATTATTGGGAAGAAAATCAAGCCCACATTGGAGAAATAGCGATACATGTCCAATATTTAAGAGTCTCACCTAACTCCACTAGTATGAGGCCTTTTGGGAGGTGCCCAAAAACAAATCCGTGAGGACTTGACCCAAAGCGGACAATATCATACTAGTGTGGAGTTTGGGTGAAATTACACGCGGTCCCAACGCATTCAACAACAACACACAATAGCGATGTCAACATCAACATCGACGACCACCCAGCAAACAATGACAAAATCACCAACCGCTCCGACCCGTAAATCAACCCGATACCATTGGCAGACCCAACTTTGGCCAACAATGACTGATACCCGACCCAACACTGAAACTCAACCAACAAAGATCTAAAAATCACGAAAAACTCTATCTTTTCATCTTATCTCTAAATTTTGCAGGCCTTGGAGCCATCTTTTTGACTTTCTTGCTCAAGATTGTTACAAAATCCAAAATCCAATCCAAATCAGAAGGGTCAGTTCAGAATTCGAATTTTAGGGATATGTCTTCTCTATTTTTAAATAGAAAAATCAGTGTCTTCCACTATAAATAGAGATTGAGGGGAAGAAGGCAAGGGGGGAGAGAATTTTTGGGGAAAAATTTGAAGATTCGGGAGGCGCATGCTTCTAATCTTACGGAACTGAAAATTCCAAGAAACAAACTAAGAAAAAACTCCATTCTGACAAAAAATTAAACTCCGAAGGGTCAACATTTAAATTCTGTTGGAAGTTCGTCGTCCCAGTGAGATAGGTAACTTTCTTGTTTCCTTTTATTTTTCATGAGTTCCTGTTTTCGTTTGGTATTTGTAGTGCTTAAACTTCGTTTCTTTTCTGTTTTTGTTTGGTATTTGTAGTGCTTAAATTTTGTTTCTTGAAGTATTTTTGGATCCCATGTTTGTTTATGATGTTGTTTCTACTTCCAGTTGTTGGTAGTGTCTAGGTTCCTTTCCTATCGATTATTGCTTTGTTGTTTGTAGTCAAATCTAACGATTAGCATAAGAGTAGTTTTCTTTCCTTTTTAATGTTGAGCATTTTTCTCTGGATTTTGGTATTCTCCTTGCTGTTACAAATTAGATTAAAAAGGTTAAAGATTTATTTCTGATTGCTTCCTTCGTCCTCCAAAGTTTCTGAAGACTGTTTGCTTAAGTTGATGTTTGCATCATTTTGATCGAATTCCTCTGTTATGTGTGAGGGTCATTTTCTTTGGCTCGTATCTAGAATATTTATTTATTCACACTCAAACGGTCACACATTCGGAAAGCATGAAGACTATTGATTAGTTAGTGAATGTTTGCAATCTAATTAACCGAAAACACAGTTCTTTGCAAAGATGATGTGAAGCTCGGGAAAGGCCGTTAAAGGTTTTGTCATTACAACAATTTGGCATAGTTGAGTATACTTGTTATTTAGTTGTGATTTTTCTTTCTCCATCCCTCTTTTTTTCATATGGACTCTATAACTTGAGTATGTCTTTTTTTTTTTTTATATCCAAACCTCTTGAAATTTTAATTAGTTGCTAGAACAAATCAAACTTGAGCCTTTTAATGCTTTTTTTTTTTTTTTTGAATTCTGATTGATGTCTGGATACGTGAGGTTATTTATTTAATTAATTTATCGTAAAGGGTTAAAAGCCAACTTGTTTGACAGTTAGTTGAATCTATAGTATAGTCCGTCCTTTTTAGCCATGTGTGGTAATAAATTGAGATTTTATTTCATTTTTTGCAATGACTATTTGTTGTGTATATCAAGTTGGGACTTATATTCCTTTATGGGTTTAAAATCAAGTACCTCCCTATTTTGGATCAAATATTGAACCGCCTTCAAATAGTTTAATCTATGACTTCATTTCGACTAGTTTGAATGTATAGTTTAAGTATTAGGCGAACCATCACTTTGTTGGTCGCTTTCCTTCTTTCGTTAGAAATAATAATAATAAATAATAGTAATAATAATGTCTTCCCAACTATCTCTTCATGCTCTTGGGTGTTAGTATTTTTATTTGTGTGAAAAAGTGTTAAAAATTCAGAATTTTTGGCTTTTCTTTTCTAAAAATGTTTGGATGTATGCATTCATTCTTGCACTTTTTTTTTTTCCTTTTCCTGGAAAATTCATTGAACCATTGGAAATCATTTCAAGTTAAATTTTATTTCATAAAGAAATACGTACCTAATCTTTATCTTTTCTATATTTTGCATGAATCCATCTTGAACGTGTCCCATCGGACTCCCCATTCCTTCGCATTCAATGTCCGTCGAGTCGAGCCTCATTGAAGTCCAAATTTGGACTGATTTACACAGGATAGCACACATAAACAGGCTGGTATATGCTGATATACAATGTGTATAAACTGAAAGTCGTAGCTTCATACCATCATACAGTGTGCAATGAAATAGGGAGAGTGAATATGCTGATTTATACGTTGATATACAGTATATACGTTGAAATATACACAAAAACGCAAGGGTGAAGGACTGTGATATACAGTCAGTATACAGCTGGGTATACACTGCAGAAATGGACCAAAAGTCCATATAGGTTGGCCCAAAAGCTGGACAACTTTATTGATGGGCTAACTTAGGGTCCAATTTTAATTCTTATATTATTTTTGTAGCTATTTGTGTTGACTAACTTTTTAATCAATTAACCTAGATAAACCCCTATAGTGTTGCCATTTTATTTTGGATAAACAATATAAATCCCATCCTTAATGAAACTAATTACATAAGATCCCGAATTGATTTTCTCTCTCCCCGATTTGAAAAAGTACTTATACATGTCGTTGTATCTCATATGTATCTGCAATGTATGATGAAACTGTTATGCCTAAAATTATAAAAATAAAATTAGAAACCAATATTCTCTTTCCTAATTAAGAGCTGTAATTAATGCACTAATTTTGTGGAGGCTTAAAAATACTAAATGTAATTCAAATTCAAAAATATTCAAACAACACCATAATTTTATTTTTTTTTGAAATTGCGATTTGAAATTCAATTTGAAAAAAAAAAAAGCCAAAAACATTTGTTTTCCTTCGTTTTACAGCAGACTGTCAAAAACAAAAAAGATAACCTTATACAATAGTTAAATATGTATGTGTCCACCTTATACATTGTATATTTATGTATAATGTTATCATGAAAATTAATGTAAAACATAAGATTTCTAAATATGTAATTCAACCTTATACATAGTATATCTATGTATAATATTATCAATAAAACTAATGTAAAACATAAACTTTCTAAATGTATAATGTAATACTATACATATTATAACATAACGTATAAGGTTACAATTGTAAAATATAATGTACCCAACGTATATCAAAATATATCAATGTAATGTATTATAAAAAAGTATTAATGTATAAGAAATGTGTAAAATATTATAAAAAAAATATTAACGTACAAGAAACTATTTACTGAAATAAATAAATTAGTATAAAAAATCTACCTTTCTAATGTATACTGCTTTCCTTAAATCATGCGAAAACAAGCCCATAAATCATAATAATCTGACACAGGAATAAACTACTGAAGATTTGTACCAGATATACACAATAAATATTCACAAGTAAATATACACAGTAATTACTTGTGTTCGACATATACACAAGAAATTATGTTCACACTATCTCTTTTTATATATTCAAGTATGAAGAAAGTTGTGTACTGGAGATTTGTACAAGATATACACATAAACTATATGATCGATACCGTGCAATTTCCTGGTTTAGGAGGACGTTGTCTACTTTCTTTGGTGTCTGGTAATTCTGGGGGGGGGGGGGGGGCGAGGGGGAGATTTGAGGAAAAATCGAAATAACTTTTTATTTAAATGAAGAAAGTGATAAAGCTAATTAGATCAGTTAATGCTTTATAACTGAAAAAAAAAATTAAAACTCCCAAATCATGTTAGCAAGGTTTTAGGCGAAAAGTACAGAGTACAATATTGGAGGAAAATATGGTGGTTTGGGATGTATGAGAAGAAAAAGAGAGAAAAGTAAAAAGGAGGGATTTGTGTAATTAATATGAGATATTTGTAATTACTTTTCAAAATAGGGATATTTTGTAATAACTAATAGTTAATTTGTGTATATGTAATTTTTCCTTTTTATCTTAGTTTTCTTTATTTACGTCATAATTTTTTAATTTTTTAATTTTTCAATTTTTCACCTAATTTATATCATCTAAAATGGATTAAATGAATTCCTTCAATTTTTCCCTTAAAACATCTTTTAAAGATTAAGTATTTTGTTTGTTTTGTTCATATAATTAATGGTTTATTTTAGATTAAAGAAATTTTCTCCAAAATCTAAGAAACTAATTTATTTTGAAAATCAACCTTTTTCAAAAGATTAGCAAAGCACTTTTAATCAAATACTCTCTTAATATTTTATCTCTACATAATCGATTTTTTCTATAATAATTAATAATAAGAAAATAATTTCGTAATCTTTTCTTTCTCCACGAAAGCAAAATCATTTTTCTCTTAAATTCGGAGAATCGTAACTTAGCTTAATTCAAGTGAAATATTTTTCCTTAGAATAAATAAATGTCTTTTTAAACGTTTAAATAAATAAATTTTATATTTTTCTATGAAATCAAGTCTTTGCGAAAATTACTCACATTTAGTTAGTCAAGTTAGTTTTTATGGTAAACCATTTTAAACGGACACTCTAAGTATCTTAAAAACCTTCTTAGGGCATTGATTGAACCCTTACTTAGAATCTCTAGTTTCAAAGGTTTATTTCTGTTTTTGGACTTTTGAAACTCTTTTAAATTTTGTTGATTTTTCTATACAAATCAAGTGGCGACTCTATGAATTTTCTTAAAATTAATTCAAATATTTTAAAATAGTTTTAAGAAGGTTAAAATCATTTTCTCGCCATAAGAAATCTGAAAAGGATAAAACAACAATGGCGACGCCGCTGAGAATTTATCTAGGTTCTAACCAAAAAGAAACTTTCTAACTTGTTGTGGATTATTATTATGTGTTTATTTGTTTAAATTTCATATAAACTAGCATTCCATTCATATTTCCTCCACTTCGAAAAACTGACACTCACACACATTGTACACATGGATTGTATATTGTACTTTCCCAGAATTCTTTCAAATCACTTATTTTAGAGAGTCGGTACATATATGGAGTAAGCGGGAGTTTTACTGTCGTGGGACCACGTGCCTTCTCATATAATAAATCCAAGTCCGTGTCTACCCAAATCTTAGCAAAACTTAAGAGAGAACGTTACCACCCTTGATTTAGGCTATGCATGCATAAGCCTTAGGTGGTTTGACCCAAGGTGTCATCCCACAAATTTAGGAAACACCCTTATGTCAAATGGGTTCACGACCCAAAGACGATCATCATATTATGTGCAGAGATAATGATAAATTGATCCAACTCAAAATTTAAGTAAATTGAGTTTGGAAATATAACTCCAAACTCGAATAATGTCATTAAATAAAGTTTGAATCAATTTATCAGAATCTCAATTGATATTTTTGACACAAGGCTTGCCTTTGGCTTGAAAGGTCCCACGCATGCTAGGACGTGTAATAATTGTTTATGTGCTAAAGTATTTTATTGTTTTGCTCTGTCTATGTTTGTATATGTGTGTGTTTAAAGAACATATGTTTGGCTTGAAACAATACTAGTCTATTATTCCTATTTCAAAGTACTAGAGCGTTAATAAGCATATAAGACTCAAAATCGGAACCTACCAAAATACCTTTAGAAGTTCATTGATAGAATTCCTTCCAATTTACCCAATCATTTTCAAATTTCATTAGGTTATTATCTAATTCACATTGATCACGTTGTCCTCACAATTCGCTTTTCCCGTATTTAATTATAATCAAAACTATCCAGACATTCTATTAATAAAAAGACTATGTTGTCTTTAAAGCTTTCAAATAAGCCTTTTTGTATGTTTATTTAAATCACTTAGTTCATCTTGTTCCAAGTCTTATTTTTCTCACCAAATTCAAGATCTGTTGAATGATCAAAGTTCTGATCATTCAGATAGTTTCTCAAGTGTCATATTCTTCAAATTCTGAACTTAGTCTATTTCAAATCAAATATATGTCATTTGTTTCATATATTACTTTGGTCAATCATCACTATCATGAACTAACTTTTTATTTTTTGAGTGTTTTTCTTTCCTTTTAGAGAGAGACTGATTTGTGTTGGTAGTCAAAACTTGCTCATTACATAAAGACAAAGTAATTGCTGCCAGAATATCAGTATTTTACACAGTCTAAGGTTAGGAAAGCAACTATAGATTCATCAGCTCTTTCTTGGGATAACCGAAGGACTCGTTCAACTATGGATCCTAGTTTGATTAACATAAATACTTCATCTGAGTCAGTTCCCACCTTTTCTGTGGCAATGGACATGAGTGTCTCGATAGGAAGGGAAATAACCCCAGAGCTCGTTGCCGGTTTGGAGCAAAAAATTGTCGAGCTAAGGCTTATGGTGATGCAAAGAAAAACATCTTATGAGACTCCTCCAAATATGACTCTGCCTCCTGATGCTCGACAAAAGGGATCTATGCTTCTAACGTTAGAAGAAGTTGATCAGAAAGGTCATTTTGCTCATGTTTATAAGAATGCACTTTTGTATACACATTTGATCGTCCAAAGGTTCAGAACACACCCTTGTCACACTATGCTCCGCCAGTGTACAACTATTCTACCACCCCACCGGTAATATAAACTCAAGGGTTATACCGCATAGATGTTAATCATTATGTTGAAATGGAGAATGATCCAAGAATGTACACTGATGATATAATGAATAAAAAGATCAAGGCCTTGGAAGATGCAATGAGGAGTCTTCGGGGGCTTGGGAATAACCAAAGAGGTATGAAGGGTTGTATGTATTTCCTGAGATTGAGTTGCCTCCTGGTTATAAGATCCCAAAGTTTGAAAAGTTTGATCGGTTTGAAAATTCTTTCTTTCACTTGAAAACTTATTGTGAAAAGTTAATTGGTGAGGGAAAGAATTAAGGAATACAGGTCAAACTATTTAGTCAAAGTTTGAGTGGAAAGGCTCTAAAATGGTATGCCAAGTAAGATGTGACTAATTGGCGCACTTGGGATGACCTGGAAAATGCTTTTGTGGATCACTACAAGTTTCATATCGACATTATTCCTGATAGAATCTCTATCACAAAGCTAAGACAGAGGTCAAATGAGAATTTATATGAATAAGCCATACACTGGAGAGAAAAAGGGACTAGGGTACATCCCCCAATGGAAGAAAATGAGATGATCAGTTACTTCATCCATGCACTAAATCCCAAATATTTTGACCGCATGATAACAATGGCTGGAAAAACATTTATTGAAATTATCAAGACTTAAGAAATGATTGAAGATGGCCTCAAGAGAGGAAGGATAATAAATTTGATAGAGCTGCAGTCCACTCACAAAGCCTTCCAGACTGGCTCTTTCGAAAATGGGAAGAAAAAAGAGAAGGAAGTAATGGGAGTAATGACTCAAGAAAATTCTTCCAATTACAAGAAACCTCCTCGATATCAACCAAATACTCGACATGCTCACTATCGGTCTTCAATGCACAAGCGACATATCATGCTCAACCTCCACCACAAAACTATCAAAATAATGCTCCTCGTGCCAATCCTGAAAAAAACCTCCCAGAATGTTCACGCCGCTGGCAGAATTTCTTACTCAGCTTTTTGAAAGGTTGAAAGACGCAAAACTACTTCATCTGGGGGAAGAAGAACACCTCTTCTAATTGGTACGATCCAAACAAACGATATGCTTACCACTCTGGAGCTATTAGAAACGATACAGAAAAATTTATCACTCTTAAGCACAAAATTCAAGATTTAATTGACAACAAAGTGATAACGCTTAAAGAATCTCCAGCTATTGCTAACAACAATCCATTGCCCAATCACAAGAAGTAGTTATTGACACCATCAAGCAAAAGGCTTACTTTTAGCGTCCTTCTATCCTGCATTGGGAAGTTATTGTTTTCTTTTCTTGTAATCGTACTTACTTATTTCATTCCTTGAAATTGTATTCAGTTTCTTTATTTCCTTGTAATCGCACTTTATGATTTGATTTCCTTATAATTGCACCCTTTTAGTTGTAATGAACTATGTTCGATTGAATTTCTCTTGTGGAATATGTAGGCGGCCTATGTTGGATTCGGTCACATTATTAAAAGTATCAAATATCCCTTTTATTTGTATGAACTACATTTGACTAGAATTCCTAAGAAAGGGATACGTAGGCGGCCTATGTCAGCTTCGGTCAACCCCTTGAAAGATTTATCTTTCTGTTTTATATTGAAACTACATTTCCTACCTCAATGAAAAATGTAGGCGCTACACTGGATAGATCATATTTTTTAAAAAATGTTTATAGAAATTATGGCAAATTTTTTAGAAAGATACCAAAAATTCATCAAAGGGTCTTTTCCCAAGTTAAATGAAGATGACATTGAAGTATATAACTGGGGTAGAAATTTTTTAGAAGGTCTCAAAAAATATCATAAAACTTGACACCTTCTACAAAGTTGAAAATCAGATGTAGCTGAAGCTGAAATTGGAGCATAACTTTTGAAATTCTCTATACTTAAAGTACTCTACGTCAGAAACAATTCAAGTTTTTTGCATTTTGGACAGGGGTAAAATTTTGAGAAGATCTCAAAAATTCCATACTACATAAGTTATAAGAAAGTTCGGGAGTCATGTTATAGACCATGACAGAATTTTTAAGGAGGACCCTCAAAAATTTTACAGAAGTGGTATTACAAGATCAGAAAAGTTTGCAAATCTATGATCAACAAAGTGCATCAGGAGAGCAAGCCAATACCAACACAGTCAGTCTCTCAAAAACTAAGAATTTTTCTTTGGATGAAGAAATAATGCAGTCACAAAATTGACAATATTATGCATGGCACAGGGCATTATTAGACCCACTGTGACCTTGCCATAATAATCCAGACAGCTTTTTCCCCTCATTTTTCTCTTGATTTATGTTTCTATTATTTTGTTATGATCGATAACACTTTCTATGATTTTATAGACAAATGATTGGACATAACACGAAGATGTGGAGATATTATTCGAACTACTATCTATAAATCATAATGAGTCAAGCAACTTCATCTTTATCTTTAAACTTTACCCATTTGCTACACTCATAATAAATTATTGTATTACTAATGAGTGTTGTTCAAGTTGTACAGGTGACTTTATCCAGAATCACCTCCCAGAAAAATGCAAAGTATCCTCTCAAAGTTTGAGGATCTAAACCAGAAGATCAAGACATGCACAAATCCTTCAAAGGACTCTTGATTCAAAGGATGCAGTTTAATGAATCACATCTTATTTGGTTCATCCACCCTTTCAAAAGTACACATCTTATATGTAGGTTTTCACCCTTTAAGAAGATATATTTGGATCGTCACCCTATTCAAAGTGACAAGTTATATTCAATATTGGTCGTCCTTCTTTCAATGATACACAGTGGGTCATCACACCCATTCAAGTTGCACGTTACATTAAAGATAGGTCGTCCGCCTTTCAATGAGATACGTTGGGCAGTCACCCCATTCAAAGTGACAAGTTATATTCAAAATGGGTCATCCGCCCTTCAATGAGACATGTTGGACCGTTACTCTATTCTAAGTGGGATTTTACATTTTAAATGGGTCGTCTGTCCTTCAATGAGACACATTGAACCGTCACTCCGTTCAAAGTGGCATATTATATTTAGAATGAGTTGTCTGCCCTTCAATGAGACATATTGGACCATCACTCCGTTTGAAGTGGCATGTTACATTTTAAATGGGTCATCCGCGCTTCAATGAGACATGTTGGACCGTCACTCTGTTCAAAGTGGCATGTTATATTCAAAATGGGTCATCTGTCCTTCAATGAGACATGTTGGACCGTTACTCCGTTCAAAGTAACATGTTACATTTTAAATGGGTCGTCCGTCCTTCAATGAGACATGTTGGACCGTCACTCCGTTCAAAGTGGCATGTTATATTCAAAATGGGTTGTCTTCCCTTCAATGAGACATGTTGGACCGTCACTCCATTCAAAGTGGCATGTTTCGTTTTAAATAAGCCGTCTACCCTTCAATGAGACACGTGGGATCATCACTCCGTTCAAAGTGGCATGTTATATCAAGATAAATCATTTGCTTTTTGCTGGTGCATGTTAGATTGTCACCTCTTTCAAAGTGACATAATATTTTCAGAATAGATTCGACTATCTGATCATAGAGTATTCAAACAGGTTTGCACCAATTTATGTTTGGATAATTCTACATTTGCAACTAACTATTTTGTTTGAGATATTGTCCAGATCATACGAAAGGATGAAATTCTCAATTCAAAACCACAGGTGTGGATGACTCCAAAAAATAATGTAGTACAATGAGGAATTTTTTCTTAGTAGCGAACTGGGACATAGTCCAAAGAGGAATTTCAAACTGTTTGGACGCAAGCTAAAGAATGACTTCCGCCATCATCAAACCACACCCCTATTCTAAGGCATGTGGGATATTTTGAGATATTCTGGTTTTAGTTTCACTTTCAGGATACTTCTAAACTCATACCAAAAGTAACCCTTTTTTTTTAAGTTCGAGTGATAACGCACTCAGAGTTTTGGAAATTATGTTTAGGTAAATTCTTGCCTATGGATGTGCAGGATCTCACATTCATAGTTAAGAGATTACCAGCTTCTTTTCCATAAGCTTAAATAAATTATCACTCATCCTGAGCCAAAGATCATCTAAAACAAAAGACTATCTTTTCTACCGATTGAGCCGAACTACAAGCATTCTGATTTCCTGAATCATTGGGATATGTAGGCTGAGCACCATGTGAAAAATTCGACTGCATCCAAACTCCCCCGAATTCTCTTATTCCATAGCTTTTTGATTTCACCAAAATTTGAAACTCGGAATAGCTCGTGATTTCTTTGAAAATCATTCTTTAAAATCAAGCTTTATGAACTACAAGTGACCTGAATTCTCATGTAAACTAAGATTTGTAGGAAACCCGATACTGAGGCTCAGCCATAACTCTCTAAAAACTCTTGCGAAAACCAACCTCTTTCAGAAATGAATTTGTGGTCGGACAAAATTAGAAACGTCAAACTCCCTTTGCCCAGGGTTACTTGCATGCACCCTACCCAAAAGGAGGGGGCAGTTGTTGGCACCTAATTTTTGTCCTCCACGACTAAGTTTAATCCTGAGTGTCTTTGCTTTTAAATAAAATTACAATATTTATTTTTTGGATAAAAAAAATCAAGTATCTATCTAGGTGAATTTATCATTTTAAGTAGCGATTATATTTTTCGTATCCATATATACGAGATTGTATAATTTCGTTACTTAAATAATCAATTTACAAAAAATAGATTTTAATCAAGCATTATTTCGAAAATTGATTCAAATAGTTACATATTTTATTTAACCACAATTTAGTCTCAAAATAATTTATTTAAGAAAATATATTTGTTTGTTTGTTTAAGAAGCTCGGAACTAAGTTGGTTGTAAATTCATTTCTAATTTCGATTCAATTTAGTCAATTTATTGAATTAACCATAGTTGAAATTGACTTGGTCATAATTGCAATGCAATTAACCAATTAATTTATCAATTTGGTTGATAATTTCATAATCTTTTCTTTCTCCACGAAAGCAAAATCATTTTTCTCTTAAATTCGAAGAATCGCAACTTAGCTTAATTCAAGTGAAATGTTTTTCCTTAGAATAAATAAATGTATTTTTTAAATGTTTAAATAAATAATTTTTACATTTTTCTATGAAATCAAGTCTTTGCGAACATTAGTCACGTTTAGTTAGTCAAGTTAGTTGTTTTGGTAAACTGTTTTAAACGGATACTCCTAAGTGCCTTAAAAACCTTCTTAGGGCTTAATTGAACCCTTACTCGTAATCTCTAGTTTCAAAGGTTTATTTCTGTTTTTGTTCCTTTGAAACTCTTTTAAATTTTCTTGATTTTTCTAAAAAAATCAAGTGGCGACTGTGAATTTTCTTAAAATTATCTCAAAAAAATTTCAAATCTTTTGAAATAGTTTTAAGAAGGTCAAAATCATTTTCTCGCCAAAAGAAATCTAAAAAGGATAAAGCACTAGGAATGCACTTCATTTTAGAAAAAGGAGCATGCTGAAGGCAACTGGAATGAGATGGTCTTGAATGCCAACAAAACCGACGAAAAAAAACACAAAATCCAAGTAAAACGTCAACGGAAGCACCGAGAGACAGTGGTGGCAAATCCATGAAGATTCCGACTAACCCATTGTAGCAACGCACAGAAAACACCAAAAATCGGATGAAACCAAAACCTTCAAGCTAAACCAGAGGTTACCGGAGTTGGCCGGATCGGAAAACTCACAAAAATCTCAACGATAAACCACAAGGGTAGGATCGGAAGAAAGCCAAGGAGCATATCTACAAGGATCTAAGCTTTCATACCATGTTAGAAGCAAGAATATACCAGATTCGGAGCAAAACTTCGGTGAGAAATGAAGCTTCGAGAAGAAAGAAGAAAGAGAAAAATATCTAATGCTTGTAACTGATCTCTTCAATTATGAATCTGTGTTCTACAGAATGTGGGTCAAACAATATATATACATGACCCGAAATGAAGTAATAAAATCGAACATTGGGCCTTATACACCGTATGGGCCATCATACAAAAATATATACACAAATACTATGGACTAGCCCGCTCCACTAATAGCTATGGTCTTATCATGTTGCTCAACAATGTAGAACCTTTTGTAGATTGTAATGTAATTATAGTCAGAGATATTGAGCAGAAAACATCTAGCATAACTTAAAAACGTATCCAATCAAATGGACAAGGGGACGGGTATTATTTTCACATTTTATAAGGTGTTAGTTGAAAGGTCATTTTAGGAGGCTTAGATAAGGTGGCAAAACATGTTTCAGGAAATACCTTATTGACAATTTTTTTAGTACTAATTAAAATAGCTTGAACTGTTCATGTAGCTTAATGTCTAAAAACATGATAACCAATGTCTTTCAAATGCTTAGTGATTCATTAGGAATGGACTACAGATTTTAGGCAAGATCATTAGCTGGAAACTTTTCCAACCATGTGATAAGAAAGCAATTACTTGGTTTTCAGTAAACTTGTGGAACCAATCAAACATCAAATAGAAGAAGATCAAATCTTTATCGTATTTGAGCTGAATATATTATGGCTGGAGAAATTATCTTCTCCAAACCTATCACAAATACGTTGCAAATGCACTAGTAAGAAAACATTTTTTCTTGCAAAGTGGTCGAAAAGATATTATACTACATCAAGAAAGTATAGGGATTTCGAGGTATAAAATTAGTCTCTTTAAAAAATAATTATAGTAAGTGTTTACTAACAAGATTTTGCAATATAAACATTTGGTATCTGCTAACATATAATAATTGACTAAATTATAGCAAAACAATTATTACGGTTTTACGTTAATTCATTCTATATATAGCAATGGTGGCTTTAGATGTCAAATAATCAAGACAAGGTAACACAAAAATGTCAATGAACGAGAATTGTTCCTCCACTGATCTTCTCCAGCTCAGACTTGGAATCATATGTTAAATTTCATAAGCTCTTCCGCAGCAAAATGTTCAATTCAACTATGAATTCCTGATATTCTCCACAAATACGGTAAGCCCATGTGTCTTTCCGATCTCGTAGCAGCCCTTCCCCTCAATCCTTCAAAAGCTGCCTTCCTGCCAATTCTAATGTGCTCTTCAGTTCAATTTGGCTTTCTAAACCAAGAAGAATACTATTCTGTTACCCCTGGCTAGTCGTCTTCTAGTGAAAGACAATACCTTAAGTATGAGGTCATATTTTCTGATCATCCATGATCCGCTTCTTCATTAAGCATGGTTTAGCAAGGTTTGAGTTAAGTAATTGGTTCCAAAATGATTTAGCCACTGCTTTTTCATATAATGTTCATGGAAAATCTTTGTTGGAATATTATATGGAGGAACCAAGAGTGGGTGATAGTTTCAATAATGCAATGGCTAGTGACTCAAGATTGATTGTAGATGTGCTTATTAACAAGTGTAAACATGTTTTTAAAGACTTGACGTCATTGATGGAGGTTGGAGGTGGCACTTGCACAAGCAATCGCCATAGCTAAAACATTTCCTCTGATGAAGTGCTTTGTACTTGATCTCCCTCATGTCATAGGAGACCCAAGGGAAGTGGGAACTTGGAGTTTGTGTAATGACCCTTCAGGTCATTAGCCGTATTCTTGCGTATTTTGCTGATAGAGCTCCTCCATAGCTATCCAAGTCATTAGTGACTTGTTGGAATTGATAGTTCGGTTACCTGACGGTTTGTTTGTTTTTTAGAACCACTTTTCCAATTTGAAGTCTTCGTCAATTCCAAACGACCGCCGAAAGAAATTTCAGTAAAATAATTTCGCATGCAAATATCGACTGTGCCAACATCTATGTAAGATCGATTTTAGGATAGATAAGGGTTCGGATCCCATAGCACCCGAGCTCATTTCGACCAATTAGTCGAAAAGTCAAATATCAAAATATAGGGGTGTGGGACCCACAAGTGATCAAAATAACTTCGTATAAAAAATACAACTTCACCAATGTGTTCGAAATGTCAAATTTAGTGGATTTACATAGTTCGTTTGCGAAAAACGAAGTCCGAATGAGTTCGGAAGGTCAAAAATAAAATTTGACCTTGCGGGCCCATCTAAAATCATATAAAATGGGGATTTTGGCAGATTTTGAGCATTCTTTACCTCTATTCCTAGCATCCTAAAAGAGTGGAGATTCAAAATTTGGTCTTGTGGGTTGATTGAAAACTTAAACAACTTGTGTAATCCATCTTTTACTACAAATCCAAGGTAAGAATTCCTCTAATTTGATAATAATTTCATTATTTCTTGACTCAAAACCCTAAATCATTGTGGGTCAATTGTATCCCCAAAATTGAGTGTTTGACTCAAATTTCTTGAGGGTTTTAACTCCCTAAAGATAATTAGTCTATGGTTAGTCTTGGAAACTCCTTTCCAAGGGTGAAACCTAATTGAGGTTTTGGTGTCTATTTGAAACCCATGGCACAATGATGCTATAATGAGTATTTTCATTCTTGTTGTAATGCGTAGATTGTATTGTTGATAGCATTAAAGCTTCTCGGAAAGAAAAGGAAAGCTCGTTGGTTTGTGAGTATCTTGGATTCAAGGTAGGTTAGGCTTACCCGTAGTATAGATTGAGCTTGTTTGTAATGTAATCATTGATATCTTGCGAGATTGGGCGGGGAATTTAGACGATAGTTGATTAAATGGTTAACTTGGGATTTATTAATTCCTATAGGACATGGATTTGTAAGGTATGATATTTGACCCTTAGCCTAGGATCTTGGTTAACTTAATTGTGGTCTCATGACTAGTGTGTGAACATTATAGTTGTTCTAAGTAGACATGAATGGTATACTTCTCTATCCTTAGGAGTGTATTGGCCTATATAAAATGCCTAGATAGGAGATGACCTTGGTGTTGGGTTGACTTAGGTAGAATACTTGAAGAAGATTTCTCTTATATGCTTAGTAAGGATTGATAAGCCCTTATGGTGTGACTTAGATAACCTAGCCTAAATCCGGGTAGAAGTTTGTCTTATAGAAGTGACTTTAGTATTAGTGGGAGTTAAAAGTGGGACTTGACCCACCTTAAGCTTGAACTGTGTAACTCCTTGGTGACCTAGATACTTTATGAGCGTCTAAATTATGTTATTGAGATTATAAGTGTTAAACTCGATTGTCGGTTTATGAATAAGGTCGATGATTGAAAAATGTGTTTTCTTGATTGTTGTCTTATTACCGTGTTATGGATAGCCAAGGAAATATGGTAATTATGTATGTCATCTAGTTTCTCATGCCTATGCTTCTACTCACATGTCATGATGATGACTAGAAATAAAGTGTGATGGTTTATGCATCTTACATCTCTATTACTCGCTTATTGTGAACTTGTGTATGTTTATTGATTTGGGGACATTTATGTGTGTATGTTGTTGTCTTTAAAAATATTAATACAATGATGATGCCCGGTAAATCAAGAGGAATTATTGATACTATAATGATGCCCGGTTAATCCAGAGGAATATGTAATATTATGATGATGTCCGGTTCGAGTTCGGAGGAATGTGCGATATTATAATGATGCTCAATGAATTCGGCGGAATATGTTAATATTATGTTGATGCCCAGTGAATTCTAAAGAGGTAAGAACATTTGATGCCATGTGTGGCAAATTTACTTTTATGTATTGATATTTGTAAGGTTATACCGTGTGGGGCCAACCGCCTATGTGCTAGAATTATGAGATCTCTGTTGGTAAATTATTATTTATTTCTTGTTCCAAATCACTATATAAGAGGTGTGACCCCTTTTTATGCTAAACTAGCTACTAGAGAAAATTTATGCCTAATATTGAGTTAAGGCTTAGTGTTATATGTAAATTTGCATAAAAATTCAAGGGCTAACCAAATATATATACTTAACTTGAATAAGAAGTTATATTATGAAATATTGCCTAGTAAGGTGGCTTATGTTATAATTAGCTAGTTCTAAAATATTTGATTATTATTTCAAACCTAAAAGCCTAGTAAACTAGTTGGTGGACTTTACTCAATTAAAATATGGAAACTAGTCCTTAAGGTTGTGACATGCTTGGTGATGATAGATCTAGTATTGCATGATGGATACTTAAATTATCTCCTGATATGTGAAGTTGAGATGCCTTAATTGATAACTCATGTCATGATGATGCTAATTAAAGAATGGCCTTATGATAGTTGAATAACCTATACTATGGGTGGCTTGTAGTTTTTCCCCAATTTGATGACTAGTGATTTTAAGACTTGTAATCTTTTGACTTTTGAAAAAATAAGGTTAATTAGTATGGACCTCGCAGTATTTATCAATGAATTATAAAACTAATGATTACATTCCTATGTTATGACAATGTTGCTTTCTTTATGTTGAATTATGGTATGGGTACTTGGAAGTGAATTTCAGTAATAAGTCATGGCGGGGTTGTGCTACCCACCATTTTTGGTAAATTGATGGAGTAGTTGTGCTTTATGGTATTATTGTTTATATTCTTTTGTGTACTCTCTGGTGGTATGGTACACCATGATGAGTTCTTTGTTTTGCTCTATTTCGTGTACTTCCCGGCGGTATGAGACGTCGTGATAAGTTCTTGTGTGTATGTTCTAAAGATTGTTGATGATGATTATAACAAGTAGATGTTTTGCTATTGTGTATATGATTGTACGCTTTCGAAATGATACTCAGTTGTTATTGTGATTATGAAGTATATTGAAATAGTAGGTCATGTTATTGCTTTAGTAGTATGGATATTGTTACAGTGGTATCAAAGTAGATTCAGGTACGACCTATCCCTTGACTTTAAGATCATTGTCTTTCCTTATATCGTCTTTACATAATATTTGAGCTCAGTCGGACGATGATGCCTACTGTGTACCAGTGTTTTGGTACTCACACTACACTTTTGTACCTTTTTGGTGCAGACCAAGGTTCTAGTTGCCACCGTTGAGCTAGTTCGTACGAGTTGACTATTCGGAGACCGGGTGAGCTCTTTGAGATCAAGTTTTCCTGTATCCCTTCAATCCTTATTTGTCTTTTGATTTCGAGACAAATGTATGAGATTGTTTAAGGCATTTTAGATTCTGAGATTATAAATTCCTTTTGTTAAGTTTAGAAGCTCTTGTATTAATACTATCAGGTCGTGGGATTTGTTTTTGAATATCGGTTGTCTTTAGTTGTGAAATATTGTTGTTATATGTTGTTTTCACATATAGTGTCCAAGTTGGACGTACTTACCAAGAGTTTTTGGCCAGAAATAGTGACTATGTTCCTAAGCGCTTTAATACATCACATTATGTCATTAACACTTTTTCTTTCAAACAACCTTTCTACGTTCTTTTATGCTACCACCCTTTTTCTCCTCTTTTGTTTTTCCATTTTGAACATAACTAACTTTTGTTTTCCTTTCCTTTTTCTTTTCATAACATACCTCTTATGATAGCACTTTCTTTTTCATAACACATTCAAGCACCAATACATTCTAAAGCATCATACTCACCCAATTTCCTCTTATTTTGTCATATGACTTTACACTTTAAAGCACCTAGGAATTTGGATCAAGTTATGGTCTTGAAAAAAAATGGATTAGGCTTACATATGAGGTTTGTCAAAGAAAATAGGCTAAAGGCTCAAAAAGGTTTAACTAGGATAATGTCCATGGGTAGGTAAAAAGAAGGTAAATAATCATAGGTTGCCAAAGAAATGCCTAAATCATCTCCTAGACTTGCACTCTTTATTTTCGCTTTACATACATACCAGGCAAGTTCTAGCATCAGCCACAAGCATAGAATATACTATATCCTCACACACACAAGGCACATGGTCGACTTTATTGGAAGTTAGTATAGACTCTTGACCCAACAGATGAAGGAATTACACCACATAATATCACATAGTGAGTCACAATTAGAGCCTAAACGCCTCAATAGTCATGATTTTATCACAAAATCTTGTCTTAATCTCATGCTGCCTATTAGAATAATTTCATGCAAAGCTAAGTTAAAAAAAATTCTAAACGAGAAAAAAAAACTTTGCTTTCTAAAAGAAACAAAAAACGAAAAAAACTAGCTAAGCAAACAAAAAACTAAAAAAAACTAAAGCAAACATAAATGCAAATGTGGATAGAGAAGTATAGCATGCAAATACTACCACCCCACACTTAGACGGGACACACTGCCCTCAGTGGAAAATAAATACGAAGAACCTGGTCAGTCGGACTCCTCCTCTATGTCGAGGGTCATACCCCCTTCGTCAGAATCATCATAGGAGTCGTCGTCATCAGAATTCTCTTCCACGTTGGAGTCTGGCATTCGTCGCTCATCATCGGTCGGCACATCATCATCAAGAGGTTCCTCAAAGTATGTACCTACTCCACACATCTCCCTTGCATGCACATTCATTGGATAGTCATGATCCAGCTGTTGGAGCTCTGAAGCAGTTGGAACACGTCCACCACTCATCATTGTGAATCGAGTCATGCCATAAAGATGGCAAAAGAAACTCTCATCCCGAGCATGTCTCTCTGCCGTAGTAAGGTTGACGCCATGTGTGGTTTCAGCATCTTTGACCTTTGTGAGGTCAACCTTCTTTGGATTGTATGGGAGTTTATGATCAGCTGGTTCCTCTTCGATGCCTTCCTTCCTCAAGAATGCAGTCAACAGGTTGCCGAAGCTGAAATGGGATCGCTTGTACAGTCTGGATTTCCGCATTGTGGAGCAAATGATTGCCCCAATGTTGATAGGGACATTCGTCATCAGTGCGTATACCAAGAACACTCTATCTCTTGTTATCTTTGTGTACTGGGTCCCTGGAATAAGGCAAGAGTTGACTATACGGAACCATATCCTTGCTTCCCTATTCAAAGGAGCATAGGGAAAGGTGTTGTATCGTCCGGTGACTTTATGTCTGCTCCACCTTGCCATGGATCTACTTCCACAAAGTGTGTGTCGAATTGCTCTATATAGAGGTCTACTGTACAACTCTTTGAATGGTGATGGATCGACTGAAGGCAATCCAAGAAAGGAGTTGAAGAAATCCGCATTGAGTTGTAAAATTTGCCCCCCGAATCTTGACCTCGCTGCCTGTGGTTTTCGGCGACCAGTTGGCATAAAATTCTCTTGTCAAATCAAGATTGCATTCCCCCATGTCTCGGAAGATGAAATCAAGATGTAATGCCATGATCTTTGCCAACATGCGCGGCTCCTTCTTCGCCAGGCTTTCCTTGTTTATCAAGTCCACATGAACATATTTTCTTTCCTTGTTGTTCCTATACCATTCCTTGGCTTCCTCCTCAAGAACCCATTTTATTCCAAACATGCGGCGTGGTAATTGCATTGAGGATGATTCTCCTTGCTCTTTTCGGCCTCTTTTCTTGCCTTTTTGGGAAGTGGTAGCCTTATCTTTGCCTTGTCTTGCTTTGGGTGCCATTGTACCTGAGACTAAAATAATGTTTATGTTAGCATCACCTCAAAGGATACAATCTATAAACAAGCAGTTGTGGAACCACCCCACACTTAGTTTGTTGGCACCAACTAGTGAAGTGAACGTGGTCGATTACTCAGACTTCATCAACATACGTTTTAGGTGTTATATTCCAACAAAAAAATCAGTGCAGTCATACTTCTAGTAATCTTGGCAATACTTTCATGTTTGATATATCAAGACTACTACATAGGGATTGAATCAAGGTATAGTATCTAACAATAATCACAACCTCCTATGTCGTAGGCAACTATGATTCTTATCCCGATGAACAAGTCATTCCAGCATGTAAGTATTCAAGTGACAAGATTATGCAATTTTAGTGACCATATCAATTCTGTAAAAGTATGACAATGCATCAAAATCAAATTCAAGTTGGGAACAAGTTAAGATCATCCTAACGTATATGTTCATTCACTTGGTTGTGTATCAACAATCAAATACATTCACATCACCAATATTTCTTCAAGATTTAGCAATTCATAATAGATGTAGTGACGTAGTGCTTACAAAAAATAAATGAAGAACAAAAGAGTACTTACGTGATTGAAGCCTTTGGAGATGTTCTTGTGAAGTGAGAGAGCAAAAAGAAAAGTTTTGAGAAGATTTGGAGACTATGGGCGGCGCCTCAGATAGGTTTTCAATGTGTTTGTGTTTCAAGACTAAGTCTCCTATTTATAGAAAAAGATTGGGTCGGGTTTTAACCCATTTAAAATTGGATTTGGAGACCAAAAGTGACCATAGGCAGCGCTTTTAGTTTTGCCTATGCTTGGCATAGGCGTCGCCTTTTGCAAAGCATTGTCTAGAATAGGCGGCGCCTATGCCATGGCATTCCTAGGCATAGGCGGCGCCTTTCACTTTGCACATGAGATTCAGAGACAAAAGGCTTTAGCATAGGCGGCTCCTATGCTATGGCATACTTGAGCATGGGCGGCGCCTATGCTATGGCACACTAGATTCCGAGACCTTAGGCCATAGTATAGGCCTTGCCTTGTTCGTGGCCTAGTTTTGCCTAGGCCTAGCCTTGTTCGATGCCAATACTTTCATGAACAATGATCAATCCATAGCCTTTTGCTTCTTCATTCCTAGCTTACCACCTTTAACATGTAATACGTCCAAATCGAAATTTGAAACCGATCTCCTCGTTTTATACCTGTTACACCTACATTTGCTCAAAACCAATAAAAACGATTAGAACGATGGGTTGCCTCCCATCAAGCGCCTTAGTTTTGGTCGTGGCATGACTCTTATTTTTGGATTTTTATTTATCAAAAAAAAAAACACATAATAGAACGAAAGAAAGACAAAAATGAAAAATGATAAACGATGGGTTGCCTCCCATCTAGCGCCTTATTTATTGTCGCGGCACGACATAGTTACCTTGAGTACTTAGACTTCGTCGAGATAAGTGATGGCCATATAGTTTGTTGAGTCAAGAGGACCGATATAAGGTTTAACACTTTGGCCATTCACCTTGAAGACAACACGTTTATTGTCTTCCAACTCAACTACTCCAGACGAGTAGACTTGGATAACTTTGTATGGACCAGACCACTTGGATTTTAACTTACCTGGGAATAACTTCAATCTGGAATTTAAGAGAAGTACCAAATCATCCTTTTGAAAGTTTCGTCGAACAATCCGCTGATCATGATACTTTTTCATCCGCTCCTTGTATAGGTCCGATCTTTCATAAGCATGTAGACGGAATTCATCCATCTCATTCAGTTGCTCCAATCTCAGATTCATTGCATCATCCCAATTCAAATTCAATCGCTTCAAAGCCCACAATGCCTTATGCTCAAGCTAAATGGGTAAGTGACAAGCCTTCCCATAAACTAGTTGGTACGGGGACATGCCAATTGGCGTTTTGAATGCAGTCCTATATGCCCATAGTGCATCGTCCAACTTCCAAGACCAATCTTTCCTATTAGCATTTACCGTCTTCACAAGGATTTGCTTGATCTCTCGATTGGAAACCTCTACCTGTCCACTAGTTTATGGGTGATAAGGTGTGGCTACCTTATGTTGCTTGACACCATATTTGGCCAACACGGATTTAAATAGCTTGTTGCAAAAGTGAGATCCTCCATCGCTTATGATAGTACGTGGTACTCCAAAGCAAGAGAAGATATTCTTCTTCAAGAATGCAACAACACGCTTTCACTCATTGTCGGCCAACGCTACTGCTTCAACCCATTTTGAGACATAATCTACAGCAACTAGGATGTACTTCATTCCAAATGAATTTACGAATGGACCCATGAAATCAATACCCCATACGTCAAAGAGTTCCACTTCAAGGATTTTCGTCATGGGCATCTCATGGTGTTTCGAAATAGCTCCTTGTCACTGGCATTGGTCACATCTTCTAACAAAGTCATAGGCATCTCTAAATATCGAAGGCCAATAGTATCCACTTTGCAATACTTTTCTTGCTGTCCGATTACCTGCGTGATGTCCCCCAACTTGGGAAGTGTGACATGCTTTCAATATATTAGGCACCTCTACAAGGGATATACATCTTCGGATAACACTATTCGCGCATCATCGAAACAAATATGGCTCATCCCAAAAGTACTGTTTGACATCATGCATAAACTTCCTCTTTTAATGGTAAGATAAGTTTGTAGGTATCACATTACTCACCACAAAATTTTCAAAGTCGGCATACCATGGTAACTTTTCCATTATTGTCGCTAAGATCTCCTCGTCAGGGAATGCATCATCAAACTCGATTTCAGGCTGCGCTACATGCTCATTTTCGAGTCTAGATAGATGAACAGACACTTGGTTCTCGCAACCTCTTCTATCTTTAACCTCGAAATCAAATTCTTGCAGCAGCAATACCCATCGAATTAGTCTTAGTTTTGCATCCTTCTTTGTCATTAGATATCTTAGAGCTGCATGGTCTGTATGAACGATCACTTTAGTACCCAACAAATAAGCTCGAAACTTCTCAAACGCATACACAACTGCTAGGAGCTCTTGTTCTATGACAGTGTAATTCTTTTGGGCTTCATTTAGGACCTTACTCACATAGTAGATAGGATGAAATAGCTTTTCCTTTCTCTGGCCAAGTACAGCACCAACGGCTACACCACTAGCATCACACATGACTTCGAATGGGAGAGACCAATCTGGTGCTACCATGATAGGAGCTTCAATGAGTTTTCCTTTTAGGCATTCGAATGCCTTCAAGCAATCTTCATTGAAGTCAAACTTTGCATCTTTCTCCAAGAGTTTGCACAATGGACTAGAAATTTTGGAGAAGTCTTTGATGAACCGCCGATAGAAACCTGCATGACCGAGGAAACTATGAACACCCTTCACCAAAATTAGAGGTGGTAGCTTCTCAATAACTTTAATTTTTGCTCGATAAACCTCAATTCCTCTTTCAAAGATTTTATGTCCATGAACGATTCCTTCTTTTACCATGAAGTGGCACTTCTCCCAATTTAGCACTAGGTTGAATTCTATACATCTTTGCAACGCCATACTTAGGTTTGCCAAGCACGCTTCAAAAGACTCACCAACAACTGAAAAATCATCCATAAATACCTCCAAAGTGTCTTCAACCATATCAGAAAAAATGAACATCATACAATGCTGAAAGGTGGTTGGTGCGTTACATAGCCCGAATGGCATGCGTTTAAAGGCAAACATACCATATGGGCATGCGAACGTTGTCTTCTCTTGGTCTTCGGGGGCAATACAAATCTGATTATAGCCTGAGTAACCATCTAAGAAATAGAACCATCCTTTCCCCGCTAATCGATCTAGCATTTGGTCCATAAATGGCATTGGAAAGTGATCTTTGAGCGTCCAAGAATTCAGCTTTCGGTAGTCCATGCATACTCTCCATCCAGTGACGGGTCTGAGTGGAATAAGTTCATTCTTTTCATTCGCGACTACCGTTATGCCTCCTTTCTTGGGAACACATTGTACCGGGCTTACCCATGTACTGTCAGAGATTGGGTAGACAACTCCTGCGTCTAACCACTTGATAATTTCTTTCTTCACCACTTCTTGCATAGGTGGATTTAGACGCCTTTGATGCTCAATGGTGGGTGTGCAATTTTCTTCAAGTTGAATCTTGTGTGTACGAATCCCAGGTGGAATACCAATAATATCCGCAATGGTCCATCCAATGGCTCTAATGTACTTTCGTAGAATAACAATGAGATCTGCAACTTGTTGCTCACCCAAATCTGCTACCACAATGACTGGAAGTGTGTTTTCGCTTCCTAAGAATGCATACTTTAAATGACTTGCCAGCTCCTTCAATTCTAACTTGGGTGGCTGTTAAATAGATGGCTTAGCTGGTGGTATGGGTCGATTCTTGAGATCAAGGTCCAGCTTATTGGGAGCACGTAAATATGTCCCTAATCCTGATAGAGCACAAATAGCTTCTTCACAATTTTCAGCATCTTTACTCTCTCCATTCATGAGCACAACCACCAATGGGTCATCGATAGTTTACTCTTCTCCAAGTAATTATTTCTCATCATCAAAGAAAACATCAGCCACCGAAAATACACTCAGATCTTTGGGTTGCTTCATTGATTTGCAAACATCAAAGCGAACTACTTTGTCATTTATTCGGAATGAAAGCTCATTAGCTCTCAAATCAATAAGCATACTTCCTGTAGAAAGGAAAGGGCGCCCAAAGATTATGGGAACTTCTGAGTCTGCCTCACAATCCAAAATAACAAAGTCCGCCGAAAAGATGAATGAAGAAACCTTTACCAATACATCACATAGAATACCAACAGGTCGTTTTACCGACCTATCCGCCATTACGAGCCTCATATTGGTTGGAGTAGGATCACCCAACCCCAACTTTTTATAGATAGATAATGGCATCAAATTGATGCTGGATCCTAAATCACATAATGCTTTGGCAAAATTCAAAGATCTAATGGTGCAAGGAATAGTGAAAGAACCGGGTCAGCCTTCTTCTGGACTAGTGATCGGGTAGTGATTGCACTGCAGTGATGAACCGTATCTTTTAACTCAGAGCTTGCTGCACGCTTCTTTGTCAAAAGATCCTTCATAAATTTCACATACCCAGGCATTTGTTCAAGTGCCTCCACCAATGGAACATTAATGGTCAGCTGCTTTAACATAGTCATGAATTTACTGAACTTTGTATCATCCTCCACCTTCTTCAATCTTTGAGGAAAAGGTGGTGGTGGGTATGGAATTGTTATCTCCACGACTTTCTTCTCCTCTTGCTTCCGTTTTAAGCTTTTTTAGGTTGCAAATCGTGAGGGGTGACGTTATGGACGTCAGGTTCAGTTGCAGCGACATCTTCCCCTTTCGCCTTATCATCAATGTCCACTACTTCGTCAACCACTTGCTTGCCTTTTGCTGAAGTTTCCAGCACCTTGCCACTTCTGGTAGTAATGTCCATGCATGACCCATCATTCCTTAGGTTTTGCACAGTGTCGCTAGGTAAAGTGCCAGCCTTTCTTTGATTTAGTGCTGCTGAAAGTTGGTTTAATTGTTGCTCTATTTTCTTGATTGAAGTGGAATGCGAATCAACTAATTGTTTCATAGAGGACAAATCATTAACTACCTCCATTACTCCCGCGTTCGTTGCTTCCACTCCTTTCAATATTTTAGCCATCATGTCTTCCACACTTCCAGAACTAGATATGGTGGCATCACGTCTTCCAGGGGGAACGTACAAACCCATCTTTTCATTCTTGTTCTTCCAACTACCTTGGTCCTTGTTTCCAGATTTATCATAATAGTTCCAACCTTGGTTTCCTTGGGTATTACCTCGGAAACCCCCCTGATTGTTCAAGTAGTTGGCCTCTTCTTCCGAATCAGATTTGACTCTTCCTTTTGACGCAATAGCTTTGACGTTTTCGGTCTTCCCTGATAAAAAATTCTTTGTAAGAAGATCCACTTGTGTTTTCATATGCGCCATATCTTGATCACGTTCTTCTTCTCTTCTTCTTTGGTCTGCAGTCATGCCAATAGATAAAGTGGGGCTTGCTACCTCAGAATCCCTGGTATGCCAAGCTCTACTTTACTTCTTCATACGATCTAGCATAACCAAAGGTGAGGTCCATAAAAGATCCTCCAGCCGCATTATCCACCACTGGTTTAGTTATTGAATTCAAGGCTCTATATAATATCTCCATTAGGTGAACATTAGTCATGTGATGGTTTGGGCACCATGTTAGCTTTGTCTTGAACCTCTCCTATGTTTTATGAAGGGCTTCGGTTGGAAGCTGACGAAAGTTGCTGATTTCATCTCTCAATTATGCTCTTTTGGATGGCGGAAAGAATCTTTCTAGGAAAGCGTCTCTCAATTGCCTCCAATTTGTAATAGAATCAGGAGTTAGCCCATTCAACCATAGAGTTGCCTCCCTAGACAGAGACAATGGAAATAGACGTAATCGAATTGCATTCTGACCAACACCAGGATTGTCAAACGACTTGCATGTAGAAATAAATTTGATGAGATGCATATTCGGATCATCTCCTGCTAGTCCACCAAATAATCCCTTGAGTTGCAATAACTGAATCATGGTGCTCGTCATGTTGAACGTGGCTTCGGGCACTAATGGTGGAGGAATAATGGCTCCTGTGGCTCCGGCTCCATCAAGATCATCATCATCATCGTCGAAAGCTGGTTGCATAACTCGGCGTTTAGGCCTAAACCTAGCTTGACGATCTCTTCTGTTGGCAGGTGTTGCGATTTTAGCGGCGTGCCTAGGGTTCAGTAACTCATCATCACCTAGATCTTCATCGTCAGGATTTATTGCTCGCCCAGGATTATCAATATTTTGTTGATGTACTTGAGCGGCGGCTAGAGCATCTAGTCTCGCCTGTTTCTTTTGAGAAGCCATCCTTTCAATTTCGTGTTGTGCCTCCATTCTGCCAATATGTTGTGGTTCAGGATTTATAGGTAATAACGGTTGACCAGAACTTCGAGTATGGGGCATGCACTGAATAAAAACCTGCAGTAAACAAAAACAAAAACTAAAAGTAAATGTACGAGAATCTTTGACCAAAGGGTCTAGTAATTATCAAAAACTTAATTGACACTCGTATTCCCCGGCAATGGCGCCAATTTTTGATAACACTCAATCTACAGCTCTCGTAGGAGTGTAAAGCGGTCGTTGTCAAATATATAACCCAACTGGGTGGGTATCGATCCACAGGGAATAGCTTGGTCAACAAGTAAGAAAAGATTACTAGATTTTTAGTGCAAGTCTCGTAAAGAGGGGGAGTCTTGTCGTGAAAGTAATGTAACCAAAATATAAAAGTAAAAACTGAAAATAGCAAAGTAAAAAGAAAGAATATTTAGTAGGTTGTAATAAATGAGAATTGAGGAGTTGGGGTTATGTCCACCTTATGAGTTTTACGTCTCTATTGGCTATGAGTGTGCGGAATTCAGACATGCATGTGCTTATAGAGAATTGTATTCGATGGTAAATCCAAGCATCTTTCGACCTAAATAAGGACTATTTCACTTTAGCTCTTTCGAGCTTAAAGCGTATCTAACGGTACAAATTCTCCAAGAGGTTAATCCAGTTACGACACTAACTTTTTAATAGGGGATGGGACCCTACTACCTTGACATTATCTCTTTTCCAGACATATAACTTTTCTTTCGAACAAGTTAATGCTATACTGGCATATTCTATTTGTTTGCAACCACAAAGAATTTAGATTAAGATGAAGAGAATAATGATATAAGCAGCATACGTGTCATGAACTCACAAACTCATAGCAATAGATAGTATCTCTTATGGCTTCCATAACCCCAACAGAGAAGTTTAGTTACCCATGAATGTGAAGGAAATCACAATTGACATTGTTATTATACCACAATAAAGATTTTGTGTAGTAATGGTGTGGTAGGCGATAGGCGTGAATTCTTTTGCAAGTAACGTTTCTCTTGTTGCGGAAATTAAGAATTAAATAGATGAATAGAAGAAGAATAAATAGTAGAATTAATGGAAGAATTAGAATCCGAGTTGTAAGTTGTGGAATAAGAAGTAGAATGAGAATTGTTGAGGAATGAATAAAAATCTCTAGCAAAATAGGGTATTTATAATACCCATATCCTATTCCTACTAAGCTAATAAATTACTTAACCCAATTCTACTAGGTTAATGTATCATTATCCTAATCCTAATAAGTTACTGCTAGTCCCCAAAGTCTTCAGATATGTTGTTTTTGCCCGGGACAGATTTTCCATGCGCCACTTTTGGTGCTTGGCGTCCAAGCCTTGCTTTTCTCCTTTCGTGATGCTTTCATTGGCGTCAAGTTATCCCTAAAATGCTGAATTCTGCATCATTTATACCTGAAACTTTGCTAATCATGTTCGTTAGCTTACTTACAGGGAAAAGGACTAAAAGTGCATGAAATATATAATTTGTTCTCAAAACTTAGCTAAAATATGGGCAAAATCTAGTGCTATAGCCGTGTAAATTCGCCTATCATCCATAACCCATTGTAATAGCTCCGAGTTATGGTATCGGCTGACCTACTGGTGAGATATGGTAGGTGCCACCATGACTCGAAAATCATGCCGTGACATATTGGTATTAGAGCCTAGGTTTCACCAATATTATTGATACAAGAGCAAGTGTCTAATAGAGTCCTGGGGATCGAACGTTGACGTCCGTTTCCTATCTTCGGGAGTCTATGTGACATTCTTAGGAATCCTTCATTTTTTTTCATTCATATCATGCTAAGAGTTTGAGTTGGTTTGTAGTATCTTTTTAATAACTTAAAATTGGTCATGGGGGTGACTTGGGAGCTTAGTTATCATCTTGTATCGCGATTATCTTCAAGATTAAGGTAAGAATTTCTTGAATTCATGCTTGAATTTCTTCGCTTGGACCCATAACCCCAATTTAACTTAGGGCTTTATTTTAGCCCAAAGTATGCTTAGTTTTTACCCATTCTTTGAGGATTATGATTCCTTGTTCACATGTGAACATTGGGTTGGCTTCGGAAACTCATTTTCCATATGTGGGATCCACTGAGGATTTTGGTGTCATTTTTGGATTCGGAGCACAATAGTGCAATATGGGTATCATAAATGATATGTTATATATGTTGCGCGTAAATATGGATGTTAGGATTGATTATGAATAAGATAGCTTATCCTTGATTATTGATGTTTTGGGAAGTTAGATGAGGGTCTTGGACCCGTAAGATAGTATGTTTATAACCCTGTAGACTCATATTGCCTTCTCCCTAGTTTAGATTAAATTGTAGCATAGATTTGATACATTGCTAGATTATAGATGTGGTTTTAGAATTGGTCCATGTAACGCTCCGATTCCCAAGAACCGGAATGTCACACGGTGCTTATGATCAAGAAGGACCACAAGGTAACCCTTTTCTGATATTTGTACCTGCTCACGGCATAATATAATAAAATACATGCAAAAATTGGCTAACACTTTCCATAAGGTTCAAACATCTAGAAATATACAATACCTTAAACTACACACTAATACATCTGTCTGAAAAGCCTCTACACTGCCTGAACTGTGGAGTTGAAAGGACAACTCCCCAACTAACTCCGTCAACTAAAATCAAATACTGTAATAACAACATCCTCGGATGACGAGGACTCACTGCTGCTATACAAGTGACTTCTAAGATGCTCCAAGTTTCACTCCTCTAAACCTATGGTGCCCCAAAATAAAAGAACACCATAGCACGAATGCGTCAGTACTAAGATGTACTGAGTATGCAAGCAGGGAAGGCTAAATGCAAGGGCTTATGCATGAACATTTAATCAACAGAATAATCATGAAATAATGAACGAGTACCCATATATGAATGCACAATTCACAACCACTATAAAAATTATAACGACTCCAGACACCACAACTCGGATACCACTTTACTGTCCTCGAAACTCACTACTGTACTGGGGTACTGCATTACTGAATCCTAGGATACTAACACTGATCAATCGAATACACTCACACCCCTGACTCCTAAAGATTTATACTGACACAGAAACCATGGGAAGTAGTTACATAACTCACTATGACTCCTCATAAGCAACTGAATATGTGGGGGTGCACGCAATAATTTGAATAATATCTTTGATTTCCTAAAACATGCATATGGGAAATGAGACTCACATAGCTTGAATCTCATTATCTATACTTCTCATAATATTATAGATAGGAAAACATAAGTAAAATCATCATAAAATCATCAATATTCATCATAAATTCTCATGACTTATCATAGACAACCAAACTCATCAACTCAAGACTCGAAGCGACTCAATAGCTCAAGAAACATACTCTTATAGACAGAGGATTTTCCTAGAACCGACAACCCCACGTGAGCCGCGTGTATTACCGATGTTTGCCCTCCTAGGGAGAGCACTCCCATTGTTGGGAGTGTTGTACTCTTGCTAGGGAGTACAACCTTAAAGCTTTCATAATCACAATTCGGCTCTTTGGCCAATAATATCATCATCAACAACCCTATGGTGGCACATAGGTTTGGGGAAATACCAAATTTCCCTCTCAGTGCTAAGTAATACTCCCCGACTAGCTCAGAACGCATTAGGAAATCCACCACAACATCACAAAGGTCTATCATAAAGACCAAATCAAATCTCTTTCTCATTTATCAAATCATATCAATTTATGGATTCCTAACTCAACACATTTAAGCTCAAAATATTTTAATTTTCCTCAACATCAACATGGTATCAATAACAAAAGCATTTTGTCTCTACGATCTTAAAATCAATATAAATCATCCCGACCCTGCGGATGCAAATCAATATTCTCAAATGATCATTCTTTCATTTCAATATTCAAATCATGACAATAGCTTTTGAAAAGCATTTAAGATCTTCAAATCATAGTAAGATTTTGTATGTCATAATGTAACTCAAATCATGGCTCTTATATCAAAAATCCTTAAAAAAATAATTTCATAGTAGTGGTATGCAATTCATGGCATAAAATCTCAATTCAAGAAAATAAGATAATAAGGTTATTATGTATACCAATATTGGATGATTCAAAGTTCCATAAATCATATCTTGTAAACACTTGAAATATCAACTCATGGTAGAAATATGAAATTCACCATATCAAATCATAACTTGGGAATAATAAAGTAATCATGTACATCAAAGCTTAAACAATTTATATTTTCATAACCTCATAATTCGTCATTAAAACATCTTGGGTATTTACCCACTTTACAAAATCATGAAATTCCAATGATAAAATCAATTCTTTGGGCACAAGAATGCAAAGATATTCTTGTTCAAAACCTCACATACTAAGTTCTCACGGAATTCATTTTAAGTTCTCAAATCATCGAAAATTCATTGATCGTAGCACGACTAAGATTATAGCGGAACTGACTCAGCTCTAGACCAGTAGACTATTTTGGACATACGTACCCCCAGCAATTAATAACATAAGTAATACTTAGTATACAACAACACATACTCACATTCCCACAGGCCATCATGCACCTCACACCAATAATTTGAAGATCATATTCATATACAAGTATTGGGATCTCATGCCATTACATTGTAGATCATTCAACAAGGATGCATATGGTTAGGGAAGAATACAACATATCATAGTTCATCCAATCAGGATACACACAAATAACATACATTTAACACATCATGGTTCACTTCTCAAGGTTCTTTTCTTTAAGATCTTGATATATGCAATTCGACCCATAATTAGACATTTCACACTTAGCGTGGCCTAATGGCCTTATTATTTCCCTTAAACACCATAGTAAACATGTAGCATGCAAGTATGGTATGAACTCATCACTTCGATCACAAGGAGTCATACGATCCATTCTTCTTCAACTAGGCATTTCTACAATTACTTTGCCTGCACCATTTAGAGCATAAGTCAGTATGAACAATTATATGTGCTACAACACCATCATTTATCTTAATTCCACCAACTGAATCCCTCGTCTGCACTTACAACCATATCATAATCCTTCCACACAACATCCCCAATTTTAGACAATATCATGCAGTTCATGTTGAACGTATACATAGAAAGTAGTCTAGTCATTTAGAATTATTATATCCAAAGAACGTAAATTTATAGCCTCTTAGACAATTCCACAAACACCTTACATACACTTTTAGGCATTGGTGAATTCGTCAAGTTCTTATGTTTTTCGCCACCCCATTGATGATAGGCGATATTACACGCCTATAGTGCTGTATTTTGCCCATATTTTAGCCTAGTTGAGAATAAATTATATATTTCATGCACTTTTAGTCCTTTTTCCTGTAAGTGAGCTAACGAACATGATTAGCAAAGTTTCAGGTATAAATGATGCAGAATTCAGAATTTTATGGATTACTTGACGCCAAAGAAAGCTTCACGAAAGGAGAAAAGCCAATATTGGACGCCAAGGACTAAAGATGGCGCATGGAAAATCTGTCCCGGGCTAAAACAACAATTCTGAAGACTTTGGGGACTAACAATAATTTATTAGGATTAGGATAATGATACATTAACCTAATACAATTGGGTTAAGTATTTCATTAGCTTATTAGGATTAGGATAATGATACATTAACCTAGTACAATTGGGTTAAGTATTTCATTAGCTTAGTAGGAGTTGGTTAATTATTTCATTAGCTTAGTAGGAATAGGATATGGGTATTATAAATACCCTATCTTGCTAGAGATTTAGAGACATCTTCTAATTCATTCTACTCTTATTCTTCTACAATAATTCTCATTCTAGTTCTAAACAATTATTCTTCCATTAATTCTATTCTTCTTCAATTCATCTGTTCTTAATTTCTGCAACAAGAGAAACGTTACTTGCTAAGAAAGTCACGCCCAAACGCCTACCACACCATTACAAACGTGAATTCTTATTGTGGTATAATAACAATGTCAATTGTGATTTCCTTCGCACTCATGGGTAACTAAACTTCTCTGTTGGGGTTATGGAATCCGAATGAGATACTATCTATTGCTGTGAGTTTGTGAGTTTGTGACACGTATGCTGCTTATATCATCATTCTCTTAATCTTAATCTAAATTCTTTGTGCTTGCAAACGCAAGAATACGCCAGTATAATATTTAACTTGTTCGAAAGAAAGGTTATCTGTCTGGAAAAGAGATAATGTCAAGGTAGTAGGGTCCCATCCCCTATTAAAAAGTTAGTGCCGTAACTGGATTAACCTCTTGGAGAATTCGTACCGTTAGACACGCTTTAAGCTCGAAAGAGTTAAAGTGAAATAATCCTCGAATAGGTCGAAAGACGCCTGGATTTACCATCGAATACAATTCTCTATAAGCACATACATGTCTGGATTCAACACACTCATAGCCAATAGAGACGTATAACTCAGAAGGTGGACATAACCCCAACGCCTCAATTCTTATTGTTTACAACTTACTAAATATTCTTTCTTTTTATTTTGCTATTTCCAGATTTTACTTTAATACTTTTTTTACATTACTTGTACGACAAGACTCCCCCTCCTTTTTACGAGACTTGCACTAAAAGTCTAGTAATAGTTGCTTACTTGTTGACCAAGATATTCCCTGAGGGATCGATACCCAACCCAGTTGGGTTCTATATTTGCTAACGACCGCTTTACACTCCCACGAGATCTATAGATTGAGAGTTATCAAAAATTGGCACCGTTGTCTGGGAATACGAGTGTCAATTAAGTTCGTGATAATTACTAGACCCTTTGGTCAAAGATTCTCGTACTTTTACTTTTAGTTTTGTTTTTGTTTACTGCAGGTTTTTATTCAATGCATGTTGCATACTCGAAGTTCTGGTCAACCGTTATTACCTATCAATCCTGAACCACAACGAATTAGCAGAATGGAGGCACAAACGGAAATCAAAAGAATGGCTGCTCAACAGGAGCAGGTGAGATTAGCTGCTCTTGCCGCCGCCCAAGTACACCAGCAAAACATTGATAACCCTGAGTGAGCAACAAATCCTGACGATGAGGATTTAGGTGATGACGAGTTATTAAACCCTAGGCGTGATGCTGAAATCGCAACACCTGCCAACAGAAGAGGTTGTCAAGCTCGGTTTAGGTATGATCGCCAACCCATGCAATCAACTTTCGACCATGATGATGATGATCTTGATTGAGCCGGAGCCACAGGAGCCATTATTCCTCCACCATTAGCGCCCGAAGCCAAGTTCAACATCACAAGCACCATGATTCAGTTATTGCAACTCGAGGGATTATTTGGTGGACTAGCAGGCGATAATTCGAATATGCATCTCATCAACTTTATTTCTACATGCAAGTCGTTTGACAATCCTGGTGTTGGTCAGAATGCAATTCGATTATGTCTATTTCCATTGTCTCTGTCTGGAGAGGCAACTCTATGGTTGAATGGGATGACTCCTGATTCTATTACAAATTGGAGGCAATTGAGAGACGCTTTTCTAGAAATATTCTTTCCGCCATCCAAAAGAGCACAATTGAGAGATGAAATCAACAACTTTCATCAGCTTCCAACTGAAGCTCTTCATGAAACATGGGAGAGGTTCAAGACAAAGCTAACGAGGTTCCCAAACCATCACATGACTAATGTTCACCTAATGGAGATATTATATAGAGTCTTGAATTCAATAACTAAACCAGTGTTGGATACTGCGGCTGGAGGATCTTTTATGGACCACACTTTTGGTCAAGTAAGCAATATGCTAAATCGTATGATGAAACAAAGTAGAGCTTGGCATACCAGGGATTCTGAGGTAGCAAGCCCCACTTTATCTATTGGCATGACTGCAGACCAAAGGAGAAGAGAAGAAGAACGTGATCAAGATATGGCGCACATGAAAACATAAATAGATCTTTTTACAAAGCATTTATTATCAGGGAAGACCAAAAAACTCAAAGCTATTGCGTCAAAAGGAAGAGACGAATCTGATTCGGAAGAAGAGGCCAACTACTTGAACAATCAGGGGGGTTTCCGTGGGAATACCCAAGGAAACCAAGGTCGGAACTATTATGATAAATCTGGAAACAAGGACCAAGGTAGTTGGAAGAACAAGAATGAAAAGAGTGGTTTGTATGTTCCCGCTGGTAGGTGTGACGCCAACACATCTAGTTCTGGAAGTATGGAAGACATGATAGCTAAAATCTTGAAAGGAGTGGAAGCAACGAGCGCGGGAGTAATGGAGGTAGTTAATGATTTGTCCTCTGTGAAACAATTAGTTGATTCTCACTCCACTTCAATCAAGCAAATAGAGCAGCAATTGAGCCAACTTTTAGCAACACTCAATCAAAGTAAGGCTGGAACTTTGCCTAGCGATACTGTGCAAAACCCAAGGAATGATGGGTCATGCATGGCCATTACTACCCAGAGTGGTAATGTGCTGGAAAATTCAGTAAAAAGAAAGCAAGTGGATGACGAAGTAGTGGACATTAATGATAAGACAAAAGGAGAAGATGCCACAACAACTAATCATATCGTCCATGACGTCAATCCCAACAACATGCAACCTAAAAAATCTGAAAAACGAAAGCAAGAGGAGAAGAAAGCCGTGGAGAGAATAATTCCATACCCACCACCACCTTTCCCTCAAAGATTGAAGAAGGTGGCGGATGATACAAAGTTCAGCAAATTCATGACTATGTTGAAGCAGCTGACCATTAATGTTCCATTGGTGGAGGCACTTGAACAAATGCCTGGGTATGCAAAATTTATGAAGAATATTTTGACAAAGAAGCGGGCAGCAAGTTATGAGTTGAAAGATGATGTTCATCACTGCAGCGCAATCGCTACCCGATCAATAGTTCAGAAGAAGGCTGACCCCGGAGCTTTCACTATTCCTTGCACCGTTGGATCTTTGAATTTTGCCAAAGCATTATGTGACTTAGGAGCCAGCATCAATTTGATGCCATTATCTATCTATAAGAAGTTGGGGTTGGGTGATCCTACTCCAACTAATATGAGGCTCGTCAAGGCGGATAGGTCGGTAAAACGACCTATTGGTATTCTATGTGATGTATTGGTAAAGGTTTCTTCATTTATCTTTCCGGCAGACTTTGTTATTTTAGATTGTGAGGCAGACTCAGAAGTTCCCATAATCTTGGGGCGCCCTTTCCTTGCTACAGGAAGTATGCTCATTGATTTGAGAGCCAATGAGCTTTCATTCCGAATAAATGACGAAGTAGTTCGCTTTGATGTTTGCAAATCAATAAAGCAACCCAAAGATCTGAGTGTATTTTCAGTGGCTGATGTTTACTTTGATGATCAGAAAGAATTACTTGAAGAAGAGCAAATTATTGATGATCCATTAGCGATTGTGCTCATGAATGGAGAGAGTAAGGATGCTAAAAATTGCGAAGAAGCTATTTGTGCTCTATCAGGATTAGGGACATATAGTTATGATCCCAAGAAGCTGGGCCTTGATCTTAAAAATCGACCCACACCACCAGCTAAGCCATCTATTGAAGAGCCACCCATGTTAGAATTAAAGGAGCTGCCAAGTCATTTAAAGTATGCATTCTTAGGAAGCGGAAACACACTTCCAATCATTTTGGTAGCAGATTTGGGTGAGCAACAAGTTGCAGCTCTCATTGCTATTTTACGGAAGTACATTAGAGCCATTGGATGGACCATTGCGGATATTATTGGTATTCCACCTGGAATTTGTACACATAAGATTCAGCTTGAACAAAATTGCACACCCACCATTGAGCATCAAAGGCGTCTAAACCCACCTATGCAAGAAGTGGTGAAGAAAGAAATCATCAAGTGGTTGGACGCAGGAGTTGTGTATCCAATCTCTGACAGTACATGGGTAAGTCCGGTACAATGTGTTCCCAAGAAAGGAGGCATGACGGTGGTCGCCAATGCGAAGAACGAGCTTATTCCACTCAGACCCGTCACTGGATGGAGAGTATGCATGGACTACCAAAATCTGAATTCTTGGACGCTCAAAGATCACTTTCCAATGCCATTCATGGACCAAATGCTAGATTGATTAGCGGGGAAAGGATGGTTTTGTTTCTTAGATGGATATTCAGGCTATAATCAGATTTGCATTGCCCCCAAAGACCAAGAGAAGACGACGTTTACATGCCCATATGGCATGTTTGCTTTCAAACGTATGCCATTCGGGTTATGTAACGCACCTTTCACCTTTCAACGCTGTATGATGTCTATTTTTTCTGATATGGTTGAAGACACTTTGAAGGTATTTATGGACGACTTTTTAGTTGTTGGTGAGTCTTTTGAATCATGCTTGGCAAACCTAAGCATGGCATTGCAAAGATGTGTAGAATTCAACCTAGTGCTGAATTGGGAGAAGTGCCACTTCATGGTAAAAGAAGGAATCGTTCTTGGGCACAAAATCTCCGAAAGAGGGATTGAGGTTGATCGAGGAAAAATTGAAGTTATTGAGAAGTTACCACCTCCAATTTCGGTGAAGGGTGTTCATAGTTTCCTCGGTCATACAGGTTTCTATCGACGGTTTATCAAAGACTTCTCCAAAATTGCTAGTCCATTGTGCAAACTCTTGGAGAAAGATGCAAGGTTTGACTTCAATGAAGATTGCTTGAAGGCATTCGAATGCCTCAAAGGAAAACTCATTGAAGCCCCTATCATGGTAGCACCAGATTGGTCCCTCCCATTCGAAGTCATGTGTGATGCTAGTGGTGTAGCCGTTGGTGCTGTGCTTGGTCAGAAAAAGGAGAAGCTATTTCATCCTATCTATTATGCGAGTAAGGTCCTAAATAAAGCCCAAAGGAAGTACACTATTACTGAACAAGAGCTCCTAGCGGTTGTGTATGCGTTTGAGAAGTTTCGTGCCTATCTATTGGGTACTAAGGTGATCATTCATACAAACCATGCAGCTCTTAGGTACCTAATGACAAAGAAGGATGCAAAACCAAGACTAATTCGATGGGTTTTGCTGCTGCAAGAATTTGATTTCAAGGTTAAAGATAGAAGAGGTTGCGAGAACCAAGTGGCTGATCATCTATCTAGACTCGAGAATGAGCATATGGCACAGGCCGAAATCGAGATTGATGATGCATTCCCTGACGAGGAGATATTAGCAACGACAATGGAAAAATTACCATGGTATGCCGATTTTGCAAATTTTGTGGTGAGTAATGTGATACCTGCAAACTTATCTTACCATCAAAAGAGGAAGTTTATACATGATGTACAACACTACTATTGGGATGAGCCATATTTGTTTTGAGGATGCGCGGATGGTGTTATCCGACGATGTATATCCCATGTAGAGGTGCCGACTATTTTGGAAGCATGCCACACTTCCCAAGTTGGAGTACATCACGTAGGTAATCGGACAGCAAGGAAAGTAGTGCAAAGTGGATATTATTGGCCTTCGATATTTAGAGATGCCTATGACTTTGTTAGAAGATGCGACCAATGCCAGCGACAAGGCACTATTTCAAAACACCATGAGATGCCTATGTCAAAAATTCTTGAGGTAGAGCTCTTTGATGTATGGGGTATTGATTTTATGGGTCCATTCGTGAATTCGTTTGGAATGAAGTATATCCTAGTTGTTGTAGATTATGTCTCAAAATGGGTTGAAGCTGTAGCGTTGGCCGACAACGAGGGAAAGCGCGTTGTAGCATTCTTGAAGAGGAATATCTTCTCTCGCTTTGGAGTACCACGTACTATTATAAGTGATGGAGGATCTCACTTTTGCAACAAGCTATTCAAATCTGTGTTGGCCAAGTATGGTGTCAAGCAACATAAGGTTGCCACGCCTTATCACCCACAAACTAGTGGACAAGTAGAGGTTTCCAATTGGGAGATCAAGCAAATCCTTGCGAAGACGGTAAATCCTAATAGGAAGGATTGGTATCGAAAGTTAGATGATGCACTATAGGCGTATAGGACTGCATTCAAAACACCCATCGGCATGTCCCCTTATCAACTAGTTTATGGAAAGGCTTTTCATTTACCCATTGAGCTCAAACATAAGGCATTGTGGGCGTTGAAGCAATTGAATTTGAATTGGGATGATGCGATGAATCTGAGGTTGGAGCAGCTGAACGAATTAGATGAGTTCCGTCTCCATGCATATGAAAGGTCAGACCTATACAAGGAGCAGATAAAAAAGTATGATGATCAGCGGATTGTTCGACGAAACTTTCAAAAGGATGATATGGTACTTCTCTTCAATTCCATATTGAAGTTATTCCCAGGTAAGTTAAAATCTAAGTGGTCTGGTCCATACAAAGTTATCCAAGTCTACTCGTCTGGAGTAGTTGAGTTGGAAGACAATAATGGCGTTGTCTTCAAGGTGAATGGCCAACGTGTTAAACCTTATATCGGTCCTTTTGATGTGATAAGTTATATGGCCATCACCTATATCGATAAAGTCTAAGTACTCGAGGTAACCATGTCATGCCACGACAATAAATAAGGCGCTAGATGGGAGGCAACCCATCATTTATAGTTTATCGTATTTTGTTTTTTTTGTGTTTTGCTTTTGATAAATGAAAATCCAAAAATAAGAGTCGTTCCACGACCAAAACTAAGGCGCTTGGTGGGAGACAACCCATCGTACTAATCGTTTTCATTGGTTTTGAGCAAATGTAGGTGCAAGAGGTATAAAATGAGGAGATCAATTTCAAATGTCGATTTGGACGTATTGCATGGTAAAGGTGGTAAGTTGGGCATGAAGATGCAAAAGGCCATAGATTGAGTGTTGCTCATGACAAAATAGGCATCGAGCAAGGCTAGTCCTAGGTAAAACTAGGCCACAAACAAGGCAAAGCCTATACTATAGCCCAAGGTCTCGGAATCTAGTGTGCAAAGGCATAGGCGCCGCCCATGCTCAAGTATGCCATAGCATAGGGGCCGCCTATGCTAAAGCATTTGGTCTCAGAATCTCATATTCCATGCTAAAGGCGCCGCCTATGGTCACTAAAGGCATTGCACTAGGTGCCGCCTATGCTAGCAAATGCTTTGCATTAGGCGCCGCCTATACCATGTATAGGCAAAGCTAAAGGCGCCGCCTATGGTCACTTTTTGTCTCCAAAACAGATTTTAAATGGGTCAAAACCCGACCCATTCTTTTCCTACATAAAGGGGACTTAGTCTTAAAACATAAACACATTGGAAACTTGACCTAGGCGCCGCACATAGAATCCAAATCCTCCCAAAACTTTTCTTTTTGCTCTCCCACTTCACAAAGAACATCTCCAAAGGCTTCAATCACATAAGTACTATCTTGTTCTTCATCTATTTCTTGTAAGTGCTACGTTTCTATGTCTATTATGAATTGCTACATCTTGAAGAAATATTGGTGATCTTAATGTGTTTGAATTGTTGATACAAAACCAAGTGAGTGAACATGTACGTTAGGATGATCTTAACTTATTTCCAACTTGAATTTGATTTTGGTGCATTGTCATACTACTTGCGGAATTGCTATAGTCATAAACATTGCATAATCTTGTCACTTGAATACTTACATGTTAGAATATCCCATTCATCGGAATAATACTTATAGTTGCCTACCGACATAGGAGTTTGTGATTATTGATAGAAACTATACCATGATGTAATCCCTATGTAGTAGTATTGTTATACCTAACATGAAAGTATTGCAAAGGTTGCAAGAAGTGATACATCTCTGATTTTCTTGTCGGAATATAGCTCCTAAAACGCATGTCGATGAAGTCTAAGTAATCGACCACTTTCACTTCACTAATTTGTATCAACAAAACTAAGTGTGGGGTGGTACCCCTATGGCTTGTTTATAGAGTGTATCTATTGAGTTGATGCTAACATGAATATCATTTAAAGTCTCAGGTACAATGGCTCCTAAAGCAAGATAAGACAAGGCTACCAATTCCCAAAAGGACAAGAAAAGAGGTCGCAAGGACCAAGGAGAATCATCCTCAATGCAATTACCATGCCGCATCTTTGGAATAAAATGGGTTCTTGAGGAGGAAGCAAAGGAATGGTATAGGAACAACAAGGAAAGAAAATATGTTCATGTGGACTTGATCAACAAGGACATCCTAATGAAGAAGAAGCCGCGCATGTTGGCGAAAATCATGGCATTAAATATGGATTTCATCTTTCACGACATGGGAGAATGCAATCTTGATTTGACAACAGAATTTTACACCAACTGGTCGCCAAAAACCACAGGCAGCGAGGTCAAGATTTGGGGCCAAGTTTTACAACTCAATGCGGAATTCTTCAACTCTTGCCTTATTCCTGGGACCCAGTACACCAAGATAACAAAAGATAGAGTGTGCCTGGTTTACGCCTTGATGACGAATGTCCCTATTAACATTGGGGCAATCATTCGTTCTACAATGCAGAAAGACAGACTACACAAGCGGTCCCACTTTACTTTTGGCAATTTGTTGACTACAATCTTGCGGAAGAAGGACATCAAAGAGGAACCAGCTAATCACAAACTCGCACATAACCCGAAGAAGGTTGACCTCACAAAGGTCAAAGATGCTGAAACAACACATGGCGTCAACCTTACTACTGCTGAGAGACATGCTCGGGATGAGAGTTTTTTTCGCCATCTTTATGGCATGACTCGGTTCACAATGATAAGCGGTGGTCGTGTTCCAACTGCTGCAGAGCTCCAACAGCTGGACCATGACTATCCAATGAATATTCATGCAAGGGAGATATGTGGAGTCGGTACATACTTTGAGGAACCTCTAGATGATGATGTGCCGACCGATAATGAGCGACGAATGCCAGACTCCGACATAGAGGAGAATTCTGATGAAGAGTATGTGCTAAAATCATGACTATTGAGACGTTTAGGCTCTAATTGTGACTCACTATGTGATATTGTTTGGTTTAATTCCTTCACTTGTTGGGTCAAGAGTCTATATTACTCCCAATAAAGTCGACCATGTGCCTTGTGTGTGTGAGATAATAGTATATTCTATGTTTGTGGCTGATGCTAGAACTTGCCTGGTATGTACGTAAAGCGAAAATAAAGAGTGTAAGTTTAGGAGATGATTTAGGCATTTCTTTGGCAACCTATACTTGTTTACCTTCTTTTTACTTACCCATGGACATTATCCTAGTTAAACCCTTTTGAGCCTTTAGCCTATTTTCTTTGACAACCTCATATGTAAGCCTAATTAATTTTTTCAAGACCATAATTTGATCCAAATTCCTAAGTGCTTTAAAGTGTAAAGTCATGTGACAAAATAAGAGGAAATTGGGTGAGTATGATGCTTTTGAAGGCATTGGTGCTTGAAATTGCTATGAAAAAGAAGTGCTATCATAAGAGGTGTGTTATGAAAAGAAAAAGGAAAAGAAAACTGAAAAGTGAGTTATGCTTAAAAATTGAAAAACAAAAGAGGAGAATAAGGGTGTTAGAAAAAAAAAGCGTAGAAAGGTTGTTTGAAAGAAAAAGTGTTTATGACTTAATGTGATGTACTAAAGTTCTTAGGAACTTAGTCACTATTTCTGGCCAAAATAGTCCTACCCGTCCCTTAGCCTACATTACAACCATCAAAAGACCTACTTGATCCTAAGATTAGCATTCTGACATTTAGTGGAGCATTACACTAAGGGCAAGACTATGGTCATCAGTTGCAACATATGAATTCTTTGTGAGAGTGAGATCAAGGATATTTTGATACCCATGTTTGAAAAAAATGCTATACTTATGAGTGATTATGGGTAATACATTGTAAGACACACATGGTTGATGAGTTTTGGGTAGTTGTGTATGATTCTTTGTGCCCTAACTTTTGAATATGAGTTGACCACCATCACGAGTCTATGTTGGAGGTTAAATGGTTTCTACTAATGATCGGAAAGCTACTCTTTGTTGATAATTGTTGTGCTCGTCTTGACGAATATTTTATGTTGTTGCTGTGAAACCCTAAGTTGATGTTTAGAGAGACATGATATTTGTTCGAGGACGAACAAAGCTTCAAGTGTGGGGTGTTGATGATAGGCAATATTACATGCCTATAGTGCTGTATTTTGCTCATATTTTAGCCTAGTTTTGAGAACAAATTATATATTTCATGCACTTTTAGTCCTTTTTCCTGTAAGTGAGCTAACGAACATGATTAGCAAAGTTTCAGGTATAAATGATGCAGAATTCAGCATTTTATGGATTACTTGACGCCAAAGAAAGCTTCACGAAAGGAGAAAAGCCAATATTGGACGCCAAGGACTAAAGATGGCGCATGGAAAATCTGTCCCGGGCTAAAACAACAATTCTGAAGACTTTGGGGACTAGCAGTAATTTATTAGGATTAGGATAATGATACATTAACCTAGTACAATTGGGTTAAGTATTTCATTAGCTTATTAGGATTAGGATAATGATACATTAACCTAGTACAATTGGGTTAAGTATTTCATTAGCTTAGTAGGAGTTGGTTAATTATTTCATTAGCTTAGTAGGAATAGGATATGGGTATTATAAATACCCTATCTTGCTAGAGATATAGAGACATCTTCTAATTCATTCTTCTCTTATTCTTCTACAACAATTCTCATTCTAGTTCTAAACAATTATTCTTCCACTAATTCTATTCTTCTTCTATTCATCTGTTCTTAATTTCCGCAACAAGAGAAACGTTACTTGCCAAGAAAGTCATGCCCAAACGCCTACCACACCATTACAAACGTGAATTCTTATCGTGGTATAATAACAATGTCAATTGTGATTTCCTTCGCACTCATGGGTAACTAAACTTCTCTGTTGGGGTTATGGAAGCCGAATGAGATACTATCTATTGCTGTGAGTTTGTGAGTTTGTGACACGTATTCTGTTTATATCATCATTCTCTTAATCTTAATCTAAATTCTTTGTGGTTGCAAACGCAAGAATACGCCAGTATAACATTTAACTTGTTCGAAAGAAAGGTTATCTGTCTGGAAAAGAGATAATGTCAAGGTAGTAGGGTCCCATCCCCTATTAAAAAGTTAGTGTCGTAACTGGATTAACCTCTTGGAGAATTCATACCGTTAGACACTCTTTAAGCTCAAAAGAGTTAAAGTGAAATAATCCTCGAATAGGTCGAAAGACGCCTGGATTTACCATCGAATACAATTCTCTATAAGCACATACATGTCTGGATTCAACACACTCATAGCCAATAGAGACGTATAACTCAGAAGGCGGACATAACCCCAACGCCTCAATTCTCATTGTTTACAACTTACTAAATATTCTTTCTTTTTATTTTGCTATTTCCAGCTTTTACTTTAATACTTTGTTTACATTACTTGCACGACAAGACTCCCCCCTTTTTTACGAGACTTGCACTAAAAGTCTAGTAATAGTTGCTTACTTGTTGACCAAGATATTCCCTGAGGGATCGATACCCAACCCAGTTGGGTTCTATATTTGCTAACGACCGCTTTACACTCCCACGAGAGCTGTAGATTGAGCGTTATCACCCATATATCTCATCCAACACACATAATCATCACATGCATGTATCAACCAACATACACCATCACCCCCCCCTCACACACACATATATATATATATATATATATATATATATCAACCAGCATGCATAATCATCATATATATATATATATCAAGTAACATACATAATCCTCATATATATCTCAACCATCAAATATCAAACAATATATATATATATACATCATCAAAGTCTAGAAAATGTATATATATATATGTATATATACATAACTTGAACTTTCAAAAAGGGATTTGTGGACTCTATGGATGAAAGGAGTCCATAGATAAACACTTGCATACCTTAGATTTCGTAGCCGAAGAGATTGACGGAAGTAATTCGCTAAGCGAAGCCTTGAATCAATTTTCCCCCAATTGGAACCCTAACCCTAACTCCTCTTCTTCTCTCTCTCTCTCTCTCTCTCTTTATATATATATATATATGCATATATTTTGAGAGAGAGATAAGAGAAATGAGAGAAAATGAATGACAATTCTCAGCTCAAAGGGGGTATATATAGAGGGTTACAATAATGGGAAATGACCAAAATACCTTTAAAAATCAATTAATGTCAAATCTGCCCTTCAGTGATCTATCCGGTAGGCTGAAGTAAATTGTCCATAACTTTTTACTTCGATGTCCAAATTGGATGAAACTAATTTCATTGGAAAGAAGACTCTCAGGGATTTCCGTTGATATATGGTAGCTTACCCAAATCATTATATACAAGGAGTTATTATCATTTAAATTTGGAGCAAAAATACGCCTGGCCTCTGTACTTTTTCCTGCACGTTTTAGTGTTCATCACTATTCACCGTTCGATCAAAATATTCGTAACTCATCGCTCGGGTATCCGTTTTGGATGATCCACATATAGTTGGAAAGATTATTCGATGATATTCGCAACGGTGGGTCTAACTCTAGGAAATTCCACACGAAAAATTATAAATCGTTCTAAAAGATAGGACCCAATACGTTTATGCATAAACTTTCGATGAGAAATTTTTTGGGGTATTACAGTCCAGCATGATTTGAATATTTGATCTTATTGGGCTAGTGTGGTAGTCTTGAAACCGTAAGTTGGGTAGAGTTAACTTGAGTGCCCGTGTTTCTAGTCAAAGTTGCTATCTTAGGCTTGAATATGGCTTACTTGACATCTAGAAGATGAACTAGATACCTTAACCTAGTTTGGGGTATAGTATGCCTAATTATGGAAATTGTGGATTAGAAATGGGATCGTTCGGCCCACTTAGGACTAAGCTTGTGTTAAGTACTGTGCACTTAGTTATGGATGTTAGACATAGATGAGGCTAGTACACCTTATAATAAGGTTACTTGGTAACTATTATTGATGTTCCCGAATTGTGGCTTTTGAGTTATGGTTATGATACTCCTTGTGGAAGTGATTGGACTATGGAGATGCTATTTTCTCTTAGACTTGATGATTGTCCTATAGAGTTGTTATTTCCTCTTAGACTTGATGATTGGCCTATAGAGTTTCTATTTTCTTATTCATGATTGTTGGTCCTATAAAGACGATGTTCCTCTTGAATATGTAAATTGGCCTAGAGAAGTGATATTCCTCATTGTCACGATGTAAGATCTATTGATATATGATATCCTGTAGACAATTATATGTCTATCTGTAATATACTACCTATATGTGAGATATCTCCTATATATGAGATGATTCGGGATATGCTACGACTTATAAATCTGATTATTGATATGAGTTCTGGATGTGTGTATGGTCCTAAAGCCATGATTATGATGTTGTGATTATTTTGGATAGATTAATAGGCCAAGAGACGTGTTATGATATTGATTGTATAGTCGAAAAGTGTTTATCATTATAAATAATGTAATTACAGTTTATGAATATTCATATATATGTGTGTGTATACTTATCTCTTCGGTATGGGACAGAGGAAGATGCAGTATGATATTTTTTATTCCACTGATTGAATATGTAACACCTCGATAATTCTTAATATTTATTTTAATATTTTAGGTGAGTATTGATAACGCTCAATCTACAGCTCTCGTGAGAGTGTAAAGCGGTCGTTAGCAAATATAGAACCCAACTGGGTTGGGTATCGATCCCACAGAGAATAGCTTGGTCAACAAGTAAGTGAAATTATTAGACTTTTGATGCAAGTCTCGTAAGAATGGGGGGATTGTAATAAGTAACCAAAGTAATGAAATAAAAGCTGAAAAATAGCAAAGTAAAAGAGAAAATTTCGTAGGTTGTGAAACAATGAGAATTGAGGCGTTGGGGTTATGTCCACCTTCAGAAGTATACGTTTCTATTGGCTATGAGTGTGTAGAGTCTTGACATGCAATTGCTTATAGAGAATTGTAGTCGATGGTAAATCCAAGCGTCTCTCGACCTAAACAAGGACTATTTCACTTTAACTCTCTCGAGCTTAAAGTGTGTCTAGTGGTACAAATTCTCCAAGAGGTTAGTCCAGTTACGGCACTAGCTTTTTAATAGGAAAGGGTGTCCTACTACCTTGACATTATCTCTTTTCCAGACAAATAACCTTTCTCTCGAACAAGTTAAATGTTAGACTGGCGTTGGTCTATGCGTCTTCTTTTCTAGACAAATAACCTTTCTCTCGAACAGGTTAGATGTTAGAATGGCGTGTTCTTGTGTTTGAACCGCAAAGGATGTAGATTTAAGATGAAGAGAATAATGATATAAGCAATATACTTGTCTTGAACTCACAAGCTCATAGCAATAGATAGTAACTCATTCGGCTTCCATAACCCCAACTAAGAGGTTTAGTTACCCATGAATGCGAAGGATATCACGTTTTGCATGGTGAATGGCGTGTAAAAGAGGTGTTAGGCGTGTGGTTTTGGTGATTCCGTAGCAAGTAACGATTCTCTTGTTGTGGAATTTAAGAGTAGAAGAATGAAGAATTGAGAATGTATTGTAGGAAGATGTCTTAATTGTAAGGATGTATTGAATGCGGAATGTCTCTAAATCTCTAGCATGATAGGGTATTTATAATACTCCTATCCTACTCCTACTAAACTAATAAAATAAATAACCAAATCCTAATATACTAATGAAATCCTTGACCCAAATGTACTAGGGTAAGGTTACAAAATTATAATCCAAATAGAATAATGAAACACATAACCTAATTGCACTAGGTTAATGTATTATGGCAAAAATCCAGCTTTGTGTCTGTAAGTTCCAAAGTCTTCAGAAATGCTGTTTTAGCCCGGGACAGATTTTCCATGCAGCAGATTTAGTCCTTTATGCGTCCAGCTCCTTTCCATCTCGTTTGTGAGCTTTCTTTTGCGTCAAGTAAGCCATAAATTGCTGTATTTTGCATCATTTATACCTGAAACTTTCCTAATCACATTTGTTAGCTCATTTACAGGAAAAAGGACTAAAAGTGTATGAAATAGATAATTAGTTCTCAAAACTAGGCTAAAATATGGGCAAAATATATTGATATAGGCGCGTAAATTCGCCTATCATCAACACCCCACACTTAGAGCTTTGTTCGTCCTCGAACAACATATCATGTCCTTCTAAGCATTGACTTAAGGTTTTTACAGAAACAACACAAAACATTCTTCAAGACAAGCACAACAATTATCAACGAAGAGTAGCTTTCCGATTATAAGTAGAAACAATTTAACCTCAAGCATAGACTCGTGATGGTGATCAACTCGCATGCAAACGTTAAGGTACATAGAATCATATACAACTATCCAAAACTCATCAACCATGTGTGTCTCACAATATAGTACCCATAATCACTCACAAATATAGCATATTTTTCAAACATGGGTATCCAAGTGTCCTTGCCCTCACTCTCACAAAGAATTCATATGTAGCAACTAATGACCATAAGCTTGCCCTTAATGTAGTACTCTACTAAATGTCGGAATGTTCAGATTAGGATCAAGTAGGTCTTTAGATGGTTGTAATGTAGGCTAAGGGACGGGTAGGACTATTTTGGCCAGAAATAGTGACTAAGTTCCTAAGCACTTTAATACATCACATTGTATCATTGACACTTTGTTCTTTCAACCTTTCTTTATTTTATTCTTCCACCCTTTTTCTCCTCTTTTGTTTTTCAGTTTTAAGAGCAACTCACTTTTCAGCTTTCTTTTCCTTTTTCTTTTCACAACATACTTCTTATGATAGCACTTTCTTTTTCACAACATATTCAAGCACCCTTGCAATTTAAAGCATCATACTCACCCAATTTCCTCTTATGTTGTCACATGACTTTTTCACTTTAAAGCACTTAGGAATTTGGATCAAATTACGGTCTTGAAAAAAATGGATTAGGCTTACATACAAGGTTGTCAAAGAAATAGGCTAAAGGCTCAAAAGGGTTTAACTAGGATGATTTACATGGGTAGGAAAAACTGAAGGTAAACACGTATAGGTTGCCAAAGAAATGCCTAAATCATATCCTAAACTTACATTCCTTATTTTCGCTTTGCATACATACCAGGCAAGTTCTAGCATCAGCCACACACATAGAATATACTATGATCTCACACACACAAGGCACATGGTCGACTTGATTGGTAGTAATATAGACTCTCGACCCAACAAGTGAAGGAATTGAATCACACACTATCACATAATGAGTCACAACTAGAGCCTAAATGTCTCAATAGTCACAATTGTAGCACATACTCTTGTTATAATCTCATGCTGCCTATCAAAATAATTTCATGCGTAGCTAGAAAAATTTTACTCCTAAAATAAAAAAAACGTCACACGAAAAAAAATAAAATAAAAAAATTTGGACTTGGACTCAAAACAAAATAAACAAGCAAACATACAAACATAGCATGCAGATTCTGCCGACACCCCACACTTAGACTAGACACTGCCCTCAGTGGAAAATAAAGTCGAAGAACCTGATTAGTCAGACTCTTCCTCAATGTCGGGGGTCATACCCCCTTCGTCCGAATCATCGTAAGAGTCATCGTCAGAGTTCTCCTCAGCATCAGAATCAGGCAAGCGTCTATCATCATCAGTTGGCACGTCATCATCAAGAGGTTCCTCGAAATAGACTCCCACTCCACACATCTCCCGGGCATGTCTGTTCATTGGGTAGTCGTGGTCCAGCTGTTGGAGCTCTACAGCAGTTGGAATACGTCCACCACTCATCATAGTGAATCTCGTCATGCCATAGAGATGACGGAAGAAACTCTCATCACGAGCATGTCTCTCCGCAGTGGTAAGGTTGACTCCATGCGTTGTTTCAGCATCTTTGACCTTGGTGAGGTCAACCTTCTTTGGGGTATGTGGGAGTTTGTGGTCAGCTGGTTCCTCTTCTATATCCTCCTTCCGCAACATTGCTGTCAACAAATTGCCGAATGTGAAATGGGACCTGCTGTGGAGTCTGGCTTTTCTCATGGTAGATCGAATGATTGCCCCAAAGTTGATAGGGACATTCGTCATCAATGCATAAACCAGGCACACTCTATCTCTCGATATCTTTGTGTATTGCGTCCCAGGAATGAGGCATGAGTTGACAATGCGCATCCAGATTCTTGCTTCCCTATTTAGTGGAGCATAGGGGAATGTGTTGTGACGGCCTGTTTCCTTATGTCTGCCCCATCTCGCCATCGATCTGCTTCCACAAAGCGTGTGTCTTATAGCTCTGTAAGGAGGCCTGCTGTACAGCTCTTTGTATGGTGCAGTGTCGACCGAAGGTAGGCCTAGAAACGAGTTGATCCAATCCGCTGTAAGCTGTAACACTTGGCCCCGAATTTTGACTTCGTTGCCTGTTGTGTTTGGCGACCAGTTGGCATAAAACTCTCTTGTCAAGTCAAGATTGCACTCTCCCATGTCACGGAAGATGAAATCCAGCTTCAAAGCCATTATCTTAGCCAACAGTTGCGGCTCCTTCTTTGCTAAGGTCTCCTTGTTGATTAAATCGACGTGCACATATTTCTTTTCTTTGTTGCTTCTGTACCATGCCTTGGCTTCTTCCTCAAGAACCCATTTGATTCCGAACATTCTGCGTGGTAGGTGTGCGGAAGATGATTCGCCTTGGTCTTTTCGGCTTCTCTTTTTGTCCTTGCGGGTCGTGGTAGCCTTCTCCTTGCCTTGCCTTGCTTTCGGTGCCATTGGACCTGAGACTAGAAATAATGTTAGATGCAGCACAATCGCACTTTAGACAATCTATATGCAAGCATTAGGGGTACCACCCCACACTTAATCTTGTTGGCACAAATCGGTGAAGTGAACGTGGTCGAGTACTCAGACGTCGTCGACATACGTCTTAGGATTGTATTCCGACAAGAAAATCAGTATTACATCACTTATGAGCAGCCATTTGGACGACTTGCATGGTGTATATAGCAACGTTACAACATAGGGGTTACCACATGGAATTGCTATTCGAACAACAAACACCACCACCTAAGTCGATAGTCACTATAACATTATCCCGATGGCCGGGATGGTTTATCATGCAAGCATCCAACAACACTCTCAAGCAATATTCATGGCCACATATGTTCAGCAAGTATCACAACAATGCCATTGAAACAAAATTCAAGTCGGAAACAAGTCATGAATTCCATACGCATATAATCAATCACACGATTTTGCAACAATTATCCACACACATGAACATCACCACCAATCTCTCATGATTTAGCATTTTATAATAAGCATAGTAAAGTAGTACTTACGATAAATAGATGAAGAATAAGAGAGCACTTACTTGCTTGAAGATTGTGGAGAAGTTGTTGTGGATTGGAAGAACAAAGGAAGAAAAATTTGAGAGGATTTGGGATGATATGCGACGCCTTTAGGGTTACTTCTAATGTGTTTGTGATAAAAAAAACAAGTCCCCTTTATATAGGAGGAGTATGGGTCGGGTTATGACCCATTTACAATCGGATTTGGGGACAAAATCACCCTATATGCGGCGCATATCCCTCGGCATATCACATGTATATGCGGCGCATTGTCCATGGCATAATGGGACATATGCGCCGCACATAGTATGGCATATCTAGGCATATGCGGCGCATATGGTATGGCATTTGGTCTCAGTATCTCAAATGCCATAGCATAGGCGGCGCATAGTCAAAAGCACACCTAGGAATAGGCGGCGCATAGTGTATTGCACACTAGATTCCGAGTCCTTAGGCGATAGAATAGGTTGTGCATCGTTCGTGGCCTATTTTTACCAAGGCCTAGCCTTTCTCGAAGCCTATTATGACGTGAGAAAGGCTCAATCCATAGCCTTATGCATCACCATTCCTAACTTACCGACTTTACCATACAATGCGACCAAATCGTCAATTGAAATCCATCTCCTCGTTGCATACTTCTTACACCTATATTTGCTCAAACAAATGAAAACGATTAGTACGATGGGTTGCCTCCCACCAAGCGCCTTAGTTTTGGTCGTGGCACGACTCTTATTTTTGGATTTTCATTTAACAAAAAGAAAAAATACTAAAACGACAAAACGATAAAACGATAAAACGATAAAACAATAAAACGAAGGGTTGCCTCCCATCTAGCGCCTTATTTATTGTCGTGGCTCGACGTAGTAATCTCGAGTACTTAGACTTCGTCGAGATAAGTGATGGCCATGTCATTCATCGAGTCAAGAGGACCGATATATGGCTTAACACGTTGGCCATTCACCTTGAAGATAACACCCTCATTATTTTCCAATTCGACTACTCCAGACGAGTAGACGTGGGTGACTTTAAATGGACCAGACCACTTTGATTTTAACTTACCTGGGAAGAGCTTGAATCTGGAGTTAAAGAGTAGTACCATGTCACCTTTTTGGAAGTGTCGTCGAACAATCCGCTGATCGTGATACTTCTTCATCCGCTCCTTGTATAAATCTGATCTTTCATATGCATGGAGACGGAATTCATCTAGCTCGTTCAGCTGCTCCAACCTCAGGTTCTTCACATCATCCCAATTCAGATTCAGGTGCTTCAATGCCCATAATGCCTTGTATTCAAGCTCGATGGGTAGATGACAAGCCTTCCCATAAACGAGCTGATAAGGTGACATACCAATGGGTGTCTTGAATGCAGTCCTATACGCCCATAGTGCATCATCTAGCTTCCGAGACCAATCCTTCCGATTCGCATTGACCGTCTTGGCAAGGATTTGCTTGATCTCACGATTGGAAACCTCTACTTGTCCACTAGTTTGGGGATGATAAGGCGTAGCTACCTTGTGTTGCTTGACTCCATACTTGGCCAATACAGATTTGAATAGCTTGTTGCAGAAGTGAGATCCTCCATCACTTATGATAGTACGAGGTACCCCAAAGCGAGAGAAGATATTCTTCTTTAAAAACGCTACAACACGCTTTCCTTCGTTATCGGTCAATGCTATAGCTTCAACCCATTTTGACACATAATCCACAGCAACCAAGATGTACTTCATTCCAAACGAATTCACGAATGGTCCCATGAAATCAATACCCCATACATCAAAGAGTTCTACCTCCAGAATTTTGGACATGGGCATTTCATGGTGTTTTGAAATAGCACCTTGACGTTGGCATTGGTCACACCTTCTCACATAGTCATGTGCATCTCTGAATATTGTAGGCCAATAATAACCACTTTGCAAGACTTTTCTTGCTGTTCGATTACCCGCATGATGTCCTCCAACTTGCGAAGTGTGGCATGCTTCCAATATAGTAGGCACTTCTTCATGGGATATACATCGTCGAATGATACCATCCGCGCATCTTCGAAACAAATAAGGCTCATCCCAATAGTAGTGCTGAACGTCATGCATAAACTTCCTCCTCTGGTGGTAAGATAAATTGGAAGGTAACACATTACTCACCACGAAATTTGCAAAGTCGGCATACCATGGTAAGTTCTCTATTGTTGTCGCTAGTATCTCCTCGTCAGGGAATGCATCGTCAATCTGATTTTCTGGTTGCGCCACATACTCATTCTCAAGTCTAGATAGGTGATCAGCCACTTGGTTCTCGCAACCTCTTCTATCTTTGACTTCGAAATCAAACTCTTGCAGCAGCAATACCCATCTAATCAGCCTTGGTTTTGCATCCTTCTTTGTGATTAGATATCTAAGAGCTGCATGGTCTGCATGAACGATCACTTTAGTACCCAATAGATAGGCACGGAACTTCTCAAACGCATACACAACCGCTAAGAGCTCTTGTTCAGTGACAGTGTAGTTCTTTTGGGCTTCATTAAGGACCTTACTCGCATAGTAGATAGGATGAAATAATTTCTCCTTTCTTTGTCCAAGAACAGCGCCAACGGCTACACCACTAGCATCACACATGATTTCAAACGGGAGCGTCCAATCTGGTGCTACCATGATAGGGGCTTCAATGAGTTTTTCTTTAAGGCATTCGAATGCCTTCAAGCAATCATCATTAAAGTCAAACTTCGCATCTTTCTCCAATAGCTTGCACAATGGACTTGAAATTTTGGAGAAGTCTTTGATGAATCTACGATAAAACCCAGCATGGCCAAGAAAACTACGAACTCCTTTCACCGAAATTGGAGGTGGTAGCTTCTCAATTACCTCTATTTTGGCGCGATCAACCTCTATTCCTCTTTCGGAGATCTTGTGCCCAAGAACAATTCCTTCTTTTACCATGAAGTGGCACTTCTCCCAATTCAGCACAAGGTTGAACTCTACACATCTTTGTAATGCCATGCTCAAGTTCACCAAACATGCGTCAAAGGACTCACCAACAACTGAAAAGTCGTCCATAAATACCTCCAAAGTGTCTTCTACCATATCAGAGAAAATAGACATCATACAACGTTGAAAGGTGGCTGGTGCGTTACATAACCCGAATGGCATACGTTTGAAGGCAAACGTACCATATGGGCATGTAAACGTTGTCTTCTCTTGGTCTTCTGGTGCAATAAAAATCTGATTATAACCTGAATAACCATCAAGAAAGCAAAACCATCCTTTACCCGCTAATCGATCTAGCATTTGGTCCATAAATGGCATGGGGAAGTGATCCTTGAGAGTCCAAGAATTCAGCTTGCGGTAGTCCATGCATACTCTCCATCCAGTGACGGGCCTGAGTGGAATAAGCTCATTCTTTGCATTCGCAACCACCGTCATACCTCCTTTCTTGGGAACACATTGTACTGGGCTTACCCATGTACTATCAGAAATAGGATACACAACTCCTGCGTCTAGCCACTTAATAATCTCCTTCTTCACCACCTCTTGCATTGGTGGGTTTAGACGTCTTTGGTGTTCGATGGTGGGTGTGCACTTTTCTTGGAGCTGAATTTTATGAGTGCAAATCCCAGGTGGAATACCAAGGATATCCGCAATGGTCCATCCAATAGCTCTAATATACTTGCGTAAAATTGCAATAAGAGCTGCAACTTGTTGCTCACCTAAATCGGCTGCCACTATGACTGGAAGAGTGTTTCCGCTTCCTAAGAATGCATACTTCAAATGGCTTGGCAGCTCCTTTAATTCTAATGTGGGTGGTTCTTCAATAGATGGCTTAGCTGGTGGTGTGGGTCGATTCTTGAGATCAAGATCCAGCTTCTTAGGAGGATAGCGATATGCTCCTAATCCCGATAGAGTACAAATATCATCTTCAGAAATTTCAGCATCATCATCATCTTCTTCCATGAGCAAAACCTCCAAAGGATCATCAAGAATTTGCTCTTCAGCAAGTAACTCATCCTCGTCATCAACGACAACATCAGCCACAGAAAATACACTTAGATCTTTGGGTTGCTTCATTGATTTGCAAACATCAAAGCGCACCACTTCATCATTTATTCGGAATGAAAGTTCATTAGCTCTCAAATCTATGAGCACACTTCCCGTAGCAAGGAAAGGGCGTCCCAAGATTATGGGAACCTCTGAATCTGCTTCGCAATCCAAGATGACAAAGTCTGCTGTTCTGTCAACTACTTGCTTGCTTTCTGCTGAAGTTTCCAGCACCTTACCACTCCTCGTAGTGATGGCCATGCATGACCCATCAGTCCTTGGGTTTTGCACAGTATCGCTAGGCAAGGTGCCGGCTTTTCTTTGGTTGAGTGCTGCTGAAAGTTGACTGAATTGCTGCTCTAGTTGCTTGATAGAAGTGGAATGAGAATCAACTAATTGCTTCATGGAGGCCAAATCGTCAATCACCTCCTTAACTCCCGCGCTCGTCGCTTCCACTCCTTTCAATAACTTAGCCATCATGTCTTCCATAGAATTAGATGTGGTGGTATCACGTCTACCAGGGGGAACGTACAAACCACTGTTTTCATTATTTTTCTTCCAACTACCTTGGTCTTTACCTCCAGATTTGTCATAATAGTTCCGACCTTGGTTTCCTTGGGCATTCCCTCGGAAACCCCCCTGATTGTTCAAGTAGTTGGCCTCCTCTTCCGAATCAGATTCGTCTCTTCCTTTTGACGCAATTGCTTTCACTTTTTCAGTCTTCCCTAATAGATGCTTTGTAAGAAGGTCCATTTGGGTTTTCATGTGCGCCATGTCTTGATCACGTTCTTCTTCTCTTCTTCTTTGATCTGCAGACATGCCAATAGATAAAGTAGGGCTTGCTACCTCAGAATCCCTGGTATGCCAAGCTCTACTTTGTTTCGTCATACGATCTAGCATGTTGCTTGCTTGACCAAAGGTGAGGTCCATAAAAGAACCTCCAGCTGCGTTGTCCACCACTGGTTTAGTTACTGAATTCAAGGCTCTATATAAGATCTCCATGAGGTGAACATTAGTCATGTGATGGTTTGGGCATCTCGCTAGCTTTGTCTTGAACCTCTCCCATGTTTCGTGAAGAGCTTCAGAGGGAAGCTGACGAAAGTTGCTGATTTCATCTCTCAATTGATCCCTCTTGGATGGCGGAAAGAATCTTTCTAGGAAAGCGTCTCTCAATTGCCTCCAATTTGTAATAGAATCAGGAGTCAGCCCATTCAACCATAATGTTGCCTCCCCAGACAGAGACAATAGAAATAGACGTAATCGAATAGCATTCTGACCAACTCCAAGATTGTCAAAAGACTTGCATGTAGAAATAAAGTTGATGAGATGCATATTCGGATCATCGCCTGCTAGTCCACCAAATAATCCCTTGAGTTGCAATAACTGAATCATGGTGCTAGTGATGTTGAACTTGGCTCCGGGCGCTAATGGTGGTGGAATTATAGCTCCAGTGGCTCCGGCACCATCAAGATCATCATCATCATCGTCGAAAGCTGGTTGCAAAGGTTGGCGATCATATCTGTACCGAGCTTGTCGACCTCGTCTGTTGGCAGGTGTTGCCATTTCAGCGCCATGCCTTGGGTTGATCAACTCGTCATCTCCTAAATCTTCATCGTCAGGATTTGTTGCTCGTCCAGGATTATCAATGTTTTGTTGTTGGACTTGAGCAGCGGCAAGAGCAGCTAATCTTGCTTGCTCGTGATGAGCAGCCATCCTGTCGATTTCAGCTTGTGCTTCCATTCTTCTAATTCGTTGCGGTTCAGGATTGATTGGTAATAACGGTTGTCCAGAACTTCTTGTATGGGGCATGCACTAAAAGAAAAACCTGCAATAACCAAAAACAAAAACTAAACGTAAAAGTACGAGAATCTTTGACCAAAGGGTCTAGTAATTTTCACGCACTTGATTGACACTCGTATTCCCCGGCAACGGCGCCAATTTTTGATAACGCTCAATCTACAGCTCTCGTGAGAGTGTAAAGCGGTCGTTAGCAAATATAGAACCCAATTGGGTTGGGTATCGATCCCACAGAGAATAGCTTGGTCAACAAGTAAGTGAAATTATTAGACTTTTGATGCAAGTCTCGTAAGAATGGGGGGATTGTAATAAGTAACCAAAGTAATGAAATAAAAGCTGAAAAATAGCAAAGTAAAAGAGAAAATTTCGTAGGTTGTGAAACAATGAGAATTGAGGCGTTGGGGTTATGTCCACCTTCAGAAGTATACGTTTCTATTGGCTATGAGTGTGTAGAGTCTTGACATGCAATTGCTTATAGAGAATTGTAGTCGATGGTAAATCCAAGCGTCTCTCGACCTAAACAAGGACTATTTCACTTTAACTCTCTCGAGCTTAAAGTGTGTCTAGTGGTACAAATTCTCCAAGAGGTTAGTCCAGTTACGGCACTAGCTTTTTAATAGGAAAGGGTGTCCTACTACCTTGACATTATCTCTTTTCCAGACAAATAACCTTTCTCTCGAACAAGTTAAATGTTAGACTGGCGTTGGTCTATGCGTCTTCTTTTCTAGACAAATAACCTTTCTCTCGAACAGGTTAGATGTTAGAATGGCGTGTTCTTGTGTTTGAACCGCAAAGGATGTAGATTTAAGATGAAGAGAATAATGATATAAGCAATATACTTGTCTTGAACTCACAAGCTCATAGCAATAGATAGTAACTCATTCGGCTTCCATAACCCCAACTAAGAGGTTTAGTTACCCATGAATGCGAAGGATATCACGTTTTGCATGGTGAATGGCGTGTAAAAGAGGTGTTAGGCGTGTGGTTTTGGTGATTCCGTAGCAAGTAACGATTCTCTTGTTGTGGAATTTAAGAGTAGAAGAATGAAGAATTGAGAATGTATTGTAGGAAGATGTCTTAATTGTAAGGATGTATTGAATGCGGAATGTCTCTAAATCTCTAGCATGATAGGGTATTTATAATACTCCTATCCTACTCCTACTAAACTAATAAAATAAATAACCAAATCCTAATATACTAATGAAATCCTTGACCCAAATGTACTAGGGTAAGGTTACAAAATTATAATCCAAATAGAATAATGAAACACATAACCTAATTGCACTAGGTTAATGTATTATGGCAAAAATCCAGCTTTGTGTCTGTAAGTCCCAAAGTCTTCAGAAATGCTGTTTTAGCCCGGGACAGATTTTCCATGCAGCAGATTTAGTCCTTTATGCGTCCAGCTCCTTTCCATCTCGTTTGTGAGCTTTCTTTTGCGTCAAGTAAGCCATAAATTGCTGTATTTTGCATCATTTATACCTGAAACTTTCCTAATCACATTTGTTAGCTCATTTACAGGAAAAAGGACTAAAAGTGTATGAAATAGATAATTAGTTCTCAAAACTAGGCTAAAATATGGGCAAAATATATTGATATAGGCGCGTAAATTCGCCTATCATCAAGTATAAATCTTAATCTATGAAGCATTACGTGACAGAATACTGGTGATGGCATGCATAGATTCGGCACATTCATGATTATTTACTATTATAAGTGATGTGATTATAGCTGAAATGTGATCTTATGACTACTCTTCTTTTTAAACGGTTAAGCTATGCAATATCTAGTTGTCTACTAGGGGATTATAGCACTTGATGGATAGGAATCCAATGTATTAGTTAATGAATCTTGCTTAGTTGAAACATAGTAGCTAACGATGGTTAGTTAAGGAATAATGTCTATTGATAAAGATGGTTGGGTGACAAGTAGTAATGTGTTGTCTAGTAATGATTAACGGATATAGGATGAGTAGTTGATAATAATGAATGGTGGATAAATGATGGTTTTGGTCTAGTGATGAACCTTGACTAGATGTTAGATTTGACTGTTAAATAAATAGTGGTTAGTTGTTTTCCCGTGAATTAAGGATTATGGGTAGGATAAGGTTTGGGCTAATAAATAGAGGTTATGTGATGACTAGCGAACTAGTGATTCTAATATAATAAGTGTTGGTTAACTAATGGCGAGTGGTTGAGAAGTATTGACTAGATAGATATTCTATGGTGATATGATTATGTTTATGAGTATTTTAATGTATGTTATTCGGTAATGACTATTGTGATGCTCATACTCGGCAAGGCCGGAGGATTTATGGTTGATGCGTTGATACCCGGCAAGGCCGGTGGGTGACTAAGATAATGATGGTCCTGATATGGACAGTTATGAGCTGTGATATTAATCGTCTACCTTACATTCATTCCTTCATTCGCGTCACCTATCACCTGTATGTGCCTATGTTTATCAGTCCGAATGGGATGGTTGCATTGATATAGGTGAAGAATATGCCTTATGTTGTTGTGTGTTGATTGAACCTTTCGAGTCTGGGGTGGTGAGGGTACGCATAACCTCGGCTAGGTATTTGGTTGTCCGGAGTAGCCGATTATTCATGTTGTTATTGATATTGTTGTTATCATTGTTATGATCATTATTACGGCTACCTTATGAAAAATTGATCATTGATACAATATCAAAATTTAAGGTATGCTTTCGGCCTCTCCTATTTTATGATTGTATTATTATGTACGATTATATCACGTTTAGCCATGTGAATTAGAAACCCGAGTATGATAGTATTTAAATTCTGATAAGTGTTAAAATGAGGTCTTAAATGAGAATATAACGATATAGGTTATTCTTTTAGATGACCTCATGTTTATATATATATATATATAGCTATATGAAGATATGGCACTATCGTAAATCCCTTTCTTCGTTGTTCATTTTGTATAGTCGTTACTTTGCTATGTATATTATTATATATCTTTCTTTCACTCCTTATTCGTATATATAGCTAGGATATATGGTATAGCATTGACGTATATTGAATATAGCTGGAATAAGATAGTTCAACCTGATATTTTCTTAGTCTTATTATGTTAGACTCTTGGACATGAACAAGATAGTTTTCCCTTATTATTCTCATTAACTCATTATATGATTTCTAGGCTCTTGGGTGTAGTTTTCATTCTATTTATATGTTGTGTATATCTGTTTTGTCCCTTTTGAGATTCTCCGTGTAGTCGGCAAGGTGGCCTATAAGTTATCTTTACCTCCATACTTTGTTGTTGTTCACCCAATTTTTTATGTCTCCATGCTGCAGAAGTATATTCCTACCCCATCTCATGTGCTTAGGTGGGACTCCATCTAGTAAGATGGGCAGTTGGCCTTTGTAGAGGAGCCCACACTTATTTTTGCTGGTAATGTGAGGCGGTTGCGTACTAGAGAGATTCCTGTAGTTAAGGTTCAATGGAAGCACCGCCTAGAGAAGGAGTCCACTTCATGGTTAGCAGATGAGATGCGAGCCTAGTATCCTCAACTCTTCAAGACTTCAAGTATTTTCTCATCTTTAACTTTCGAGGATGAAAGTTCCTAAGTAGTGGATGTTGTAATGACCCGTCAAGTCATTAGCCGTATTCTTGATTATTTTGCTGATAGAGCTCTTCCATAGCCATCCCAAGTCATTAGTGACTTGCTGGAATTGATAGTTCGGTTACCTGACGGTTCATTTGATTTTTAGAACCACTTTTTCAATTTGAAGTCTTCGTCGATTCCAAATGGCCGTCGAACAAAATTTCAGTAAAATAATTTTGCATGCAAATCTCGACTATGCCAACATCTATGTAAGATCAATTTTAGGATAGAGAGATTGTTGGTTCAGATCCTATAGCACCCGAGCTCATTTTGATCAATTAGTCAAATATCGAAATATAGGGGTGTGGGACCGACAAGTGATCAACATGACCTTGTATGAAAAATCCAACTTCACCAATGCGTCTGAAATGTCGAATTTAGTGGGGTTACATAGTTCGTTTGCGAAAAACGGAGTCCAAATGAGTTCAGAAGGTCAAAAATAAATTTTGACCTTGCGGGCCCATCTAAAGCCGTATAAAAGGGGGCTTTGGATAGATTTTGAGCATTCTTCACCACTATTAAAACCTTAGCATCCCTAAAAGAGTGGTGACTCAAAAATTGGTCTTGTGGGTTGATTGGAAACTTAAACAACTTGTGTAATCCATCTTTTACTACAAATCCAAGGTAAGAATTCCTCTAATTTGATATTAATTTCATTATTTCTTGACTCAAAATCCTAAATCATTGTGGGTCAATTGTATCACCAAAATTGAGTATTTAACTCAAATTTCTTGAGGGTTTTAACTCCCTAAAGATAATTAATCTATTGTTGGTCTTGGAAACTCTTTTCTAAAGGTGAAACCTAATTGGGGTTTTGGTGTCTATTTGAAACCCATGGCACAATGATGCTACAATGGGTATTTTCATTCTTGTTGTAATGCTTAGATTGTATTGTTGATAGCATTGTTTGTGGAAGAGGAAGTTTTTTGGAAAGAAAAGGAAAGCTCATTGGTTTGTGAGTTGCTTGGATTCAAGATAGGTTAGGCTTACACGTAGAATAGATTGAGCTTGTTTGTAATGTAATCATTGATATCTTGCGAGATTGGTCGGGAAATTTAGATGATAGTTGATTAAATGGTTAACTTGGGATTTATTAATTCCTATAGTCCATGAATTTGTAAGGTATGATATTTGAACCTTAGCCTAGGACCTTGGTTAGCTTAATTGTTATCTCATGACTAGTGTGTGAACATTATAGTTGTTCTAAGTAGACATGAATGCCATACTTCTCTATCCTTAGGAGTGTATTGGCCTATATAAAATTCCTAGATAGGAGATGACCTTGGTGTTGGGTTGACTTAGGAAGAATACTTGAAGAAGATTTCTCTTATATGCTTAGTAGGGATTGATACGCCTTTATAGTGTGACTTAGATAACCTAGCCTAAATCCGAGTAAATTTTTGTCTTATAAAAGTGACTTTAGTATTAATGGGAGTTAGAAGTGGGACTTGACCCACCTTAACCTTGAACTATGTAACTCCTTGGTAACCTAGATACTTGATGAGCGTCTAAATTATGTTATTGAGATTATAAGGGATAAACCCGGTTGTCGGTTTATGAATAAGGTCGATGGTTGAAATATATGTTTTCTTGATTGTTGTCTTATTACCGTGTTATGGATAGCCAAAGAAATATGGTAATTGTGTATGTCATCTAGATACTTATGCCTATGCTTCTACTCACATGTCATAATGATGACTAGTAATAAAGTGTGATGGTTTATTCATCTTACATGTCTATTACTCGCTTATTGTGAACTTGTGTATGTTTATTGATTTGGGGCCATTTATATGTGTATATTTTTGTCTTGGAAAATATTGATACAATGATAGTGCCCGTCAAATCCGGAAGAATTCTTGATACTATGATGATGCCTGGTTAATCCGGAGGAATATGTGATATTATGATGATGCTCGGTTCGAGTCTGGAGGAATATATGATATTATGATGATGCCCGATTCGAGTCCATAAAATATGTGATATAATGATGATGCCTGGTTTGAGTCCAAAGGAATATGTGATATTATGATGATGCTCGGTTCGAGTCTGGAGGAATGTATGATATTATGATGATGCTCAATGAATTCGGAGAAATATGTTAATATTATGATGATGCCCGGTATATTCGAAAGAGGTAAGAACATTTGATGCCACGTGGGGCAAATTTACTTATATGCGTTGATATTTGAAAGGTTAGGTCGTGTGGGGCCAACCACCTATGTGCTAGAATTATGAGGTCTCTATTGATAAATTATTATTTGTTTCTTGTTCCAAATCAGTCCCCAGACCCCACTAGATGGGAATACACTGGGTTTGTTGTTGTTGTTGTTGTTGTCTTGTTCCAAATCACTATATAAGAGGTGTGACCCTTTTTAATGCTAAACTAGCTACTAGAGGAAATTTATGCCTAATATTGAGTTAAGGCTTAGTGTTATATGTAAATTTGCATAAATTCAAGGGTTAACCTAATATATATACTTGACTTGAATAAGAAGTTATATTATGAAATATTGCCTAGTAAGGTGGCTTATGTTATAATTAGCTACTTCTAAAATATTTGATTATTATTTGAAACCTAGAAGTCTAGTAAACTAGTTGATGGACTTTAATCGATTAAAATATGGAAACTAGTCCTTAGGGTTGTGACATGCTTGGTGATGATAGATCTAGTATTGCGTGATGGATAGTTATATTATCTCCTAATATGTGAAGTTTGAGATGCCTTAATTGATAACTCATGTCATGATGATGCTAATTAAAGAATGGCCTTATGATAGTTGAATAACCTATACTATGTGTGGCTTGTAGTTTTTCCCCAATTTGATGACTAGTGATTTTAAGACTTGCAAGCTTTTGACTTTTGAAAAACTAAGGTTAATTAGTATGGAATTCACGGTATTTATCAATGAATTATAGAACTAATGATTACATGCCTGTGTTATGACAATGTTGCTTTCTTTATGTTGAATTATGGTATGGGTACTTGGAAGTGGATTTCGGTAATAAGTCATGGCAGGGTTGTGCTACCCACGATTTTTGGTAAATTGATGGAGTAGTTATGCTTTATGGTATTATTGGTTGTATTCTTTTGTGTACTCTCCGGTGGTATGGGACGCCGTGATGAGTTCTTTGTTTTGCTCTTTTTCGTGTACTTCCCGGCGGTATGGGACGTCGTGGTAAGTTCTTGTGTGTATGTTCTAAAGATTGTTGATGATGATTATGGCAAGTAGATGTTTTGCTATTGTGTATATGATTGTACGCTTTCGAAATGATACTCAATTGTTATGGTGATTATGGATTATATTGAAATAGTATGTCATGTTATTGCTTTAGTAGTATAGATGTTGTTACAGTGGTATCAAAGTAGATTCAGTTATGACCTATCCCTTGACTTTAAGGTCATTGTCTTTCTTTATATCGTCTTTACATTATATTTGAGCTCAGTCGGCCGATGATGTCTACTGAGTACCAGTGTTTTGGTACTCATACTACACTTCTATATCTTTTTGGTGCAGACCCAGGTTCTTGTTGACGCCGTTGAGCTAGTTCGTACGAGTTGACTATTAGGAGACGGTGAGCTCTTGGAGATCGAGTTGCCCTCTATCCCTTCTATCCTTATTTGTCTTTTGATTTCGAGACAAATGTATGAGATTGTTTAAGGCATTTTAGATTCTGAGGTTATAAATTCCTCTTGTCAAGTTTAGAAGCTCTTGTATTAATACTATCAGGTCGTGGGATTTGTGTTTAAATATCAGTTGTCCTTAGTTGTGAAAAATTAGTGTTATATGTTGTGTTCACATATAGGGTCTAAATTGGACGTTCTTGCCAAGGTAACCCATTGCAATAGCTTCGGGTTACGGTATCGGCTTACCTACTGGTGGGATGTGGTAGGTGCCACCATGACTCGGAAATCGGGTCGTGACAGTTTGTTAGAGGAAGTATGTTTGATAAGATTCCTAAAGCCAATGCAATCTTACTCAAGGTAGAATTGTAGATGCTCTAGAAAAAAAAGACTTAATACATGGCCTTGTTTATACCAAATCATACTCCCTCTGTTTCTTTTTGTAGTTCTCATCTTCTATTTTCGGAGAGTTAATTTGACTATTTTTTACAGCTAAATTAAATTAAATTAAATTAATTTACTATTTCAAAATTAAAACTTATATATTCAAAAACTATAAGAAAGGTACTATAAGTTGCATTTTTTTTTAATATGATGAAAAAATAGATCTCAAATTGATCGTCAAAATTTACATCATTTAACTCTAAAAAAAAAAAAAAAACAATCCAAAATAGAAGGACCAGAGGGCGTATATATTAATCAATGACAAATGTCTTTTATAAATACAATTAGTTTTGTTATTTACCTATAATCAATGTAACTCCAATTTCAAATCCAAAAAATTTTGATTTTCATGGTAAAACTTACTAATTTTTTTTAGCTTTGGTTGGTGGATATTTTCATTGCAGCTATCTTTTGCTAATCATACTATACGAACAGATTTTGTAACATCTAAAATCTGAGATTGATGCTCACACAATAACTATAGTTGAATTGTAAAAAAAAAAAAGTATTATTAGTCATGCTAGACACACTTGGATTGCAGTTGAACAGAAATGTAGCTAATGCAAATACATAGTAACAGAAATGGTACAACAAAAAAGATCAAAAAAAAAAAAATATACTACAATTACCATTATGGAAGAATAAGCATAAGTGAGAATACTCTCAACTACCTAAGAACCCTACCGCTGCAGTGCTGTTGGAGACACTTGGATAGCAACTGAATGGAAATGCAGGACTGCTCATTATTTAGATGTTGCCCATAACCTGCTCAATAAAACGTCCAACAGAAATGTAGGATGAGCCACCTTCCTCTAGAGCCAATCTGCTCTTCTCCTTCATGTCTTTCACCTTCGTCCTTATTTCATTTTCAGGATCCATCAACTGCCTTATTGCTTTCTCTATGTCCTCCGCTTTTATAACGTATGTGTTACTTCCCCTGATATTATAATCCATCTTAATATCCACTGCCATACCCAAATCCTTCACTAATTGAAACGCATTTGCTTGCTGCTCCGAATACATTGGCCAAGTTGCCATTGGCACTCCGAACCAGATACTCTCCAATACTGAATTCCAACCACAGTGCGACACAAATCCACCCACGGATGGATGAGACAAGATTACAGATTGGGGTGCCCATCCTATCACCTTTCCAATCCGTTTCGTCCTTTCCAGAAACCCCTCCGGCAAGGCATCTTCCGGGTTCTCATAGTCACTTGGATACCATGAATCTTTAGGTGGTGGCTTTCTTAGAGACCACAAGAACTGACACCCGCTGCCCTCTAGAGCCTGCGCAATTTCCTTCACTTGCTCTTTATTGAAACTTCCCGAGCTTCCAAAGCAGAGGAACACTACAGAGGATGGAGTTTGTGTATCTAACCATTTGATAATTTCCCCTCGAGATGACTCTTCCTTATTGCCGACGCAACTATTGAGATTCAGCACTGGTCCTACTGGATAAACGGGTGGGATTTTCTCGTCCAGAGAGAGCGATTTCATGGCATGAGTTTCCAACTCCTGCAAGGTGTTAACCAAGATTCCTCTGGTTTCTCGATATCTTTTGGAAATATCAAGGAACATAGTGGAACCACCTTCCTTGTCCAAGATTATGAACGGCAAACATTTCGCTGGAAATGGATTTAAATATGAAGGTACAGAGAGTTCTGATTCAGGGTCATCCTTGTAATTGGTAACATCCGTGTTAAAATCATCCCTTAGGCTCTGCATACGAAAGTGGAGGCCAAGCACAGCTGCACTAGTCGTGTAGAAAACATAAGTCGGGACACCAAATTCATTAGCCACATCTATCATTGTGGTACACATCATGTCTACCACAAATCCCGATAGTGTAGCTGTTTGCGGAATTTGAGCCACAACCTGTCTAACCTGAGGCTTATGGCTATCAATAAATCCAGAAAAGAATGTTTTGCTGTTAAGGAGTTGCAAAGTGGATTCATCTCGAGGGAGAAGTATAAATTTCAATTTTGATGAGGTGCAATTAGCATTTGAGGAAAGTGATTGGATGTAAGGATTGAGATTGGAGTCTAGGTTCATGTTCATGATAAGGACAGTAACGGAGAGCTGATCATCTCTCATTATAAGGAGCTTTGCCATCTCTATTGCGGGTACCAGATGACCCATTCCAGGAGATGGTATGATGACCAACTCTGCCTTCTTGATTTCACTCATTTCTTGATCCTATTGCCTTAACCTATAGTTTGTGATGTAATAAGCTTTGAAGAGAAAGATGGGTTTTTCTACTAGGTGTGTGGGCTCATGCTAGTTAATTAGGCATTATGTGAGGAAGATCTGAGGTCATTTGGAGTCAATAGTACAAATGTAGTCAACCAAGTAAATAGTTCAACAGTATGATTGTCTTGGGGATCACGAATGGAAATGATGTCATGCCTTTGATCATTTAAAAAAAAAAAGAGTCGTGGATAAGCATTGTAAGTCTAAAACGGGTTAAGTCCACAAACATTCCTTTTTAGTGGGCGTTTCGAGATGCAGTTTTATTTTGTGATTTAAAATTATAAGATAAACTCAGTATTTATATATATGATTTAAAATTAATTTTATATTATGAGATGAAATTATAAATTCTTTAAAAAACTTAATTTGAGATTTCGCATTTTGATTTGAGATTTTTCAAATCTATAAATTTATATTTTATAAAAAAATACAATTATTTATATCGAGTGATCATTTATTTCATATGTAGATTAAATTTATACTCCTCCCCTCCCCACCTTTCTCCCTCCCCTCCAATTTTATGTATCACAATTTTCTTTTTAATTTGTTCCAAAAAAAAATATCATATTTTCTTATTTGATAAATATTTAAAGATACAATTCTACTTTTATCTTTATTGATCCCACTTATAAACCCCACTTAATTAAAGATAATAGTAGTATATTTTTCTAATAAAAAAAAATTTAGTAAATATCACCAAGTCTTTCTTATTTCTTAATTTCGTGTCAGTCAAACTATGCCACATAAAATGAGATGGAGAAAGTATTAATTTTATTTTTAAAATCATATGTCTCATAAAATTATTAATCCCACCAACATAAACTTTATTATTACCTCAAATCAATCCCTACTTTACTAATGATTTTTGACCAAATTTTAAGCAACAATGTTGGTTCATCTTCTCAGTCATTTGATCGAGAAACACAAGCTCAACATGGAGAGATTGTTTGTAGAATTCTATAAAAAGGTTAGTAAACCAAAACTCAAGTTCAGTTTTACCTTTTTATTAAATTAAAATTTGATCAATAAATGTCCTATTTTCTTAGAATAGCATTGTGATATATAGTATATTATAAGCTTTTGTTTATTTGTTAAGAATAACTTTGTGGTAGTGTATTATGCATTTATTATAAATTTTTACTTATTTGGTAAGATTGTATAAAGAATTGTGATAATTTTGATAGTTTTAATAACTTTTTTTTTTTTTTTATGTTTATGAGAAAACATATATCATAAAAAGTTCAAACGAAAAAGGGACAAATATACCCTCAAACTATGATAAATGGTACGTATATTAATACAAGTCAAATGAGCGTCGACGCTTTTGATCACACAACTCGAGGCCGACACAAGGAGGTCCAAGCCAGATCAACCTAAGGATTCAAGAATGTACTTGGAGGACCTTCTTTGAGCTCCTAATTAAACAATGTAGTATTTGGAAGATAGCTTGGAGACGAGGAAAGACATGGCACAAGGAATAAAGAGAGCCCATGCGGGTTATTTTTAAAATATTCACTTTAAACTACTTTTGTAATAGGCTATTTTTGCAAAGGCAAATACTATAAATAGGTGCCTTAGATATTTCATTTCCTTAGTTTTTGGATGAATTATGAATAATTACTCCTTGTTAGTGAGTGGCAAGCTTGAATTAGCTTGTGTTGATCTTTCGTTTAGAAACGCATCCAATTTTCTTGTGGTCTACGTAAGAGTTAGGTGCTCATAGATAATTAATAAGGGAGTTCTTTGGGTTTGATACACCCTTTAATTGCCCTTTTGTTATCTTCTTGTGTCTATCTTTTTATCTTTTCTTCCTATCCTTTACTTTATTGTTCTTTTGATTTCGTATCATAGTTTAGTTTTCATTTCCGTATTTTATTTTTCTATCATTTGGTATCAGAGACGAGGTTGATTTCATTCCTACGAAGTCAATCTTGGGTCTAATCGTCTTAGAAAATTGAAAAATCGCAAAAAATTACTATTCACGTTTTTGATCTTAGGTCAATTTTTGAGTTTTAGATTTTTGAGTATTCTTGTATTTCTGGTGTTAGATTTGAGTTCTCTAACACTATTAGAGTCTAAATCAGAGCATTATTGAGTGTTCTATCCTTGTTGAAAGCTTGGGTTGAAGATTTGAAGTTGGTTACAAGAGCTGAAGTTTTTGGTGAAGAATTTGAGTAAAATAGTGTTTGGAATGAATTTAGAATGAAAAGTTCTTAGGTTCGAAATTTTAACTCATTTAGAGCTAAGAAGAAAAAGTTGAAAAAGTTGGTGTTCTTGACGAAATTGTTATTTTCAAGAAGAATTTTTCAGCTAACATTGGTTGTTTGATCCATTAAGAAGAAAGAAAAGGTGTGGAAAATTATTTGTACTAGGGCATCTCCGAAGATCTCAAGGATATTCCAAGAGAAGGGTACAAAAGGGAGACCGTTGGACGGCATTTAAACCATTTCAAAAGACATTTTTGGCCTTGTGAAAGTTAAATTTTGAGTCATCTGCCTTGGAGGTGCCTTAGAAGTATGCCCAACCTGCTAAAGAAGGTCAAGGTCACCTCAAACCAATAGCACCGCGTCCAGGATGCCTTGCACCTGCATTCCACATGCTAAAGTAGGTTGTTTACCGCACACAGCCTCTCCCTAACGCAGATTGCGTTTCAAGCCTCAAATTCAAGCTTACAAATGCATTTCAACACTTAAATTACTTCATTGCTCAAGGTTTGATTCTTTATTTTCATTTTCTTGATTCCTAAACTCATCATTAATTCCTAAGCTACTCATCAACTAGTAATTCATCTACTAAGTTGATTGATTAGTTCTTGAGATCCATTTCTTTCATCGTCCAATTTCTTTCAAGATTTTCTCTTTTTAAATTCGTTGTGCTTCCTTGATTTAAGTCCTTAAGTAATTTTATTTTTTTAAGTCTTTCAAACAAGAATCCTTTCTAACCTCAAACCACAATTGGTACCAAGCAAACTCGTTGGAGTATAAACGATCTAGCAATGCTTGCGACACCAATTGAGAGACCAACTAAAGGTGCGAACTTTGAGAGCTTGTGAAGTTGTTTTCCTAACCTTAGCTTGTTTGTTATTTTTGTTTTTTTAGTGTTTATTTTGTTAGATGTCATGGATGACAACACCTCAAATGCAATTTTAGCGGCCCTTGAAGCTCTCAACCGTAAGATAGATAACATGTATGGGAGGATGGATAACATGATAGATCGTCTAAACTATCATAACTCCAACCTTCAAGCTCCCTTGAGTCGACACACTCCAAACGAACTTCAAGGTAACCAAGATAACTCTTGCACTCTAGTAAATGTGAAATATCATTTTAAGGTAGTAGTCAGCTAAGTGTAAATGATAGCTTATCTTTAGGAGAGCCTAATGTCTTTTTACTTCATAATGATAATGTACAACATGAGATCGTGGACACACTAGTTGATCCTAATGATGACAAAATCAACTCTTCTAGTAAGATCGATTTGTGTCCACCTAGTGTTGAAGCCAATATGATGTATGATGGTATATTGTCTTGTGAAATTTATGTTGATCAACTTATGTGCGAAACTAGCCCACAACTTGAGGATGTTTGTGATATGAGTAATGAACCTCAAGTGAGTAATGTTATTGAAAATGTTTATCAAGTAAATAGGAGTAACCCTTTAAGCATGACTTTTAGTGAGGCTCTTATTGCTTGTTTGGCTCATAGGGATAATCATATGTTTGAAATATCTTTGACACTTGATAGCAGTCTTTTAGAGAGTGAACTTGCATATTCTAAATCCTCTTCATGGATAGATCCTTCTCTCTTTAAGAACAATATCTTGTTGGAAAGATAGCCTTCCCCATTCATATGGGGGATTGTTGGTTTCAAGGTGTATATGTGAATGGAAAATAGAGGAAAAATAATGGAGAAAAAGAGACTCACCAAATTGGAAAGTGTAGTCTTTTTAAAGGAAATTTCACTAATTCTCCCACATTGGTGGGTCAAGAGAACTTGTAAGTGTTTATAATGAGGAACACTTACTCCACATGGATAGTGAGGCATGAACAAGGTGGTGCCTTATGCCATCGTTGTTGTCGCTCACTCGGCTCAGCTTCGGTTTTGGATTTGGCAAATGATCGAACAATGAGATCTATCTTTTTAGATAAATTTCATTTGAAACTTGTGTTACAAGTGAAAAATGTAATCCAAAATCTGATATAATTATTTTTATCCAAGTGCGGGCGCATTTCGGACGCCATGCAAATGCATCGAGGGAAAAGGCATACTGTTTCGCACCGTAGGGTGACTTGAGGGCGCAAATACATTGCAGGTACACGACCTGTGGGTGCAGATGTAAGCACAGAAGCTACTGGAAATTGTGAAATGTCACCTGCAGCTGCAGATCAGGTGCAGGTCCAGTACAGACTAGGCGTAGGGATGTGACTGCTACTGAACAAGTGCCTTTCTGCTGAACCAATGCATCCTTTTTGAAATGACACATTTAAGGCTATTAATATCTGATATATTCCTCAGGTATAGACATGATTTTTCACATAAAAAACAATCTTATTCTATAAAAAACTCTATATGATCATTAAATTGTTGAGCGAGTTCAAAGAATCCAATAATTTGAGGTACCGCTATTGTTTGGATCGAAAGACATTTTATCCTGGGAGAAAGATTCTATAACCTCGGGTACAGTGAGGGAAATTATTCCTTAAGGACACTCCATGAAGTCGGGGGACTTGGCTTTGCATTTTTATTTCATCTCATTTCTGAAATCTAACATACTCCTTGGATAGATTATACATAATCTTGTGTTGAAGGTGTTAAGGAACTTTATAAGTATTCTTGTCTTTGACTTGAACTTGCATATATACTAACTCTTATACCTGAAAATATTGTAAATAACAATCATCCATCACTTTTTGCTTCAGTTGAGGATCCATTTCTAGTGTATCAAAAGTGATGGATGATCCAGATTCACACTTTGCCAACCATAACTCCTAAGTGGGGTGAATTTTATCACCTTGTTTTCCTCTTTTATGGCTTTTGTATTTCAAGAATAAATGACAAATATGTTTTCAGCAGCATTTCCCTGTTACTCTTAAGGAAACTTTGTTCATACCATATTTGTTCCATTTTTTCTAAAGACAAGTAGCCATCATCACAATTGGTCTTCTGACTTTCCACAATTTTCAGCTCCCAAATGAGTTCCACTCTTTCAAAGGTGCCAATGAGTTTCTTATCTTTGCTAATGTTAACTGGAAATTTCTTTTCTTTCTCTGCCTTCCTTTCTAATGAAGGGTGGTTCACTATAGTGCTTAAGTAAAATTTGGAAGCTTCAAAGATTTCATTTGGATTTAAATCAACTTTTTCCTCAATGATGAGGGTCATTTGGGAAGAGTAGTTTCCCATAAAGATTTCAACTTTTGACAAGATTTTGTCTTGGAGATTTTTGGGTATAAGCTGGTTTGTCATGTTCTAAACTTCAGAGGCTAAAGTTCCAATTAGAACTGCTGAAGCAGTCAAAGTTGTATATGATGATAGAACTGATGTCATTGAAGGCATTTTTGAAAGAGAAAACATGTTTACAGTATTCAATATTTATGGGATTTTAGTTACAAAAGGAAGAAGAGAGTGTTTTGTTTGAATTGTAGTTTGCCAAGAAGAGGCTTTTATAGAAGCTAAAAATTACAAACTTTTGGGTGAAGCTTTTGGAAATATTATTGTCGAGGCAAGTGAATGAATCAGTCAAAAAGCTTGCCTTAGAAGTTGAGAATGACAGGGTCAGAGATGTAAATGGACATAGGTTGGCAAGTAATTTTTGGAAAGGGTCTTGTCAAATAGAGGGAGAAAATGGAAGTTTTAAAAATAAGTTTCATGGACCTACATTAACCGACTAATTCGAGAAAATTGAAGGAAAGGTGTCAAACAAGTTTCATTTTAACTATTGTTGACACTTCACCAAGTTCAAGGGTTAAAAATATTTAAAAAATTGATCAAGTTAATTGGAGATTCAATTAACATTTTTAAAACTTCTTAATCTTTTTAAAAATATAAATCTACCCACAACTATATTTAGTAAAAACAAAAAATTTAAAGTGGAAAAAAAATCAGTTTTCAAAGTCGATCCTCTCTCCTCTCATACATCTGTCATCTCTTTCTCTCTCAAGCCCAACATCTGTTGCCCTCCATCGACAACAGATCTTCGAGGCAACCAATTCTTAATCTTAAACCCTATAAAATGCAAATGATTGTAAAGTGTGGTACAAATTTCAAATCTACTGGTATACTTATTTTGGTAAATAAGTAACAAAAGAAATAATACAAAGTTAAGCAAAGAGATCTCAAACCAGTATACATCAGAGTGACTAAAACTTAATGTTCAGTGTCTAGCCATAACAAACACATGTATGGATTCCATTGCCAAAAATGAAAGCGAAGAACCGCCATCAACAAAAAAAACTCGTATTCTAAAAGACTGTTGAATACAGAGAAGTAACTCATAAAAGATATAGATACGACACTGAAAGACTGCACTGCTTGTTATCAATTTTTTTCAATCTCCTTAGTCATGTTCTTAGATCACCAACTTTTATTTATTTGTTGAATTATCAAGTCATTTACAAGTTTCTAGCTTGGATTAAATCTTATATAATAATGTTAAACAGGTTCAAAATTCCTTTGGTTCACGTTTCTTGGGCAGCTTAATTTATTAAGTTAGGAAAATGGTGTTCTTTCTTTTACTACCTTTTATCATGACAAATAGAAAATATAAAATGTGAGAAGGAGGCTAATTGTTTCAACTCCCAACAAAAAAATTTCCACTACAATTTAGGCATTTGATAGACAAATTACTTATGCTTTGCACAATAGTCTATTCGTGAAAATCCACTGTCTTTGTTAATTCTCAACATTTTTCGACTACTTATTATCTCCTGCCTCATGACAAAAGTATTTTAAAAACTTATCCAAAGAGAGAGTTGAAACTTCGATATAGAGAAAGGGTAGCAATTAATAAAGGAGGATTATGAAGAGATCTGCAGCTAGCCAACAAAAATATCAATTTGTTCAAAATTTAGAATTCAAAAACTACAACATCAACAATTTCAGCCATGAATTACAAAGTCAAAGAGATTCAGAAAATATTTGAGAAAAAAACTGATCAGAGGAAAATGAACTGAAGGAGTAAAGTTTTGAAAGTCTTAATAAAAAGGTAAGAAAAATAAAATATGTAAAACAAACAGATAAGAATGAAAAAAAGAAATGGAAAAATGGAGATGAAGACAGATGAACAACAAGGAGAAGAACAGATGAAGATAAAAAGTTGAAGCGAAGCATAACATACCTAATGTGATTTGAGAATGGAAAGCTCTAAAATATATTAGCATCTAATAAGATTTGACAATGGAGTGGTCTAGAACCATGAAGATGAGATCTTTGTAAGTGTGAAATTACAATATCAATATTTTATGATAATGAGCTTTTGAGACTGGAACCTGGGTCAAAGTCTCATCTACAACAGAAGTGAAATAATATTTTCAGATAGTTTCATTATAGAACATACTATTTAAATCAAGGAATTATGAAGTATAATCTATCACCATGTTGCTACTATTGAGGAATTCAAATGAGAATTAGCTATCTTAAGCTTACTCTTTGTAGTGATATTCGTGTTGGGTTATTAAGATGTGTGAATGAAAAATAAAAAGGTGGTATTTTTTTTCGGAAAGACACTAAGTGGAAGGATGAAATTTGAATAGGAATCTTTTCAAATTGAATGGTTATGACCTTTCCAATGGTTGTGACTTTTCCTAAGAGTTGCATCTTTACGAAGGAGTGTACCTTTTTGAACTATTGCTTCTCTTCATGAAGCAATACTTTGATGGCTATAAATACCTGAATTTTTTCTCAGGTGAAGACAATTATTTTTGAGTAGAAAAACAATCTTCTTCTTCTTCTAAAAACTCTCGTGTGATCATCAAACTATTGAGTGTGTTCGAAGTTTCTGAAAATTTGAGGTACAACTATTTTTAGAATGAGAATCATTTTATCCTGAGAATAAAGATTCCATAACCCTGGGTACTTGAAGGGAATAAATTTCTTAAGGACACACCGTGCATTCGATGGACTTGATTCTACAATTTTCTACTTCATCTTCATTTCTTAAAGTTGATAAACACTTCATTTTGATAGTTCATTTGATTATTCATTTGGACTTGTGTTTGAAGTTGTTGTAACTTCATTTTGGTTCTTGCTTGAACTTAGTATTGAAGTTTGTATAAAAAAATATATAGATTTTGTAACCGCCGGAACTACAATCTTAAGGAATTTATATTAATCTATATTGTTTGGTTTACTATTTTTTAGTAAGTAAATAGTTTGAACTTCATATTGATAACTCTTCAACTTTTTAAACTTATGTTTGAAGTTCTTGATACTTTATTTTGATCGTTCATAAGTTGGATGAACTTGTGTTGAAGCTCTTAACATTTTGTTATACTATTTTTCAGAAAATAGTTTGAACTTTATTTTGTTGATGTTCATAAGTTGGGTTGAACTTATTGTTAAAAGTTCATAATTGTAAATACAGAGTTTAAATTTCATTTGATTATTCATATGTTAATTTGAACATGTCTTTGAAGTTATTGTTCAAAAATACAGATTTTATAAAAAAAATAAGAAAAACAACAATTTTAAGAAAAGTATAAAAATATTTATTTTTGTTCTTGTTTGGTGAAGGAAAAAAAATTATAGTCATTTATAGATCAGCATTTGGTTAATTTGTATTGGGTCTGATTTTATAGAGACTAAAATCTTTTGATTTTCACTCCCTCAATTAGAAGAATATAAGAACTTCATCGAGAAATTAGTATGGGAATTTTGTTTGAAGAAATAGAAAAACTTCACCGATTCGTTAAAATCCCTGTATTGGTTTGTGGAGTTTAAAATCTATGGGATTTCACTCTATTTGAATTTAATTCTGATTCAAAGTCATAAAACTTCGTCATGTTTCAAAGTTCATTCGGTTGATGATTTAAAGATATAAAAACTTCATCATTGACTAGAAACAAGTTGGCTAAAGATTAAAATCTTTATTTTTAGTATTCTGAAATACTAAAGAGTATGTCAAAGGTTGACAGAAAAATGATGAATGAAACTGAACAATAAATTGATTTGATTGTGAATGATGTTGTCCCAACAACAATCAATAGTACGTCATTATGTCCTTCAGGTTTTTCTCTAGCAATGAAAAAAACAAATAAATTAGAAAAATATTTTGGTATGAACTTCAAAGAATGATAGGAAACGATGTTATTTTGGCTGGCCAAACGTGAAATGCAAATGTTCACAAGTATAGATCCTCATATTCTAGAAAAAAATACTGAGTGAAAATCAATTATATGATTTGAAAGATCTTGTAAGTCATTTCAAGATAGACGAAGATAACGAGTTGAATGAAAATTCATCAATGATAATTACAAATCCTGTTAAGGATGATGCTCCAAATAATAAAAAGATGAAAATGTCTTCTGGACAAGAAAAAGAGCAGAATAAGAAAATGTTCAAAGGCAATTATTACATTTGTAGTGATATTTGCCACAAGGCTCTAAATAGTCAAGTTCTAAATAAGAACAAGAAAAAGAGATTAGATAAACACGTTGGAAACAACTAGAAAGATTGAAAAACTATGTGATATAATCACTGAAAGAAATCTAGTTCGATATCCAAATGAATGGTGGTTTAATTTAGGGGTCACTAGACTGGACAAAGAAGCTTTTGCTACTTATGATCCCGCTGGTCCTAAAGAAGTGATCTTCATGAGAAATAATACAACAATCAAGGTAGAAGAAAGTGGGAAGATATTTCTAAAAGTGACTTTCAACAAGGTGTTGACTCTCAATAATGTTATTCATGTTCCTACTATTAGGAAAAACTTAGTGTCGACAACACATCTCGTTAAAAATGAATTAAGTATATGTTTATTACAGAGAAAACTGTAATAAGCAAGAATGAAATGATGTAGGAAAGGGCTACCTCAATGAGGGCCTTTTCAAACTTTATGTAATGGTTGTTTCAATGAACAAAGATGAGGCTTCTTCTTACTTTCTAGAGTCAAACGATTTATGGCATACTCGTTAGGAAATGTCAAGTAAAAAAACTTGTGAAAACTGATTAGTTTGGAAGGATTGCCTAACTTTGAGTCCAATAAATCAAAATGTCAAACGTGTGTGGAATCAAAGTATGCTAAGCATCCGTATAAGTTCATTGAAAGGAATTCCAACCCCTTAGACTTAATACACACATACATTTGTGATATGGAGTCAACACTATCTAGTGGTGGGAAAAATATTTTATCACCTTTATTGACGATTGCACTAGGTACTATTATGTATATTTGCTAAATAGTAAAGATGAAGCATAAGATGTGTTTAGGCAATATAAAATAGAAGTTGAAAATCAGTTAGAGAAAAGGATTAAAATAATAAGAAGTGATAGGGGTGGAGAATATGAATCTCCTTTTGAAGAAATATGTGTAGAGAATAGAATTATCTATCAAACCATTGTCCTTTATTCACCTCAATCTAATGGGATTACAGAAAGGAAAACCAAACCTTAAAGAAAATAATGAATGCCTTACTTAAAAGTTCAGGTTTATCATAAACTTTGTGGGGGGAAGTTATCCTTACAGCTAACCGAATACTCAATAGAGTGCCCCATAGTAAACCACTATCAATTACATATGAAAAATAGAAAAAAAGGAAACCCAACTTGAAATATTTCAAATTGTGGGCATGTTTAGCAAAAGTTCAAGTTCCTATGACTAAAAGGGTGAAGATAGGACCTAAGACTGTAGACTGCATGTTTATAGGATATGGTAAAAAAGTAAAACATATTGGTTTTTGGTTCATAGATCATAGATCCGAACACCCAGACATCGATGAAAATATGGTAATTGAATAAGATAAAGATGAGTTCTTTGAACACATTTTTCTGTATAGAACTAGGCATGAACAGTCTAGTAGAGGGTTTAAACAATCTCGAGATAAACCAAGCAAGAATATACATAATAGTGAGAATCCAAGACGTAGTACACGTCAAAAAACTTTAACTTCTTTTGGACCGAATTTTGTAATATTTCTCCTAGAAAATGAGCCTCAAATATTTAAAGAAGTGATGTCATCTTAATACTCATCTTTTTGAAAATAAGCAGTCAATAGTGAGACTGATGCAATCTTGAGCAACCATACTAGAGAGTTGGTTGATCTACCTCCAAGAAATAAATATTTATGTTCTAAAAGGATCTTCAAAGTAAAAATCAAAGAAGATAGGGCAATTTACAAATACAAGGAAAGACTTATAGTAAAATGCTTCAAACACAAGGAAGACCCTGATTATTTTGACACATACTCGCTTGTAACAAGGATAACATCAATTCGGATGTTAGTTGCCATGGTGGTGGTATATGGTCTTGAAATTCATCAAATAGATGTAAAAACAATATTTCTAAATAGAGAACTGGAGAAAGAAATTTACATGAAACAATCCGAGGGTTTTGTGGTTCCAGGTAAAGAAAAGAAGGTGTGGAAATTTGTAAGTCACTTTATGGACTAAAATAAGCATCCAAACAGTGGCATGCAAAGTTTGACCAAACCATGTTAGAAAACGGGTTTAAGATAAATGAATGTGGTAAATGTGTTAACACTAAAGACACTCCAAATCATAAGGTCATTGTTTGTTTATATGTGGATGATATGTTGATCATCAGTAGAGACATTTCTAACATAGATTCTACAAAAGTTTGATATGAAAGACCTTGGAGTTATGAATGTGATTTTAGGAATAAGAATCCTAAAAGAATCTATAAAAATCCACAAGGATTGGCGTTGTCACAGTCTCATTACATTGGAAAGGTACTTGACAAGTTCAAGTAGTTGAATTTCAGTATTGCCAAGACTCCATTAGATTTGAGCTTTGCACTTCAAAAAAATGAAGGTGAAAGTGACTCACAATTGGACTATGCAAGAGTGTTGGGATGTTTAATGTAAATCATGAACTGTACACGTTTATTAGTACGTTGAGTCGGTACACGATTAATCCCAATAGAACTCATTGAATGGTAATAATTTTTTTTTGGGGTATCTTAAATATACTCAAGACTATGCTTTGCATTATAAAAAATATCCAGCGATATTGAAGGATATAGTGATACAAATTGGATCACCGGATCAAATGAAGTAAAATCAACAAGTGGATATGTATTTATTTTGGGTGGAGGAGCAGTCTCTTGGAAATTGTCCAAACAGACATGTATTGCCTACTCTATAATGGAATCTAAATTAAACGCATTAGATAAAGCCGATGAAGAAGATGAATGGCTCCAAAATTTCTTAGAAGATATTCCTTATTTTCCCAAACTATTGACACTAGTATGTATACACTGTGATAGCCAAGCGACGATCGGTAGGGCAAGGAGCATGATGTATAATGGTAAATATCGTCATATAAGACAGAGACATAATATCGTTAGAGAACTACTCTAGTAAAATTATCACGATTGACTATGTGAAGTTAAGGATAATCTGTCGGATCCACTTACAAAAGGCCTATCTAGAGAGGGAGTTGAGAGAACATCGACGGGAATGGGTTTACGGCCTAGGACAAGTCAGCATGACAGTAGCTCTATCCAGGAGACGAGAGATCCTAAGAGATAGGTTTAAGAAGATCAAACAAAGTTGTGATTGATGGTTCAACATTGTCAATATACTCAACACATTCTCATGAAGTAGACAATATTTAGAAAACAAGGATAACGCATATTGTGTGAAGCCTTTTAATGATTATATAAATTTGGCAGCTTTGACCAAATAGTTTAATCTATAGGATTAAATATTTATAAATTATACATGTGAGGGTGAAGTGAAAGCCGCTTCAAAGAGAATGTTAGTAAAATTCTATTCTCTACGCTCTCATGAAGCCAGGATGCGTTCATGGCTGAAACAAACAAAACTGTGAGAACCATAAATGGTAAAAGGTTGATTGTGTGACATTTGCTATTTAGGTGTACATTAAAGTTTGATGGTTCAAATATATCAAATCTACCTATTGACCGAGTGCATCCGATGATGTTAACTACGAAAAGTTCAAAGGAAAACCCACTTATCCAGATGCAATCAGTCTTTGCCTGTTGATCACATACTTGTCTGTAAATTTTTTATCAGATAGTCATTTTTCATTCATGTAGGGTATTATTAGGTTATTAAGATGTGTGAATGGCTAATTAAAAAGTGGTATTTTTTTTGAAAAGACACTAAGTGGAAGGATGCAATTTGAATAGGCATATTTTCAGATTGAATGGTTATGACCTTTTCAATGGTTGTGACTTTTCCAAAGAGTTGCACCTTTATGAAGGAGTGTACCTTTTTGAACCATTTCTTCTCTTCATGAAGCAATACATTGATGGATATAAATATCTTAATTTCTACCCAGGTAATGACAATTATTTTTGAGTAGAAAAATAATCTTCTTCTTCTTCTAAAAACTCTTGTGTGATCATCAAATCGTTGAGTGTGTTCGAAGTTTCTAAAAATTTGAGTTACCACTCTTTTAAGAAAGAGAATCATTTTATTCTTGGTGGAAAGATTCCATAACCTCAGGTACTTGAGGGGAATAAATTTCTTAAGAACACACCGTGCATTTGGTGAAGTTGATTCTACAATTTTCCACTTCATCTTCATTTCTAAAGTTGATAAATACTTCATTTTAATAGTTCATTTGATTATTCATTTGGACTTGTGTTTGATGTTATTGTAACTTTATTGTAGTTCATGAAAGTTATTCTTAAACTTAGTATTGAAGTTTGTACAGAAAAAATATAGATTGTATACCTACCGGAACAATAATTTATTCCCTGATTCATGTTACCTTGTCACTTGCTGGTGCATTTTCGTGAAATCTCCCGAGATAGAAAGAGAACATATGACATATATGACTCATTATATTGGTTCAAGTAAAGTTAGTTGTACCACAATAGATAGAGCCATCACCGATTTCAACATTACAAATTATAAGGTAAAACTATTTCACAATATGGAGCATGTGTTTCTCATTTAACTATCATTAAAAGGTATATATGTAGTTCTATATATGGTAATGTTTTTCTACCAATAAAAATATGATACAACTAAAAAAATAAAGGAAAAGTCTTAAATATGCCACTGAACTATTAGAAATGACTCATTTATGCCATCAGTTAAAAGTTCAACTCATTCATGCCGTCGTCGTTACAAAACCAGCTCATCCATGCCATTACTTTTTAACAGTGGTTTTCAAAAACAGGTTTGCCATGTGGTCTTTTATTAGAGGTCCACATCATTAATTAAAATAAGCAAAAAGGCTCAAATATGTCATTGAACTATCAGAAATGACTCATTTATGCCATCAGTAAAATTTTGGCTTATTCATGTCATCACCGTTATGAAATCAACCCACCCATGCCATTACTTTTTAATGATGGATTTTTAAAAATAACTTTGTCACGTGGTCTTTTATTATAAGTCCACGCCATTAATTAAAAGAAATCAATATTAATTTTAAAATATTTGAAATTAGTTAGTATCGAGATTATTTATTCCAGCATATATATATATATCATAATGATGGGAGAAGTAATAACATATACTTGGCGGGATAGTTGGAATATCATAAATAATGAAATAAAAACATATCATTGATAGATGAGGATTCACAGCTAAATCTGCTAGTGCTGGCTGAATTTGGCTAAGCACGACCAAGAACCTGAGCGTCCGAACCTATTATATAAAACATCATAGCACAAGAAACGGGTATATGGTCAGTACATGGAAATTTACTGGTATCCTAAATAAGGTAAAGCTGAATGCATGGGTTCATATGTATGAAAAATAACTAACTGAATGATATGCAAGAGTTGGATTAGCATACATGGAGGATCTGTAACTACTGAATATGCTGTGTTTATTGGGACTGAGTATACTGGAACTGAATCTAATAACTGATAACTGATAACTGAATATACTAATAATCTGGAATCATAGATAATCTGAATTACTGTTAACTGAGTGACTGTATTTGACAGTCTTGGTTCTGTAGAACTGAACTGAGTTCTATTATGAAGACTGAGACCAAAACTAAAACTATGGGAGGTAATTATATAACCTAAATGCCCCAAATAAGACAATATATCTAATCTGGGATCCAATTAGTAACCCTAATTGGAAGAGTGTTAGTACCGTACCATGGGTAAAGATAAGCTAAAGAGTAACCCTCTACTAGTAGGTTCCCCAAACGAGAATGGGGGGGTACCCTCTACTGGTAGGTAGAGCACCTCATCAATCCTTTACTGGCAGGTTTGATGTCTCAACCTATGCTGGCTACGTAGTTCTGGAATGCAAGGATTGCTTCTAAGGATCACACCCTCTGCTAGCAGGTAAGCCCCCATCCTTGGGTTCACTCGGTGCTGAATCCTACTCCCAACTGAAAGACACTGAACTGTTATATTGGACTAAATTGGACTAAATTCACTGAGATTACTGAGTTTTCCTAAGTTCTGTGGCTGACTAATTTCTACTGACTTCTGTAATGAACTAAGAGTACTACTGATCGTGACATGACTGATAAAATTCTGTAACTAACACTGGCTCTAGGCAATCAGCTAAATTGTTGGGTATTAAATACTCCTAGGACTAGATATCATGAAAAGTTAAGAAAGGCCTAATCTTGAATAACATAATAATGTTCACTTGGTCATAATTCATTCATAGAGATATTCCATCAAACACTTGTAATGACTTAACTTATACATGAATGGGGATTACATATTAGCATGGTATAATGGCATTATTTCATTCTCATAGATAATTTATCAAACACATAAGAAGCATACTTGGTTCATTAAATCATAAACACTTAGGGTTAACATGGTTACGACAATCAACTTGAAAATTGAAGGGGTTATCATGAATACCATGTAATTCAACGCATACTAGAATCAATTCTTGGAGATTGTAATCTAAATCTGGATTAAAACTCAAACAAGACCATGAACATGAATTCAATCTAATTCAAACATGGAAATTATAAATCATAAATCTTGTATATTGAAAAAGGATTCTTGGGCTCCATGGAAGGTAAGGATCCATGGATGAATATTTAAGATACCTTAATTTTATGAGCTCTTGGTGAAATTCTTGGGATTGACCTTGATTCTTACGAGATAGGGTTTATTTTATTGAGAGAGAACTACCTTTTGATTTCGGGAAAAAGTGAATAATGAAGGGTTTTACACATTTTTTAGGGCTTAAATCCCATATCTGGGAGGAATAAAATCATGAAAAAAAAATTATTTTAACCTTGGGCGCAACTTTAATTTTTTGAGAAATTTTCCCAATCTTAACCCCTGCCGCGATGCGCTGCTAACGCGCTTGGCCACTGGAAAATAACGACTGGGAAATTGCATGGTGAAGCGACGCAGTGGTATCGTGCTGCCACTTTGTTTGTAAACTGGAAGTACACCGCGATATGGTAGAATCGTGTTGGTACACTGAAAATTGACAATTGTGGACTGGGTCTATGGAGTGATGCGCTAATATCGTGGAGCAAAACTAAAAATTGATAATTGCTTTTTTAACAAACTTTGTGATGCGCTACTGGCCTGAATGACGATATTTAACGACTGAAACTTAAAATTTCCATAACTTCTTACCCGATTGTCGGATTTAGGCAAATTTTATATCGTTAGAAAACTAATTAAATTTCCTGCACAGTGGCAAGATCAAATCTGAAAATGACTGACTATATCAAAATTTTTATTTAGGATAACCCATGCATTGAGTGTTAATCTAGGCTAGGAAAATACGACGTATTACAATATCTCCCTCTTGAAAACATTTGTTGTCGAATGTGGATAGTTAAGCTGATAGAGTACGGATAGACTGTGTTTACGTACTAAACTAGACATGCACAACTGAAGCATGATTACGTGACTGGTCTGATAAACTAAAATTACAATCTGAACATGAATGTCTGATGCATGAGTACATATTTGAATGGATTAGTGAATACGTGAATGAATATGTATGAACTAGAACATGGGGCATGACTAATTCTAAATCATGACACATAAACTGACCAAATTTCTTAGATACGTGTCATAATAGGGGGAAGGTCATATGGCTGAACTTGGTACTTGAGGATCAACTATGAGGACCCATTACTTCAATTGGATTTACTATGTGAAGAGAAAATGGAAGGTTTAGATCATGATATCTTGGGGATTATAGTGCATCTCCCCCTTGAGACACTATGTCCCTCGCAAATACTAACTTGGATGAGATACTAAGGAAAAGCATGAGATGATGCACAAGGCACCTACGAACTAAATTATGACTGAATATCTGGGATCTAAAACTAAAGCATAAATATATAAATGGGAGATCTGTAACATACCAGTGACCACATCAGGAGAACTTTCCTGATCTTGTTTGGACTGAAGTGCGTAAAACCTATTTAACCATTGCCTACTGATGGCACTAGAAGTGACACCTTGTTGATTTAGGCGACTTGACTGAGCTGAAGGACGACTATACTTCCCTTGAGAACTTGACTGAGGAAAATCTCTGACACTATGACCTGACTTTGCACACCCGAAAGAAACATGACTGTTAGCTGTTCACACATCCTTATGATTCTTACCATACTCTTCGCAAAATAGATTAGTATAACTATTGGTTATACTATCCTGGGTCATCGATACACTAGCTGAAGACAGAGCTGTACTGAAGACTTCGGATGAAATTGGGAATGATTACCGCCTTCTGACTTAGGCTGACTTAAATTAAAGCTACCTGTTCTAGCCTTTTTATTCTCTCTCTCCTTCTTCTTAAGCTTTTTCTCCTTAATCTGTTGAGCATGAACCATAAGCCTATATATGTCCATCGCTTTAATCAACATTGCTATTTTGCACTCTTTAACTACACTACCTGACACCCTAGATACGAACTTTCTTATTTTGGACCTATTGTCTACCACTACACGGGGAGCATACCTGGCTAATTGAGTAAACTTGAGGGAATATTCTTTTACACTCATACTATCTTGTCTAAGATTAATGAACTCTAACACTTTGGCTTCTCTTAGCTATAACGGAAAGAATCTGTCTAGGAAGGCAGTAGCAAACTTTTTCCACTCTATGGGCTCTGTATCTATACCCCTGTCTTCCTTGTACTGCTTAAACCATGTATGGGCTGCATCCTGTAGCTGATAGGTGGCTAACTCAGAACTCTCACTAAAAGTCACTCCCATGATACTTATGACCTTTTGAACCTGATCGAGGAACTCCTGTGGTTCCTCTTCTAACATAGATCCCATAAAGGAAGGAGGATTCATTCGGATGAACTCCCAAATTTTTGTTGCGGCAGTATTGGCCACAGGTTTGGTAAAAAAAATAGCTGTCCATTTATTATGAGCTACTACTAAATTGGCGAGGGTAGTGAATGTAACTCTGAATTCTGCGTGAGAGACATATTTTCCAGGAGATCTGCCTGAACGGGCTGAGGGGCTGACTGGTTTCTGAATCTTCATTTTTAGCCCTTTTGGGAAGCATGTTCTGTAAACGAAAGGAAGAAGTAGATTAGACTGAGAGATTAACTTGAGCTCATGCTCACTCACATGACATGAATACTGAAAAAAGGGAAACTTTTCCTAAAACATCTCATAGCCTCCTATCCATACGTGTGGCACACTACACACCTATGCATAAGACTTTACGCGATGTAACTTTTAGACTCCCTAGGACTCTATTGAACCTTAGGCTTTGATACCAAGTTTGTAACGACCCGAGACTACCCTATAGTCATCACACGGTGCTTGTGACTCTGAAGCACCACAAGCTAACCCATGAATGATATCTTCTGTGAGTACGGAATAATAATACTAAAATAAATGTGCAATAATGGACTAAAATACCATAAAGTTCAAAACATCTAAAATACTGATAAAATATAACATCTGCAAAACTGAATACTGTCTGAAAATCTAGTTTGGGAAGTATCTAACTGAATCTGTCTGAAAGTGGAGCTGATGGGACAATCCCCAACTAACTCCATCAACTAAAATACTGCTAAGCTGAAGTACTAAATTAAAAGCATATCCTCGATAGATGAGGACTCACTGTTAAATCTGCTACTGCTGGATGAATCTGGCTAAGCTTAGTCAGGAACCTGAGCATTCAAACCTTTGATATGAAACATTATAGTACAAGAAACGGGTATACAGTTAGTACGTGGGAATGTACTGGTATGCTAAATGAGGTAAGGCTGAATGCATGGGTTCATATGCATGAAAAATAACTAACTGAATGATATTCAAGAGTTGGATTAGCATACATGAAGGATCTGTGAACATACTGTGCATATTGGGACTGAGTATACTGGAACTGAATCTGATAACTGATAACTAAATATACTAACAATTTGGAATCATAGATTATCTGAATTATTTTTAACTGAGTGACTATATCTGCCAGTCCTAATTTTGTAGAACTAAACCGAGTTCTATTCTAAAGTATGAGACCGAAACTAAAATTGTGAAAGGTAATCATCTAACCTGCATATCCTAAATAAGATAAGATAGCAGAGCTGAGGTCTAATCTGTAACCTCAATTGGAAGGGAGTCAGTACCATGCCATGGGTTAAGACAAGCTGAAGAGTAACCCTCTACTAGTAGTTTCCCCAAAATAAGAATGGGGGTATCCTTTATTGGTAGGTAGATCACCTCATCAACCCTCCACTGGCAGGTTGGATGTCTCAACCTAAGCTGGCTAAGTAGTTCTAAAATGAAAAGATTGTTTCTAAGGATCACACCCTCTGCTGGCAGGTGAGACCCCATCCTTGGGTTCACTTGGTGCTGAATTCTACTCCCAACTGAAAGACACTGAACTACTGAACTATTATACTGGACTAAACTGGACTAAATTCACTGAGATTACTGACTTTTCCTAAGTTCTACAACTGACTGAATTCTACTGATTTCTGTAATGGACTGAGAGTACTACTGATTGTGACATGATTGATAATATTCTGTAACTGACACTGGCTCTAGGTAATCAACTAAATTATTGGGTATGAAATACCCCTAGGACTCGACAGCATGAAAAGTAAAGAAAAACCTAATCTTGAATAACATAATAATGGTCACTTGGTTATAATTCATTCATAGAGACATTCCATCAAACACTCATAATGCATTAACTTGTACATGCTAATATGTAATCCCCATGTAATTTAACACATACTAGAATCAATTCTTGGAACTTGTAATCTAAATCATGGATTAAAACTCAAACAACACCATGAACATGAATTCAATCTAATTCAATCTTGAAAATCATAAATCATAAATTTTGTATATTGAAAAAAGATTCTTGGGTTCCATGGTAGGTAAGGATCAATGGATGAACATCTAACATACCTTAATTTGATGAGTTCTTGGAGAAATTTTTGGGTTTGACCTTGATTCTTGCAAGCTAGGGTTTTTTTTTTTAGAGAACTACCTTTTGATTTCGGATAAAAGTGAATAATGAAGGGTTTTACACATTTTTTAGGTCTTAAATCCCACATCTGAGAGGAATAAAATCATGGAAAAAGACTGTTTTAACTCTGGGCACAACTTTAATGTTTTGAGAAATTTTCCCGATCTGGACCTCTGGTGCGACGCACCGCTATAGCGTCGGGCCACTGAAAAATTATGAGTGGGAAATTGCATGGTGGCGCAATGCGGTGGTATCGCGTTGCCACTTTGTTTATGAACTGAAAGTGCACCGCGATGCGGTGGAATCACGTTGGTACACTAGAAATTGATAATTGTGAACTGGGTCTTTGGCGCGACGCACCAATATCGCAGAGCAACACTGAAAATTGACAATATCTATTTTAACACACACTGTGTTTGACTACTTGCCTGAATGATGATATTTAACGACTGAAACTTAAAATCACCATAACTTCTTACTCGGTTGTCGAATTTAGATGTATTTTATATTGTTCAAAAGATAATTGAATTTCCTACGCAATTGCAGGCTCAAATCTGAAAATTACTAAGTATTTCAAAAAATTTATTTAGGATAACCCATGTACTGAGGATTAATCTAGGCTTGAGAAATACGGGGTATTACAGACTGCCTCTTTTACACTTCTACATCCCAATTTCTCACTTGGGTTTTTCTTATTTTCTAATTCTTGATGTTGGTATTGATGGTGGTGTGAAAGATAAAGTTGGTTGATATGATACTAAAATAATTTGCAGTTGGTAAGTACTTTAATTCTTGATTTTTATCTCAATTGTGCATTGAGTTTTTAAGGAGTGTTCTTGACTTTTTTCATTTTTTACTTGATTATTGTTGGGGTTATGTAAGAATCAAAAATGGAAATAAAGAAATTTTAGTAAATTAGAGAAAATTCAAAGAAATTGTGAGGTAGATGAGAGTATTTGACAGACGATTAATGTGTTGAAAGGGTGACTTTAATTATATGTGATATAATAATTAAAAAGTGATGTGGAAATATGATTTCTTAAAAAAAAAATGGAAAAAAGGGGGTTGAAAAATTTTGGCAAAGCAATTAACAGCAATAGGGGTATATATGACCTAAAACTTGACAACATCGGTATATATGACTCTAAACTTGACAACAAGGGTATATATGACCCAAGTCTTGGATGGAAAGGGTATTGGTGAGCTAAACTTTTAACGGAGGATATATATCTTTAACACTTTCATGAATTTTAGGGGCATATTTAACCCCTTATCCTTAAGAAAAAGAATAAGGTAAGAGTCCATGTGTCCCTTATAAGGTAAAGGGGCCTACATACCTTACCATTTATGTATTTACTCATTCCTCCATTCTAAATTATTTGACCTACTTTGTACATTTATTTGTTTCAAAATACTTGTCCTACTTATAAAATCAAGACTTATTTAAATTCTTTTTTCAATTTTATTCATATCAAGTATAATATTTTAAATTTTTTGGAAAATAAAATTGTTGAATTTCAAAGTCATTAAATATAAATAATCCCTCTTTTTTCTATCAGTACTACTCCAAAGTTATTTTTTTTTAATGACTTCAATTTTTCAAACAAATTGATCTTTGATTTATGCTCCATAATTGTTACTTAGTTATTAAGGTATAAGGGTAATATATAAATATACACCTTCAATAATTGACATCTTAAGGGATATGTCAAGTGCAAAAAAGCCAAGTAATTTAAAATAGAGAAAGTATTTATTTTTCTCATCCTACCAAAATTATTACGTGCTTACGATAGCAACAGAAATTCAGAGTGAGCCAAACAATAACTAGCCTGACATTCTTTCAATAATCTGTTCAATCTATATTACTATTACTACCAACTTTCCTCCATTCAAGAAATCTATCTAATCTATATTACTATTACTACCAACTCTACTTCATTTCTTACTTTATAAAATAAATTTAATGTGTACATGCAATTGTTCAAACTCATAAATAAAATAAGTCACGTTATATCGAAAGTGATACAAATGAGCCACATTTCTAATGTGTTATCAAAATAAGCAACGCGAAATTATTTATCTCAATTTATACAATCTTTTAATGAAAAAAATAATCGTGATGAATTATTTAAAATGTGTATAAAATAAAATTATAAATTTTGAGTTATAAAGTAAAATTTTTAATTTGGATCTTATATTATAAAGCCTTATAATATTTTTTTCTAGTAAATGAATTTTGATTTTTTAAAAAGTCAAAAGTAGAATGAAAGGATGACAAAAAAAAACTAGGCATATCCAAAAAGTAAAAATTAATTAAAAATAATATTTTAATAGTAATAGTAACCAATTAAGTAATAAAAAGTTTCTAGTGAAAGTTCTATATTTATGTATGATTTGTAGTGAAAACATCTTGTTTCTTTCTGTATAATTGCATAAAATTTTATGTCCATCAGAAAAAACCTTAAACGACTATTTATTTATTGATATGTATAAAAAATTTATGAAGAATCTAATAATTCTTAAATAGTAGAATCCAAGTAAAGATGAAGTGTGTGGTTCCTGAAACTCAATTTGGTTAACAATATTTATATTTTTAAGAAAAATTATTCTATTAATTATAGTAGTATTATGCAGTTTTTATTTTATTTTCACTAGTTTCATATTAAATAAACAGTTGTAGATTGATAGATATATTAAAATTAGTAGTTGAAAAGTGATAATATTTAAAATATAGTTTCCAGTCATATCAATTCAAGTAACAAAATAGTATTGTATCAAATCTGTCTGAAAAGTTAGAAGATTCGTAAGGAATGCAAATCTTAAATCTTGATCGAAAAGAAAGGTTAGGGTCACAAGATTCGTAAGGATTGAGAATCTTGAATCTTGATAAAAAGAGAAGTAGCATTTGTGATTATGAAAAAGAATAAGGCAAGAGTCCAGGTGTACCTTATAAGGTAAAGGGGCCTGTATACCTTACAATTTATACATTTTTTCATTCTTACGTTTCAAATCATTTGACCTACCTTCTACATTTACTTGTTTCAAATTACTTGTCCTACTTATAAAATCAATACTTATTTATAAAGATTTATAATATTTTTATCTTAGTAAATGAATTTTGAATTTTTAAAAAGCCACAAGTAGAATAAATGATGAAAAAAGAAATAAAAATAAAAACTAGGCATTTCTAAAAAGTAAAAATTAATTAAAGGAAAAAATAAATTCTGCAGGGAGTTTGTTACATTCTACATAGAGAATCAAGCATTCAAAAATAAAATTACAAAGCAAATGAATCCTTAATGTATTCTACGAGAAGTTTGTTCTCGAATGCAAGAATTTCTGAAGCACAAAACAATTGGCACATTTGGCCTTGTTGATGTTCGAGGGTTGTCTATGTCCTATAAATTTCTTATTTATTAATATATTAAATTTTAAAATCATGCATTTAAAAAATATGTAAATCAAGAAAATAACACCATACAAATTCGTGCAGAGGCTCTTCAACAACATTGGATTCATGGGACATTGATTCCTGTAATAACATAATAAATTAGTAATATATTGTTTAATTATAGTTAAACATAAATATAATAAAGTAAAGTTTCGTACACTTACCTCAAAAAAATTTAATCTTGTAGCAAAATGAGAGTTGTGCAATAAAAATTGACGCGTTGTGGAATGAACATTAGAAAAGTATCAACAAAATTGACTAAAGGCATTTACCCCAACAGGTGGAGTTACAAAATCAGAACTTTGTTCATGAGAATAATTTTTCCCACTAGTCGAGGCTCCAAAATAGTCAAATGTGGGGTAATATCGCTCAACATTAGTTGTAGCCAGTGACAGATTAAAATTACCTTCATATTGCTCCCCACAATCATTCGAATTTTCTTCATCAATTAATTATGTTCAACATGAATTTTATTCCGTTGTTGTCCATCCCTTCCACTATGTCAACGAGCCCTCTCTCTTGGTGCAGTTGGTCGTCGAAGAAATTGACATGGTGATGGTTGCTCATACTCATTCAACGGCATGTACTTTAAATCAAAAGTCAAACATGTTCTCAAAGAGGCAGCAGTCATTGACACTAGGAAAATCGATGCAAATTGCGCTACAATTTGTCTCACCTCTTCTGATTGATTATTATCATTCACAAGATTTTGATCAATTAGATATGACTTTACAAATCCTCTGGCCTACAAAAATAAAACTTCATACATTAGTTGCTAGAAAAATGATTGACACGTATTAATAAAAAATTTTAAAATGTACATACCAATGCTTCGTGTCTGCCTGCCATAGGTTATATCTAACTCGAGCTATATGTTTAGGATTTTCAATTATAAACCGGGAGTGATAAAAATATCATTAATTGTAATATTCTTGATTGACCATGTAATGGGGTGAAAATTACTGTCATATTGTTCATTACACTTCTATTCCATTTCATTTAACAATATAACAATCTCCCGTGTTATTCGAAGCCGCTTATCGTGTCAAAATGAAATGACTTATAATAAGGTGTCACAAGTATGTGCTGTACATAACTAAATTATTGCATAATGTGATCAATCTTATGCCATTCATGATGAATTTTATAAATAAGTGGAACCTTAGCCATCCAAATAATACGTCCTCGGTGATGCCACTCAGACAACTCATTAATAAGTTACTCAGAATGAGGTTGCTAAATAAACTACAAACAATAAAAATATTATCATTAATTTGAATAAAAGAATTTGTCTAATAATATCTTAGTTTAGAAAACAACAGGTATATGTTTACTTCATCTTTACTGATTTAATTAGTAACAACTCATAATTTTTAGTATAGAATTTTTTCAAAATATAAATATAGAATTTTGATTGAAGCATAGCTTTCTTCTTAACTCCGCCATTGAATAAGTTGATTCTGCGGAACACATAATAGTTTTCTCCATAGTCCTGCTCTCAAATATTTTGGATTCTATCAAACACATAAATTTCTCATAACTTTGGCCCCAAATGCTTACGCGTAAATTTTTAAGAATTCAATTCCGACTTTAAATACGTAGTTTAAAAAATACACTATGAAATGGATGATGTTAATGCCAACTACCATTATTTATAAAGAAATATAATATGATTATGAAATATCTCTTTGGCAATAATAAAATTTATATATAGTAGGATGATTTAGAGTGAAAGTTGCTACACAGTGTATGAACATAACTCTCCAAAGTGCAATAGTTAATATTTTGCATGCTATAATAATGCAACATTTGACTACTCTTATATATATACGAGCTTTATTTAATTGGTGAAGCATTGTGTTATATTACTACAAATAGAATAAATTAAAACTCCAAAAATAAAAAATAACATGATAATATAAAAAATATTTATTTCACAGTAAGGTTGTCTAATATATCTCTTATTATGACAAGCACACTACGAGCCTCATTTTGATGAGTTCAACCTTGAGACCATTTACGTGCATGCGTAATCAGGACCTCCGATTTTTTCTCGTTCGGAGGTAGTGGAGGGGGCTGCAATGGGACAATATGCTCCCATGCCCATACCTACAAAAAATATAATAAACAGTATTGATTGTCATAGTAAAATTAAGCAATACAAAATGAGAAAAAATATTATAAAGTTCACATACCTGCAATATCTAAACAAAAATCACTAATGCAGTGCGACTTCTCCATCGACGCACGATACAAACAATAGTGGAGATACAATAGCGCAACGACTCCCCATGCCCGTGTTGACGTTGTGGGTAAGTCACACGTGTCAATCAAAAAGTCTGTATTAAATTTATTCCTAGATTTTTCGAAGAATATTGTTCCGTCGCACAACCAAAAAAGGTACAAACTAACTCTTCGTTGCACCTCTTCTTTCTTTATTTTATTAGTTATTTTATTTAAATTTTCCATGTATTTCTCTAATCTCAATAAAAAATTTTGTTTCCTTGAAAAGTGTATAAGTCAGGTATCTATCCTATTAATTCAGAAAACAGTTGTTGCCGGTTAATAGGTAACATTTGAGAAGCGTCTGGATGAAGAATGAGAGTTTCATCTACGACCATTTAAAACATGAGTTTCATGTCTTGTAAGGTTATAGTCGATTCACTCGTTCTCAGGTGAAAGGTATGCATTTCTGGCCGCCACCTTTCAACTAGTGCAGTAATAAGGAATAACCACAAGGAATGTATCTAATATCTATAACGCCCCTAAAATCACAAATATTAAAATAATTAAGAAGACGGAGATGGAATAGATGATTTCTAATATGTTGCCAAAACCATTATCATTATGTCACACTAACAAACATGCCATTTCCCCCTTCAATGTGCCTCTCCAAATAGCCTTCGATGGATGTTTACATTGCATGGCATATACATCAAACTGTGATGGTCGTGGATGGATGAACTGTTGATATTCCATGTCTATTGGAATGACCTTCAAGTTATTTTATCAATTTACATGCATTTCCAGTATCTCGAGCCTTCTTACAGTGGCTAAAGGTCATTTATGACATACCAAAATTGTCAGTTCATTGATCGGACAGTTCGTTTGTTTTTAGAGCTAATTCCTTATTTGGAAGACTTCAATGATTCTAAATAGCCCTTGGGAGAAAGATTTAGTAAAACAATCTCGTATGTAAATTTTGACTGCGCCAACTCTCCAAAGTATTAATTTTAGACTAGGTAGACCTTTGGTTCGAGTCCTGAGGCTCTCAGACTCATTGCGACCTATTGGTTGAAAAGTTGAGTAATTAAAAATTTAGGTGTGGAACCCTCATTTGGACAAAATGACCTTGGATGAAAATTCTGAGTGCACTATCGAGTTTGGAATGTTAAATTTGGTGTGATTACATAGTTTATTTACGTCTATGGTATTCCGAATAAATTTTGAGCGGTCCGTTGAAGTCTGTTTTGGACTTAAAAAATATAGTGCACTAGGTTGCTGGTGAAACCTGGATCACAGAAGGTAAGTCGCATACCCCAAATGCACTTTATGCCTTGTTTCTCGAGTCACGATCGTGATGCTCGGTCGCGATAGCGACATTTAGAAACCTGGTATGGGTATAAATCTCTCCTTTTTGCCTGATTTTGCTTATTTCACCCATTTCATAAGAGCAAAAACCCTAAAAAGTATGATATCTTAAAATTGAGGCTTGTGGGTAATTAGGAAGCTTGATTAACCTTTATTTTCGTGATTATCTTCCGATTTGCGTAAGAATTCACCATTTTATTGGTGAAATTTCTTGATTTATTGTTCAGAACTCCAATAGATTGAGGGCTTGATTTTAGCCCCAATTTAAATTGGTATTCACTCATTTTTGAGAGTTATGATTTGTCAGGACCCAAAAATTGATAGGTCATGATGGCACTAATCGCGGCGAACCTTGACAAGCAAGCCTCTCACCCAAACTAATAGACATGGGGAAAGGGTAGAAATGCCCCCAAGGTAAGACTTCTAGAACAAAGCCGAACCATACAAGTAATCATAACAATGCGGAAAGAACTTATCCAAAATACCAATCATGCCCAAATCCAGGTGTCAATCGTGTAAGAACTACTAATACAATCCAGAAATCAAATACATTAGTAAAATAACCACAAGAAAATAATATCTGTCTCCGAATACTAATTAAGACATAACTAACACAGAAAGATAGAGGTGAACTCCGAACGTATGAATGTCCAACCGCTACCTTGAGTAATGTGAAGATGCCCGAAAATCATCTAGTCTGAGGCGTACCCAAACCTGAAGCTGTACCAAAAGGGTGAAGTAGGAGTGAGTACCATCTAGTTATACTCAGTAAGTATCATAGGCTGACCGAGCAAAGTAGAAAAAAAAGCATACAAAATACATACTAAGGGCACATCACCTGCAATCAGAAAATGTCCCACAACGGTAGCCCACACCGCTTGCACAAAGAGTTCTAATATATCACATATATTACAACAACATACCAAGATATAGAACACAAGTATACATTATGTCGCATATAAGTAGAACAAGGGAGAACATATAGATACAAGATCATCAAATACAAATAAAGGAAGGTAAGACAAATACATAGATGACAAGTCAATATGACAATACAACATAACATAAACATAATAAAATAAGTGCAATGTATATGATGATGATGGTGATGATTCACGAGGTCGTCGCACAACCTCTGGGATCATCACACAATCATTGTATACACCCACGGAGCTAAAGCTTCCTGACGTGGACCCATGGGGGGTTCGTCAACCCATTTACAATCCATATATAGCATATCTCCTTTCTGATATATTACTCAAAGAGGGTTTTATAAGGTGTTACAATATCTGTAACGCCTCAAAATCGGGTCCCGAGACATCACACGGTGCTTAGGGTCACAAGTGACCCCAACCTAACCCTTCTACTGGCATAACTCATAAGCAACTGAACAAAAAGTATAAATCTATACAAATCTGTGGAAAATTACTCTTTTCTGAATCTGATCGATACAAAATTGAATTTACAAGATTACAATTCCGCCTTTACAACCAAAACTGAAATGGAATACATCAACTTCTACTGACTGTCTATGAAGCCTCTACTAGTATTGACTGTAGGTAGCCAGGTCATGACTCCCGACTATCCCAACTCTATACAACCGAATAAAGAAAATATAACACTATTAGTTCTGCATAACTTACCCAATCCCTTGAATCAAAAGGACTCATCACCTGCTGATTGGATACCACGAACTGACCGGATCTGAAGGTGCATACTATACCTTGTACCTACATTTTGAGAAAATGTAGCCTACATACGAATATGTGGGTCAGTACCATGGAAATGTACCGAGCATATGGGGGTACAATGCATATATAAAATAATATCTTAATATCATCATAGTTTATAAAATTATGCATGCTGATATAAATAACTCACTTAGCTCGAATTAAATCATCAAAATCATGGATGAATAATACATGTAAAATAAATCACGTGAGTCATTACAATAAGTTCAAAATTCACTTTCTGCTCGGTTTCAACTTGTAAAGTAATCAAGTCTTAAAACAACTCTCTTTAGAACATAACATTTCAATATTCCAAAAACAAGGAACTTTCTCACAAATCATAGTTTTAAAACCATACACACTTATCTTAGATAGAGAAGAGACACACACACACCATGGGAATTTCTTATAACCGACATAAACAATGTGAGCTTATCATGGAGTCCAACGTTTTGTCCTCCTAAGGAAGAAACCCTACGTTGGAAAGGAGCATCATACTCTTGCCAGGGAGTATAACCTCAACTCAGTAATCACAAACTCGGCCTTAGCCCCACAAATCTCAATCCTACAATCGCATGTAGTTCTGGGAAAGTAGGGTACGCTCACCCACACCTCCCACTCGGTGCTAAATACTACTCCCGTACTCAAGCTCAGTCTCATTTAGGAAATCCACCTCAAAATAATCTCAAGGGCCTATAATGAAGGCCAAATCATATTTCTCATAATTGAATCATATAAATTGTGGATTCCTATTTTCAACTAAAAAATCATGATATAAATTTCAATCCAAATCTCGATAAATATTTCGATAAAAGAAAATTCCAAATAGTAATATCATAAATTTCCAATTTCAACCTTGACATAAATATAAAGATTCCATCTTCCAAAATGTCATCTCAAATTCCATACTTGTTCAATATTAAAACAACAATCTTTGCTTTTGGGAAATACTTATAAAATCATGTCCACAACTCGAGATCAAAATATCTTTATAATTTCATCACATATATTTAAAATCCAAAATATAAAGATTTAATACATCAAAATCATATCTAAATTTTATAGTCAACAATCATCTCGAAAAGCTTCACTTATCTCAATTAAAATATTGAGAATAAATCATGACATAAATATCATAATTTCAACAAGTCAAAATTCATATCACAAATTCCGTAAATTCATTCTCAATACTCATTTCAAATAAATTCAACAACATCAATTCTTAATAGGAGAATATAAATCAAAATATGTATATCTCAACTCAAATTATATCAAGATAAAATATAATTTCTTCAATTACTCAATTCATGGATAATTACATAAACACAAAATAAGATAAATTGGTATAAGCTTCAACATAAAAATTTATGTAATCTTTATAAAAATCAAGTTTTGGGCACAAGACCGGAAGAATTATTCTTGTTCAAAACCCACATACCTCAAATTTGTGACTTTGGATGAACTTGCGATTCCGGAACTCTACTTGTAAAATAATAGGTGCTTCTTGAAGATCTCAACTTGGAAATTAAGATTCCTAAATTATTTTTGAATTCCTGTGGTTGAATTTTTAGAGATCTTGAATTCTTGGTTGAAGCTCATGTGTTTGGTTCTAGAGAATTTTTAGATAAATGACCAAATTTTGGTCCAAGGTAAGTTGAATCCCGTTTTAAAGCATGATTGGGGGATGGTAAATGACCAAAATACACCTATGGAAATAAATAAAGTCACATTTGTCCCTCAGTCACTGGTTTGATATGCTGAAGTAAATTGGTGATAACTTTTTACTCCGATGATAAAATTGTATGAAAATAATTTCATTGGAAAAAAGACTAAAAGAGGTTTCATTTTATATATAGTAGCTCACCCAGTTCGTTAAATACAAGAAGTTATGATCGTTGGAATTTGATCCTGAAATGCTGAAAACTGGGCAAAAGTAGCCTTTTTGCTACTGGTTTGAAATCCAAATGCGGCCTTATGCGTAATAAAAAATTCCGAAACTCATCCTATATGTACTATGAGATTAATCGATTGTAACACAGCTTGAAAATCAAAAAACGGATGTTGGAAAGGTCATGAATTAATTCCCCAAAGTTTGAAGGTTCAAAATAAACTAAGTGTTGAACACTTAGCTAAAGTTCTAAGTGTTAAGCTCCATGTGACTCGTTTTGAAAGCTCTAACGACGAGAAAACTTTGCAGGGTCTTACAATATCTCCTCCCCGGCATATCTCTCGGGGAGGGTTTTAAAAAGGCGTTGCCAGTGTTACGCATGAGTTGCCATGGTGGTACCAATATTTCGTGAATGAGTATGATATGAGGATGTAATGCTCACAACCAATCAAAACGAGTATTTCATAATTAGATCCCACCATTAACAAGCATTTTGTATTATTATTTACTATCCAGCACAGTCTAAAAGAAGTCATAACCTACCTCAAAAGCCAAAATCGATCCGCTACACTTTGAACCCACAACCTTACTTTTCAAGAATGATCCTGAAATTCTCTAGAAACATCAAATATAGAATCTACGCATCAAAACAAAATCAACGACACTCATATTAACGATGGTTGTTTCGGGGTCAAAATGAACCCCCAGAATGGATTTCTGAAAAAGAAGGGAAAAAATAGAATTTTACATTTAAAACATGTTTTCCATATTTTTAGAAACCTACAGCTGCAAATCCAAGTCAAATTGTGTCAAGAACAAGGTTCAAATTGAAGAAAAAACTATTTTTGAGTTTTATCGAATAAAATCTTTGAAATCCAGGTTAAAACCAAGAATCAGAGTTGTTTTGAAGGTTAAATTGATTAAAAACTAGTGATTATAAGATAAAAATATTATTCAAGTGAAAAGACGTGAAATTAGAGTTTAAAATCAAGCCCTAAGATTTTTGGGGTTTTGAGAAATTAGTCAAGAAATTACTAAGAAAAGGGTGAATTCTTATCTTAAATCCATAATAGAATCAAGAAATAGATGTTAATCTAGCTTCCCAAGCTCCCACAAGCTCCACTTTTAAGTTCACATACTATTTTAGGGTTTAACTCTCAAGAGGCAATATGAAAAATGAGCAAAAATGACCAAAAACTATTTTAATAGTGCAGAAAATCTGCACTAACAAAGAAAAAGCTACTATTTTTTAATTGTAAGTCCAATTCGGACTTCGATAGAGTGCTTGATGTTCATTTGGAGTCCGATATGTAAACGAACTATGAAACCACACTAAATTCGATGTTCCAGATACGTTGGCAAAGTCACAATTTTGAAAAAGCATTGTTTTAAAAAAGTTGATCCCCAAAATCTGAAATCATAATTTTCTAAATCGAGGGTCGAAATGAGATTTAAAAGCCATAAAATCACACCAAATATACTAAGACCCTAAAATCAACATTCTGGATCTACTGGGGATGTTAGATTTTCTTTTTGAGGTTGTTTCGATCAAATGTGGGTCCTACACCCATATTTCCAATTTTCCAACTTTCCGACCAATAGGTCGAAATGAGCTTGGGTGCACAAAAACCTGAACCAAAGGTATACCTAGCCTAAAATTGATATTCCAGAGTTGTTGGTGCAGTCCGTTAGATCATCTATCACACGGATCAAAAGATTTTCCCATAACTCCAAAATAAGACTCTCAAAGCCATAAAACCACAATATCGCATAAATGATATCAAAATGCATCAAAAACTGTGTCAATTACCCTCACACTTCAAAAATACCATAATACAACTATGGGGAGGAGTAAAATAGTCAAATAACATAGAAACACATATTTTACATATTTTATCAGAAAGATGATCGTTATATGATTCCTGGAGCATGGATGAACGTTAGGTTGGTATATAAAATGTGGTTTCATAAGTAAGACCCACATGGGATTTTAGGTGTGATTTTTAGACTCGAAGCACAATGGTGCAATATGAGTATCATTATTCTCGTATTTATGAGTAGATAGCTATTTCGATAATGTGACAATATTTTAAGATCATGGAGTGAAGACAGACGATTTTTGGATGATTCAAGAATTTTTCGTTTAGCCTCAAGTTAGGCTTCTGTCTACTCTTCTTTATAAGATGCTGTGTTTTATATATTACATGTAAATGAGAATGTTAAGGTTGATTGTGGGTAGAATACCCTGACTTAACCTAGAACATTGAAGTTTGAGGATTAGATGGGTGAATTGACCTATAAGGAAAAATACTAACTATGCTTCAAGGATTCTATTACCATAGGTTTCTGGCATTTAAGTGTCTATTGAGATTTATGAACCTTAGAATTAGGTTAACACGAACTTGATGAATGGTCCAGATTATGATTTATTGGCCTATATAGATAAGATGCCTTATAGATGTGATATGCCATATAGATATGATTATTGATATGGGTTTTCGAACACATTATTGTGTCCAAGGCTGTGTTATGATAATGAATGGATTTAAGAGAATGATTTATCCTTGTAAAGGATGTGGTCATATTTTATAGACGTGTAAATGGGTATGATTACATTATTTGAATACTGGTGATGGTATGCATAGATTTGGTACATTCATGATCACTAAAATGGTAAATGGTACAATTCCAACTAACTATGATGTTTCTACTATTTTTCCTAAAAAGGTATTAAAACCCACTTTTTACCTTAAAAATGAATTTCTTCATAAGGGAGTCATACCATCTAATGAGTGACTTATATTCATTGAGATTAAAGATGGTGTTTAAAAGATTTGATCGAGATAGATTCTGGTTTATGATTTTAATACTACTAATTACTTCGATCGTGAGAGATTTTGATCCTTTCTACACTTTATAATGATTTAGTCTCAAAGTTTACCCCAGGCAATGAATTTGTATAAATTTATTATTATAGAGGTTATTCGATAGTCTCGAAGGTTGTGCAACAACCTAGTGTATCACATCATTATTATAGAGGTTGTGCGATGGTCTCGAAGGTTGTGCGAAGACCTCGTGTATCACATTATTATAAAGGTTGAGCAACGGTCTCAGTGGTTTTGTAATGACCTTTTGTCTCACATCTTTATTATAGAGGTTGTGTGAAGGTCCAGTGGTTATGTGATGAATTCGTATATCACATCATTATTTTAGTGGTTGTGCGATGGTCTTAGAGGTTGTGCGACAACTTTATGTATCATATCATCATTATAGAGGTTGTGAGATGGCCTCAGATGTTGTTCGACATCTTTGTGTATTATGAATTATATTTTGACCACTTATTCTTGCATGTGCATTGCCTATCACCATTATGCGCCTATATCTATCAGCCTTTTGGGGAGAGGGGGTGCATAGATATGGTTGATGGGTATAGTTTGGGGTGTGTTTTTTTTTGATTGAACCTTATGAGCTCGGGGTGGTGGGGGTTCATAAAAGGCTCGTTAGGTATTAATTTTTCAGACTTGCTGGTTACTCGTGTCGTCGTTACTATTATTATTATTATTATTATTGTTATGGTCATCGTCATGCCTTATTTATGACAGCTTTGCTATTGATTCGGTATTGAGATTTGAGGTATCATACATGCTTACCTCATGATTAGGCGTATGAGTTTAAAACCTTGAGGTATCATACATGATTACCTCATGATTAGTTCATCATTGATACATCCTTAGACTTATTATGTTAGTTTCTTGGATACGAGTAGGACAATTCATCCTTATTATGTCACTAGCTTTATTGTATGGTTGCTGGATATTTGGGTGTAGTTTCCATTTCTGTTTATATGTTATATACTAGTTTCACGAGCTCCGTGCTAAGTCCAGACCTAGCACAGGCCTAAACTCAAAGTATAAAAATAATAATTTATATCATATATTTTTTATTTTATGATCAGTATATCTAATGATCTGTTAAATAAGTTTTGTTCATAAGTTTCTATAATTATTAGATTTTTTAATCACATAATTGAATAATTTTTTTTTTAAAAAATATTATTTATGAGGAAGAAGATATTATTAGAGAATTAGAATATATCAAAAAATTACAAGTAATTCGATATTTTATATAATGACATGATTTAAAATATTTAATAATTACATTTCGAAGAAGGTCATAAATAGAAAAAAATATTGATATCTTTATAAAATTTGCAAGTATTATTTTTTTAGTTACAGCTAAAAATAATTTTTTTTTGCTATTCATTGAGTTTTAATTTTTCTGATATTTTTAGTGGTAATAGTTTTTGCTAATTACATTTTTTTCATCTTATAGAATCATCTGAACAAAAGTCAATATTTTCAAGTTTATATTATAATAATTATAACCTCAACTAAGAGCCTTCACATAAATAAACTTAATAAGAATATTAAATGATAATTAAAATACATTAATAGCTTGCTCCATTCGGTCTATTTACTTATTATGTTTATTTTTTACACACCTCTTACAAGAGTAACCTATTCGTCCCATTTTAATTAATGTTTTATACTTTTTTCATGTCCACTACGAGAAATACTAAATACAAGATATTATTTACTATACTAAATTATCAAAAAGAACTACGAGATTGTAGTTAAAAGCATTGAAAACTTTAATTTGTAGGAAAAGTTAGCTTGAATATTGTTGATTTAAAATAAAAGAAGTTTTCGTTAAATAGTAATCTAACATGTGGCAAGAAAAAACCAATTATAAAAATCCAAGTAGAATGATCTTGACAAAAAGAATAAAGGTGAAAATGAAAATATGTAATAAAAAAACTATTAATTATCATGTGTAGTTATTTTATTTACCAAAAAATTAAAATATCAACAACAACAACAAAAAACTTCCGAGGACTATCAAAATCTCAAGATCCTCTATGCTTTAGAGGTTAAAAAACGTTTGTCTTCAAAAGTTGTTCAAATTTTATCTTTTTATTTTTCAAAAGACATGACTTATTTTTTAGCTAAACTTTGTTATATTAATTCAATAAAATTAGAAATTAGATATTCAAAACTATATGAAAAACAAATATCATAAATTGCAATGATTATATCATCATCATAATATTTTTTAAAAAAATATTGATAAAGTTCATATAATTCATCCTCTAAAGTGAAATGTAACAAATATTTTAAGATGATGAAGAAAATATTTTAATAAAATCAAAAAGAAATTCAATCAATTACAAAGGTTAATATGCAAAATCTTAAACGGAGAATTATGACAAAGAAATGTCACATTAAAATTTTCATACCATGAATTTTAATGTGAGGACTACCAAAACTTTTATTCTCCTTTATGTATAGTAATATTGCATTATCTTTAGTGCTCTGTCGGTAGTTTCCTACTGAGTACCACGTATTTGGTACTCATACTACACTTCTGCAACCTGCTAATCATAGTATGAGTTATTGCTGGTACTTTATGCGTCGTACGGAGAAGCCATAGTTAGGATATATAGAGTGAGTTCTCGAAGTTCAGAGTATTACTTCCCTCCCCCCCCCCCCCCTATGTATTAGACCAGTCTCTATATTGTATTCAGAGATGGGTTATATTAATATATTCTCTTGGCACTTCATTTTGTATCTTTATTATATTGGAAGCTCTTGTACTGATACCACCGGGTTTTAATATTTTGTTATGTATTTAACATTATATTATATCTATTCCGCATTCTTTCCTTCATTCTTTTGGTAGTCCGTTACTAACGGTTCTAAACTACAAATTTGTCTAGCCTACAGGTGGATTATAGTAGGCTCCATCATGACTTGATAAATTGTGTCATGACATCTATACAGAAAGAAGATTAAAATTAGTTTTGATATGTATTTCATGAACATTAATGTCAAGTAATAATTTCATGAAGTGATCAATTTACACATGCATGCAATTAATGGGAGTCTGGAGCCTAAAGGGCAAGTTGTTTACACATGCATGATCAAATTTAACATCTTTGTTATGCAAACAACAAATTTTTTTAAAAAATTGGATAGAAAATAATGATTTCACATAGGTTTAGACTTAACAAGTTGGTACGATAACAACAACATTTGGCAAATAGTAATTCCAATTGATTCAGTTATTATTTTTCTCCTTTCACCATGTCTTGTATGCAATGTTTGTTTGTTATATCATATAGTTTATGTTGAAATATTTTGTTGATTGACTTTAATGTTTCCTTATTAAAAAAGAGTAAAAATAAATCCTTCTTTTCCAATTTGAATTTTATATTTTATAGATGCAAGTTAAAAGCTTTGGTCAAATTTATGAAATTTGATTTTTAGGTTTGTTTTTCAATCCTTTCCCAGCGATGTCCCAGTTAAAATTGTATTGTAGGTTTTTGGCCTCATAGGATTGGGTGCCAAGTAATTTACTATTTTTATTTAAACACTAAAATTATGATTTACTTTTATCGAATACCGAAACACAATAATAAAATCTTTATATTGGTGCTTCTCATAAATTTTATGTGGTTTAACTTTAGATATTAGAAACATATTTTTTTAAAATTGAAAGTGTCTAATAGGAATACTTCACATATATTCTTTCTTTAGCATATTTTTCTATAATAGTTAAAATATTAATTTGTTTCCCTCTAACACTTTTTAACGACATATGAATCGCTCCATATGCCATATCGATAAAGTTTTTAAATTTTTTTTTTATCGCTCTATAGCCTTGGTAGTTTTTCTTAATTTAGTTTAAAGTGATTTTAATGCTTTTATATGATTTTGTATGAATATATTAATTTTTTATTTAAGCATTTTTCTTATTTAATAAAATCATTAATTTATTTTTAAACAAGACATTTTTTTTTATAATATTATAAAATTAAAGGTATTGTAAAGTGTGGCTATGAAGGGTGAATTTTGTATCAAACTGTTGCTATTTTGAAACAATGCCATTAATATATATATGTTTGTTTATTTATTTTTATTTATTATTTTTTTAATTATTAAGATTTATCTTGACTGTCAGATCAAACGGTCGGACGGTCCAAATTCCAATCAACATAACCAGTATGTACACACGTATCAATCGGCTAAAACTTACATGCACCCGGTTTGTACACCAATCCAATACATGCATGACATGTGTTTCAATTTAAAGTTCATGTTATTTAACCATGATTAATTAACATGTATTTTACTTAATTTAATTACTTAACCATGATAAAGAACATTAGTTTGATATAAATGCCGGGTGTGTGTAAGTTTTTACCCGTATCAACCTCCCTTCCCCAATTTGGTGCAACAACTCAACATCAACTTCAAACCAATCTACGAGTCTCTGGTCATATATATGGAGGAAAAAAGTTATTTTATTGAGAGATTCAAAATTCAAATCTTGTCCCCTTTTATTTTCATACGTTATATAAAATTTGAGTTTCAAATCCAGAATTTCAGGTCCAAATTCACCTATAAATATGGGTTTTATTTTCTCCATAAAGACAAGATCGGAGATTGGAGAAAACAAGTTGGAAAAAGCTGAAAAAAGAGAAGAAAAGCTGGAGAGTGTGGAAAAAATATCAGCGGGGAAGAGTGAAAAAAAAAATCTGTGAAAAAGGGGGCTGGAACGAGTTGAAGATTAGGGAAAAATCAAAAATGTTTGTGGGATTTACACAAGTAAGGGGTCATGGAAAAACACTGTTGTTTTTTCTTTATTTCATTTGAGTTAGAGTTTTCGAAATTTGAATTTTATGTAGATTTATAGAGAAACACACAACAGATTCACATAAACCAAGAACACCTATAAAATAGCAGAATGTGTGAGAGGAAAGATGCGTACCTTCATCCGCCATTGTATCATGTAACTGAAGACGAACAAGGCTGAATCTTCCTCTTCTTTGCTTATGACGGATGGAAGCTTACGGGAATAGGTCTTATGTTAAAGCCAGGAGAGGAGACCTAGCATTATATTTATAGGCTTAAAAACCTTAACCTAGTGCACCCCCCATTATGGGCTCACAGGTTTATTACAGGCCTACACTATTGCCAGCCCACATAAATAACATGAAATGGATACATGCCCATATGGAATCCGCATGAATACATGGCTTGTGTTTTTTCCACAAACTAATAACATCAACCCGTTTTACTTTAACATAATAAAAAGTTAATGTTAAGTACACATAAAATAAATAATTCTAACATTCTCCCTCTTGGACAATGTTAACTTTTAAAGAAAAATTTTTGAAAACTTATTTTTTTGAAAGTGACTCTCGGGCTGAATAGACATTGGACATAAACAATTAGTGATGGAACGCCATCTCCAACATAGTTTAGTCAAGCAAAACATAACTGTTGAACTGCTGCAGTACTTGCATCAACCAATGACATAAGACTAGTCCACAATTACTAACACTAAAGTTTTGTAGACATAAACCAAATGATATGGTAGTGTAGTAAGAAATAGCCAACATGGACTCCAAATCGATGCTATTTTATCATTAGTCCTTCAAACAATTTTTCATATCAATATGTATGCTTAAAATCAACATGCGTAACATAGAAAAATCGTCACCGCGGTTTTCTATTACAACATGTATGAGCACTAAAACAACATGTGCTCCACTAGAAAATCTTGATTTTTAAGGTTCAACATGTGCAACATATTACATTGTGCAACAACTAGAAAAATCCACAAGGTAGAATGATATACCATATATGTCTGCAAAAGAAAGATCCAATAAATAAATAATATGATCTTATCAATATGAGACATAGCCACCATGTGAGGCAAAAAGCCTTAAATAATAAAACAATATTAAAGTGTGAATGATGACTTACTCGTACTGATCTTGAGATAGATGCAATGATCAATATTGTTCTCCACAAACCCCATAGTTGTGATAATTTCCTCGAACTTAAAGTACCACTGTCGAGAAACTTGCTTCAAGCGATAGATAGATTTCTTCAACTTACACACAAGATGCTTACTGCCTTTACCAACAAAACCTTAGGGTTGTTGCATGTAAACTTCTTCATTAAGATCTTCATTCAAAAAGATTGTCTTTACATCTATCTGATGTTGCTTAAGATCAAAATGGGCTACCAATAATAATCCTAAAAGAATCCTTAGAACCCATAATCTTGTAGATATTTGGCAAAGGGTCCCATCTATTTTTCAGTCTCAGTGTATCTACCATAGTACTCACCCACACGATAAGACCTTACTATCTTAATGACCTTTCCCAGTTGTTTCTCTACTTCAGTTTTAAACACTTTGAACATTTCAAGAGAATCTGATTTTTCTTTAATAAGAAGAACATAACCATATCAATGAAAGTCATTAATGAAGATGATAAAACAACTTAGTAGAATACGGACCACTTATGTCTGTGTGAATGACTTTCGATAAACCAAAACTACGAGAAGCATCCTTTTTTTAGTCAACTTTCTTCTAATGCAATCAATATATGTTCCTATGTCCCCAAAATCAAGAGAAGATAAAATATTAGAATTTACCAATCTATCAATTCTATCTTTAGAGATATGACCTAAATACTTATACCATAACATGCTCTATTATTCATTTAAAATTGATCATTTAGACCCAATAATTTTAGAATTAAAAGAGTTGTATTCAAAATTAGAAGTCAAGAAATTTTAAACAAACCATCAGATAGGATTCCATGACCAACAACTCGGAAGTTCAAAAGAAAATTAACTTTAAGAGAATTAAAATCATAACTAAATCTTTCTAACTGAAATAGAAATCAAATTTCATATAAAAGACGGTATATAAAGAGTGTTTTCAAGAACAAGATTCTAACCAATTTTTAAGTCTAAAACTACAGTTCCTATGAACTCTACTTCAATTTGGACATCTGTGGTGACTCTAATTCTAGACTCCATTTCCTTTGGGTTCCTTTTGTTTCTGATTCCCCGCGGGGAAATGGTAACATGGGCATTAGCTCCACTATCAAACCACCAAGAATTAATGGGGAAATCTACAAAGTGTGACTCAAAACAAATAATAGCTAGATGATTACCTTCTTTTGACTCCTTATAAGTATGATTATTAGATCTTTAAAACTTTCTAGGTCCCTTACAAGAGCTTGCTTTGGAATCATGAGAAGCTAACATGACAACCTCACCCTTCTCCCTGTTAATTTTTTTCCTCTTCAACAACATAACCAAGATTCATCCTGCTTATTCTAGGCAGTTTTTATTTGGCTAAACTCAGCAGGCAAAAAGTTAAGAGCAAAGTGAATAATGCATGTATCAGGAAGAGTTATTTCAAGAGTTTCTAGTTTTGACTGAATGTGGACTATCTTAAGTATGTAATCTCTAACCACCCCAGTAAAGTCATACCTTATCCCTATAAGTTTATTTATTAGATCTCCAGTCTTAGCCTTATTGGATACATGATACTTCTACTTGGGCAAGAAATCTTGTTGGCATTGGTAGTTTCAGGCAAGTCACTTTTAAGTTGCTCAGCAATCAACCTCCTAAAGGCAAGGATTCATAGCCTATTAGATCTCTCCCACTTAGCATAAAGTTCTTTTCTAGCAGCCGTACTAGAATCAGTGAGAGTTGGAGGCTCATCCTCACGTAAGGCTTGATCTATGTCAGCTATGTCGAAAGTAAATTCAAAATCTTCTTTTCATTGCTTAAAGTTAGAGCCCGACAGAACCACAACTTCGGAATTTTAATTGTTCAAATAAATGGTAAATTTTCACAACATAACATGAATGAATTTATCAAAATAGAAAGGCATAATAATAATAATCTTAGCACAATGATGAGTCCCACAACATCAACAAGTAGCCTTCCTTTGGGTAGGGCAAGAAAATATTTTCAATATTAGAAACCTATCGCCTTTGGACAGATAAATTTACTACAATCAAAATATTTTCACATAATGGGGCTCATCTCAATACTAATTTAAAACACATAGTAAATCTCCTTTGGACAGATCATTGTATGTTCTAACTTAGTGACATCCCTCAAAATCGATTAAACAAGTTTCATAAAACAAAGAAAATAGGTCACTTTGGTGTACACTATTTACCCTAATTTACAAAACAAATTCAATCTCAAGGATTCAACATGTCATTGCTTAATTTGCTCATGTGACGCAGTAAGCAAACCTACAATTAAAAACATTATAAATCTAATTTAGTTACAATTCAAATGAAACCAAATTCAAATAGAATAAATAAATAAATAAATAACAATTCGACATGATTTATAAAGAATAGCTTAATTTTGAATTTCATAATAAATAAAATTTTATATTATTTAATTTAAGCATATGGAACTAAATAAATGAATGAATCTCCATAACACATTCTTAAGAAGGCTTTAGTTTAGTTGACTTTACTTTAGTCAATATCAATAAATAAATAAAATTAACACTCTGTAAATAAAAAATGCTGCGGAAAAAAAACTTGGATAGGGCACATCTTTCATAGAATTTTTCTCAAGATCATTTTTGGGACACAGGTCTAAGATTAACTTATCACCTTTCACCACAAGGACGTCTCCGGACTTACAATTTTCTATCTGAAATCTTTTCAAAATACGATCAATATAGGCCTTTTGTGAAATCCCCAAATGCCCAGAACAAAGGATGTCTCTTGTAGATCTTTCATATCTAACACTTTGTTCAATAAATGCTTAGTTTCATGCAAAAGTCTCAAATTCAAGTCATTCATTTCATACCCAGACTTGCAAGTCATTCATTTCATACCACATCATATTCATAGCCCTTTTTATTCAAAATCATGTTAATGACCATCCAAAATATTTAAACACCACATGAGGGAGTTTTTATTTCAGAACACATGAAAACTTATGCAAACTACTTCCTTTTCAATACTTTATCATACGGTGGACATCTGTTTCATCAATCAGATGCAAATTCTTTATTACTAAACACGAACATTTGTAAATCAAGAAAAAATCCTCTCCTTCTTTCATAAAACAATAACAACCCACAACATTGTCAGGGCAATAGATTTCATAATAAGAGAGGTAATCACACAAATCATGCTCTCATATGACTTTTCAAACTAATAAAACATGTACACATGAAAACAATTCAAGTTTAGGAAAAACAACCTTATAGTTTATATAAGATTTTATCATAAAATGGGGCTTACAATGCATGCTCTTCAACAATTCCAAAACACATCTCATGTACGGAACTAAATACCTTAAATGCTTGTTTAATGGATAAATTTATGCCTGCGGAGTTTAGGATAGTCCCACATACAAGAAATGTTGCATTTTAAGATTTAACTATTCCGTGTCCCCTCATAGGACAGTAGAACCTGCATCCTTTACAATGAGTTTGAAACTCAATGAAAAAACAATGCGAGGCTTTAGTTTCAGTTTTATATATCTTTACCTCCGCAGAACATTCCCAAACTCAAAAATAATTAAAACTGGATTTTCTATTGGCCCACAGCTTAATAGGGGTTTTAGGGACTAACTTGGAAAGTACACAATTAAGAATGTACATGGATGTTTTAATAGCTTCACCCTAGAGGAACTCCGGTAAGTTAGATTTACTCATCATACTTCTCATCATGTCTTTTAAAATATGATTTCGCCTTTCAAGATAGTGAAGAAGTTTTGAAACAATTTTAATTTGAAAATATTACCGATACACTTTAAAATATATTTATTTACTTTTGACAAGATATAAAGCAGTGGAAAACTTTGTCAAAGAAGACAATCAATTTTTTGCAATTATAGCTCTAGAATACTCTCTTTAAACTAACAACACTTCGTTGATTAATTTTCACATCGAATGGAAATAATTGTTCCATTATCCATTATAATAACCCCTAGAACCCAAAAAAACACCCCACAATTTTAAAAACCAAATCCAACTGATTTGGTTTCGTCCGTATTCCCAAATCCAATTGATTTGGCCATTAGCTTACTCTTAATGATATGTACACCCTTTTAATATAGAATAAAGTAGTGTACAACAATCAAAATGAAATCAGCAGCCAAAATGAAAAAGGAAATCGTTTTAGATTTATTTTTAAGATGGAGTGCGTCACGATCATTATTTCAATTATTTTTCTTATGAACTGAGTAATAGGATTCAAGATCTATGTGAAAGCTCTGATACCAAGTGTAGATTTATAGAGAAACACACAACAGATTCACATAAACCAAAAACATCTATAAAATAACGGAATGTGCGAGAGGAAAGATGCGTAGCTTCATCCACCAATGTATCAAGTAACCGAAGATGAACAAGGCTGAGTCTTCCTCTCTTTTGCTTATGACGGCTGACAGCTTATGGAAATACGTCTTATATTAAAGCCAGGAGAGGGAACCTAGCCTTATATTTATAGGCTTAAAAGCCAACCTAGTTCACCCCCATTATGGGCTCATAGGTCCACTACAGGCCTACAATATTACTAGCCCACACCAATAACATGAAATGGATATAGGCTCATATGATATTCGCATGAATACACGGTCTCTTTCTTGTCCACCAACTAATAACATCAGCCCATTTTACTTTATCGTAATAAAAAATTAATGTTAAGCCCACATAAAATAAATAATTCTAATATTTTAACCATCGGAATCTTGACGTTGAAGTTCGAGGTTGCTGCCCACAAAAAGGTAATATCTTTCTTCTTTTAAATTTCAATGTTATGATATTTTTATGCCTACTTCGCTTCAGCTTCAGATGTAGATTTTTTTTTTCTATAGTCAAATTTTTATTCTGTTTATGTGTGAATCACTTTGAAGGTAAGATTTTTGAAGGTTTGAGAGTTAGTATTTAATTGTTGGAGTTTGGTGTGTGTTTCGTTGATGATGTGCTGGTTTTGTTGGCTTTGACGTTTGGGAGTGCCATTTAGTTGAATTGACGTGCATGCTGGTCGTAGTGTGCTTCGAGTTGATAAAAATCTTTAGCGAGTTTTTTTCCATGAAAATTAAAATTTTTGAAGTTGGAATTGAAGTTTGAGTTGAAGTTGGGGTTGGAATTTTGTTTGTCAATGAATAAATTTGAAGTTGTTTTTGAATTTTTTGTGAGAGAAGGAAGATTATAACAACCTCAATTTCACACAACAATTCTAATATATATATATATATATATATATATATATATATATATATATATATATATATATATATATATATATTATACTTCCAAATTCGAATAAAAATAAAACGTTAAGCAACAAAGTAAAAATGAACAACACTAATGGGAAATCTACGAGTAACGGAGGAAGAAGGTAACGAGAAGGAGATGAGATAATAGGCCATTAAAGGGGAGATGAGAGAATATAGACTAAGCCAAAGCTTCAACATAATTTTCATAACTGTTCTATCGAATCCCAAGTCCTATTTAACCAATTCACAATTGGGTTTGGATCTCAAATAAAACACTCCAACATTTCAATAGTTCCAATAAGGGAAAATTTTAGAAATAGCAACTATAGAGCCTTAATTGTAACTTTTATATCAACAGTTTCATAATTACGAAAAATAGCAAATTATATTTTGTATTTAAGTAAACTGTTGCTATACAAATACATATACAACAAGATTTACTGGCCTTGTTTTACTCAAATTAGTTGAGTTACATAAGGAATAATTATCCCATCTAATTAAATTTTCATAAATTACTCTTATTTAAATTAGTAGATACCTTTTCCAAATCAAACTCAAACATGAAGATTATTATTTCCATGATCTTCGAAATTTCAAAATATCATCCTCTTATATCTCTAACTATTTTTTCTTGTTAGTTTTTTCAATTTTTTTTTAATTTAATTTCTTTTCTTTTCCATTTTTTCTTTCCACTTTATTTTCTCTCTTCTATTTTTTTTCTTTTTCTTTTTTTATTTTTTTTATTTTTTCTTTTTTTTCCTTTTATCATATTTTTTTTCCTTTTCTTCTTCTTCTTCTACTTCTTTTTTTAATATTTTTTTCACTTTTTTTTACACTTATATTTCTAGTTTCTATTTCTGTTTTTTTTTTGTTTTTCACTTCTTTTTTGAATTTTTATTTAATGTTTTTTTTACTCTTCTATATCTATCTTTTATTTTTAAAAGACAAATATCTATGTCATATATACATATTTAAAAAATATACAAAATAAATTGACATAAAGATCTGCATATGTATTTACGGTAAAATATATATATATATATATATATATATATATATATATATATATATATCTTCATATGTATTTACAGAAATACATGTCTGACTCACATGTATATATAAACATATATGACACAATCTTTATAACAAAAATGACAATTATATACATATACATATAGGTAATAAAAAAAATACATGATACATATCTTAAAGAGTAAAAGAAAACAAATAAGTACATATTTTACCCTCTAAAATGACATAGTATGTACAATTCAAAGATAAATCCAACACCGTATAAAATATATGTAGCAATGAATATGTATTTACAGAATACATTCCTGATCTATATGTATATTCTTATTTTATATGAGTCACCTTTGTATTTCGCAAATACATGTGAAGATATATAGTATAGTTATATTTGTTACTGTTTAATATGAATATGATATGTATTTCGTAAATACATATGTAAGTTTTGTATTGTAAATACATATGCAGATCTGTATGACTATATATTTTGTTTATTTTTTGAATATGTGTATGTGATATACATATTTGTCTTTTCAAATTAAATGTGAGAGATACAAGAGTAAAAAAAATCTATCTATATTTTAAAACAAAAAAAACAAAAAAAAGAGAAGTGCAAAAGAAAACAAAAAGAAAGAAAGAGAAATAGAAGTGTAAAAATAAAAGAAGAATAAAAGAAACAAAATAAAATAGAAAAAAGAAGAGGAAAACTAAAATAGAAAAAAAAAAGATATGAGAAAGGAAAAAAAAAGAAAACGAAAAAGAAAAAAAAGAGAAATAGAAGAGAGAAAATAAAGTGGAAAGAAAAAATGAAAAATAAAAAGAAATCAAAATAAATAAATAAAATGATAAAAAATAAGATGAAAAAAAATTAACAAGAAAAAAAGGTAGAGATATAAGAGAGTGAAAGGAAGTAATGATGTTTTATTTTAAAATCTTGAAGATCATGGAGATAATTATCTTCAAATATGAAAATGTGAAAAAAAATAAAATAAAAAATAAAAAATAAAAAAACGAAAAAGGAAAAAAAGAAGAGAAATAGAAGAGAGAAAATAAACTGAAAATCAAAAAATAAAAATAAAATAAAATAAAAAAATAAAATGATAAAAAAATAAGATGAAAAAAAGAGGTAAAAGATATGGCTATATTTGGGGGAGGTGAAATAGTGGAGTGAAAATAGAAAAATATAAAATAGTGAGAGTAAAACATGCACTTGTAATTATAGTGTTAAGTATGCTACTTTTTGTAATATTTTCTCCCAATAATCTCAACTGGATCAACCCAATTCACCACTTCTAACCCATAGCCTAGTACAAAGTCAACTAGGTTCACAACAATACTCCCATCCTGAAAGAGAACCTTGTCCTCAAGATTCGAGTAGAAAAACATCAATTTGGGACAAGAGAAATAAGTCGTTGCTAAAGCAATTGTTGTGGCAAAATATTTTTCTGGCCCATTCTTGTCTCTGTGTCACTGTTTGAGTCAATGTAAAATACAACACCTGCAACCATTGATGATTCCTTTGAAAAATCCACCTTAGTAGTATGCCCCACGGACAAACAACGTATTATTTGAAAAGAAAAATTATGACTCTAAGGTATATAATTGCTATTAAGTTCAATGCTTCTATTAAATTGTTCACCGCGCCAAAGACAAGAGCTTCATACTTTATGTCTTTATCCATTCTTATTGCAGGATTGAGAACACTTAATATAACTTTGGTTCCAATAACCACAAACTACTTCAATTGATATCTTAAAGCACAGGATTTAATCTTAAAGCACTCTCAGTAATATTTTAGTCACAAACTTCAGAAACTATTCAAATAGCTTTAGGTATATTTTTTCGCAGAAGCTACACCGCAGTTTGTGTTCCAACAAAATCAGCCCCTCTTGTCGCCAAAATGGTATCCTGATGCCTAATAAAATAAGCCATATTTTTCTTTGCGGCAATGTAGGCAAACAAAAAGCTTGAACCAGGATCAAAAGAAAAGTTTGATACGTATCGATTATGGAAAAACTGACACCAATTTAATATAAGTGTAGCATGATCGAGTGTAATAAAGCATGCAAATATACCTCTGCTTATAAGCTTGGCATAACAATAAAATGAAATAACATACGTCTCCTCAAAGAATTGACCAAGCCCAAGTCTCCATTGAGAATGACTATTTTTGGCATTCGAGTAGGCAAATGATTCCTACCCTAATTGGAGGATGATTTATGTAACACCCCGAATTTTTGAGCTAGACTTTGTAGTATCATTCCTATGAGTGTAAACTTTAATCCCATGATTTGTATGTTAATACATGTGTAATGAACCTTTTCCTAGTGTGTGAAGTGCTTATAAGGTGAGAAATGTTCATAGAAATCATTTAGAGCAAAATTGAGCTAAGAGCCTTTGATTTGTCCAAAGTTTGGTATTCGATTCTACAAAGGTCTACTTTAAACATGTATAAATTTTTATATACATAAAATTTTTCATCTCAAGACCCACCAAATTGTATATAATTGAGTAGCTTTCCGACGATACCAATTTCGCCTTAATTCGATACCTGTACGAAAAGTTATGGCCTTTTTCGTGAGAGGCGGTAAGGGTTCGTGATTTGGTTGTGGCACGTTGATTTCTCAACACGATTTGGGGAGAGATGCATCGCTCTCCCAATGAGATATGGGATGCAGCGTGGAGCTTATTCCCCATATGTTTCAGCGTCTTAAGGGTCCAGGGGCACTTGGGTCCTTTCCTCTCAACCCCAAACGTCCAAAGGACGATTTATAGCACTCCAAAGGGCAATATTTTCCCATATTCCTTAAAGTAACCCACGTAAAAAACCTCCTCTTTCCCTCATAAACAAATTTCAAGCTTTTTCTCTCAAGAACACATGGATTCAAACTTCAATTTCTAGGTTTCTTCAAGAATGCATCGAATTAAGGTATGCGGGAGTTCATCCATGGGTCCCCTTTCACCCATGGAGTCCAAGAATCCTTTTTGATTTTAAATTATGGGATTTACATGTTTCAAGTTGAATTATCTCCATGAATCTCTTGTTGATTTCAATTACGAGCTATGTCTTTATGTGTTTTCAAGTAGAATAAGTCATATTATGTTTGAGTATTGAAATTCCCCTATCATGTTCAATTAATTTCTGGATGAACCCTAAGTTATGAATTTAGCCATATTATCCTATTATTTTCCCATGTTTAAGACATTCCAATGTATAAGCTTATGATTTTTACATGTTTGATGAAATGTCTATGTTAGGGTCTTTGAACGATAATAACTTATTATAGTGTTTCAAGATTGATATCATATTTTGTGCTCATTACATGTTGGTGGGTTATGAACACCCGATACCTATGTGATTTACATAAATTCAACTTTTCAAGTATTCAGACAGTTAATTCATGAACTTATTAGTATACTCAGATTTTCATATTCATGTTGACCATTATCAGTTTATATGTTCATAATTACCCAGAATCAGTATGCTCTATTATTTTCAGAATACCATGACCTGAGCTTATAAGTTATTAGTTATTAATTCATAAACGAGTTAGTATTTCAGTGTCTTTCAGTTAGGAGTAGGATTTAGCACCGAGCAAACCCAAGGATGGGGGCATTTGTAACGCCCTGAGTTTTTGCCTCGGACGTTACACAGTGCTCATAGTCTCAAAGGACCACAACCTAACCCATGACTGATACCTGCTGCAATAACTGAATAATAATACTGTAATTATGCAAAAATTATGCGGAAACTTGCCATAAGGTTCAAATCTAAAATGAATACTAAAACTAAACATCTGTCCGAAAATACTTTAGTCTGAAAAGCCTCTACTTTCTAATCAAGGAGTTGATGGGATAAGTCCCTAACTAACTCCGATTACTGAAACAAAATAAATATTGAAATACTGTAATAATAAATCTGTCCTCAAACAATGAGGAATCACCACTAGTCTGCTGCTGATGGATCAGGATGCTAAGTATAATTAGGATCCCGTGCGTATGAACCTATGATATAAGACATCATAGCACGAAAAAAGGTATGCATCAGTACTTTGAATGTACTAGTATGCTAAGTGAGGTACGCTGAGATGCATGCGTTCATATACATGAACAATACTGACTGAATAACATGAGTATAACTGAATGAGAGTACAAGTATGAAATATGTACATTATTGAGGTCATGACGACACTGGATGCTGCATTCAGAATTACTAGTTTACTGATATATGAGTTTACTGATAGTGTAGTACTGTTAACTGAGAAACTGTATCTGACAGTCCTGATTCTGTGGAATTATTCTGAGTTTCGTACTGAACTGAATGACTGTGTCTGACAGTCCTGAATTTTGTAGAACTAAACTGAGTTCTATTCTAAAGACTGAAACTAAGACTATGAGAGGTAATTATATAACCGACATGTCCCTTCTCTGAACTGATTCAGGGTCCAACCTGTAACTCCAGTTAGAAGGGTGTCAGTAACATGCCATGGGTTAAGATAATTGTGAGTTAACCCTCTCTGACTAGAAGCTATTTTGTCAACCCTCGCTGGTAGGACAACTCGTATGAGATATATCAACCCTAGTCTATCAGGAAGATATCTCAACCTACGTTGGCTACATAGTTCTATAATGCAGGCATTGCAACTAAGGGTCAAACCCTCTGCTAGTAGGAATGCCCCCATCCATGGGTTCGCTCGATGCTGAATCCTACTCCCAACTGAACAGAAATTAGACTGATTTCTAAACAGTACTAGGCTTATGGGTGTCAAGTAGGTCAGGTCAATCCAAAACTGTACCATTAATTTTAAATGGTTTGTTGGCTGGGTTAGTTTTGGGCCTGGTTAAGTGGGCCGAGCCGATTTCGAGTCCAACAGTAATTTTTTTAAAAAATAACCCTGAACTGTCCCACTTAGCCCAACCTTGTCTAACCCACCTAAACTCCATCAAACCCGGTTAAAAATTCGGTCAAAACTGGTCAAAATACAAAAAAAAAGTTTTTTGTTCTAATATACAATATATATACCCACCTATATACATTTTAAATACATTAAACAATATATATACACTATATATATAGTATATACTACATTGGAATTTAAAAAATATATACACATATACTCAATTACTATACGTAACATTCAATATATACGACTATACGTACTACTTTAAATAAAACATATACTACAATATATATATATATATATATATATATATATATATATATATAGTTATAGCTATATACTAATTTATAAAAAATATACACATGTGACATGTATACGTTAAATATAAATGTCTACAGAAAATATATACACATATATATATACTATTCAATATATGTACTACTTTAAATAAAAAACAAACTACAATATATATACACTACAATATATAGTTATATTCTAATTTAAAAAACATATACACATGTATACATAAAATATATACGTCTATAGAATATATATACATATATATATATATACTCTTCAATATATGTACTACTTTAAATAAACATATACTACAATATATATACACTACAATATTTATATATATAGTTATATACTAATTTATAAAACATATACACATGTATACATTAAATATATACGTCTATAGAAGATATGTACACATATATACACACCATTCAATATATATGTACTACTTTAAATAAAAAATAATATATATATATATATATATATATATATATTATATATAATTATATATATATATATATAGTTATATATATATATGTATAGTTATATACTAATTTATAAAACATATACACATGTAGACGTTAAATATATACATGTATATAAGATATATACATATATATACGTATCATTCAATATATATATACATACTACTTGAAATAAAATATACTACAATAATATACACACACACACTATATATATATAGTTATATACTAATTAACAAAACATGTACACATATATACATCTATAGAAGATATATACACACATAAATATACCATTCAATATATGTACTACTTTAAAACATATACTACAATATATATACACTACAATATTTATATATCTTGTTATATACTAATTTATAAAACATATACACATGTATACATTAAATATATACATCTATAGAAGATACACACACACACACACACACACACACACATATATATATATATATATATATATATATATATATATATATATATATACCATTCAATATATGTACTACTTTAAATAAAACATATACACATGATACATTAAATATATATGTCTATAGAAGATATATGAACATATGTACGCACCATTCAATATATATGTACTACTTTAAATAAAATATACTACAATATATATATATATATATATATATATATATAGTTTTATATTAATTTATAAAACATATACACATGTATACATTAAATATATACGTCTATAAAAGATACATACACATATATATGCACCATTCAATATACATGTACTACTTTAAAAAAACTTTACTACAATATATATATATATATATATATATATATATATATATATATATATATATATACAGATACATACATACTACAATATATATATATATATATATATATATATATATTTATATATATATATATATATATACTAATTTATAAAACATATACACATGTATACGTTAAATATATACGTCTATAGAAGATTTATACACATATATACGTCTCATTCAATATATACGTACTACTTTAAATAAAATATATTACAATATATACACACACTATATTTATAGTTATATGATAATTTATAAAACATATACACATGTGTACGTTAAATATATACTATTTTAGAAAATATATACACATATATACACTATTTTAAATAAAACATATGCTACTTAATATAATAAATTAATAATAGTATAATACTTAATAGTAAATTAATGATATATTAAAACTAAGTTTTTAATTTAAACTAGAAATTCAATTCAAATCATTAAATGAAAAAAATTACAAAGTAAGGACTAAGGAATGAATGAATGTTGAATTTTATTTATTGCAAAATGATCCAAAATTTATAATTTACATGAATGAAAAATCTACAAATTTTTCATCATTTTCTCAAACTCATTCATGTTAATACTAACAGGAACTTGCATAGGATAGTCAAAGTCAACGGGGGCAAAACCATGCATTGGACTTGATTCTGTTGAGTTCTCCCATGAAGTCATAATTTCTTCAAGTCTCTACTCGTCGTTCGGCTCCGCTTACATTCCTTGATTTCTTCATTCGACTCTAATCTAATCTCTGAGGCAAACGAGAACATTCATTGCATTTCTTTCCAATGAATGTCGGTTGTCTCCAAGTTGTTGTCGTCCTTGACTAAAAATGCTCTCCGATACAACGGTTGACATTGGAATATTCAAGATATCTCTAGCTAATATTGAAAGCACATGATATTGTGTTTCATTACTCTTCCACCAATCCAATGTATTGATCCATCGTCTGCAATCCTCTAGCGGTGATAGAAGATAATACTTAAGCTCTTTCAGATAAGTTGATGTGTAAGCTCCCTCCTCGACACTGTTCCAACAATTTAAATCATAAAAGTGATAAGGAAAACCACTATGCGCCGGCCTTTTAGAAGATGATGTCTCCTTGGGAGGATGAGGAGCGATAGTTGGAGTGATATTTCTAGGTACGGTTAAATCAACTAAATCAGCATAGTGATTATATAATTTATCTATCTATTCATTCGCATCACCCATAGTCGTCCATAAATCAGGTTGTACTTGTTGAGAATCATTGTTAGTATTTATCTCTAAATTAGAATAAATAAGAGTACTAAAGTGACACATAGTATTATATTTCATACAAGGATTTAGCATAGCACCAACCAAGTAAATAGGGGGAATCAAAAAAATATATTTTTTAAATTTAGCAAACATGGCATCAACAACATCTTTGTAACCTTCTTTATTTTTATATTCTTTGAGCAAACCAGAAATATCGGCTATATATGCCAAAATATTACAAACAGTAGGATAATAAGCACCGAAAAATTCAACCGTACCTATATAATTTTTTTTCAAAAACTTAACAAGATAATTAATTACAACCCAATCAGAATCATGTAACATGCAATCAGCAGAATCATCAAATGAACCACAATATTGTTTAAAAGATAGTGTAATAGGAACTCTTTATTTATAACAAGTTTTTAAAAAATCATACATATCATTCCATCTAGTATCACATTCTTCAGGCATCAATATCGGTGCAAGTCTATTTTGTTCACATTTAAGTTTAAAGTCTCTAATTCAACTTCTACGATTATTTCCTTGAATAAAATCATTGGAAAGCCAATTTGTTTTAATATAAAACTCAAAAAACTCAAGACCATCTCTTATAATTAAATTATATATATGACATGCACACTTAATATGAAAAATTCCAGGTAACGGCGGAGATAGCTTAGATTTAAATTTTGTTATAGCAGTCTTGTTGTTAGAAGCATTATCAAAAGCAATACATAAGATTTTATTTTCGATACCATAAAATTCTACAACTTTAGCAATCGAATCAGCAATAAAATCTCCAGTATGTTTACAATCTTCATCATATAAAAAAGCAAAAATATGTTTTTTCATAACAAAACTACTATCTATCCAGTGACAAGTAATAGTTAAATAATAATTTTTATTTACAGCACGCCCAATATCAGAAGTTAGGGGCATTCTACATAGAATATTTTTTAAAAATATTGATAAATAAAAATAATATTGTGAATGAAGTCTAAAAATATCAGCCCGACAAGTACTTTAAGGAATACCATTAAACATAGGATTAAAAATTGCTTGAATATAATGAATAAAGGCATCAGAAGAAGGAAAACTAAAGGGCAAACAACCCACAACTACCATTTTAGCTATTTCTTCTCGGTCCCTCAATTTATTATACTTCTTCATTACATGGTCGGTCTCTGGGTCTATTTTAGTTTGTGTGGGCCCACCAACAGCCTTACCACCTTGTGCAATTTTTAACTCTCTTTCGTGAACATCACATATATGTCTTATTAACAGACCCGTACCCCCTTCCCTACCTCCAATTTTATGCTTATATATTTGTTGACAAATATTGCATTGCACATCAGTATCTGATATATGTTCGAAAAATTGTCATGTAATACTAGTTGTTTTATGAGCTCTTGGGGCATGGGGAGGACGGGGAGGAAGATTAATCGATTCAGATCTAACGTTAGCATTTTATACTGTAGATGTCTCACTAATATTTTCATCATCTTCGTCTAAATTAACCGCATCTACTATACTTTCTTCTTCTATATCGTAATTTTTCTGAGCTTCTACATAATCCATATCGTGGGTACCCACTCCTAAAGGTACACCTACTTCTTCCTCAAAAGGTTGACTAAGCGGTGTAGGAGGCACACAGGTATATCTACTACTTGAAGTACCTCTCCTGCTAGTAATTTACTTTTCACTACCACTACCGCTTTCGGAACAAATTTTTTAACACCTTTGGTGGCGAGGTTTCTTAATTTATCCATAATATAAACTAAACTAAAAAAATTCAAAATACAATTCAACAATTAATACACAAATTAAAAAATAAATGTAAGAGATGGAACGACAATACCAAATTTTGAAAGTATCCGAAGGTTGTGACTTTAGAAACTTTCACTCGTACTTTGTAATATCAAAATTAAAAAATTAAAGTGAGCACTTTAGGAAATTAAATTTATAGAATGTTTGAGAATTGAGATTTCAGAGAGAATGAGAATTGAGAGAATGAAACATTGTGCGGAAAATGATTTGAAAGTGTAGGGTATTTATAAGAATTTTTTTGGGGTTAAAAAATAATTTTAGATGTAAATTTTTTTTTTTTAACAAAAAAGACCAAACTAGCTGTTTGGACCCAAAAAATGGCTATATAGCCTTTGGGACAATGGTTAGTTTGGCCCAATCTCTAAAATTAAAAAAAAAAAAAATTAACCAGACCGGTACTGGGCCGCTTAAATGGCGGGCCCTGATCGGGCTTGTTCTGGGCTGGGTTAATCGGGCCGAACTAAAAAAAATAAACTGGCCCGGGACCTGATACCTGGTACCCTACAGCCTGTGGGCTGATCGGGCCGAGTCAAACCAGGCCAATTTTTGTAACTGGACCAGGTTGGGCCAGATCGGGTCGGGTCAGCCCGGCCTGTTTGATAGGTATAACTAGGCTAGACTGAACTGTTATTGATCAAACTGTCTGACTGAACTGAACTGAGTTCACTGAGTTTTGTTAACTGATGGAGTACTACTGAATTCTGTTAACTAATGGAATACTACAAAGTTCTATGGACTAGCGGAATTTACTGAGGTCAAAACTAAATACTGAACTGTTACTGTTATTGATTACTGAGGCTACTATTTCTGACACTACTGAGACTGCTCTGTAACTACCATAGCTCTAGGTAAACTGTAAAGTTTTGGGGTATTGGATACCCCCAGGACTCGATAGAATAAAAAATAAATCATAGCATAACTTGAAAGGCATAACCATATGTACTTGATCATAAATCATTCATATAGACATTCCATCAAACACTTGCATGATATAACTTGTACGTAAGCTAACATGACATGATTGTTTTCCCTCTTTCTTTGTTTACATGAGCAATTTATCAAACACTTAGAGGACATAATCCATGAACATGAACTAAATAAATATGGGCACCATAATTAGAATCCTCATTTACAATTTCAAGAGTTTAGCATAGATTTACATGATTCTGTACATATATGAAATAACTCCACATGAAACTTGTAACAAAACATGGATTAAAAACCCAATTAATCATTACATTTATGAATATAATCAAACTCAACATGAAATTCATGAAATCAATACACTTTAGGTTTTAAAAATAGATTGTTGAACTCCAAGGGTGGAAGGGGCCCTTGAATGAACACTTGGCATACCTAAACAATTAAATTTTGAAAGATTGATAGTAAGTTCTTGAGTCTTGAATTAAATTTGAAATCTCCTAAGGTTTGTTCTTGATAGAAACTTGTGAAGAATGAATAATTTTTATTCTTAGAACGGTTTAATTTCATGTTTTTGGATGATAGATGTGGGAAAAATACCTAATTACCTCTGAGGACGTGAATTTTTAATGACTAAAAACTGACCTAGTGATGTGCAGACCGATGCGCCTCATAGTTGGCATCGATGCGATGGCCTATGCACCACATCGAGTCTGAATAGGTTCACTGGAATTTGCACTGGGAGCTGGAAGAAAATATTCATCGACGCGATGGGACCCCTTAACAAACTTTAAAGGTTTGAGCTAATCTTAGTATTTTACAGGGTCTTACAATATCTCCCCCTTGGGAACATTCATCCTCGAAACTGAATTTAAATATGAGACATGTACAAATGTAACTTGATTCATTACTAACATTGCTGATATGTTGAAATTTCTTACTGAACATGCATATATGATGCATGAGTACATGGCTGAACATAATTTGTGAATGCATGACTGAGATTGCTGAGAAACTGAGTTTCTCATGCTGAACATGCATATCTGATGCATGAATACATAACTGAAAAATGCAATGGTAACTGATACCAAGTCTATAAGGGAAATATTCACATGGAATTTAGTAAGTTCAAGGGAAATCTGTTACCTTGGGTTGAGTTTGAGTTTGCGGAGAAGAGGTGAGGATACTTGGTGTAATGCCCCATACTTTTCTAAGATATAAAGAGAACCGTTATTCGTACATGTGAAACCCCCAATTCTGTAAGCCATATTTGGGAACATAAATTACCAAGAGTACCCTAGTTATAAGATAGCTTATGATGTGTTAAGTATGTTTATATGAGTCACTTAAGGTAGTACAAGCTAAGAGTTTCGAAATCCATTCAGTTTTAGTATTTGAATTTGCAAGGTTTATCTTTGAATGAGAATAACTTGATAAATTTGTGGTATTTATGTATATTTATACCCACCAAATTATATATAATCGAATTAGCTTTCCAATGATACCAATTCCATCAAAATCTGACACCCGAGCAAGTAGTTATGGCTTTGTGAAGTAGAGTGCATTGCCTAACCAATGGCACATAGCTATTGGAATAGGTGTGCGATAAGCAATGCGGCGCATACCTAAATATGTACGATAAGAAATATGACGCATACCTAAATGTGTGCGATAAGCAATGTGGCACATACCTAAATGTGTGCGATAAGTAATGCGGCGCATACTTAAATGTGTTTGATGAGTAATGCGGTACATATGTAAATGTATGCGATAAGCAATGCAGTGTAAACTTGGTGTTTCAGGTAGTAAAAACACTCCGTTTTGAGTTATTTTTAGGGAAATTAAGTCTTTTAGCACTCCTTACACACCCTTCAACTTAACCTTACGAATTTAATAGAATCTAAACACATCATAACCCTATTATCAATCTAAGTTCATCATCCAAGAGCACTAAAGGAGAAAAACAACTAGGGTTACACAGTCAATATTTAGGATCCAATTTTTCAATGAATCCGTTACCATAAAGGTATGTGGGGTTTTCAAGAAGAACATCCTTTCGTTCTTGTACCCAAAAATTTGTATTATTTTATGAAGATACATGATTTTACTTGTTTAATTATGAATTTGAGATGAAAACTATTATCCTATATTCTTGTTCAAGAAACTATGATATTTTTGTGATTTCTTAAAGATAAATTCCTTGAGTTTTGATGTTAATATCATGTTTCAAGTTGAATTTCTAGATTTTCATATGAGTTATACTTGTTTGCTATACAAAGTATGAATCTTGAAATGTTTTGCTCAAGTGTTGATATATAGGATTTAAACCCTCTTTGAGATTATGATCTTTGGTTCAGTAATGTATTATACACACCTTGATATTTGAATAATTTGACCTTTTGATATTGAAAGAGTTATTTTTGAACTCGAATGAGAAAAGAAATCCACATGTTGATTTATTATGGAAAAGGGGTAGCATGATGGCTCCCGGTTTGAATTGTTGAATTGCTTTGTTGTGGATTTTCTTTTAAAATAATCTGAGCTCAATCACGGAGTAATCTTTAGCACCGAGTAGGAGGTATAGCTATTATTGGTACTTCTCTAGAACTACGTGCCCCCATAGGATGTAATCCTAAGGCTGATTGAGATAGTGATCACTAGTGAACAAAAGATCAAGGTCCTACTCCGATGGCAAGGATAGGACAGCTCTCCCCAATGTGGGTTGGACGTTGGACTCCATGTACCTCACATGGTTGACGTCAGTTGTAAGAGACTCCCAGTGTGTGTGTGTATTCTTCTGATTGAGATGAAAAATGTTATAGTTTTAAAGTGTGAGTTGAGAAAGTTATCATTTTTGAAGAATTTGATGAATATTTCTCTATGTTAAAGAGAATTGTTATGAAAGCTACTCGTTTTGATGACTTGAAAATTATTATGAAAGTAATTGAGATTTACTACAATGACTCACTTATTTTCACCGATGTGTTTTACTCTATGGTGATTATGATGATTTTATTTCGAGCTATTTGAGTCTCTTATTACAGCATGCATATTTTCCTATGAATATTTGTGATATAGGAATTTTATGAAAATTTGCATACACCCTCACATACTCGGTCCATATTCCATATTACTGACCCATGTATTCATACGTGGGCTACATTTTCTCTATAATGTAGGACCAGGTGCTCATTGCTAGGCTTAACGTGATTCTCCGAGCACATTGGTCTACATTTTTTGTAGTGGTGAGTCCTCATGGTTTGAGGACTGGTTATTTCAGATTTCACTCTTTTATTTTGAGTTATCATTTTATTCCTTGATATTAGGGTCAGTTGGGGTCTGTCCCAATGGCTCAGTGTTATACAGTTTAGTAGAGACTTGTCAGACTAGATGGTTAGATTGATCAGTCTTGTGGAGAGGTCGTATTTTGTTACTTTCCGCATCTCTTTCATCTTTAATTATGATATTATGAAGAATATCTTGATGTTTTATTATAGTAATCCTATCGATGAGTGTTGAATGGTATGAAAATGGCTCAAAGGGTTATCTTGGGGATACTTGTAGCCTTAAGAACCGTGTGATGCTTTGGGACCTATTTTTGGGGAATTACAAACTTAGTATCAAAGCCTAAGGTTTGGAGTCCTAAAAAGTCTGGGAAACTGCGTTAAGTAGATTCTTGATCATCGGTGTGTAGCGTGCCAAATCTATGAGTAAGAGGGTACGAGATATTTTAGGAAAAAATGTTATTTCTTTCTTTTAGAAGTCCATCGTGCTTATAGTTGTTTCCTTTCAGATATTTATTCGTGCTCTCCTCTTTCAGAATATGCATCTTTGCCAAGCTATAAGAAAGAACGATGGTCAGTAACCCCAGTCTACTAAACCAATTAATGAAAATGTTTCCCATGCCAAATTTCAAACAGACTTTCAAGCGCTGTCCCAAGCTATCACTGCGAATGTTCAGGACAATCTGGCCCCGGCTCCACAGCAGTAGGGAGGTGATTCAGCTGCTGTGAGGATCCATGAATTTATGCAGATGAATCCGCCAAAATTTTAGGGTCCAAGATAGATGAGGATCCACAATTTTTATTGAACAAAGTGCGAAAGATTACACAGGTGATGCATGTCTATGAGGAGCATAGTGTGGATTTAGCAGCATATCGGTTAAAAAACCTTGCTTATTATTGGGTAGTTACTTGGAGGAAGGGTATAGGTGAGGGTGCCACCCGTACATCTTTGTAGGAGTTCCAGGATGCATTCCTGGATAAGTTTTTCCCTTTATAGATGAGAGAGGAAAATATAAAGGAGTTCATGAACTTGCAACAGGGTTCTATGACTGTTAAAGAGTACTGTCTGAAGTTCAATCAGTTAGCCAAATATGCTCCTAACTTACTAGCTGATAATAGGGCCAATATGACTAAATTTGTGACAGGAGTGTCTAGATATGTTCTTAAGGAGTGCAAGTCTACTATGTTAAATAGTGAGATAAATCTTTCTAGGATGATGACTTATGCCCAACAGATTGAAGCAAACAAGATCAAGGAGAGGGATAGAATGAGAGGGAATAAGAGAGCTAGGTCCAAGCAGCACACACAGGGTCAGACTAGATTATTGGGAGGGAATCGCCCTCAGTTTTAGATTGTTCATCTATATCAACACCATCGTCAGCTAGTGCTCCCGTACCTAGGGATGGGCAAGAGCAAGGTAGTAGTTCATATGAAGCCAGGTCCCAGTACAGTGTTGATAGTTAGCCAAATTATCCTCTGTGTCCTAAGTGTGGTAGAACCCACCCGGGTAAGTGTTGGGGTAAGAAGAAAGGTTATTTCGGGTGTGGTGACTTGGGTCAAAAACTTAAAGAGTGCCAATATACCAGGCAAGTGCATCGTGGTAATCGCCCTCAGACTCAGACTCAGACTAAGACTACTAGTGCTACAGCTCAGGTGGCTCGCCCAGTCCCAGCTCAGGTCACCTCTTCTAGCACTTCTGATGGTCAGCTCCAGAATAGGTTCTATGCTTTGCCATCTCACCAGGAGTAGGATGACTCTCCCGATGTTGTTACTGGTATGCTCCATATACTTCAGTTTGATGTCTATATTTTGTTGGACCCTGGGTCCATTTTTTCATATGTTACACCTTTGGTTGCTGTGAATTTTAAAATGAGTCCTGAAAATATTCCTGAGCCTATCTTTGTTTCTACCCTAGTAGGTGATTTGATTGTTGCCCAAAAAGTGTATAGAAAGTGTCCTGTTATAGTCCTTCATAGATTTATGTTGGCTGATCTGATTAAGTTAGAAATGGTGGATTTCAATGTTATTTTGGGTATGGACTGGCTTCATTCTTGTTATGCCTCTATAGATTATCGTACCCGAGTGGTCAAGTTTTAGTTTCCTAATGAGCCTGTGTTTGAGTGTTCTGGGAGTTCTGTATCTCCCAAGAGTCATTTTATCTCATATATTAAAGCTAGAAAATTTATTTCCAAGGGGTGCATTTATCATCTGGATAGAGTCAAGGACATTAAGCCTGAGACTCCAACAATCTAGTCAGTTAGCATTGTTAATAAGTTTTTTGATGTCTTTTCGGAAGATCTCCCAGGGATACCTCCTGATAGAGTGATAGAGTTCGGGATTGATCTTCTTCCCGATACTCAGCCTATTTCTATTCCTTCTTACCGTATAGCACTTGCAGAACTTAACAAGTTGAAAGAGAAACTCAAAGATCTGTTAGATAAGGGTTTCATAAGGCCTAGTGTTTCTCCTTGGGGTCCTCCTGTGTTATTTTTGAGAAAGAAAGATGGTTCCCTGCGTATGTGTATTGACTATCGCTAGTTGAATAAAGTCACTATCAAAAATAAGTATCCTCTTCCTAGGATAGAAGATTTGTTTGAAGAATTGCAAGGTGCAAGTTACTTCTCAACTATAGACCTTCAATCCGACTATTATCAACTCAAAGTTAGAGAGTATGACACCCTAAAAATATCTTGTTGAACTCGCTATGCTCATTTTGAGTTTCTTGTTATGTCCTTTGGGTTAACTAATGCCCCAGCAGCTTTCATGGACCTCATGAATCGAGTGTTCATACCATATCTTGACATATTTTTTATCGTATTTATTGACGATATTCTGGTGTACTATTGTTGTGAGAATGAACATGCAGATCATCTCCGAATTGTCTTGCAAACTCTTAGAAACCATCAATTGTTTGCCAAATTCAGCAAGTGTGAGTTTTGGTTGAGTTTAGTTGCTTTTTTGGGTCATATCATTCTTCCGAGGGTATTAGAGTTGATCCCTAATAGACAGAAGCTATTAGAAACTGTCCTAGACCTATCTCTCTGACTGACATCTAAAGTTTCTTGGGTCTAGCTGGCTATTACCATCGTTTTGTTGAAGGTTTCTCCTTTATAGCGTCTTCTATGACCCGGTTGACCAAAAATAAAGTGAAGTTCTTGTGGTTCGATTCTTGTGAGAAGAGTTTTTTTTGACTTTGCCTGATGGTGTTGAGTGTTTTGTTGTATATTGTAATGCTTCTAGAGTTGGTTTGGGCTGTTTATTGATGCAGAAGGGTAAAGTGATAGCTTATACTTCTAGACAGTTGAAACCCCATAAGAAAAATTACCCCACCCATGATCTTAAGTTAACTGCTGTTGTGTTTGCTCTAAAAATCTGGAGACACTACTTGTATGGTGTTCACGTTGATGTTTTCACTGATCACAAGAGTTTGCAATATGTATTTACCCAGAGGGAGTTGAACCTTAGGCAGAGAAGGTGGTTAGAGTTGTTAAAAGATTATGATATGAGTATGTTGTACCATCCGGTAAGGTCAATGTAGTAGCAGATGCCCTAAGAAGGGTGTCTATAGGTAGTGCTTTGCTTATTGAAGAGGTTAAGAAAGAGTTGGCTCATGAGGTGCACCATTTTGCTAGACTGGGGGTTAGGTTGTTTGACTCTACTGAAGGTAGTATAGGGGTGCAGAGTAGTTCCGAATCCTCCTTGATTTTGGAAGTAAAGGAGAAGCAAAACTTAGATGCTAGTTTGGTTAGGCTGAAAGAATCAGTCAAGGACCAAAAGGTTGAGGTTTTCTCCCAAGGGGGAGATGGTGTGTTAAGATTGTAGGATAGATTATGTGTTCCAAATGTTGATGATCTGAGGTAGAGAATTATGTCTGAAGCGCATGGCGCGCGATATTCTATTCATCCTAGTGCCACCAAGGTGTACCGCGACTTGCGAGAAATCTATTGTTGGAGTGGCATAAAGAAGGATATAACAATATTTGTGGCTAAGAGTGCTACATGCCAATAGGTTAAGCTAGAATACCAAAGACCTGGTGGTGTGATGCAGGAGTTCAGTATTCCCACTTGGAAGTGGGAAGAGATAAACATAGATTTTGTGACTGGTTTACCTCCTTCCCGACGCCATAATGATTCCATTTGGGTTGTTGTGGATAGATTGACTAAGTCTGCACACTTCTTTCCTGTGCATACTTCTTATACTGCTGAGGATTAAGCTAGATTGTACATTCGGGAATTAGTCAGATTGCATAGAGTTCCCTTGTCCATCATTTCAGATAGGGGTACTCAGTTTATTTTAGAAGGGTCTTGGTACCCAAGTGCATTTGAGTTATGCTTTCCATCCGCATACAGATGGTCACACTGAAAGGACCATCCAAACCTTAGAGGATATGTTGAGAGTATGTGCTCTTGACTTTAAGGAGAGTTGGGATGAGCATTTACCGTTGATAGAGTTTGCTTACAACAACAGTTTTCACTCTAGTATTGGCATGGATCCATTTGACGCTTTGTATGAGAGGAAATATAGGTCACCCATAGGTTGTTTTGAAGTGGGTGAAACTGCTATGAGTGGTATTGATTCGGTCTTTGAGGCTATAGAAAATTCAAAGTGATTAGAGAATGATTAAAAACCGCACAGAGTCGTCAGAAGTCATATGCTGATGTGAGGAGAAGAGACCTTGAATTTGAAGTTGGTGACTTGGTGTATTTGAAGATTTCACCCATGAAGGGAGTGAAGAGATTCGGGAAGAAGGGTAAACTTAGTCCCCGTTATGTTTGCCCTTACAGAGTTCTTAGCCGTGTTGGTAAGGTAGCATATGAGGTTGAGTTTCCTTCAGAGTTATCTTCCGTCCACTCTGTCTTCCATGTCTCCATTCTTAGGAAACACGTTGGTGATTGTGTTGTTGTAGATCCTTCAGAAAACCCTGATGTGCAAGATAGTCTTTCTTTTGAGAAAGTTCCTGTTAAGATTTTAGATCACCAAGTCCGAAGACTAAGGAACAAAGAAGTTCCCTTGGTCAAGGTATTGTGGCAAGACCAATCTGTTGAAGGTGCAACTTGGGAAACCGAGACGGATATGCGATCCAAGTATCCGCACCTGGTTTCTGCAAGCCCCGATCAAGACGAAGGTACTATTCTGCTCTAAATCATTTCTTTTCTATGCAGAGTTGCAGTAGTTCAACAGTTATTTTATACTATTCAGCTGTGATTTCATGAGTCATGCACTCCTTGTTATGTCCAAAATGTAGAATGAAGTAGAGGAAAAATTAGCAAGTTTCTTTAGCTGTGTACCCTTCATTTTCTGTTTACTCTTAGTATACCCAGCGTCATTTGAGGATGAATATCCCCAAGGGGGAGATATTGTAATGCCCCGTACTTTCCTAAGCTAAAAAGGGAACCGTTGTTCATACATGTGAAACCTCCTATTCTGTAATCTATATTTGGGCACATGAATTATCTAGAGTACCCTAGTTATAAGAGAGCTTATGATGTGTTAAGTGTGGTTATATGAGTCACTTAAGGTAGTACAAGCTAAGAGTTTTGAAATCCATCAAGGTTTAGTGTTTGAATTCACAAGGGTCATCTTTGAATGAGCATAACTTGATAAATATATGGTATTTCTGCATATTTCTACCCACCAACTTATAGATAATCGAATTAGCTTTCCAATGATACCAATTTTATAAAAATCCGACACCCGAGCAAAGAGTTATGGCTTAATGAAGTAGAGTGCATCGGCTAACCAATTGCACATGGATAGTGGAATAGGTGTGCGATAAGCAATACGGCGCATACCTAAATGTCTGTGAAAAGCAATGTGGCGCATACCTAAATGTGTGCGATAATCAATGCGTTCATACCTAAATACGTGCGATAAGCAATACGGCGCATACTTAAATGTGTACGATAAGTAATATGGCGCATACATAAATGTATGCGATAAGCAATGTGGCTCACACTTGGTGTTTTAGGTAGTAAAAACCCTCCGTTTTGAGTTATTTTAAGGGCAATTAAGTCTTTTAACACTCCTTACACACCCCAAAACTTAACCTTACGAATTTAATAGAATCTAAACACATCATAACCCTATTATCAATCTAAGTTCATCATCCAAGAGCACTAAAGGAGAAAAACAACTAGGGTTGCACAATCAACATTGAGGGTCCAATCTTTCAACGAATCCGTTACCATAAAGGTGTGAGGGGTTTTCAACAAGAACATTCTTTCGTTCTTGTCCCCAAAAATTTATATTATTTTACGAAGATACATGATTTTACTTGTTTAATTATGAATTTGAGATGAAAACTATTATCCTATATTCTTGTTCAACAAACTATGATATTTTTGTGATGTCTTAAAAGATAAATTCCTTGAGTTTTGATGTTAATATCATGTTTCAAGTTGAATTTCCAGATTTTCATATGAGTTATACTTGTTTGATATACAAAGTATGAATCTTGAAATGTTTTGCTCAAGTGTTGATATATAGGATTTAAAACCTCTTTGAGATTATGATCTTTGGTGAAGTAATGTGTTATACACACCTTGACATTTGAATGATTTGACCTTTTGATCTTGAAAGAGTTATTTTTGAACTCGAATGAGAAAAGAAATCCACATATTGATTTATTATGAAAAAGGGGTAGCATGATGGCTCCCGATATGAATTGTTGAATTGCGTTGTTGTGGATTTTCTTTTGAAATGATCTCAGTTTGGGAGTAGTCTTTATCATCGAGTGGGAGGTATAGTTGTGATTGGTACTTCTGTAGAACTACGTGCCTCCATAGGATGTGAGCCTAAGGCTGATTGATATAGTAATCACTATTGAACAAAAGATTAAGATCCTGCTCCGATGGCAAGGATAGGATATCTCTCCCCAATGTGGGTTGGACGTTGGACTCCATGTAGCTCACATGGTTTATGTCGGTTGTTAGAGACTCCCTATGTGTGTGTGTATTCTTTTGATTGAGATGAAAAATGTAATAGTTTAAAAGTGTGAGTTAATAAAGTTATCATTTTCGAAGAATTTGATGAATATTTCTATATCTTAAAGAGAATTATTATGAAAGCTACTCGTTTTGATGAATTAAAAATGATTATGAAAGTGATTGAGATTTACTATGATGACTCACATGTTTTCACCGATGTGTTTTACTCTATGGTGATTATGATGATTTTATTTAGAGCTTTGTGAGTCTCTTATTATTACAGTATGCATATTTTCTTATGAATATTTGAGCTATAGGAATTTTATGAAAGCTTATATACACCATCATATATTCGATCCATACTGACCCATGTATTCATACGTGGGCTACATTTTCCCTATAATATAGGTCCAGGTGCTCATTCCTAGGCTTGACGTGATTCTCCGAGCACATTGGTCTATATATTCTGCAGTGGTGAGTCCTCATGGTTTGAGGACTGGTTATTTCAGATTTAACTCTTTTATTTTGAGTTACCATTTTATTCCTTGATGTTAGGGTCAGTTGGGGTCTGTCCCACAGACTCAGTGTTATATAGTTTAGTAGAGGCTTGTCAGACTATATGGTTAGATTGGTCAGTCTTGCGGAGAGGTCATATTTTGTTACTTTTCGCATCTCTTTCGTCTTTAATTATGATATTTTGGAGAATATCTTGATGTTTGATTATAGTAATCCTGTCGATTAGTGTTGAATGGTATGAAAATGTCTCAAAGGGTTAGCTTGGGGCTATTTGTAGCCTTAATCATGGTGTGACGCTTCTGGACCCATTTTTGGGGCATTACAAACTTAGTATTAGAGCCTAAGGTTATTGGAGTCCTAGGGAGTCTGGCAAGTCACGTTAAGTAGAGTCTTAATCATCGGTGTGTAGCACACCACATCTATGAGCAAGAGGCTATGGGATATTTTAGTAAAAAGTGTTATTTGTTTCTTTCAGAAGTCTATCGTGCTTACAGTTGTTTTCTTTCAGCTATTAATTCGTACTCCCCTCTTTTAGATTATTCCTCCTCACTGAGCTAGAGGAAATAACAACGGTCAGTAACCCCAGCCTGCTAACCCACTGAATGGAAATGTGTCCTATGCCGAATTTTGGGCAGCCTTTCAAGCGCTAGCCAAAGCTGTCACTACGAATATTCAGGCCAATCTGACCCGGCTCCATAGAAGCAGGGAGGTGATTCAGCTGCGGCGAGAATCTTTGATCGTATGTGGATGAATTCGTTGGAATTTTATGGGTCCAAGCCAGGTGAGGATCCATAGTTGTACTTGGAGGAGGTGCGAAAGATTACTCAGGTGATACATGTCTCTGAGGAGCATAGTGTGGAGTTGGCTGCATATCGGTTGAAAGATATTACTTATGATTAGGTAGTTGCTTGGAGGAAGGGTAGAGGTGAGGGTGCCGCCCTTACGTCTTGGCAGGAGTTCCAGGATGCATTCCTGGATAAGTTTTTCCCTTTAGAGATAAGAGAGGCAAAGATAGAGGAGTTCATGAACTTTCTACAAGGCTCTATGACTGTTAAAGAGTACTGTATGAAGTTCAATCAGTTGGCCAAATATGCTCCTGACTTAGTAGCTGATAATCGGGCCAGTATGAGTAAATTTGTGATAGAAGTGTCTAGCTATGTTGTTAAGGAGTGCAGGTCTGCTATGTTAAATTGTGAGATGAATATTTCTAGGATGATGACTCATGCCCAACAGATTGAAGAAAATAAGATCAAGGAGAGGGGTAGAATGAGAGGGAATAAGAGAGCAAGGTTCGAACAGCACGGACAGGGTCAAACTAGATCGCAGGGAAGGAATCACCCTCAGTTTCAGAGTCGTTCATCTACACCAACACCATCGTTAGCTAGTGCTCCCATACCTAGGGGTGGGCAGGAGCAAGGTAGCAAAAATGATAGATTGTAATTTATAATCCCATATTTAATGATAGTCGTGGCTTGTTTGCCTTTCAGTTTTGCTTCTTCTGATGCTTTTATTCATTATATTCAAGTAATTTATAATCCCATATTTAACGGTATTCCTAGAAGTACTTGTCTGGGCGATATTATTAGACTCCATGCACAATATGTTTATTATTTATCTACATTATAAAAAAAATATTCAATGTAGAATTGCTCTAGCTTCTGATCTTGATAGTAATAGTAATTTTGTTATGCAAAAACGTATTCTAGATTTTTTGTATGATGAAGATCGTAGACATACTAGAAAATTTATTTTGGAATCTATTACTAAAGTCACAGAATATTATGGTATTGAAAGAAAAATTTATGTAATGCTTTTGATAATACATCTAACAACAAGTATGCTATTGACAAGTTAAAAGCTGAATTTTCGCCGTCATTACCTGAAAATTTTCATGTTAGGTGTGCTTGTCATATATATAATTTAATTATAAAAGATGGCCTTGAATTTTTTGTGCTTTATATTGAAAAGCTCCGGCTTGCTTGTGGCTTTATTTGAGGAAATGATTGAAGAGGTAGAGTGAAAGAATTTAAGGTTAAATGTGAATAAAATGAACTCAGACTGATATTAGTGCCTGAAGAATGTGATACTAGATGGAATGCTAGTTATACTTATTTAAAAACTTGTCTTGCTTATAAAGTTCCTATTACAATGATTTTTAATCAATTTTGTGATTCTTTTCCTGAGTGTATGCTACATGGTTCGGATTGGACTGCAATTGATGATCATGTTAAGTTTTTGGAAAGATTTTATATAGCTACGGTTGAATTTTTTGGTGCTGATTATCCTACTATTTGCAATATTTTATTTTATTTGACCGACATTTCTTCTTTTCTTAAAGAATATAAGGATAGAGAAGGCTACAAAGAAGCTATTGGTGCTATGTTTGCTAAATTTTAAAAATATTTTTTCCCGTTTCCCCCAATTTAATTGGTTGGTGATATACTAAATTCATGCATGAAATATAAAACTATGTGCGACCTTAGTACTGTTATTTATAATTCCTTAGAGATAGAGCCTCAAGAAAAGTCAGGTTTGTTTACGACTATGAGTGAGGAAACATTTACATAGAAGCATTATATAACCATTATGTCAATTTATTTGATATAGCTGTACTGACAAACATCCCTCTAATTGTCGCTCCTCAAGATCCCGAGGAGCCACCATCTTCTAAAAGGCCAACACATAATGATTTTCCTAATTAGTTTTATGATTTAAATGTTTGGGACAGGGTTGCTCCATCAACAACATACACAACAAGTTATCGGTAAGAGCTTAGGTGTTATCTTCGATAGCTGATAGAGGATCGTAGAGCAAGGATCAACGTATTGAATTGGTGAAAGAATAATGAAAGACAATATCCTATGCTTTCAAGATTAGCTAGAGATATATTGAATGTTCCAATGTCAACTATTGCATCAGAGAGCTCTTTAAGTTAGGGACGACAACAGCTTGGAGATAACCGACACTTATTGGGAAGAAATGCTATGAATGTTGTAGTTTGCCTTGGAGATTGGATTAGAGTGGAACGAAGAAATTAAGGAATGGAGGTGGAGCAGAAAGACGAATAGAATATTAAAGAAATTCTGACTTCAAGAGAGAACTCAACACAATCAAGTCCAATGCATGGTTTTGCCACCATTGATTTTTATTATCCTATGGTAGTTCCCGTTAATATTAACATGAGCGATTTGGAAAAAATGATGCAAAATTTATAATTTATCATTCATGTAAATTATAAGTTTTGGATCATTTTCCAATCAATAAAATACAACATTCATTCACTCCTTGCTTTGTAAATTTTTTCATTTAAATTGAATTTCTTATTTGAATTAAATAATTTTAATATATTACTATCAAAGTAACAAACTTTACACTAAGTAATAAACATAACAAACATATATACACATGGTCTTTAAAGTAGTGTGTGTGTGTGTGTGTATATATATATATATAGTGTATACATGTTGTATGTATATTGTTTCAAGTGGTATTTTAAGTGATATATATTCTACATATATGTCTATATATTTTCTATAGACTAAAATAATATATATTTAATGTGTATAAGTTTCTAAAGTAGTATGATATGTAAAGTATAATATGTTACTTTTAATATATTACTATCAAACATTACAGTAAGTAATAAACATAACAAACATATATACACATAATGAAAAAATAAATATCTTTTAAGTTAAAATATAATGAAAACATATAATGAATATATGTTCAAAACTTCAACTATTATTATATTAAGTAGCATACATTGTAATCTTGTATATGTGTTTCCTAAAGTACTATAATATGTAATGTATATATCTTTCAACTCTCATGTGCTATTTAAAGTAGTATATATTTCACATATATGTGTATATAATTTTTATGTTTTCTAAAGTAGTATATATTTAGTGTATATATGTTGTATGTATATTATGTAGAATATATATATATATATATATATATATATATATATATATATATATATATATATATATATATATATATATATATATATATATATATATATATATATATATATATATATATATATATATATATATATTATACGTATATATGTGCATATATTTCCTATAGAATCTAAACTAGTGTCTATTTAAAGTATACACACGTATATATTTTCTCAAGTAGTATATATTTAGTGTATATATGTTATATGTATATTATATAGAATTGTATATCTATATTGTACTGTACGTATATTTCCTTGGAAAAAATTCAGAAATACCATACTTAGCACCTTAATTATGAGATTCATAACAACACTTTCAAAATTACATATTATAGCAAGTTGTATTTTATATTTTTGTAAGCTATTGCTATAAAAATACAAATACAAATATTTTTGCTGCCCATAATTAACAGATTTAAATATGATAATATCACCTTAAATTAACTGTGAAGATTACAATCCCATTAAATCCTCATTAATCATGTGTTTTCCGTTATTTTCTAACAACCCTATTCAAATTTAAAAAAAAACGGTTTCAAAAACGTGTTTCTTCCAAAAAAAATCTAATTCAAATTAACCTGCAACTTCAATTTTGTTGTAATTGAACAATCAAATTGAAATGAATTTTTTTGCTGCTTAATATTAGTTTGAACAATCAACTTGTATTAATTCAAAAATCAATATTACCTTCTTCTGGGTAATATTTTGGAATTCAACTATCAGTTGTAAATTCATCCTTAACTGTTGTTGAAGGCATGAATTTTTTTTTTTTTTGTGATTATAAATTTTTTTGAATTGTTTTTTGTTATTTTGGTCGTTTTTTGTATTGATCTAATTATGGTTCTTTGCTGAAGTTTTTTCTATTGATCTTCAGTGTTACTTTGTATTGATCGTTTATGAGTATTTTCTAAAACAATTTGAGTTAAAGTTAATGCAATACTAATTTGAACAACTAGAACAAAAAATGATCAAATTTAGTTTTTGAAGCTGTTCGATTTCTATCTTTTACTAGTTTTGCTTGTCGGAATTTGAGAATAAAACTATATATATGAATATATGTTTTATATATATTTTAGTTGTGTTCGATTAAGGAATTTCTGTATTTGGTTGTATTTTGCATTGAACAGATACTTTGTCATTGTATTTAGGCTGGAATAATTTACTCTGGTTCTAAGTTAAGTGTAAAAAATATTTTATAAATGTATTTTTAATGTTGTTGTTGGCTCATATGAACTAATAGAACAAAAAACAAATAGAATTCAGTTTTTTTGAGCTGGTGAATTTTTTTTTGAAGTTTTGGTTGATGGAATTTGAGAGTATATGTTTATATCTGAGAAGTTCTTTTATATATTTTTGGTTGTGTTCGATTCTGGTGGTTTTGGATTTGATTGTATTTAAAGCTGAATGGAGAATTTTGTTGTATTTGTATGTTAAGTTTACCAAGTGTTGTGTAAAGGAATTATTGATTTTAGTTGTTGGTTGTGTAAATAGTTTAAGTTTTTTTTTTAACTAAAATAGGTATATTTTTTTTAATTTAGGTTAATTTAGTTAGAAATAGGAAGCATACCAGTTCTCATGAAGCACTCTGGAAGGTGGACGTATGAAAAAAAACCTATGAAGAATACGTCACTAATTCTATATTGTTGAGTACAACAGCATCATTCGTTGAGCTGCACGATGTTTTGGCATCTCATTTAGATGTGGACTCAACAAGCAAACGTATTCTAGTGGAATATCAAATCACTGGTAATGCAGGGCAAATACAAATACATAATGATATGGATTAAAGGTGATAATTTTGCAGAAAAAGGTACAAGACATGAATTTCCTTCCTTTATATGTAAGCATTTTGGAGAAAGTTGTAAGGAGCAGCTTTGCAAGTTCATCTGAATGCGTTGTACAAAGAAGAGCCGTGTGTAACAACTTGCAAACAGTGTTAAATATATCTAATGAAGGAGATTTGGTGGTTTCTGAAAATACAACAACATTAGATGTATTTTAGATGGATATGGTTTTGTTGATTATCTCAAACCCACATCATAAGCATATTGAGGAAGACCAAGTTTACATGTCCAAAAAAATTTTAAAGTCAGTCTTGAAGGATTATACAATTAGGGAGAAATTTCTAACTCGATGCGAAAAGTCAAGTAAGAAATGGTATGTACATTCTATATCATTTAGATCATGTTTAAAATTAGTTTGGATATGTATTTTGATAGTATTAAAATATTTGGACGCAATTATACATTGGTTTGCAAATCAGAGAACTGTGATTTTTTATGTCATGCATCTGGTATGGGAGATTCTAGAATGTTTAGAATAAGAGAATTCATGCCTTAACATACTTTCCCAGTGAAAGACAAGGTCTATCCAAAGGTTCATGCAACTAGTATGTTGATAGGTGGTATGGTTAAAAAAAAATTCAAAAAATACAAATGAAAATACAGTGCGACCAAAATAAAAAATGACATGAAGGAAGAGTTTGGTATGGATTTGACATAAACTTTATGTTGGAGGGCCAAGGAAAGCGTGTTAGAAGAGTTGAGGGGTAAGCGATCAACATCTTACTGGAAATTACCATCCTACTTATATATTTTGAATAGTATATCACATAGAGGAATGAAGAAGACGGATGAGAATGAGTTTTCATATGTATTTATAGGTCTAAGTGCATTCATTACAGGATTTGATCATTGTAGACCTATCGTTGTTGTTGATGGTAATCATCTGAGAGGAATGTATACTGGGACATTTGTAACTACATGTACGATGGATGGAGAAGGTTAGTATCATTTTACATTTATATTTTAGACCTGCTCGTATGTTTATTTGTATTTCTGTATATCACTTGAAAATAAAAATCTCTATTTGATACTCCCTCCGTTTCAAAAAGAATGACCTACTTTCCTTTTTAGTTTGTTTCAAAAAGAATGACCCTTTCCTTTTTTTGCAGTACTTTAAATTCAACTTTCCACTTGGCATGTTTAAGACCACAAGATTAAAGAGCATTTTGGTACATTTGACATAACTTTAATTTAGAACCACAAGATTCGAAAGTCTTTTTTATTTTCTTAAACTCCGTGTCAAGTTAAACTAGGGCATTCTTTTTTTTATTTTGAAGTTTTAATAAATACATATGTAGTTACTATATGTATTTTTATCTGACTGCACAAAATATTTTTGTAAATACAGGTCATATATTCCCTTTGACATATAGTGTGCTTGATTCTGAAAATAATGCATCCTGGACTTGGTTCTTTGAGAATCTAAAGGAAGCGCACGGAGAAAGACAAAATATGTGTGTTGTATCTGATTGGAATCCAAGCATCATAAAGGATGTTAGTGATGTGTACAAAGATGTTCCACATTATGAATGTATGTGGAATCTAGGGGGAAACATGAAAAAACTTTACAGAAAGTCACACGATGCATTATCAAAGATTTTTTATGCAATGGCCAAAGCATATTCAAAGTCAGAATTTCACCTATTATTGGAAAAGGTTGAGGCAGTTGATATTAGGGTGAAGAAATATTTGGAATTGGCTGGTTAAGAAAAGTGGGCTAGGTCCTATGCAACAGTTCACCGAGGATGGACTTTGACTTCAAAGATTGCTGAGTCAATAAATGGAGTACTTGTATCAGCTAGATACTATCGATTTATGATTTTCTAGAAGAATTTCGATTGCTTTTTGGAAAATGGAATTGCGAAAATAGGCAGGAGGCTTCATATACATTCACAACCCTTATTGAAAAATTTAATGACATACTCAAAGAGAATGAGGCTTTCTGTACTTGTATGATGGTATGATCTTTTAGATTTATGGCATTTATACTTATTAAAACATAATTAATAGAATTTGTTGCATTAAGTTCTAAATTAATGAAAACCTATACAATATAAAATTAAAAAACATTAAAAAAACATATTATGTATAATTCATATGTATTTCTTTATTGAAAAATCTTAGCACTGCATATATATTTAAAATCTCAATAAATATGATCTATTCTGCATATGTATTTTTAGTGCAAAATCAGTACATTTACATATTTCTTTTTGATCTTTTTGATATCAGGTTGTACCAGCCACAGAATATATGTACACAGTGTATGAAAGACAAAAGCACTTCATCGTTTGCCTCAAGGAAACAACGTGCTCATGTAATGCATTTCAACTCGATGAGATGCCATTTGCACATTCTTGTGCGGTGTTGGACAACAAGAATTTTCAGAAGGGCCATATTGTTGTGATTTGTATAAGCCAAAAACTGTGTTGAAGATATATGATGTTCCAATCTATCTTTTACCATATAAAGATGACTGGAATATCCAATCAATTTATTCCATAATATAATTCAAGTTAGAGAAACAGAAACATGCTCGAAATACCAAAGAAATTAAAGAGAAAATAAAACTTGGAGCTTGCAGGATGAATTTCTTGTAAAACCCTTGAATGTTCTTGACTTGAGAGTTAGAGGAGATAAGAATGGATTTAGATCATTGCAAACTGAAGGAAAGGGGATTTATTTTATGTTATAAGGTCATGCAAGGGGTAAAAAGACCAAAAGCCTCTCACCCCAAGTGAATAAAATAAAAACTGAATGAATTTAACATAGCGACATGGCACGTTGCTACTACAGAGGGTAGCCTATGTACCACACCCTTATTGCAAAGGCTAACCTCTGTAGCATACCACTATTGCGGATCCCCACTACCTCAAGATTTCAAAATGACCCCGACCCTTTACGAAAATTTCAAAACTTTTTTAAAACACCTTTTTAGCATCCTTAAACATAATTCAAGTCAAAAATCGACATTATGCACATGGGAGGGTCAAAAATAAAATCATCAAAATTTTGCATGGTCTCACAGTATCGATCCGCAAGACTCTACTAGACACCCTATTTTTACACCGTTGATACAATGAAAACCTGGATGCTCTAATACCAATTTGTTACGACCCATAAACTAAAGGTCATGATGGCACTTATCGTGGCAAGCCTTGACAAGTAAGTCTATCACCTAAACTGATCTAAAAAGGAAATCAATACTAAAAACCCAAGGTAATGATTCTAGAGCAAAGCCAAACCACACAAACATAATAATAGTGGAAATACAATTAAAGATACCAAACTAAATCCTAAAACCTGGTGTCAGAGTGTAAGAACTACTAAATATATCTCGAATGTCAAAGATACAATAATAGTTTGAAAAGAATCACGATATGACTCAAAATACTAAATAAGATATGAAATAGACAATAAGAGGTAGTAGGCCAACTCCTGAAGCATAGAACGTCCACTACCACGAGTATACTCCAAATGTTGCCTGAATCAGCTATCTGTGCGGTGCACTCATACCTGGATCTGCACCGAAAGGGCGCATTAAGGATGAGTATGGTCCACTAGTACTTAGTAGGTATCATATGCCGACTGCGTAAAGTAGAAAATAAAATAAACACAAACTATAGGCACATCACCTGCAAAATATCCCAAACAGTAGCTCACACCATCTCCACTAAAAGTTCTACTATTTGCACATATAACAAATATAGGTAGGGAAAGGAAGTACAAATGTACACCTACATCAAATACAAGTATCAGAAGATAGAAAAAATGGACAAATATCAAGTCAAGAACAGAAGTATAATATCAGAATAAGCATAATATTTGGAATTCGATGAAGATAATGCTGACGACTGTGATGATGATGAAGATGTGATACACAAAGGCATCGCAAAACCTTTGTATACACCTATCAAGATGTGCTTCCAGGTATGACCAATAGGGAGTTAGTCAATCCACAAACAACCAAAATCCATAACTCCTCTCCGGTATATACGTCGATACAAAGTTTTTAATGATGTCACATTTAATGTTTCAAAATCGTCGACTATTATCCATATAGACCCCCCCCCCCCCCCCCCCCACGTGCACATAAATCCCCTAAACACATTTTTCATGATACAACCCCATACCCATAACATGCTTTCACATTATTATTAACTAACCCAACCTAGTCTAAAGAAATTTAAGTCATAACCCACCTCAAAAGTTGATACTGGTACAATAAGCCTTTAACACCAAGATTTAATCTAAATAGAAGACCCAGAATAAGCTAAAAATACACAAATATAGAATCTACACGTCAAAAAGAGTCAATGATACCCAGTTCGCCCATTTTTGAATTGGAATCAACACAGACCCTCAAAATGGGTATTTGAAAAAGAAGGTTAGAAACCAAAATTTTAGTCCAAAAATATTTTTCAAGATTAAAGAAACTCATAAGAGAAAAACCAAGTGAATATGGATTGAAATTGGGGTTTGAATTGAAGAAATGCTAATTTGGGCATTCCGGGCTAAAATGCCCCAAATTTCACCTTTAAATTCATATTCAAACAAAATTTAAATGATAAAAATTGAATAAAAATAATTGAAATAGGGATTTAGAGCTTACCCAAGCTTAAAAATAAAAGAAAAATTCCCAAAAATACGAACCCCAAGCTCTAAGTCTCTAAAAAGGTGAAAGTAAATGAGAAAAAACGTTATTCATATGGGTCCAAAGTGTCGTTAAAGAGGTCAAATTTTTGCTTTAGCTTTGACCACTAAAACGTTCAAGTACTGCTTTAGCAATACCTACCAATGCATGCTAGTCCAGGATTTATTCGGGATTCGAGAATGCAAATAAACTATGCTACCCTATCAAATTTGATGCTTTGAACTCAACAGAGATATCAATTTTTTGAAAAAAAAATTCACAGAATCAACTTTAGAAATCTATTTTCACAACTTTCCAAATGGAGGGTTGAAATGAGATACAAAAGTCTTAAAATCACATGAACTATGCTACCAACCTAAAATCAACATTCCAGATCTATTGACATAGTTCATTTTGTTACTCAACACACAGATCAAATAATACTGATGAAAATCAACTAATAAGGCTTTTAGACTATTAAAAATCACACCAAAATGCATTGAGAACTATGTCAATCATTTCCACAACCAAAAACACCACAATACAACCATGAGAAAGGTTAAAGTAGTCAAATTAAATAGAAATAAATCTTTTACATGAATCACCAAAAAATCAAGTCATTACACTAGCCTATTACCAACCGACCCATATCGACCCACCTCTCTTTTATTCTTACTAAAAATTACTTATGTACACAAGTTAAAGTTACATAATTACATTAAATCCCAAATTGGTAAAGTATTTACACAAATCCCAAAATAATTACAAAAATCCCCTTATTTGATAATTCCTCAGTCCTAAATATTATACATGTTAAACATAGATTTTGGCTTCCGTCTTTTACTCTCTATTGCTCCCATTATCCATCCGACTTTTACTCCATTTTTGAAACCCATCTTTTACGGCAAAATTGAAGTAACATCTACCCAATGATTATCAAATTGTAAATTATCAAGATTTAATTGTTTTTAATAATTTACTTCATTAACTTTTTGAATATTTTTTGTTCAACTTTACCAATTCAGGTGTTTTCCATTGTTGTTTTTTTTTTTCATGTTCAAATTACAGTATTCTTCAATCATATTCAAGTTCAGTAGTTCATTTTTTTCGTTATTTTTCATATAGTACAAGTTAGATCTTTGATTTTCTTGTTTTGTTGTTCGATTTAACACTACTGTTAAGGCAAAACAGTGTTAATTGGTAATGTATTATCCTCCAAGTTTATTTAGGAATTACTCAGTTAGATGCAAATGAAAAAATGTTCCACTTGGATTTATTCCTTGTATATTTGATGAACAAGATTCGAAATTCACAGAGAATCGATCAAAGCAAAGAAACGACCCCGTTACAATGAAGAAATTAAGGGATAAGGCCACTTCTAAATTGAAGAAGTATAGTTCAAAAGCAAGTAAAAAGAAGTTTGTTGATTCTGGCCGGCCATGTATTCCGAAGGTATTGATTATGAGTTTAGGTATAATTTGACATATGTATAATAAGAAATGATACATTAACTTTTTCATCACAGTAATGTATAATGTAGGTATTCTGAAATATAGTTCTATTGGTTATACATTCACCTAATAAAGCTTATATTAATTTTGAGATGTATAAGTTACCCTTATACATATGTAATTGTTGTTTATATTGGTCTGATATAAATTGTTAGATGTACAAATAACCATCATACATTTGTATATGTTGTTTAATTATGGTCATAAATAGAATTTTTAGGTGTATAAGTTACCCCCATACATTTTTATATGTAGTTTTATTTAGAGTCTAATATGAATTTTTAGATGTATGAGTTACCCTTATACGTGTATAACTCTAGGGTTAGGGTTTGATTTATTATACACTAATGCAATTTATTTGTAAATGAATAAGTTACCCTCATATATGTCTAACAGCTTATATTAGTTTTGAGATGTATAAGTTAACCTCATACATATGTTACTCTAGTGAATATATTGATCTGATTTTATTATACATTAATGCAATTTATTTATAAATGTATAAGTCACCCTTATACATGACTATCAGTTGTTTAATGTTTGTTTGATTTTGTTTTTGAATGTATAAATAACCCCCATACAATGTGTAACTATTAGCTACTTATGGTATGTTTTTTTCAGGGCATGAGATACTGAATTGACAAAGTCTCACCACGCCTATTGCATATGGAGAGCTTATGTAACTGTGCTTTCGGTGAAAAGATAAAGGAATATTTTGAAGAGGATGTTTTAGAACATTTTAAAATACCATTTTTGGGATATTTATGGATTTGCCACGGTGCAACTGGATAGGACAGATTTCGAAATATCTCCTCATGCTTGAAATTCAGCAAGATAATAAGGACGAGCTTCATGTTAGGGTACAAGGGGAAATCCTCAAATTTACAATGCTTGAATTTTCCATTATTACCGACCTTAAGTGTACCGTTAATATTGATGATTATATGTATACTTCATCATCAAAATCAGCCTTGATACTGAAGTATTTTCCCAACAATAAAGGACCAATAACTAGGTCAAAACTAATAACATGTGTGAAGATGGAAAACTTTGATAACTCTGAAGACTTGAGATGTTGTTCTTTGTTCATATATTTATATTTTCTCAGCATAAGGAAGCAACAATCAGTGTATCTCACTTTTAGATGGTCGAGAACGGTCGGTACATTCACTTTCCATGGGGGAAGGTTACATTTGAAAAGTTAATGAGTTCCTGGCAGTAGGATTTTAATATCGCAAAGCAGCTATATTCATTGGGTGGAATGCAGTATGCTCTAATTTTTTGGATGTTTGAGTGCTGCTCCGAGGTAGAATAAAAAACTATTTTTCATCAGAGAAACGTAATCTCAAGAATACAAAACTGGTCTGTGAAGTGTATAAGGCCTAAGTACGAATCTTTTATGTCTGGCATGTTCAGTAAGGTAATTATTTAACTTTGTACTTATTTTGTCTATTCAAGTCATTTTATTTATGCACAAATATTTCATTTTGAAATTATTCTTTCCAGCATTCATACAATAATATACAACCTACAATCGAAGAAGTTAGTAGGTTGGATTTGTCCTTTTCTGAAGATTTTGAGACATTTGATCCAATAACTTCTGCTTCAACATCCGTTGCTGGAACATTGAAAAGGAAAGTAGATGAATTTTAATAGTGTACCAATACCATTGCCAAAGAATTTGGTGATTTCAGCACTATACCACTGCGGGAAATCCTCATAAAGGCTGGTTTAGCTTCACTTGAATCACCCGACCAACCTTTGAAGAGAAGAAAGACTGTGATGTTTCAGTAAGATAGTCTAGCGGTGATGGATGATGATACATCTACACGTGATCATCTAGTACATCATATGTCTGGTTTGTATAGTGAAACGCAAAAGGATGCAACAGACAAAGGAGAAATTGGTGTATATGAATTTGAACATCATCAACATGGAGAAATTGGTGTGTCTCCTGAGTGTCACCAGCACAAGTCTGTTCCTTCATCTTCCACATAGCCAGAAGGGACTTCTAAATCAAGTTTAGATGGTGATGAAATAAAGAATTACATCAACAAATGTGTAAGTTAACTTTCTTATTGATTTTTTTTTAAAAGAATGATGTGTTTCTACTATTTTTTTCTTTATATTATAAGTTTGCTGAAAAGATGGCTGAGCTGGTTAAACTAATATAAAAAATACCTACTGAGGTCGTCAAAGCATTGAATAATGAAGAAAATAAGCAATCACAGGTATAAAAATTAAATTTTATTTAATTTTATCTAACGTTGATGAAATGTTCGTACATTCAGATTATTCGTGTTAATAGGAGGAGAAAATTGTTGATCAACAACAAAGTCAAGAAGACGGATCCAAGAAATATGAGAGTCCATATAAGGAGGATATGCAGGTACTTTTTTGTCAATTATTTTGTTATGTTACTATAACTCTACATAACTACCATATCAAAACCAAATGTTGTTTCTTTTTTTATATAGCATGAAGATTATGCTAAGGGATTACTCAATGATATAGAAGAGTCTCGTGATGAAGAATTTAATAAGCAACACATTCTTGAAGAGCAAAAGTTGCTGGTATTTTTCTTGTTCCTAATAATTTTTAAGTACTAAACAATATGTTTATACACGTGTAGCACCAGTTAAAATATTTAAATTTGGGTAGTTTCAGTTTGATCAAACATTATCTTGTCTGTGTAATGGTCAATTATACATTAATCCTATTATTTTTTCCTTCAACAAAATACATGTTATTTATGAGTATATTCATACATATGTATGTTATTTACAATTAATTAAATAACATCATTCTTGAATCACCTATAACACATTTATGAAAAACTATTCATACACGCTGATTGTTATTTAATTTAGGATGTGAATTCAGCCTATAAAGAGACAGGTCATGGGGATGATTTGGAAAATGAGGACTATTCTGATTTGAAGGCTTTGGAGGTATTTTTCTGTACATCAAATTATTTTTTTGCAACAATAGATGTCTAAATAAATATAGCACCTGTTATTGATTGAAAAGGGATTGTAATGTTATCGGTTGAATATAAAGTTGTATGGATCTTGATGCTTTCAATATTTTAAACATTGTTTAACAGTTGTCTTAATAACTACAAATTTTTATTTTCATGCAAATTAGATGATGATAATTATCGCATAACTAATAGGATGAGATTATGGCCTATGAAGCAGAAGGTAGAGATGATGAATTGGAAAAAAAGAACATTCCGAATGTAGAAGATTTTTCGGTTATTTTTGTCCCTAATATTGCTTAACTGCTACAAAATACTTCTATACACATGTAGAACCTATTAACTTCTTCATACTTGGGCAGTTAAATGTTCATAAAACATTCAATTGAAAGTATAAAGAAGAGTTATACATTCAACATACAAACAGTTTCTTGGATATAAAGCATGTAGTTTATGAATATCATCATACATATTGATGTTATTACTGATATAACATCGTTTGTGAATCACCTAACACATACATACATGTTATGTTTATTCAAGTGAGGGTCATTGAATGCTTTACCTTGTACAAACATATGATATGTAAGCAATAGATTTATACATTCATATGCACCCATTACAGATAGAAATTTCTTATCACAGGTATAAATCTTCATTTCAATCTTTTTTCTCTTACTTGAAATAACTGATAACACACGATAATTGTTATTTCATATAGGATGTGAATGTAACCACTAAAGAAGATCGTTATGAAGTGGATTTGAAAAAATAGGAATGTACTGATATGAATGATGTGCAGGTATTTTTTGATCCCTAATATTAATTTTTTATTACAAAATATATCTATCTACATGTTCGACCTGGTACAGGTACACAATGGGACTGAATGTTTCTTTGGTGCATATCAAATTTTTGGGATATTGATGCTTTCATGATTTCTAACATTGTTGTACAGTAGTTCTCTTAACAAGTAGTTTTACACTTAATGCACATTGGGTGATCATGATTTCCTGATAACTCATTATTTAAACAAGTTCATTATGGTAATTTGTGTATGTATTATCTACTACAAAATGCTTTTTTGGTCAAAGGACATTAACCAATTGTACTAAAGACTGTTGATTATGCACTGATGTTTTTAGTGCAAAGATAATAGTTCCAGATTACTAATTATTTTGTATAAATGGATTAAAGACATTATATGTATGGAATTACGTTTAATGTAATATGTAATAACAAGTATCATTCACCTTAGACATAAATATCGTTAGCATTAATATATTTATAAATTCAGATATTGTATTTATACATTACACATCCTTATATGTTCATGTAGGATGAAGTTGGTGGGACAATAATTAATTCAATTCAGGTAACTGTAGATTCAATCTTATTTGGTTTTTCAATGCCTTCGACTACAAAGTCATTAGATGTTGGTGCTTTAAATAAAATGACCGAAAGCCAATGGAACCTTTCGGATAGTCAGATTCCACTTGATTTCCTTGATGCTCAAGTTCATGAGCTTGAAGCAACAAAAGCACAAGCACCTACCAAAATGGAAAGAAAGAAGTCTAGGATTTTTAGGTCACCATATATTATAAAGTATGATTCTGACTCTAAGGATGCGGGCGATTCTGATAAAGAGGAGAATCTAAAGTATGATTTTGATGGGTACACCATTAACCAAGATTTGCCAAATGAATTGATGATCGATTACTCCCAGTGAATTGCCGTAGGATTACTGAAAACTCATTCTGCCAAGTAAGAAATTTGGTATTCTTTTTTTTAACAATACTATGCCATCATAAATATTTGTGATGTGTAATCAATGATGATTTTCCAGGAAAGAAACGGACAATCACTATCGAGTAAATGCTTCGAAATTAGGTTACCCATAATTGAACTTTGTCGTTGCACACCTACAGTCCAAGAATAGATTTTACTTGATGACCAAACGAAAGACATGCCGGAATGATGAGGTAACTTAATCAAAATATGATCTATATCATAACTTCTTTTACTGATAGTTAATTTTCTACAACGCCTAAACATAAATCTGACAACTTACAACTTCTGTTACTTTTACAATATGCTCTAAATTTTTTTGAAGTTTAATTTTGAAATGTAATCTGAAATAGAAATATTCTAGGTTCAATGTTGTATTATATTTTTGTACATTTTAGCATATTGTACTAACACGATCTAACATAATCAAATGTTTATCATACAGGTGAACTAATTTATAATACGATATCATACATTTTGTATTTACCATTACTAGATATCCAACTTTAATCAAACATTTCATGTATAATAAAATGTAACACTAGTTATTGTTAGAAACATCATATAAACACCATGTCATCTATGTTTTAATTATGGGTTAATTAAATTTTTATTACGTCCATCCCTGAAATATAAAATCTATCAAATTTAAGGATGTATAACTATATATCATACATGTATGTGTCAGTCCTGCATGCTTCATTGCATTTTACTAACTTTAAACAACAAATAATGAAGCTACTGATTTCTTTAAATGATTTTCACTTTGTTACTCTATTTTCACGTGTAGCATTTAGATGTGATCTTCTACCGCTTGACAAAGAATCAAAGTTTTAGCTGGATGATAATTATAGATATACAATGACTAGCTGCTTCTTTAATACATATATTGATAAGAAACATACTCGATATTATCCAGCGGAACTGGCAGTTGAGCTATCCATACAACAAGACTATGCAGAATTAATTGTGGTGGCTAAGAATGAAGATGCTATTGCAAATATAATTCATGAATTCTATACTCCTGTTAGGTTACCATGGTGCATGGTGTATGAGGTATATGTTCCAATTAACTATGGAAAAGAATTTCACTGGGTATTGGCTGTGATTGTCTCAAAGAAAAGAGTGATAAGTGTGTATGACTCATTGTCAAGCAAAAGAAAAAAGAAACCACCAATCGAAATATAAAAGCTTGCAGTGATGTTTCCTACTTACTTGCCAGACAATTACTTTTATGAAAAGACCGAGCGAACTGACTGGCCAACACTTGAAGCGTACAAAGGGAAGTTTGCTCAGCAAATTGGTCTTGTCAATGAAATTTCATTTGATGTTGACTATATTCAAAACATCCCACAACAAGCGTCGGATAGTTTGTAAGTAAATTATAGTTTATTTTCATGTGTAACGATGTTATAAGTAATCTACTAATTATTATTTCATTTTTTATTTTTTGGAATCAGGGACCATGGCATCTTTGTGTGTGCCTATGCAGAAATATTAAGTGAAGTGAAGCAAGTTCATTCATGCGGGTTTGATGCTAAAATTCAATGTACCTGATATGTTTCATTGTTGTGGCATTACGGAGTGGAAAAAGCAAATGAAGGGTACACGAGTGATAATGGCGATCCGCCTCGGTCAAGAAATAGAGTTCTCAAAAAAATTAATGCAAGGTCAATTTTTACTTTAGAGTAGCATTGTTTTATAATAGTCAGCATTGAAAGAACTGATTCTTAGTTTTGTGGTTGATGTTAAACAATTCCAACATTACTTTCGTGATGTTAATGCACATTTTATGGATGTCTTCTTATTTTTGAAAAAATGATTTGCAGTTACCAACACGCTACTGCAATGTTACCAACTAATTCTTGGTAGATATTGAGTTTGTCTTTCATTTTTTTAAACGTGTAGAAATAAGTATAAAATTAAACTGATATTGTATTTGATCACATTATATTTTTACTGTGACATACATTTTGTTATAAGTTAAAAATTCATTGAAATAATGTCTAATACATTTAAATATATTTATTACATAACATAATACATGTTGACATATGATTTTTCTTGAAAAAAAATTACAAAAATAGTTTACACCATACACTTTTATAAAGTATGATACTGTTTCATACATTGATACAAATGTATAATCTAATATTATACATTCGTAAATGAACGTCATATATTTTACATAAACGTATCATGTGTAATCATACACATAAAACATAATTCACGTGCTGTTTTTTTTAAAGAAGTCAGTTAAATGACATTTTTTCTGTCTAACATAATATACTTAAACAAGGTATAACGCTATATCATACATTCCTTACACATTAACTATTAATGTATAATAGTTTGCTACACCTTATGTTTCAACAAATTGATTACTATAATAGTTCCCAAGTTACATACTAAATATATCCATCAGTTATAACTACAAGTTATACGGTTACGAAATATGATATATGAAAAATGCTTCAAATTGTTCTTATAATATAAAACATTGATTAAAGAAGTGAAAATCAAATAGCAATTAAACAACTTAATATTAGTTATTCCAGCATTCCAACAAAAACTAATAAAAATATTTATACAAATAAAACCATTCAAAGCATCAGCATATAGAAAACATATTATCTTCATCATGAGTCCTTTGAGAAGAAACTGCACGTCATTCAGTTGTGACCGGCTTGTCCGCATTTACCGCAATGGTTTGAACATGAAGACAATGATTCACTTGATTTCAAATGCCTTCCTTTTTTTTGGCCTACCAGACGGTCTTCTATATTTGGGTGGCAAAATTTCTTCATCATCAACAAAACCTAGAACATTCCAATTCTTCTTGTCTGGCACTGGAACTATCGGGAGTTTATATGTCTTGACTATGGTGTTTGGCCTGTACAATTCAGAGCAATAACGACCATAATCCTTTACATCTATATTTTTACTTTTTAATACGGCAATTTCGTGTGGACATAACATTTCATTAATTTGATACCAACCACAGTTGCACGTGTCACACTCAATATCGATAATGTACCTCCATCCCGAATTATATACACAATAAAGATAACTATCTGCTAGCTTAACCTATTAGAAAACACATATTTCATACAGATGATAAAATAAGAAAATATAATCAATGGAAAATAAAGTTTCTGTTACATAATTATTCTAATACATACCGTCATCCGCAAAGCTTTAACCCCATTAAGAGTCAGTATTTCTTCAAACCTTCTCCCAAGAGTTGTATTGGTGTAAGATGCAATTTCGTTGTTCTTACAATTTCAGGCGGTAAATAAAATTCTAACTTCTTCAAGGAAACCTAAAATAGGAAGTTTTCTAGCCTCAACCAAACAACTGTTAATACATTCGGCTATTTAGAGGTCATCATTCTATCTCTATTTACAGGTGAGTGACATCGAGACCATTTTTCATACCCAACATCCTCTAGATATTCCTTAACTCTTTCATCAACCTTAGCAACCTTTGACATAATATAATCAAATTCTTCTTTTCTATAAGCTTTAGTCATGGAATAATATAGGCAACTAAGTCTATCTTTGCTTTTTCTAAAATGGGTGCAAACATTTCCCCATAAATGCCAAATACATGCTAGATGAGGGACATTAGGATAAAAAATGCTTACACCTTTTATATACAACACACATGTTGTCTCATTCACCAAATGTCTCTCTAAACTATTGAAAAAATCAAGTCCACGCATTGTCATTCTCCGAATCAACAAAACCATAAGCTAATGGCAGAATACAACCTAAATATAAAAGAAACAAGGAAAATAATGGGAAAAAAATGTCAATGATAAAGGTGCTAATTTTAGCATCTCTATGAATTATTATACATAAAACATCAATGTATAAACTCATATAATACATAGTAAAAACCATAACAATAAAACTGTATAATAAAATTGGAACGCACAATACCTGCACCATCTACTGTGCTTGCCGATAGAAAGGTTCCTTCTTATAGACCACTTAAATGAGTCCCATCAACAACTACAACAGGTCTACAAAATTCAAAACCCCTTATCATGGGATGCAAGAAAATAGACAAGTATTTAAACTCGTTATCTACTGCCTTATGCTTCCGAATGTGCGATTGCAGATACACTTAGTTCAGCATATAGATATAACGGGGTATTTTTCTGTATCCTTCTGTTGGTCCACCCCTAAGCATCGCAATCGCCTTCTCTTTTGCGTGCCAGGCTTTCATGTAATTAATATCAACTCCATAAACAACCTTCATTTCTTCAATAATGTATATGAGGGTATGTATTCTCTTATGATTGATTAATTTTTGGAGCAGTGAATTCACTCATAAAAATTTTTGTCGCAACCACATTATTCAACACTCTATCGCTAAGACTACAAGTATGCTCTGAATCAAATATTTTTATCACAAATAATTCTGATTCATTCATACAAGACGCCTTCAAGAACCACTTGCAATATTTGTTATGACAAATCAGTACATAGCTGCATCAATACATAAAAACTGAGTCAATGTAATAAACATAATATTACAAATAAAAATAGATAGAAAAAATGCAAATCCTGGAGCTACCCCAGCTACATTATACATTTCTCTAAATGTATAATCAAATATTAGACATTCGTATTTCAACATAAAATCCAACTATAAAACACAAGCAACTTCAGAATATTATAAACCATTTTATCATACATTGCATTGACTGAAACAGATTCATAATACATTTGCAGGCATGTATAATAACACATTATACATTCGTATATTTATGAGCTACAGCAACAAATGAACCAACATAAGAACAAACACTTCATCAAAACCTTAAAAAACAAATTACCATACATTATAAGCTCAGCAAATGAAATTGACACTTTTACATCACACCTTTTTTTGTCTGATAGTTTCGCTTTGGTGTTGAAGCCATTAGCTATTGCATGTCTTGCCATTACTGAAACAAGAGTTTGCTTATACTTGTAAATCTGATTCACCATTATTTTGGTGTTCTTGCAATCAGTAATGAAGTTTTTCACTTCAATTTCAGGAACATATAAAGCATACTGATTATCCGTTTCAACAACCGTTAACGCAACCGAATCATATTCACTATCCTCAATACACAATACAATACCTGTTTCTTTATCAAACTCTATTTCACTATTAGATTTATTGAAAGTTGAAATACAAAGCAGAAAATTAATCAATCCAGAAAATTTTTTCTTCAGCTCAACTAAACCCTCACTCCATTGTCGGTTCTTATGAAAATTGGAGAAGAATTTTCGTCAACCACATATTTAACTTCAATTTTTTTACGTACTTCCTCGGTACCCAATTCCATGGTGATCGTAGAAACCAATTTCAAGAAAACAATACTTTCCAAAATAATTATTGCGTCACTTTTGTATGACTCTTAACTAATTTCTGACTTCCAATTTCCAGAATGTCGAAGCAATATGGGGATATTAATATTGATTTTAATAGTATTGAAGAACGTATGTAGAAGAAATTGGTTGCTTTTTGCTTTCCAGATCTTGAATCCAAGATTACAAAAAAAAAATTGAAGTTTAAGAAAAGTTTTAAAATTCAAATATCAGTTACTAGTTTTATCCATAAACGAGTTAATGTTAGCTAATTATTGTCGTTACTTAAGAAACTGTAAAATAATTAATGATTTCAATTACCTTAAATTTAGGACTAGTTGTTTCATCATACATTCGATCTATGTATAATAGTTGACGGAATGTATAAGTATCTTTCCAAAATTTGAGAGAGAGAGAAAATAAGACAAATTTATATAATTAGTTTTATTAATTAGGAGATTTATGTTCTTTACACTTATTCCTAATCTCTGGTAAGCCCAAAAACATAGCAAACAACGACAATAAACAACAGCTTCGCCAGAAGATAATAGCAAAACCAAAATGCCCATCTTGTCCTCCCCAAATGACAACCTTCTTAAAACCAAAAGTAATGCCAACCCTCGTTCTCTCGTCTCTCTCCAACTCCATACGTGAGGGGCGTGCATAGAATAAGAAGGTGTACTCCAAAAGATTCGATAAAACACCAAACTATTATCCACTCAATTTTTTTATTTTCTACCAAATTGGTACAATTATTTGTTCATCCTTATCCTCATCTAAAATTCTCAAAATACCCCTTAAAATCCCCTCTACCACATGGACTGCAGTCAAAACTCAACCTTGAATCTTGTTCTATAAATACCTATTCTATTTTGGTGAAAACCAAGTCTTGATGGTTGGAAAAACTTTTGAACAAGAATCCTTGAAGATCAGAATTTTCGAGCAAAAGGGAATTTTGAGCTAAAGATTTTTCTCTAGTTTACAATTTTATCAGAATTTATATAAGACTCCTTTGAGCCTAAAGTTTCAATTAAAAGTGGTGTTATGGCGGTGGTTAAAGGATTTTAACGACGACTTAGAGTCCTGGTTTTCTTCTCTAAGAAAGGTAACCCCTCATTTCTTTTGTTCTCTTGTTGTAGTTATGTTTTTGTTTTGTTATTATTGTAGTAACACTTTAGTTTTCTCTCTTTTTGTAGTTTAATAGTATTAGTGATGTTGGAATTCCACATTTTCTTATAGATGGTAGTTTTATGCTGTAGAACCTAGGATTTTGATGTTTCTTTCCTATTATTTTGATAGTATAAGCCTCATTAAGTAAAAATGAAGATGTTGTGTTGATAATGCCCCTATTTTTCATTGTTAATATTAACTTTTAAAGCTTTGATAGTTTGAATCAAGCTATTAAGTTGTGTGTTTTATTTCTCATGACTGTTTTAGTTTTGAATTTATTGTGGTCTAGTGATTTTGCTTCTTTGTTATTCTTCTAGTAATGGATTATATATCCTAGTTTAGTTTTCGCATATCCGGTTTATTCAAGATTCCATGTTTATTTGAGTTTTTCATACAGTTGTGTTGTTGTTCTGCTTTCCTTGAGTCTTAGGACCACTCATAAGTTCCCTTCACTCTCAATGTTAATGAGAACAATGGAATAGGTTCTCAAGTGAATGGTGTTTAATCCAAAGATCCCTATATGATTTGCTTGACATATAAAAGCTCTCTTGAACTTGTCAAGGAGAGGATAGGGATGACTTAAGGTTTCAGTTTTTGCTGAAAAGCTATTACTTCAATGCTCAAGTCCCTTTGCTATTTTTTTCATCTCAGTGTTAAAATGAACTTGAGGACAAGTAAATGTAAAGATTAAAAATGAGCAAGTTCCGTCCATGACAACTCTATTTCAAGCTTCAGTTTTTATTTAAAAAGTGAGAAAGTAAGTCAAGTTGGAAACTTTGCTTTAGAGAGCATGTTGGGTTATTCGACAAGCCTAAATTATTTGCTTACTTTCAGGGTTGAGACTTTGTTTGCTTTCGGTTTGCTTTCCTCTTTTCTATTTGCTTTATTTGGTTCCAGTTTACTTTGTCCCTTTTCTATTTGCTTTATTTTTTTCAGATAGCCTTTTCCCTTTTTCTTTGCTTTATTTAGTGTCTAGACTGCCTTTATTTTTCTCTCTCTTCATATTCTGTCAAGTTTCTTCCCTATATCTTTTCTTAGTTTTCTTGAAATACTTTATAGAGCTATGAAATACTATAGATGGGTATTGTGAACCAGTGAAAGGACAAAATCTTGTTCTTGATTCTCTGAAACCCTGAAAAAACAATCTCATGCGTGGTATAATTTTCTCAAAGATTCTCTCTCAGTTTAGATTAGTTGTCTGGATTACAAGATCATAATTTCTCTTCCTTTTGATTGTGAGATAAGATTAGTTGCAAATCCTCGTCATGGGTCAGTTTTGTTATAAAAAGTTTGCTTGTTGATCTCATTTAATTCAAATCACTCATTTTTATGAGGGTTTGAGTTCCTATTTATTTTCATTTCTTCATGTGTTTGTTTTAAGTTGTTTGTTTTAAGTTGACTAGGAGTGTTGATGATAGTCAGTAATCATGATTCTTCCTCTTTTCCCTCTGAAATGTGTCTTGATGTTCACAAATACAACATTTGATCAATTAGATTCTCTCTCTCCTCTCTCTCCTCCTAATGGCTCTCTCCCTCTCTCTCCCTACCTTCTCTCTCACCCCCGGTCCCCAGCCTATCGTCGCCGATCGTCGGCCCCATCGCCGTCGCCGACCTTCGGCGTTGACCCTCAGCCCCGTCGTCACTGACCCGACCCGACCTCGGGCTCGGAACTCCGGCTCTCGGCGCCGACCCCAGTCGCCGCTTCCCGCCGCCCTCCGTCGCCGACCCCCGGCAGCTCCCCCCTTGCTCTCCAATTTCAGTGAGATCCTCTCTCACCGGCTTCAACTCCCTCCCTTTTCAGTCTCCAGCTCCAGCGAGACCACCAGCCACCGGCTCCGGCGAGATCCAGCAGCCCCTCCCACTTATGTCCCAGCTCCGGCGAGACCCTCACCCGCCGGCTCTGGCGAGATACAGCAGCCCCCCCTTCGGTCTCCAGCTCCGGCGAGACCCCTACCCAACAGCCACAGCTTGGTCCCCAGCCGCATTGCCGCCTACACCAGCCGCTCGGTTGCCAGCAGCCGCAATACTCAAACAACGACTAGGGCCCTCGATCTCCACAGCCGTAGCTTCATCTCAGCACCGGAACTGCCCAGAACCTGGTCTATGATAGGTTTTGGGCTCCGTCTTAGTCTACAAGCGTAACCTGGTGACTTCTAACCTTTGTTATTTCATTTTTTGTTTTATTCTAGTATTATTCCCTGTACCTTGACTTGCGTGTGATTTGTTGATATTGTCTATTGTCTGTTGTTGTTGTGGTCGTTCCTTGCATTGCTTTTGATTGGGTTATTGGCTTGGGGCTTTGTTTTTGGGGTTGTGGGTGTCGAGTCCAGTGGTGTTTGCTCGCTATTTGAGTTTAGTTTGGTTTCTTGATTATATCTTTGATTTTGTATTGACCCTTGTATTTTTTGTTGCTGCTTTGCTACTACCATTGTTTATATTTTCATATTTTCTTATATTTTCTTGTAGTAGTGGATGTGGGCGGTAATGGTTGGATAGGGTCATGTTTGAGAAGGTTGGGGTATGGAGCGGTTGTGGGGGAGGGGGATAATGAAAGGGCGGAAGTGGGAGGGAGGCCAAGGTTTGGCCGCGGGGGTGGTACAGGAGGGCGTGTGGATAGTGATGGTAGGCTGAGGGTTGGGTCTTGGAATATAGGGACCCTTCAGGGTAAGTCCATCAAGCTTGTGAAAATCCTTAGAAAGAGGAGGATCAATATTGCGTGTGTCCAAGAGACCAAGTGGGTAGGGTCTAAGGCTAGAGATGTGGATGGTTACAAGCTGTAGTACTCTGGGAGCGAGAGACGTAGGAATGTAGTTGGCATCTTAGTAAATGAAGAGCTTAGAGGTCAGGTCGTAGAGGTAAAGAGGATCAACGATAGGTTGATGACTATTAAGTTGGTCATCCGGGGGTTTACCCTGAACGTGTGTAGTGCGTATGCGCCACAAGTGGGCTCGGAGGGGGAGGAGAAGATGCGGTTTTAGGAGGCTTTGGATAAGGTGGTAAGAGGCGTGCCTAGCTCGGAGAAGATTGTTGTAGCAGCAGATTTCAACGGGCACATCGGGGCGTTACCGGGAGGCTTTGGTGATGTGCATGGTAGTTTTGGTTTTGGGGACAGAAATGAAGAGGGGACTACTCTATTGGAGTTTGCGAGGTCCTCTAGGCTGGTGGTGGTGAACTCGGGCTTCCCGAAGAAGGAAGATCACCTGATCACCTTTCGAAGCGCGATAGTCAGGACCCAGATTGACTTTTTATTGCTTCGAAAAGGGGATAGGGTGTTGTGTAAGGACTATAAGGTCATCCCGAGTAAGAATCTTTCGACCCAGCATAGGCTCTTGGTTATGGATTTGGGTATAAAGAAGAATAGAAAGAGGAGGAGTAAGGAAGGTAGACCTAGAATTAAGTGGGGCGGCTTGACGCCAGTGAAGGCGTGGGAGATAGGGGAGAAGTTAGTGGGAATGAGGGTATGGGAGTATAGGGAGGACGTGAATAGTATGTGGGATAGGGAGTCTAGGTGCATCAGGGAGAACACAAAGGAGGTGTTGGGTGTTTCTAGGGGCCGAGCCGGGCACCATCGGGGGGATTAGTGGTGGAATGAAGAGGTGGAGAAGAAAGTAGGGACCAAGAAAGGGGTGTATGCTAAGTTGGTTAAGAGTAAGAACGAAGCTAGCCAGGAAGGAGGCTAAGTCAGCTATCACGGCAGCTAAGACGGCCACTTTTGAGAGCTTGTATGCAGGGTTACAGGGGAATCAAGGGGAGAAAAAGTTGTTTAGACTCGCTAAGGCTAGGGAGAGGAAGGGGCGTGACCTCGATCAGGTGAGGTGCATTAAGGGGGAGGACAGTAGAGTGTTGGTGGAGGACGGCCACATTAAGGATAGATGGCAGTCGTACTTTCATAGGCTCTTAAATGACGAAAGGGATAGATCTATTGTGTTAGGAGAATTGGATCACTCAGAGGAGTGTCGGGATTTTAGTTATTGTAGACGTTTTAAGGTAGAAGAGGTTAGAGAGGTTGTTCGCAGGATGCGAAGGGGTAGGGCGATGGGGCCAAATGAGATACCGGTGGAGTTTTGGAAGTTCGTTGGAGAGGCTGGTGTAAGATGGTTGACTGAATTATTCAACGAAATCTTCAAGACGGCAAAGATGCCCGAGGCTTAGAGGTGGAGTACCATGATCCCTCTCTATAAGAATAAGGGGGACATCCAGAGTTGCAATAACTATAAGGGGATTAAGTTATTGAGTCACTCTATGAAGATTTGGAAGAGAGTGGTCGAGGTAAGGCTGAGACGGATAGTGGCTATTTCAGAAAACCAGTTTGGGTTTATGCCTGGCCGCTCGACGACGGAGGCAATTCACCTGGTACGGAGGCAGGTGGAATAGTATAGGGAAAGGAAGAAGGACCTGCACATGGTGTTTATCGACCTGGAGAAGGCATACGACAAAGTCCCTAGGGAGGTGCTTTGGAGGTGCTTGGAGGTGAGTGGAGTCCCGCAGGTATATATCAGAGCAATTAAGGACATGTATAAGGGAGCGAAAACTCAGGTGAGGACGGCGGGAGGAGACTCAGAGCATTTCACCGTCTTGAGAGGATTGAATCAGAGATCTACTCTTAGTCCCTTTTTGTTTACTTTGGTGATGGATGTGTTGGCGCGGCGTATTCAAGGGGAGGTGCCATGGTGTATGCTTTTTGCAGACGATATAGTTTTGATTGATGAGACTCGAGGGGCTGTGAGTGATAAATTAGAGGTATGGAGACAAACTCTTAACTCTAAAAGGTTCAGGTTGAGCAGAAGCAAGACAGAGTATTTGGAATGCAAGTTTAATGACGTGAGGCTGGAGGATGAGGTAGTAGTGAAGCTGGAATCACAATAGATATATAGGAGCGATGGTTTCAAGTATCTCGGGTTCGTGATTCAGGGTAACAGTGAGATTGACGAGGATGTCTCGCACCATATTGGGGCGGGATGGATGAAGTGAAAGCTCGCTTCGGGGGCGTTATGTGATAAGAAGGTGCCGCCCAAGCTTAAAGGCAAATTCTACAGGGTGGTAGTCCATCCGGCCATGTTGTATGGAGCGGAGTGTTGGCAAGTTAAGAACTCCCACATCCAAAAAATGAAGGTGGCAGAAATGCGGATGTTGCGCTGGATGTGTGGGCTGACTAGAGGGAATAGAGTTCAGAATGAAACTATCATGGAGAAGGTTGGTGTGACTCCAGTGGAGTACAAGATGCGGGAAGTCCGATTCAGATGGTTCAAACACGTGAAGAGGAGAGTCATGGATGCCCCGGTTCGTAGGTGTGAGAGGCTAGCGTTGGATGGCTTTAGGCGGGGTAGGGGTAGGCCGAATAAGTACTGGGGTGAGGTGATTAGGCGGGACATAGAGCTGTTATAGCTCACCGAGGACATGACCCTAGATAGGAAGGTCTGGAGGACGCGAATTAGGGCAGAAGACTAGGGCCAGTTTGGGTCACTAGTGTAGGGAAGTACCTGGTGGGGGTAGTATCCTTGTTATGATTTCGTGTTCTTGTTTAAGTACGAATCTGGGTGCTTTCCTCTATTTTCTTTTACTTATGGGTGCCGTATTTATGTTATGTAATCTTTTAATCTTGTTCTGTGATTTACTATGTATTTGTGTGGTATCTCATGTCTTGATCCGGGGGACTATCGGAAACAACCTTTCTACATCTTTAGAGGTAGAGGTATGGACTGCGTACATCTTACCCCCCCCCCCCCCCCACAGACCCTTCCAGGTGGGAATACGTAGGGTTTGTTGTTGTTGTTGATCAATTAAAATGTGAGATTTTAGGAGTATTTAATGTTTGACTTTTTCATTGTTATTTGGATCTTCCAACTGCACACGTATTTTCTTTTTATAACTCAACATGAATGCATCCTTTACTTACCTATTTAATCATTTTTTTTGTTACACTTCATGTTATCTTTTTGCCAAACGCTTATTTTAGACTAGATATTATTTCTTATATATATTTTTTTGGCATGTAACATTCGTTTGAGTCCTCTTGGACTCGCTTACTTTCCAACTTCCTCAAAATGGGCCAAGGAGGCCCATTTTCTCGAGACGAGCCTAGTCAAGGAGTTATTCATCAGTATACATCAGTATACATAATATATAAAGGGACAATACATAAACATTCTCTTTAACTTGGCCTCAGATCACAACTATGACCTCCAACTTTGGGTGTGAATAAATAGGTACATAAATTTGTATAAAGTTGAACAAGTAAACTCTAATGTCCTATGTGGAGTCCTACTTAGCCAATTCTTGTCCTACATGGCGTCCTATGTGTATTATGCCACATAGAACATCTGTGTTGACTTGGTCAATTTTATACAAGTTTAAGTGTCTACTTGTGCACACCCCAAGATAGAGGTCATAGATGTGATTTGAGGTCTAGTTAAAGAACATGTTTATATATTATGCCTATATACATTGGAGATGTATGAGAAAAAGGATCCAACAAGTGTTTAAAAAAAAGAGTAACTTACGCAAATCCCTGATACTTTAAGTAATATTACATAAAATTCTGTTTATTTTACTAATTACATCCTATCCTGGAATTTTAAAATGGTGATACATATGTTAAGCGGTGATATATATTTATCCTATCCTGGAATTTTGAAATGGTGATACATATGTTAAGCGGTGATACATATTTAAAAGGGATACATATGAAACAGATCAAGGAGTTATTTAAGGAAGCAACGGATTTTCTCTGATTTTTAACAACGCAAATCTCGCCAAAACTGTATAAACCGCAATTCCACTTTACATCAGTTCAATATTGAAGTAAACTAGACTAGAAGCTCAAAGTTTTTCAATCTTGGAACAAAAAAATTGAAATTTCATCTTAAATTTCTGAATTTCTTCAATGGAACTAGTTACTGTGTTGTTGCATCATTCTGGGGAATGGGTTTCTAAAACAAGGTACGATAACTATCGGGTCGATGGTATTGTAATTCATGAAAAAATTCGTACCGCAATTTGATGAATACCATATTGATTCAATTAAAAATTGACGTATCTCTGCAAAGAATTCATGTCAAATACGTTGTTCAAGGCAATTCATCAGTGTTGGAGATTCATAATGATATGACTATGAAACTTTTTATTCTGATTTTAAAGGCTAAAACTGTATTCGGAAAATATCCATTGTGCATTATAATGAGTGAATTTGTAATGATAGTGATGATTTAACGCGAATATATGACAATTGAGTTTTATGATTTTGTTGAGCTGTCTGAACTTGCAGTTGCTGCAATTGGTAATGTTCAATCTCTATCAGTTATTAATATGGGTGGTGAAGAACTAATAAGTGATTGCTATAATAGTGTCTTAAAGGTGAACCAAAAGTACAAAAACAAAGTTAAACTTGTCTTGGTAATGCGTAACTATGCAATAAAGCACAAGTTCAATTTTAGCGCTGAGAGATCTGACAAGTAGAGGTTTGGTTTTAATTTTTCAATAACAATTTTTTATTTAATTTGCAATTTGATACATCAGGAAGCTATAGTGATACATTTGTATATTAGTTAATTGTTGATTCATATAGTAAGTTATTCATATAACTATTTTTTTTATGTTGGTGATTAATGTAACTGATAATTCATGTAATTAGTGATTCATATAAATGATGATTTATGTAACTGGTGATGCAAATAACATGTGATTCATATAACTGGTGATTTATATAAGTGATACAAATAACTAATTATTCTTGTTAGTGGATATTCATATAAATGGTGATTCATATAATTGGTTATTCATGTACTTGGATATTCATATAAATGGTGATTCATATAAACAGATAGAAAAAATAGGTTATTCATATGTCTGGTGATTCATCTAATAAAAAAGAATAACGGATTAAGTTCATATTCATTGGTTAGTTGTCTCATTTTTTGATTGAAGTAGTGGTATATGGTGATTCATTAACGTAACTTCATATTGGAGATTTATTTTTTTGACGTATATTTCAGTTATGTCTTGCTGTGCAAATCGTTGGGATGTAGTTGGGTATTCAAGGCATCCTATAAGCATGGTACTGATACCTTTATAGTACGTACCTTCAACGATGACCACACCTGCTCAATAATGGACAGAGTGGTTGAGCAGCAGCATGCAATCGTTGCCTTTGTAGCTGGAATAACAACTCCAAAATTGGTGAACTACAAAAGAATAATCACCTCAAGAGACATTATTGAAGCTATAAAAGGGGAACTTGGTTTGGACATCATTACATGAAGGCGTGGTGTGTTAAAGAACGTGTTTTAAAGATAATGAGAGGGCGACCGGCTGACGGATATAAGAAAATGCCTACCTACGTATACATGTTGAATTCTATTTGTCCCAATTCACATATAAGGATGCATAAGTCTCCGGATAATCAGTTCATGTATCTATTCGTAGCACTACAGCCTTTTATTAGGGGATTTGGGTATTGTAGGCTTGTTGTGGTAGTAGACGGTAGTCACATGAGAGGACCATATCAGGGAATATTCGTTTCAGCTAGCACACTTAATGGAGCAGGTATTGCATGTAGTGATTTATATTTTTCTTACAAATGATGATAATTGTTATATAAGTTAGACATAATAATTGTTTGATATTATGTATCAAGACATATATTGCTTCTTGCGTATGGGATTGTAGATTCTGAGAATGATTCATCCTGGACGTAGTTTTTCCACCAATTTAAGTGTGCTTTCAGTGAGCGTGATAATATGTGTGTTGTTTTTGATAGACATGAAAGTATAATCAAGGCGGTTAGTGTGGTCTATCCATGTATACCACATTTTGCTTATATTTGGCATCTTTGGAATAATGCCTACATGAATTATAGAAAGTGCAAGGACAAAATGACCAGTGAGTTTTTCAACATGGCGAAAGCGTACAAGTTGGGTGATTTTGATGAGCTTATGTGTAAAGTGGGAAAGATTGATAATAGAGTTAAGGTATATTTGAAAAATGTTGGATTTGTAAAGTGGTCGTGAGTTCATGCTCCAATAAATAGGGGAGGATGATGACCCAACATTGCAGAATGTATCAACTCTCGTCTTGTTGAGGCTCGTGAACTGTCGATTTTAGATTTTCTTGAACAGGTCAGAATCTTATTTGGTACGTGGAATCGCAAAAATAGAGACCGATCTAGCTTTCTTTATAAAAAGTCATTGGGAGGTAGGTTTCAACAAATTCTTCAATTGAATGAGGCAAAGTCTTCGCATATGATGATAAGTTAAAATAATAATCATTATACTTTAACTAAGTTGATTTGCAGGCTTTTTTTAATATTCTAATAACAGATGTATCAAAGTGATACATCTGGGAGTCATATGTATCATTTTGATACATCTGTTGAAATATGCCTCCAGTTGAATTTTTGATCTTTATATTTAATTAATCTAGGTCCTTTATGCTTCATATATTATGTTGACTTACATAAAACTTTATGAAATAATATTTTCAGATTAGGGAATCAATTAACTATATATACAGTGTGTATGAAGAAGGAAGAAAATACATTATTCGTTTGGATAATAAAACTTGTAACTGTAGTAGATTTCAGCTTGATGAAATACCATGCGCGCACGCTATTGTTGTTTTGAAAAGCAAACATGTAAAGAAAATGAAGCCATACTATTCATATTACTACAAGAAGGAGGCACTGGTGAAGACTTATGAAATGTCGTTGCATCCAACGCTCGATAAACGAGGCCGGCATGTATCACCGGAGGTGTTAGAAGATGTAGTTTTGCCTCCAAAATATAAATGCCCACCAGGAAGACCCAAGAAAGGTAGAAAAGAGAAAAATAGGGAAAATGTTTCATCAACATTAAATAGTTGTGGCAAGTGTGGGTATGAAGGTCATAACAGACGCACATGCAACTACTTTCCAATTGAGATGTGACATTTTCTCTTTAAAGTTTAATTAGACATGTTTACTTAGTTCAAAGTTTTGAATTCAATAATTTGAGTTAATTATTCAAAAATTCATTGATTGATATATTCTGTTTTCAGTTGAAAGAGAAATGTTTTTTTTTAAGATCATTGTTTATAATTCATTAGTACTATTCTCTTATGTAGATATGTTAGAGTTCATTAGGAATGTTAGTGATATATTTCCTAAATATAATTATAAAGTGATACATATTACTATTTAATCTCAACAGTTAATTGGTCATGCATTTTAAACATATTGTTTTCAATTGATACATATTAAAAAACTTAATATTGTTATGTGATTCATATTGTAACACCCCGCATTTTGGGTTAGAATAAAAACCATGACTCTGACGCGTTGAAAATCCCAGAGCCTTAAATCCTATGCCAATTTGGCATTTTAATCAATTATGTAGTATGTGAATCCATTTGAGCATGAATTTAGACCATCGAGGTCCTTCAACTCAAGGATGAGTTGAAACTATTTTGATCGATTAAGTTTTAGTGGATGTTCTAATTTGTGTCAGCTTTCATCAACCATAACTCTATGTATATGTCAGATTAGAGATCCTAATATGTTTCAAATGATAGGTCTTCGAGTTAACTTTCCAACGATACCAATTTTGCTAAAATCTGGCACCCGAGCAAGAAGTTATGGTCTTTCAAAGTAGAATGCGTCGCCTAACCAATCGCACATGGCCACTGGAAAGCATATGCGATAGCATATGCGTCGCCTATGTAAATATAGGCGATATCATATGTGGCGCCTATGTAATTGTTTCAAGTGACTTTCCGTTTTTGGGGCAAAATGGTCCTTTTCCCACCCATATTCAGCCATAAACACGAAATTTAGTCCCCAATTCTCGAAAATACATCCATATTCATCTAAAAATTCTCAAGAATACTCCCAAAGGTTTCAAACTAAAAACCCAAATAAATCAAGATTTAACCGTGGCTTTTCAAAATTGATTAGAGATTCGGAATCCCCAATCTATAGGCTTCAAGAAGCACCCGTTATTTTTTGAAATAGTGGTACGCGGGGTTTTCCTAAATTCTCATTGGCATAGAAAAAATCATGTTTTAGAATGGAATTTTTGAATCTATGTATATATTTATGTATTAAATGTTTTAACATCATTGTTTTGGTCTTTTGACCTTTCCCAAAGTGATTTGAGAATATGAATGTATGAAATCATGTATTTAAGAATGAATTCTTGGTGAGAGCAAGATTTTTGGTGAATTCCCTCTTATTATGAATTTTTTAGATTTCTCATAGCATATGAATTATTTTACAATGCATCCTTCAAAAGCACTATATGAAATGGTTGAACTCTTGTTATGATTTAAAGGTGGTTTTAAATCACTAAAGAGGGAATCTAGCATGAATTTTTAATGTTCATAATGCATGTAATGAAAGAGTGCATGGATTTACTAAAGGTACTAGACCACCATATGTTGATGAAGTTTTTGCATGATTTTGACTTGAGTTTTAAAACACGAAATCTTCTATATCATTTACATGTTTTTGGTGGTCTAAATTTTTCTTTAAATGAAAGATTTGGCTTAATGTATTATGGCTCAAAAATCATGACTTGTAAGTTTTGGTATAACGATACCAATTCAGACCAATGCCAAATCAGACTCAGACTAATAGACATTTCAGACTATCATGCTTTTTGACATGCAGAATGTTGCATGTATAAAGGTTAAAAATGGGCATACAGAGATGTTAGGTGGTTCAGATTCAGGAACTCCAACCCTTGCGGCATACTCGGGTTGGAGGCTTTCCCGCCGAGTCAATGGCGGATTCCATATCGCCCGTAGAATATAAGACTTGTAGAGGATACCACCTAACTCAGAAGTAATACACAGATCAGAGTTTGAGATTTACAGACAGGTTACATGTTTTCAGAAGGTGCCCGTGTGTTTTTCAAAAACTGTTTTATGCATAATGTTTGATGAACATTTACTCTCACGTATTATGTGTATAGTTATATGTTCAATTACTCTATTTTGGATTGCTTTGCGTTCCAGTACAATTGTGCTGACCCCCCTCTTTCTAGGTTTTGAGACACAATCTAGGTGTTCAGATAAACAGTAGATATTTCAGATCGCAGAGCAGATTGTGCAGGGGTGAGCCTTCTATATTCCAGAAGGCCTTTTTACTTTCAGATATTTATCTTTAGTCATTTTTTGGTCTGCCGGAGGCCTTGTCCCAGTTATTCAGATAGTATGTCAGTAGAGATTTCGCAGACAATTGTAGATATTTATGAAATATTATTGGTCATGTTTTCAGGCCTTTAACTATTTTAAATTGTTGAGCATGTTTTTGTATTATTGTGTCTAGTCTGTATTACTTTGATCATATGAATTATATGCTTGATTATCGGATAGACAGAGGGTGTTTCGGGCCTTCGAGTTCGGGAATGCTCGTCATGGCCAGGGCCCCGATTAGGGTCATGAAAAACTTAGTATCAAAGCATAGTTCATGGTCCCAAGGTGTCTGCAAAATCGAGTCGAGTAGAGTCTTATTTATGGGTGTGTAGCGCGCCACACTTATAAACAGGAGGCTACTAGACGTTTAGAAATGTCTCTCTTTCTTCATGTTCTAGTTTATGCTATAGAGTCAGAATGTTCCTCCTTCATACTCTAATTTGTGCTATGGTGTCACCCACACGAAAAGGAAAGTTATCCTAATTTTTTCCTCACTCTGGTGTTTCCAGATATTCTCTGATTATCTACCAGAAATTTTAGAAGTCCCACAAAGGATGGGAGAGGAGTTTCCTAGTGTAAAATTATGTCCTGATTCTTATGAGGCATTCAGTTAAGACAAGAGTAAGATGTATATTCTTGAGTCATTGAATATTGTGTATCAAGTTTCTATCTCTTGTAATATTGATATCATTGTGTTGTTGAAAACAAAAGTCTAGTGAAGTCGTGTGAGGCCTATTTTGATTCACTAGCAACTTGCTGTTCATCTTGTTGTTCTTGTGTTTGTTGAAACTGTATTTCCACCCGAGTAGTAGTATAAGTTAGAGTGTCGGTGTCACGACCTATTGGTAGAGAAATTAGATCAAGAAGTTTGTGATATAAAGTCACAAGGTTAGAGGTCAGAGTGAGGGTGATTTTTGTGATTAAATATTTATAATTGAATAACCATTGATTGAGAATGATTTACCCTTTCGTGGTAGTAGACTAATATGGTGGTACCATTTATGGATTGTATGGTAGTCCATGGAAGAAGTGTTGACTCAGAATGTTATTTGTTTTCTTCCTTTCAAAATAGAGAAAGAGTCTAGAGTGGATATTTAAGGTGGTTATAGAAACCCCTTATAGGCTATGAAGGAAAATGGCTAGATTAGCCAGTAGGTTGTAAGTATAGACTCATTGTCATATGGGGTATTTAAAGGTAGTCTAAATGCCCATTGGGGTAAGTAAGTGTGATGTGAGAAAGCTGTATAAGTAGATAAGATTGTATGGTTATAATATAAGCTTAAGGTTGATCATGTCTATTATGTGACCTTACCCCCTTCTTCTCAATGGTAGTTGTAAACTAATACTACTTGTGAGAAAGTATGTAGGATATTTTTTATGTATTTGGGTAGAGTATCCCAATTTGAAGGATTAGTATATTTATATTATGTTGCACTCTTCATTGGTTATAAATGATTGATGCTAGACTATAGGCTTGAATTTAAATGGTGTGGTAGTGAATAGTGGCAAGAGATTGATGATACATGTTTTGTGGGATTAGATTTGTAAGCTTGATGTGTTGAAATAGTACGTGCTAATGGATTATGACAAGGAAAATCGTAAGGTCATCATCGATTATTGTGGTTATGAATTTCTAGTGTACTAGTGTTTCTTGATATTTATTCCATAGTTTCTAAGTGAGGATTGTGTGTAAGGTTGGTTGTAAATCATGTTTAGCACTACACATTAAGTTTGAAACAATTGATGGCTATGGAGGTGGATGCGATGATTTCTTGGTTAATTATACTAGTTATATGGAAGTGATCTATAGGCTTGAACAGTGTATGCAAGTGCCTAAGTTTATTTGATTCGTAATGAAGTATGACATTGTACATGTGATGTAGAAGTATACCCAAGGTGGTATGAAGCTGTAGTATTTTTCTAAGGCTATTACATGTTGTGTATTGCTAGATGGTATATGGTGTTCTAAATAGCCAAGTTAAGGACTTTTGATTGATAGCGTTGAGCCTTTTTATATGATCTTGATTCTCATAGTAATAAGATATAAGTTTGGAGTCGCGATATTGGTAGGCTATGACGAAAGTGGTATGGTTCATCAAAGGCTCAGTGATATCCATGTTAAGTGTTAGAAATCTAAGTTTGAGCTTTGAAAGTTGAATCGATAGAAATAAGTGTGCAAGCATTATACTATGACTATTGGGAATATCAAAATATAGAGTATATCTTAAAAGGTAGTATTAGCAGTGGGCTTTTCACATTCATGTATTATCTTTCGGGTTAAATTTCTATTTAATTATGTTTATTGTTGTATTCCAGACACAGAGTGCAATGAGTGTAGTTCAGTTTAGAGTCTAGTAATAAGGAATCCGTTGAACTTAATATGATGGCTTAACGCCAAGGGGGAGATGATAGAACGAATAACCAAGTTAGGCTCTCAGATTCTAGTAGTGATGTCATGATGATATAGAACGTCAGAAAGTGAGGGTGAGACTCAACTCATTCTTATCTCAGTATTTTTCAGTGATCCTAATGCCTACTCAAGCTTTACGTTTTAGTTCCATGATCATAGTTCATGTTCATGTATATGATAGAGAATCACGTGCTCTTCCAGTTCTGAAATAAGGAGTTACAGTTCATTCAGTAGTCGGAATCACATTCCATATGTTATAAACTTTAAATTGAGGTCATGCAGCTCAGGACTCATATACTCATGCTCTATGGTGTGCTCAGTTCCCATAATTCATGCTATACTCTTTATGATTGACGAGACTCATCTTATAGTCATGTATGCCCCAATTCAAATTTTCTTTGATAAATCCCAGATGTTGATTTGCTATTCCTCAGGCCTCAGTTGAGTGTCAAGTTTTATATAATATCTTTTCATACCTCCATATCTTATGATCTAACTTTTTTGTGACTCCTCCTTATGTGATGATAGTGGTGGTAAGTAATTATTCCTTGTTGATGAAAGATCATAGTACGTTTGTTTAGATAAGGCCATAAGTATAAAGTAAGATTTGGGGCCAAGTTTTTTATTCATGTGATAGTTAGTAGAATTTTGTTTGTGTATGTTCTTGGGGTAGCTCGTGGGAGTGATATTAATAGTGTTTTAGAGAATATGTGAAGTATGCCTTTATGAGTGTTTGCTTTGAAGTTCATATGTGGTTATAAAGATAGGCTTGAATGACATGTTGATATTGTTGTAAAGAAACGCTATATGTGCTAGCGACTTCATAGTAAGAGTTCAGAGTAGTCATTGAAGTGGTAAGACATGTTTTACTTAGGATGTGATCTTTAAAGGAGATATAGAATATTGCATCATATGGTTTAGAATAATAGCGTGGTCTGGCATGTTGTATTTTTGTGACTTAGAGTTAGGCTTGATCACGATGAAGGGATTAAGTTATTTCCGACATTAGTAGAAATATTTGTCAATGCTCATATGAGAATTTTAAGCTGAGTTGAATGAATATGATATTTAAGGAGAATAGTATAGTTAAGTGATATTCGAGAAGTGTGCTAAGCTTGAAAGTAAGAAGTTGTAATGCCAAAGGCCTGGTAATTCTATCCTAATTCAGGAGTTATATGCCTATATTCCAGACTACAGAGTAGTGTCAATGTGGTGATTCCTCAGTTGGATGTCTTGTGTAATCCATACCCAAGATTCATGGCTCCCTATTACAGCTAGAATTTCTTTAGAGAATTGTGATGAAGAGATACTCCGGTTAAGTATGAGGGTGTAGTATAATTCACTCTATATAGCCAATAAGTCAGTTTAGCAGTTAGATTCGCATGACTTATTTTCTCGTCTTTTTACTTATTCATGCTACTCGAAATCTTAGACATGCTACTATTCCAAGATAGAGTATACCAGTAGTTACGAGTATACCCCAATTCATGTATCATGCGTTAAATTCAGATTCCAGATGTTCAGTTATCATTCAATTCGTAGGTGCTTTGTGCATCACCTTATTTTTTCGAGTATCTTAGTGAATTGAGCATTCATAGAGGGACATAGGGTACCAAGTGGGAGATACCCCATTCAGTTGCATGCATAGATTCTTATTACAAGCTTTACATCAGTTATTATTGCGTATTTAGCCATACGTTCATATGTTAGTTCAGTCATATATGCATGCATTAGAAATGCATGTTCAATAGAAAAGTTCAGCTTATCAGTGTATTCAATCCTACAATCATGAGAACAACCCGGTCATAGATCCATGCATCAGATATGCATGATTCATTATGAGAATTCAGCCTATGAGTAGCTTCAGTTGTGTATTCCATGCCTCGGATATGCGTGTCCGGCATAAGCATTTAAAACATTAGTAGTTCTAATCTTATAGTCATGTTTCCGATTAGTGTATTCTTTGTTAGGGAACATATCATGTCCGCGTTATCCCATAACCTTAAGACTTCGACATTCTATCCATCATTCGGGGACGAATGCCCCCAAGGGGGAGATAATGTAACACCTCCCATTTCGAGTTAGAATGAAAAACATGACTCTGAAGCGTTGATAATCTCAGAGCCTTAAATCCTATGCCAATTTGGCATGTTAATCAATAATGTAGTATGTGAATCCATTTGAACATGAATTTAGACCATAGAGGTCCTTCAACTCAAGGACGAGTTAAACCTATTTCGATTGATTAAGTTTTAGTGGACATTTTAATTTGTGTTATCCTCCATCGACCATAACTCTATGTATATGTCGAATTATAGATCCTATTATGTTTCAAATGATAGGTCTTCGAGTTAATTTTTCAACGATACTAATTTTGCTAAAATCCAGCACCTGAGCAAGACGTTATGGCCTTTCAAAGTAGAATGTGTCGCCTCACCAATCATACATGGCCACTAGAAAGCATATGCGATAGCATATGCGGCGCCTATGTAAATATAGGCGATAGCATATGCGGAGCCTATGTAAATATAGGCGATAGCATAAGCGACGCCTATGTAAATATAGGCGATATCATATGCGGCACCTATGTAATGGTTTCAAGTAACTTAAACACTCCGTTTGGGGGGGGGGGGGAATGATCTTTTTCCCACCCTTATTCAGTCATAAACTCGAAATTCAGTCCCCAATTCTCCAAAATACATCCACATTCATCTAAAAATTCTCAAGAACACTCCCAAGGGTTTCAAACTAAAAACCCAAATAAATTAAGATTTAACCATGGGTTTTCAAAATTGATTAGAGATTCGAAATCCCCAATCCACAGTCTTCAAGAAGCACCCATTATTTTTCAAAATAGAGGTACGCGCAAAATTCTCATCGGCATAGAAAAAATCATGTTTTAGAATGGGATTTTTGAATCTATGTATATATTCATGTATTAAATGTTTTAACATCATTGTTTTGGTCTTTTGATCTTTCCCAAAGTGATTTGAGAATATGAATGTATGAAATCATGTATTTAAGAATGAATTCTTGTTGAGAGCAAGATTTTTGGCGAATTACCTCTTATTATGAATTTTTTAGATTTCTCATAGCATATGAATTATTTTGCAATGCATCCTTGAAAAGCACTATATGAAATTATTGAACTCTTGTTATGATTTAATGGTGGTTTTAAATCACTAAAGAGGGAATCTAGCATGAATACTTAATGTTCATAATGCATGTAATGAAAGAGTGCATGGATTTACTAAAGGCACTAGACCACCATATGTAGATGAAGTTTTTGCATGATTTTGATTTGAGTTTCGAAACATGAAATCTTCTATATCAGTTGCATGCTTTTGGTGGTCTAAATTATGCTTTAAATGAAAGATTTGGCTTAATGTATTATGGCTCAAAAATCATGACTTGCAAGTCTTAGTATGACAATACCAATTCAGACCAAAGCCATATCAGACTCAGACTAATAGACATTTCAGACTATCATGATTTTAGACATTTAGAATGTTGCATGTATAGAAAAGGTTAAAAATGAGCATACAGAGATGCTAGGTTATTCCCTGAAGAGGGCTTGAGTTCAAGAAATTCATTGTCTAAAACTGTGGTTTGCCGACCCGGGTATATTATTATACGCTGACTTAAGTGTCATATGGCGTATCAGATTCAGAAACTCCAACCCTTGTGGCATACTTAGGTTAAAGGCTTCCCCGCTGAGTCAATGGCGGATTCCATATTTTTCATGGAATATCATACTTATAGGGGATACCACCTAACTCAGAAGTAATACACAGATCAGAGTTTGAGATTTACAGACAGGTTACATATTTTCAGAAGGTGCCCATGTGTTTTTCAGAAACTGTTTTATGCATAATGTTTGATGAACATTTTCTCTCGCGTATTATGTATGTATATATATATGTGTGTGTGTGTGTGTGTGTGTGTTCATTCAATTACTCTATTTTGGTTTGCTTTGCGTCCTAGTACAATTGTGCTGACCCCCCTCCTCTCAGGTTTTGAGACATAGTCTAGAGGTCCAGATAAATAGTAGATATTTCAGATCGCAGAGTAGATTGTGCAGGGGTGAGCCTTCTATATTCCAGAAGGCCTGTTTACTTTCAGATATTTATCTTTAGTCATGTTTTGGTCTGTTGGGGGCCTTGTCCCAGTTATTCAGATAGTATGTCAGTAGAGATTTTGCAGACTGTTCCAGATGTTTATTAAATATTCTTGGTCATGTTTTAAGGCCTTTAACTATTTTAAATTGTTGACCATGTTTCCTTATTATTGTATCTAGTCCGTATTACTTTGATCATAGAAATAATTTGCATGATTACCAGATAGACAGAGGGCATTCCAGGCCTTCGAGTTCGGAAATGCTCATCACGGCCAGGGCCCCAGTTCGGGTCGTGACACATATAAACCATTTGTGTAAAATTATTTGATTCATATTAGTAATTAAAATTAACATGTTAATTCGTGATCCATTTTCAACATATTGGTTACAATTTATTCAGTTTTAATCATTTTTAACTGGTGATTCATTTTAACCATTTGAAAAATGGTGATTCACATAATTTGTGATTCATTTAACTAGTTGTTTATGAAACTGGAGATTCATATGATAACAGAATATAAATGGTGATAACAGAATACAACTTAATAAAACTGGTTAATAGTATAAATTGTGATTCATATGGTATTTGGTGATACATATTAGATCACTTGTGATTGTTAACAAAATAATGATGCTACATATCAATAGATAAAACTAAAAATTAGTGATAGATTTTGTAAGTTAAACTGCCCACAAAAGTACTAATACTAGATCTTCTTCTAAGATAAAATATTGTGACATTTTATACAAAAAATACGTCATGAAAACAAGTGCTTCTGAACATTCTAATTCCATCATCATTCAGGACTTCGCTAAGCCTATCTACTTCATTGATGTTATGTGCACTACCAATTCTTACATTGTGGGAAGGCCATTTTTTCATAAGCAAACTAACATTCTATCAACAACACAAATTAGAAGATGATTTATAAGTCAAATGAATCACATATTTATAAATTACAACAACAACAAAAATGAGTACATAAAGTGCTATCACATATATATAAACAAAAAAAAATTATCCACTGAGAATAAAAGTAACTAGCATATGAATAACCATAACATAATATATGTATCACCAATTAAAATATCATTTTAGTGTAACACCTATATGAATCACCAAAAAAATATGAATCACCAATTAATAAGTTAATCTGTTAATCTGTAATTAAATGAATCACCCATATGAATTACCTGTTAAAAGAACCAATTATATGAATCACTATTTATGAATCACTAGCACCATATATGTATCACCAATTAAAATATCATTTTAGTGTTTGACACATATGAATCACCAAAAAAATATGCATCACTAAATAATCAGTTAATATGCAGTTATATGAATCACTCATATGAATCACCAGTTAAAAGAATCAGTTATATAAATCACTATCTATGAATGAACAGCACAGTATATGTATCACCAATTAAAATATCATTTTAGTGTTTCGCCTATATGAATCACCCCTATGAATCACAAAAAAAAAAATATATGAATCACCAAGTAACCAGTTTGTCTGTTAATCTGCAATTATATGAATCACCCATATGAATCACCAGTTAAAAGAACCAGTTATATGAATCACTATTTATGAATTAGTTGCAAAAATAATACCTACTCTGACGGGGATTTGTTCAATTTCATCCTGATCTTTCATTTGCATGTCAGAAACTTGATTTTTAGCAGCAAAAGCTTCTCTTGAAATCTTCAGTTTTTCAGGGTCGTTCCGCTGCTTTGATCGATTTTCACTAAAACCTAATTTGATGTAATCAAAATTGTCCGGAGTAAAATCCAGGATTTGATTACTATCATGAATAACTTTTTGTATTTCAATTTGTGAAATCCCCAAGCTGAATGAGGGTGAATCGTCATTAGCCATTGAAGATAAAACAAATTAACACAAAAGGATTTTAAAGCATAAACCAAAAGCTAACCTCTTTGAAGAAGTTGTCAATTTTTGAAACTAAAGGATGAACGATTACGGTTGAAATCAGTTGAAGTATTGGAGAATGAAGTTGACTCAAAATCTACTAAAATGAGAGAGATTTTAGGGGAGTAATTTGTGGGAAAAAAAAAAGGATGATGCGCAAAAGGATGAGAGAGATGGCGTGAAAAGAGGAGATAAAATAGGGTGTAAAAGTTATAGCATATGTATCACCAGTAAATATGCAAATAGAGATTTTATGTAATTTTTAAAATAGTAAAAAATATTAATAATATGGTGTCTTAAATATGAAATTTGTGTAATTTTTCCTTTAAAAAATGGGTTGAAGCCTACGAAGGAAGAAAAGCCACCAACAGTTGTTTAAGACTCATAATCTCAATTTTCTTTCAACTCTGTTTTGGGCCAAAACCCACAAATTAGAAGTAGAGCAGGTGTTGGGCCTCAAAAGGTCAAATCACGTGAATATATAATTTAATAGTAATATTATAAAAACATAGATATTGTTTTTTTTTTCATAAAATGTAATTTTATTTTGAAAATCTATCAACTGATTTTACGGGAGTAGTTATTCGAAGTTATTGTTCTTTTTCTTTTTTTTTAATCAAAGGTCTAAGGTTCCAATATTTGAATTTGAGGCTAATAAATACCAATTCTGTGGCATTATCCGGGACAAAATTATCCTATTCACCTCCCACTTAAGCACATATCCCTTCCTATCTGTGGAGGCTAAAGTTACAGATATATTTCACGAAACGAAAAATTCATCATTTGTATGCTCTGGCAAGCGGTAACCAGTCTAATGAAATGTATTACTGGGGCAAAAAAAATTAAGTACATACCATAATAATTTTATATCAATTTTGAAGTTAAATTATATTTATTTAAGATAATACATAAATATGACTATAAGCTTGATACCAAATTATAACTTTGATCTTAAACTTTGATAGTGCACAAATAGGACCTTTAACTATTTAAAACCTGAACAAATATGACCTCCGATTTTCCATGCGTGAGTTTCACTCGCGCCTATGTAGAAAGGTAATCCAATCACACTATGCCACGTTGTTAAAAGGGCTGACTTAGAGGGAGGTCATATTTGTGCAGTTTTGAATAGTTAAAGGTCATACTTGTGCACTATCAAAGTCTTGTTTTTTTTGTATTAAAACGGCGTCGTTTTTTATTTTTTTTATTTTTATTATTATTATTATTATTATTTATTTATTTATTTATTTAGGGATCGAACTCGCGCAGCAGGCTGAAGGTAGCGCCCAAGAAGAGCAAATAACACCACTGGCCTATTTAAGTGTCTTGTTTCATGTGGTTCAACATTAATATATGTACATAAATATAGATTTTCTACCTTATATATACAATGTAATTTTCTTATCGAGGGGGTTCGGGTGAACCCCATGGCAACCACATAAATCTGTTCCTGTGTTAATTTAATAATGTTTTAATAACGTTAATTTAATAACATTTTAATAACGTTAATTTAATATACTACTACTACTATCCAATGAAGTTAATTTAATAACGTTTTATTAAAAATTATAATATTTTTAATTATTAGTATAGTTTCATCTTGTTGCGGTTGCTGTTGCCTGTTGTTGCTGTTGCTGTGGTCGTTTCTTGCCTTTGAGTAGATTCTCTTATATTCTATCGTAGTAGTGGCTGTGGACGGTAATGGTTGGATAGGGTCATGTTCAAGGGGGTTGGGGCATGGGGATGTTGTGGGGGCGGGGGATGTGGAAAGGGCGGGAGTGGGAAGGAGGCCAAGGTTTGGCAGCGGGGCTGGTAGAGGAGGGCGCCCGGGTAGTGGGGGTAGGCTGAGAGTTGGGTCTTGGAATATAGGGACCCTTCAGGGTAAGTCCATAGAACTTGTGAAGATTCTTAGGAAGAGGAGGATCAATATTGCGTGCGTCCAGGAGACCAAGTGGGTAGGGTCTAAGGCTAGGGATGTGGATGGTTACAAGTTATGGTACTCTGGGAGCGAGAGACGTAGGAATGGAGTTGGCATCTTAGTAGATGAAGAGCTTAGAGGTCAGGTCGTGGAGGTGAAGAGGATCAACGATAGGTTGATGACTATTAAGTTGGTCATTCGGGGGTTTACCCTGAACGTGTGTAGTGCTTACGCGCCCCATGTGGCTCGAAGGGGGAGGAGAAAATACGGTTTTGGGAGGATTTGGAGGAGGTGGTGAGAGACGTGCCTAGCTCGGAGAAGATTGTTGTAGCAGGAGACTTCAACGGGCACATCGGGGCGTTACCGGGAGGCTTTGGTGATGTGCATGGTGGTTTTGGTTTTGGGGACAGAAATGAAGAGGGGACTACTCTTTTGGAGTTTGCGAGGTCCTTCGGGCTGGTGGTGGTGAACTCAAGCTTCCCGAAGAAGGACGATCACCTGATCACCTTTCAAAGCGCGGTAGCCAGGACCCAGATTGACTTTCTGTTGCTTCGAAAAGGGGATAGGGTGTTGTGTAGGGACTGTAAGGTTATCCCGAGTGAGAATCTTTCGACGCAACATAGGCTCTTGGTTATGTACTTAGGTATTAAGAAGATTGGAAAGAGGAGGAGTAAGGAGGGTAGACCTAGAATTAAGTGGGGCGGCTTGACGCCAGTGAAGGCGTGGGAGATAGGGGAGAAGTTGGCGGGTATGGGGGTCTGGGAGTGTAGGGGGGACGTGGATAGTATGTGGGATAGGGCGGCGAGGTGCATCAGGGAGAATGCAAGTGAGGTGTTGGGTGTTTCTAGGGGCCAAGCCGGGCACCATCGGGGGGATTGGTGGTGGAATAAAGAGGTGGAGAAGAAAGTGGGGATCAAGAAAGGGGCGTATGCTAAGTTGGTTGAGAGTAAGGACGAAGAAGAGAAGCGGGTAAATAGGAAGGAGTACAAGCTTGCTAGGAAAGAGGCTAAGTCAGCTGTCACGACAGCTAAGACAGCCGCCTTCGAGAGCTTGTATGCAGGGTTACAGGGGAAAGGAGGGGAGAAAATGTTGTTTAGACTTGCTAAGGCTAGGGAGAGGAAGGGGCGTGACCTCGACCAGGTGAGGTGCATTAAGGGGGAGGACGGTAGAGTGTTGGTGGAGGACGGCCACATTAAGGATAGATGGCAGTCGTACTTCCATAGGCTCTTGAATGACGAAGGGGATAGAGCTATTGAGTTAGGGGAACTGGAACACTCAGAGGAGTGTCGGGATTTTAGTTATTGTAGACGTTTTAGGGTAGAAGAGGTTAGAGAGGCTGTTCGCAGGATGCGAAGGGGTAGGGCGACGGGGCCGGACGAGATACCAGTGGAGTTTTGGAAGTTCGTTGGAGAAGCTGGTGTAAGGTGGTTGACTGGATTGTTCAACGAAATCTTCAAGACGGCAAAGATGCCCGAGGCTTGGAGGTGGAGCACCATGATCCCTCTCTATAAGAATAAGGGGGACATCCAGAGTTGCAATAACTATAGAGGGATTAAGTTATTGAGTCACTCTATGAAGATTTGGGAGATAGTGGTCGAGGTGAGGCTGAGACGGATATTGTCTATCTCGGAAAACCAGTTTGGGTTTATGCCTGGCCGCTCGACGACGGAGGCAATCCACCTGGTGCGGAGGCTGGTGGAGCAGTATAGGGAAAGGAAGAAGGACCTGCACATGGTGTTTATCGACCTGGAGAAGGCATATGATAAAGTCCCCAGGGAGGTGCTTTGGAGGTGCTTGGAGGTGAGTGGAGTTCCGCAGGCTTATATCAGAGCAATTAAGGACATGTATGAGGGAGCAAAAACTCAGGTGAGGACGGCGGGAGGAGACTCAGAGCATTTCACCGTCTTGACAGGATTGCATCAGGGATCTACTCTTAGCCCCTTTTTGTTTGCCTTGGTAATGGATGTGTTGACGCGGCGGATTCAAGGGGAGGTGCCGTGGTGTATGCTATTCGCAGACGATATAGTTCTGATTGATGAGACTCGAGGGGGTGTGAATGATAAATTAGAGGTGTGGAGACAAACTCTTGAGTCTAAAGGGTTCAGGTTGAGCAGAAGCAAGACAGAGTATTTGGAATGCAAGTTTAATGACGTGAGGCTGGAGGATGAGGTGGTAGTGAAGTTGGAATCACAGGTGGTATGTAAGAGGGATAGTTTCAAGTATCTCGGATCCGTGATCCAGGGAAACGGGGACATTGACGAGGATGTCTCGCACCGTATTGGGGCGGGATGGATGAAGTGAAAGCTCGCGTCGGGGGTGCTGTGCGATAAGAAGGTGCCACCCAAGCTTAAAGGCAAATTCTACAGGGTGGTAGTCCGTCCGGCCATGTTGTATGGAGCGGAGTGTTGGCCAGTTAAGAAGTCCCACATCCAAAAAATAAAGGTGGCAGAGATGCGGATGTTGCGCTGGATGTGTGGGCTGACTAGAGGGGATAGAGTTCGGAACGAGACTATCAGGGAGAAGGTTGGTGTGACCCCGATGGAGTGCAAGATGCGGAAAGTCCAATTGAGCTGGTTCGGTCACGTGAAGAGGAGGGGCATGGATGCCCCGGTTCGTAGGTGTGAGAGGCTGGCGATGGATGGTTTTAGGCGGGGTAGGGGTAGGCCGAAGAAGTACTGGGGTGAGGTGATTAGGCGGGATATGGAGCAGTTACAGCTCACCGAGGACATGACCCTAGATAGGAAAGTCTGGAGGATGCGAATTAGGGCAGAGGACTAGAGGACTAGGGCCAGTATGGGTCGCTTGTGTAGGGAATTACTTGCTGGGGGTAGTATCCTGGTTATGTTTCCGCGTCCCTTGTTTTAGTACGAACCTGGGTGCTCTCCTTTGTTTTCTTTTACTTTTACTTTCACTTTCACTTTCACTTTCACTTCCACTTTCACTTTCACTTTTGGATGCCGTATTTATGTTATATATTTTTGTAACCTCGTTTGGTGTTTTGCTTTGTAATTGTGTGGTATCTTGTGTCTTGAGCCGGGGGTCTTTCGAAAACAGCCTTTCTACTTCTTTAGAGGTAGAGGTATGGACTGCGTACATCTTACCCCCCCCCAGACCCCACCAGGTGGGAATACACTGGGTTTGTTGTTGTTGTTGTTGTTGTATTAGTATAGTTTCATCTTTAATTTAATATTTAAATAAATTATATTTAGATATATTATATAACTTAAATTCACCCTCTGCTTTATAATATATATGCATACCCGCGCGATTTTTTCGTATGAGTCTGACTCACCTAATTAATAAATCTTCAAGATTGCTCTTTTTCCGCAATGACAAAAGAAATTAGATGCTATTTTAATCTTTGAGTCAAAAATAATGAAAAAATAATAGTGAAAAGTCATTTAAAGACCATATTTGTGCAGTTTTGAATAGTTAGAGGTCATATTTGTGCACTGTCAAAGTTATAATTTGGTGTCAAGTTTAGGGTCATATTTATGTATTATGCCCTTAGATTTTAAGCTGGACGCGCCCAATTTTGCGTGTTGAACATGCATTTTTTCACGTAGGATCAGAGGTCATATTTGTGCGATTTTGAATAGTTAAAGGTCATATTTGTGCACTGTTAAAGTTTACCATCAAAGTTATAATTTAGTGTAAGTTTAGGATCATATTTATGTATTATCTCTATTTATTTTAGTGATTGTTTTTCAGAATATCTTATTGTTATAAGGAATGGAATGTGTGTATATATATATATATATATATATATAGGGAGTAATTAAATAAAATTTATCGAACACTAGTTTCTACACCATGTTCATATCTTTTACAAGACAACGTTTTTACATCATTTTCATATAATATTTTTAGAAAGTAGTTATTTAACAGTTTCGGACACCATTTCTATATCATGTTTATAGGAGGTAGTGAAATAACATTTTCAGACATCATTTTCTACCCTAATTTCATACCATATTTCTAGGAGGTAGCTAATAACCTTTCGGACACCATTTTCTACATAGATTCATATCATGTTTTTAAGAGGTAGCAGAATAACCTTTTCCGACACTATTTTCAGGAGGTAGCGGGATAACCTTTTCGGACATCATTTTCATACCATGTCTTCAGGAGGCAGGAGAATAACTTTTTTGAACGGCTAACACCATTTTCATACCATATTTCTAGGAGGTAGTAGAATAACCTTTTCAAACGTTGAACACCATTTTCTACACCAATTTCATACCATGTATCCAAGAAATAATATATAAACATACCCTTTAACTTGACATCAAATTACATCTATGGCCTCCAACTTTGGGTGTGCACAAGCACACTTAAACTTGTATAAAGTTGAATAAATAGACACATATGTCTTATGTAGCATCCTACGTGGCCAATTTTTGTCCTACAAGGCGTTCTACGTGTATTATGCCACATAGGACGTGTGTCTCTACTTGTTCAACTTCATATATAAGTTTAAGTATCTATTTGTGCACACATAAAGTTGGAGGTCATAAATGTGATTTGATGTCAAGTTACAGGCCATGTTTATGTATATGCCATACCATTTTCATATCATATTTCTATGAGCTAGTGGAATAAATTTTTCAAACCACGAACACTATTTTCTACACTATTTTCATACCATATTTTCAAGAGATAATAAAATAACTTTTTCAAACACCATTTTCTCCATCGTTTTTATACCATGCAATATAAAATTTTGTGAGAGCATTATGTATGTTCAACTAACAGGAGAAATTTATGGGAACTGGACTAACAGAAGTACATTACTATTGTGATTAAGGGTGAACAAATTATCGTGTTTTTTTTTTTTAATTTATTTTTTTTAATCTTTTTTGTTGAATTTTGTTAAATCTCTACTGTTATGTTTTGTAAACTAAAAATTATTGTTAGATTTTGTAATATCAACTTTTAAATATTATATTTATGTAATTTGCTCCAGTGAAATTAGGACAGGTACAAGGAGCAGAAATGGTTGAAGTTACAATATCATTGAAAACTATTCGGACAAAATAGGGGTTTGGGCTTTAAAAGGTTTACATGCACATGCTAACTTTACATTATTACATTACATAGAAATTACAAAAATCTCAAATTAATTAATTAAATTCCTTCTTTTTTTTACTCTCTCTCTTCCTTCTTATACATTCCAAATAACCATATTTTGCTCCAAATTATGCTCCATATTTTTCTCCTAAAATCTTGCTACCTTTTCTCTCCATTTATTTAATATGCTATGAGTAGTAGCTATAATTTCAATTTTACCTTCCCTTCTTCCTCACCATTTCACTTCTCCTTAACCACGGATTCCACTTTCTCTACTCGGAATTCATAAACCCAAATTTTTTTTTTCTTTTTCAAAAAAAAAAAAAAATCAAACCCGAATTAATCAAATAAACCCTCTCAATAACAAAACAAAATCAAATTGAAAAAACCCTTTGATTATTATTTTGCGTAATTCTTTTTTTTTTTTAATTTGAATTTTTGTTGAAGGAATTTATTATGTATAGATCTTGAACAGTAATGGCTTGAAATGTATTCAAATTTCGTACGCACTGGGTCAATTATGAACTTGTTGGTGTTAGGCGTTGTGGGTGCTTATTACGCTATCTTTTTGACCAACTATGGGGGACGAAACTTAAGGCCAAAGCCAAAGAAAATATTTACCGGGGTTTTCCCTTTCACTTATTTGTTAATGATTAAAACAACATATTACTAATTAATCTGACATTATTTTTTGAACACATAATATGTTTGCTGTTATGTACCTTTTCTTATAAGTGGATCTTACATTGAACTAAAAACTAATATGTTTTAAACGTATGTATTACGTAATAGCATAAATGTTGTAAAACATTTATTAATTGTAAAAAAAATTATAGAAATTATTAATATCATGCACATTTATAATGTATGATGCTATATCATACATTGATACGAAGGTATAATCAAATATTATACATTCGTAAGTCTACTGGAATGGCACAGTTTCACTATACATTGCTTTGAATGTATAACAACTTATCATACATTTAAACATTTACTAGAAAGACACACATTTATTATACATTGATTTAATTGTATAAAAACATATTATACATTCGTAAATTTACTGGAATGATACTGTATATAATTTTTTAAAAAAATTGAATTCAGTTGAATTTCGTTATTGTATTTCTAACCTTATACATGTAAAAAAACATATAATGTTATATCATACATTTATTACACATTAACTATTAATGTAAAACATTTTAATATATCGTGAGTTTCAACAATTACTTACTCCTATAGAGGGTAAGTTACATAGTTAATGTGCATTTATAATCATGTTCTAACTTCAACTTATATGGTTACAACCTATGATATAGGAAAAAAGCATGAATATTTTATATTAATATAAATCATTGATTAAAGAAATTAACATCAATAATCAATAAAAAATATATATATTACTTGCTCCAGTATTAAAAAAAAAACTTCAAAAAAAATGTTTATACAACCAAAACCATTCAAAGCATCCGCACATAGAAAACCATAGTATATTCTTCATGATTCCTTTGGAAAGAAACCGCAAGTCCTGCAGTTGTAATCGACTCATCCGCATTTACCAAAATTACTATTGCGTCACTTTTGTATGACGTATCATTAATTTTTGGTCCCTAAATTCCAAATATAACAATACGGGGATATTCAGATTGATTTTACTAGTATTGAAGAACGTATGTAGAAGAAGATTTTTAGTAGTTTTGAAGAACGGATGTAGAAGAGAGTGGTTATTTTTTGGCTTTTCAGATCGTGAATCACAGGAAAAAAAAATTATTTATAACCAAATTTTTAAAATTCAAATATCAGTCACATGTTCTATCAATAAATAACTTAATGTTGGCTAATTATTGCCTTTAATTAAGGAGCTGTAAAATAATTAAAGATTTCTTACCTTAAATATAGGATTAACTGTTACATTATACATTCGACCAATGTATAATATGTGACCGAATGTATGAGTATGTTTGCAAAAAAAGGAAGAGAGAAAACAACAAGGGATTTTGTGCAATTATTTTCATTCTCTAGGGGATTTATGTTGTTTACACTTATTTTTTTAGAAAAAAAAGGGGGAAAGGACACTCTATGACCTTTTTAAAAATTGATAGCTCAATTTTAGCCTAAGTTTGGCATTTGGACAAATAATGTCCAGTTGGCTAAACAAATACCATTTTATGGGCATTTCCTAATCTTTTCCAATTTGGGTCATTTTGATCCACGTAGTCCATATACAGTTCATATACGATATTGATACAGTCTATATACAATACTGATACAATATTCAACTTGGGCAATTCGGCCCTTTTAAAAATATTTCAATTTTTTTTACTATAAATTTTTAAATTGATCAAATATTCTAATTTTTTTTATTCTTTAGAAATAATAATTAAATTATATAAAAATGATATAATTATTAAATAGAATATGAATCTATATAAGACATATGTATAGAAATTGTATAGTTCTATCAAATATGTATATGTACAATATATAGAAATTGTACACAAATTATATAATTGTTGTATAAAACGTGTAAAAAAAGAATAGTTAATATATAAATTATATATCAAAACTGTATAATTTTCGTATAGAATATTTATGTATAAGATTTGTATAAAATCTGTATAGAAGTTGTGTAAAAACGGTATAGAATCAGTCAGTAAATTAAAATGGTTAGAAAGTGGAATTTAAATTCCATGGCCATTTTCAAGGAAATAGTTTAATTTAAAGTGTCGTTTCTGTCCTTTCCCCCAAAAAAATACACAAAACCACAAACCTAAGAGATGTTATCACTCAAATTTTCTTACCTTTTAAATAATTACTTAAAATTCTAAATTTAATATTTTACTTTTGATATGTATGAACAAAAAACTTATCCTACTTTTACTCCACAATTAACGCACACAATCCATTTTTTTAAAAATATTTCATCCCCTAAAATCTCTCCCAAAATAATCTTAAATAGAGACAGCTTTTATCTCCATTACTGCAACATATTCACGAGTTTTATTGTCTTTTTTTTTATTTAATCTTTTTATCAACTTTTCTTTTATCAATTGTAAGTTTTTTTCAACTTTTGAGTCAATACCCATTAAGGAAAGAGGAGAAATTGAACAATCAGTTGTTAGATTTTCTACTAGAATGATCAAAGTAGTGGTTGTGGTGGTGAGGATTAACGACGGGAGAGGGGGTAGCCAAGGTGGCGGTGATGGTGCAGAAGAACGACGGAGGGGATGGATTATATGTATCAATCATAAGTATCAAGACATATACATATGTATCAAATAAATGTATTTAATACATATATAGATATATATCAAAAACTTGTGTATCCTTTTCATAATTTTAAGTATGATGTATATGTTTTTCGGTTATTTAATGGTTTCACCACCCTCATTCAGTTTGACTATTTTTCAATTGATACATATCGTATTTTATTTAATTCCGCGATACATTTTATACGTGCACCATTGATACATTTTATTCCGTGAGAAACGACATGTGTAACTCTGATATAATAGTATAAAAATATTTATTAGTGTTGTTAATTAGTTATCAAGAATATAAACGTTGCTAATATGGTAAAATTGTTGTTGGAATATGGTGATACATATGACAGATACTTTGTGATAGTAATTCATATTTTTGATTTAGTTATAAATATTTGATACATTTAACATATGTTTGACATATAAAAATTATTTATTTTTGTGTGAGATTGAATTTTTAATGGGTATTGAGTAATTTTATCAAATGTATCATTATGATACATCTGGAACCGGATATATCATTATGGTAAATCTGGTACCAGATGTATTTATACAATGATTTGCGCCTAATTTTACTCATTGTAATAATTGAAAATTAGTTACTTCCTTAATTAACTGAACACTCAATTACAAATGTATCACAATGCATATGTATCAAGACTAAAGATATGTATCACAAATATCAAAATTCGGGATATCATGTATTTAAACAAAGTTATAAAAAAAAGTATTAGAACCCATAAAAAATTCGAGATTTATGTAAGTTACCCTATTTTTCATTGTAAATTGTTTTGATGACAAGCTTATAATTAACTTAGTTTATTTTTTTCCCTTTAGAGTACCATGACATTTTGAAAAACACTTTAATTTTTTAAACTTTGACAATTCGGCTACTCTGAGCAAGTAACACTTAGTTTTATTATTAGTGTTATAAATATATTTTCATATATAGTGAATGTCTACTTTACCATATATAATGAATGTTTATTTATGAAAAATTTTAAAACCTTAAGGTTGGTTTCCCCTGTAAATAAAAAGGTTTTTCTTCATTGTAATTTACCCCATCAAGAAACCTCTCAAGAGAAATAATAATCACTTTCTCTCTCTATTCTTGTCGTTCTTACTTCATATTTCATAACACATTATCAGCATGAGACTCTGCCAAATAAGGTGAGATTATAAATCTAAAGGTAATTTTAAGGTTAGTAATTTCTTATGTTATTTATCTTTTGCTACTAATGACATAATTATTGTTGGATTGAAGAAAAATAATTGATTTGGAACCATTTATGCTTTAAATTTTTTCATGAAGAGCGGTATTGTTAAAAGTTATGATGTTGAAATTAAGTATCATCTTATTAAGAGGATAAGACATTGAGTTAAAAGTTCCAATGCACCATGATGATAAGATACTGGGCTCAAGTCCCATCGATTTATAGCCTAAGATGTCTTTGCATGGATAAGACATTGAGTTTGAACCTCAATGCATTATATTAATAATATTATGATGGCTAAGGCAAAATAATGGGTTTAATGAAAATTCATGAGACATATCCCATTGAATATGCTCCATTCTCTGAAGTGAATGTTGTAGCAGTACATAATCACAAAGAAAACAAGTGATTGAATATATGAATACAAGTGCGAAGGGACAATATGATAATAATCATCAAAAGTGATAATATTTTCACACGCTTATTATGACTATAAGATATATTAGAGAAAAATTATCTACATTATATGTATGCCTCTATTTGATCCTGAAGTAGCAATATCATGGAAAAAGTTATAAGCTATCAAAATTTGATAGGCTTAAGGCACAATTATATTTCATTCCTGATTAATGAAAAGTTTGATTGTTATAAGCATAGATCCATTCCATAGGGTGAATAAGATAACATTTAGTAAATCTTATCAATACAAACATACACTTGATTGTGATGGTATCAGAACTTACCTCCGAAAGAGGCTGAATAATTGATAAGAGTTATTTTGAAGTCTACTTCTAAAGTAGTAAATCTGAAATATATTCATGTAATAGTAAATTTGAAATTTACTAAAGTAAAAGATACATGTCATGGTAAACTTGGAGTTTGCTAGAATTAAAGTTCATAAATTAACATGAACGATTGCGATATCCCAAAGATATGCATAGCGAGTATTGAACATATATGAAAGAATTAGAAAATTTTTCATTAACATTTAATGTTGCTTGTCCTCATAATAAGTTTGTTGGACCAACTAATGTTGGGATTGGATCCCCTAAAATATGAAAAGTATAAAAGGTAAATAAGGGTCCGTTCACCCATCATGTGATTGATAAAGATACATCAAAATAAGATGATCACATGTACATTTATTGTCAATCTACAGCTTGTCATTCATAAAGTTGCTTGCTCAATAAAACTGTGTTAAGAGCATAATTTTCATATTGGGTAATCAAAATAATTCATCTTGATAATATTGATTTGGCAAAAAATATCTTTGATAAATAGATAAACCATTTATAATAAGAACAAAAGCTTTATGTGTTGGTTTGAACTATTATAAAAAAAAGTACTTGTATGCATCAAATCAATAAATTATGATTAATTCTCCTTTGAAGTTGGTTCTGAGTCAGAAATCACACATTGTCCATCTAATAGTTTTGATGTACGATATAAGATTAATGAATATACCATAATGCACAAAGATGGATTCCTCAAAGAAGATGGAAGATGTATGTTAGTTTTCCTAACATAAGGGAGAGATTATAAGAAGCTATGAAATATGTTAGGAATTACCATCAGATTTTCATTCAAAAGATAATTCAAGTCAAATGCTGAAACCCTCTCATATTTAAGCTCCAAGTGCTTTTATTTTGTATCCCTAAAGGACAAAGTCTATGCATGGGTGATACATGGTAGATCAATCGGTTCTAAATGCAATAATTCTTGAAAAAGAAAATGGAGCAAATAATCAGATTAAGAAGGGAATGTGCTATTGAAAAGTCTATGACATAACACTTCATGAAACCTTATGAGAGGTTCATGTACCTAAAAATAATGAAGTGATGAGATCTCAAAATGTTATGTCACACTGTGAATCGATACGAAATAAAATATCATCAATATCTTTGTTTATTTATGCATGCTAACATAGAAACATTTATCAAGTAACGTTAAAGGATGCATCTTGGTAAGCATAAAACTTATTTGATTTGCAGTCCAAATACTTGAAGATGTCACTCATGCAATGTTGAATGTTGTCACTTGACAAAATTTATATGATTTTTGTAAGGATTCAAAATGCATGCTGACATAGAAACATTTATCAAGTAATGTTAATGGATGCATCTTGGTAAGCATAAAACTTATTTGATTTGCAGTCCAAATACTTGAAGATGTCACTCATGCAATGTTGAATGTTGTCACTTGACAAAATTTATATGATTTTTTTTAAGGATTGAAAATGTTTGAAACATATAAAAGTTTCTGAGAAACTTATTTATAATCCTTATCTTACATAATTATTGAAACTCTTGAAGAGTTTTCAAAAGCAATAGATTATTTGCTGAAATGAGAAATATATCAATTTTGATTGGTTATGAAGTACCATATCTTAGTGCAGTTGATGCACTCATATATCTTGCAAATACTACAAGGTCTGATATAACCTTTTTCAGTTAATTTATTAGAAACGTATAATTTTGTTCCTATAAAGAGACATCGAAATCGTATCAACAAGATCTTATTTTTTTCTAAAGATTATATTCCCATTTTTTTTTTATTATACTAATGTTTGGTATTTATTTAATATGCGTAAATCTTGATCTCAAACATGCAATGTGTTCACATGTGGGGATACTGCTATATCTTGGAGCTATACAAAGCAGTCTATCTACCCACTTCATCGAACCATGCTGAGATAATAGTTATTCATGAAGCAAACAGAGAATGTGTATGGTTGAAATCCATGATACATCCCATACGAGAAAATGCGGAGATAATGCACCATGTATAACACAACTTAAGAGAGGATTCATAAAGGGATATAGAACTAAGCACACTTCATCAAAGCATTTATATACACACTAGATACAAAGTGTAGACACCTAATTTTGTCCCTTCCGAAAGACGAATTTATCCATTTACCTCAACTTACCATACATCCCACCTCATTTTAATAATTTCCCACAAAATGACAAAATAGCTAATTCTTAAAATATATAACACCCCACCCAATCAAATTTAACTACATCACAACCCTACCTAACCCCCTATACCCCTAGACCCCCACCCTACCCATACCCACGTGCCCCTATACCCCTATCCTTTATTAGGTTTTCTTTTCCTGTTTTACAATGTATACATACACACACCAGATTCTTATATTTTTCACCACCAATATACATTGGTCTCACGCACAATATACATACACACTCACACAACCAAAAAAATAAATAAGAAAAAAGAAAAAAAGCTTACTGGAATACACGACACAAATAACTCTATTCATGATACACTCACACCTCACAGATTTATAACACACACATATATTCACACATATTCTAGTGGGAGGAGGAGAAGAGAATTAAGGGAAAATTGAGAAATTGAGGCAAAACAGAGAGATGGAAGGGTGAGAAAACAGTGACGAAAAGACGAAGAGAGGTCGGGGAGTAATCAAAATTCAGAGAGATTAAACCAAGAGAGAAGAGAAAAGATGGGGTTGATTGTTCTAGCGAAGATTTTGCCGGGAAATACCACTTTCGCCTAAAAATTTAATTCGTCCTCCATTTTTCACAACTGTCAATCTCACCGGAGCTCAAGCGAGACAAAAATCAGAACCCAAACACGATTTTAGTGAGATTCATACAAGGTTAGTTTGAAATCAGTGATTTGGGGTTCTAATTGAGATCTTTTATTGTGTTTGATTTCTATTCGGGTTTGTGGGTCATTCATTTTGAGTTTTTTCGTCGATTTCCAAAATTTTCCGAGTTGTATTTCTTGATACCAAGTTGAGTTTGGTTATTTTTGTGGTTCAACTCGAGGTTTTTGGGTGCGGACTCTCTTTATTCAAGTAATATTGAGTTCGAAAGCTTCAAATTGAGGTCCAATTCTACTCTTTCCCTCTTTTTTATTTCATTATTGATGATATTTGGTGCATCAAATTGAATATTATATGTTGGTTGATCTTGATTGGTGATGAATTTCTACTTGTTTGATTTGTTGTTTTATTCCCTTGATTATGAACTATGTGATGAAATGGTATCTTATTCGAGAGGTAAAATCAGTTATTTGGGGAGGTGGTAATTCAAAATTGATAAAAAATAAACGTTTGTTGTTTTGATTCATTAATGTTGTTGATTGTGATAGTGCTATGATAAGTCGAGTCGGGTAGGCAAATTTAGAACTTGTGGATTGTGTAATTCTTGGAATATTTGTTAAATGGCTTCGTTTTATTGTATTTGGAGTAATTGTCCCTTTTTGATCGGAAAATGCCCTGAGGTTATTTGTATTATTTTATTTGGGGAATTCCCCAAAGGAGTTGTACTTGAAGATGGTGTGTGGTCACAGATTGAAACATCGGGTGGAGCTTAGTCTAGGACTATTTTAGAATAGGGTTTACATTTTTTCATTTTTCTATTTTTGGGATTGATAATTCGGATTGGACCTTATTTTGTTTTGAATTTTGTTTGGTTTGTTTGTTTGTTTTCTTATGTGTTTTGTTGATCTATTCACTTCATAGTGTCATAGTAACCGATATACTCCACAAAGAGACCATGGTCGAATCACGGGACCGAGGGGTGCCTAACACCTTTCCCTCGATCAATAGAATTTCTTAACCAGAATCTCTGTTCGTAGACCAGTTTTGAAAGAGTTAAAAAATTATTTTGAAAAAAGATTTCCAAAGTTGACTTGGCACACCTGATTATGCCAAGTGGCAACTCTGAATTTTGATTGTTAAATGTCCTTTTCATAACAAATTATTTTCTTTTGTCACTTAATAATAAAGCACTTTTCATACTTAAAATTATCATTTTGGTAAAAAAAAAAGGGGGTGTAACAGCTCTGGTGACTCTGCTAGGAACTTTTTAGAATTCAATCTTGAGGTGTATCGGCTTAGTGCGACATTATAGGTGTATAAACACCTTGTTTGTGTTATTATTTTATCATTGTTGAGTGCGTACGTGCTACGTGTTTACAATTTTTCTCTTATGTGTTACTGCATTATATCTATCATCATTTGCATAACCCGAGTCATTCCTTTCGGAACAAGTACCGGAGTACACATTATGTACATGAACTATAGTTGAGTCACCCTTATTTTAGAAGAGGGAGTTGTCAGACGTATGGAGTGACTGGAAAAATCTCACAGCCACTATCGGCCATACGCTCCCCCGAACAACCTTGTTAATGGACCTCAGCCTAGGTCATCTTTTAGGTCATCCTTATCTGCATCATATTGAGACCTAGTGGTACTCACTTGGTCCTTTATAGGTCACCTTAAAAACATTCCTAAGCGCTAAATTAAAGGAAAGAGTGTAGGGAAGGAAATGTTGAAAAAACAAAAGAAAAAGAAAAGTGAGTAAAAAAGAGTTGCGTAGTTTTTAGAGTTCTTTATGACTTTTGTTGTTCACAATCCAAAAAGATTTTTACCTTTTGCACTCATTTCTCAAAACAAATAGATTTTTCTTTTGTTTCCTTTAGTAAGCATTTATAATTCAAAAATTTCAAAAAGATTTTTTTTAATAAGAGCTTTTTATAAAAGAAAATTTAAAATAGATGGTAGACTTTTTGTACATTTCATATAACGAGAATACCAAATAGATTGTTCTTTAATAATTGTTGGTGTCAGTTTTAGGTGAAGTGTCAAATTGAAAAAACAAAAAAAACATTTTATTGATGTTTTTCATCGTCTATCTTGGTCGTGTCTCTCAAGTCGTGGTTTAGTCTATCGGTTGTTGTTTAATTGTCTAATTTAAATGAACTGAGATACGTAGACAGTCCTTCTAGGGTTCAGTGATCTTATTTAAAAATTTCATTTTTTTTTCTTTTTCACTCTTCATTTGGAGTAGGTGCTTCATATACATTTTTAAAAGAAAACTAAAAAAATATTTTCCTTTAATAGTTTCAAGTTTCATTTTCATATGAAAGACAAATCGAACACCAAAAAAAGATTTTTCTTTCGTAATCATAGGTTTTATTTTGTATAGGAATCTTAAAGCTAAAAGAATTTTAGAAAAGATTTTCGTCAATTCTTTTAATAATTTATTATTTTCTTTTCTTCTTATAGTTTCAAGAAAAAGAAAAAGAAAAAGAAAAAGAAAAAAAAAATTTGATTGGTCAGTTTTTGGTCAAACTTCATGAACTACGTACACTTGATTCTTCTCTCGAGAGAATGAGATACATAGGCGCCCTTTTAGGGTTCGATGATCTTTTCATAAAGGAAAAAAGAGGTTTTGAAAAAGTGTTGAACTCTAACACATTTGTTATCTCTTGTTCAGTTAGTTTAAGGTGGTTGGTTAATGGCATTATGGTTGGTCCTCCACATCACACCAAGTCTAAAGAAGAGTTAGTCATGTCCAACAAGGATATAGAAAGTGACAACATGGATCAGATAAAGAGTCAGGAAAATGAGAGTTTAAAGCAAGAGATTGGGATTTTTAGGCAACAAATGATGAGAATTTATCAAGCTTGGACCAGTGAGCCAGCTCCCCCACAATTTGCCACTATTTACCTTACAAATACCTTGAGTTTTTCACTAAATTGCAAGGTCAGTTTTCTGCTGTTGGTTATATGCCACAACATGCCTCAGAATTTACTTCAAGCCAAAAGCATCCAATTGCTTCCATCAGTCATTCTCTAGCTCTTCAGTATAAATATACCATATCGATAGCACTACCTATCATCTTTCCTTCTAATGATCAACCCTCTACTGAGGCTTCTACCTTGGCTTTTCATCTAACAATTGTGCTTCCCCAATCTTCCAGTGAGTTGATGTTCAATACTCTTGATAATCCCTATTATACTCCTGAGCCCACATCTTTGTTAATTGGACCACCAAAATTTCTTACCAAGAAGTCTGACATGCCAGAAGAGCAAGAGAGAATGGTTGAAAAAATGAAGAGTGCAGAAAATGCTATGAAAAGTTCCCTAATACTTGCGGGTAAAGAAGATGTTTCATATAAAGAGTAGGGCATGTCTTTAAATGTCAACCTTTCTCCAAGCTTTGAGCTATCAAAATTTGAGGAGCATGGTGGACATAAGGATGCCGTGAAATATTTAGGACTATATTGCAATCAATTAAGGGATGCTGAAGGGAAGAAGAAGAAGAAAAACGTACCTATTGTCGTTCTAGGGAAAAAATAGAGCTAAAGAGGTCCAAATCAGCAATATTATCAGTCTCAATTCTGAGCTTCCATGTCAAATCCACATACTCACCTGCAAAAAGGTTCCTCTTTTCAAAATACAAGATATTCTATTCCACTTCCTTAGTATCCTTTGAACAATGCATAATTATATGCTCATCCGTGTTCTTATCCACAATGTCGTGCACCGGTCTCTCAACATCGTCCTCGGACCCCATATATTTACCACGAAACTTCTAACTCCAAGTTTTAACTGACATCGGAGTTTGTAAAAATGAGGAAGTCAAAGAATAATTTACACCAATTAAGGAGTTGTATGCCAGTTTATTCCAGAGATTCAGAGAGTTGGGCGTAATCACTCCTCTCCTTGGGTGTACTCCTGGCCCATATTCAAGATATTTTGATCCTCATGTACAATATGCACATCATTTTGATATTCAAGGCTACAGTATTAAAGGTTGTAGTGGTTTGAAAAGAGAAATAGAAAGGATGATTCAAGAAAAATTAATCGTAGTGCAAAACATTAACACTACAAAGGTCACACAAAAATCCTTCATCAACGCATGGTAATGCATACTATGTGGAAGTAACGAGGTAAGCATGGATATCTAGAATTTATTTGTTGAAGAAAATGTGTCTGACAGTGGTGAAAACTCTAGTCATGCTGATATGCATACGAGTGGCTAAGATGTCAGGCTCCGCAATTGAGAAGTCACTCTTCTCCCTACTAGATAGAGGTCTGGTAGTTTGTTTTGTTTTCTTTTTTATTATCTGAATTATTTCAGGGTTGTAATTTGGGATCTATCTTGTTTTTTCCCTTTGTCATTTATGTTCAAAACCTCCTATCTTTCATTTTAACTAAATGGAGTGTCCCTTTTTCCTTTTGTGTTTTAAATATGTGTTGTTTGTTTGTTTTCTTTACACTATACATTTTATGTTGGTTCTAACGATATGAAATTCTGGAAGAATTTTCAGCTAGATCTTACAATCCAGTTTAAGCATGAACTTTGAATCAGAGGGCTACAGTTAGAAAAAACATCTGAGAAAATAGGTAGAGTGCTGAGATATTTGGTGACAATTTGAAGCTTTCTTTGAAAATCAGCTCCACAAAACCATGTAATAGAAAGAAAATCAGCTCCACAAAAGCATGAGTCATTCAATGTAAGGAATGTCCAACAAAGGTGGAGTTCTATACACAAGAGCAGAAGTAATGACACTTTTACATTGCATGTTGCATACTTGCATTTTTAAAGATTGATGTGACGAAGACATTTCATTCTGATATCCAAACATCGTATCATCCTTTGTTTACCCCGTTTGAGCTTTAGTTCTATTTTCTTTCATATCCCTCTTTTGGAATCAAGATAGAGTCAACAAGGTTTAAGAAAAAGTGTTGAGTAAAAAATAGAGTTAGAAAAGTTTAAAAAAAAAGAAAAAGAAAGAAAAAAAGTTTCAAAAAGAAAGAAAAGAGAAGAGTGTGAAGAAAAATAGAGTCAGAAAAGGTCCCAAAAATAAAAGATTCAGTAAAAGAAAAAGAAAAAAAATCAGAGTCAAGTAAAAGAACGAGTTATTGGAACTACGCATTACCTAATTCTCCTCTTCCGGGGGTGAGATACGTAGGCTGCCCTACTCTGGGTTCGTTCTAACCAAATAAACAATTTAGAATTACCAAGTCAAAAGAAATTGGGGCATGAGTTAATTCCAAAAGTTGTAATTCCCACCCCACTTCAAGTGTTGTTTGGATCTCATGCCATTCTTTCTTTCCAACCCTATCTGTAAGCTAATTACAATCATAGAAAACCTTCAGATCAATCTTTGAGAATGATAAGGCTAAGCATAAAATGCATATAAGGATGCATTTTTGTAACTACTTGTCTTCCTTAGCATAAGAAATCAGGAGATAAATAAAAATGAGAGTTTTATCGGTGAAAACTCTCGCGGGCACCGTAAGGGAATAAGTAAGTTGAGAGACAAATATGAGAGAGTCTTATAGGTGAAAACCCTCACGGACACCATAAGACAATTTTGAGTGGAGAGAAATAAAAATAAGAGGGTCTCATTGGTGAAAACCCTCTTGGACACCAAAGGGCAATGATGAGCTTAGAGAAAGCAAATACGAGAGGTTTGTTGGCAAAAACCCTTCAAGGAGTCACTAGATGAATGAGGTCTCTGAATGCGATTGGACCAAGTAATTAACTCAATTTTAGGGTCATAAACTCAACAACAATCGGTAGAAGAATGCATGGCATAATTACTAAATTGGTTGTCATTTTCAAATAAATTTTTCTTTTTTTTAAAAAAAGGGACAAGTATTTTCTTTTCTTTCTTCTCTACATTTCTATTTTTGTACTTTTGAATATGTTATTCAAATAAAAATCATTTTTCTCATGTCTTGAGTTAAGCTCATGTCAAAACAAGTGAGAAAGGATTTTAAAACTTGCTACCAATTTCTTCAATTGTACAAAGCAACGCAAAAGGCCAGCATATGAAAGAAACATGGTTGTAAGTTGACACAAGGCATGCAGAAAGTTTTGTCAACAGAGAAATTTTGGGATTCATGAAAATATCAAGATTCAAGGGGTTTATCTGAGAAACATAGTAAAATAGAAATGTTATGTTAGTTTTAGAGTTAACCTTAATAATCTGAGTTTGGATCAATGGTGCAATAAGACAGTGATATGGTACTAGTTGGAAGCAAGATTAGAGGTGACAAGTGCAGAGCGATTACCTGGAAAGCTAAAGCCATAAACTAACTATCATGTTCTTAAACTCACAAGTTTTTTTGGTATGAAATTGGAACACATGTTACCTTCACTAAATATTAACTAAATTGCTATTTTTGCTTGTTAATTTGATTGAAAACTACATCTTAAAATATTGACCAAAACTTTTATCCTTTTTATCAAAGCTTTTATCCCTTTTTAATTTAGTTGACCCTATTCACTTGGCACATCTATTAAAAAATATTAATTAGGGGTTTATTTTACCAAATTAGTCTTATTAATTATGCTTTGAAAATATAAATTTGAGTAAATACACTTTATTTTGTCATTTAATGTTAAGGATTGTATTAGAAGAACATAATAAAATTCTCTTGATTTCATATAGGGGAAACTAAATTAAAACAAATATTTTTAGAAAAAGGACCAACTAAAACGATACGGAGGAAGTATATCATTTGCAATATAATATTTATATTATATTTTGAAATAAATGTGCAACACACATTTCCAAAACTAGTAAATATAAAAAGAGGAGGAAGTAGTTCATAAAAAAAGAAAATAAGAATCAGAGGAGCTGCTAATATTGTGCTCAAACTAGAAATGACAACGGCTTATCACAAGACTTCATGACTATTCCCAAATAAGGTGGTTGAGGAAGATGGGATTCTATTCTAATTCATGGTCAACCACATGGATTTTTCAAGTTAAGTAGATGGGGTTAAGAGCACTACGCACCTTACATGCTAAAGAGAACTACATGGAGTATATTCATATTTTCCTTATTTAAGCTGGTCAAAAATGAATTTAAAAAATGAGTTCTAAAATAAAAGGGCTAGAATTAAAATTTTGTTTTAGAAATACATCTCATAAGGTTAAAGCAATCTATAGTTGAAAACACATTGAAAACGAGATTCAAATAGAATAAACATATCTTAAAGTAATATAATTAAGGTTTTGGAGCTTACACAAACTCAAATAGGGAAGAAAATCCTAAAAATCACCCAAATTCAAAGCTCAAAATTCAAAAATGGTGAAAAATCACGAAAAGAAATTTCTATATTGTGGTTGCCACTTAAGCAGCTAAATGATTGCTTAAGAGGCTACCACTAAAGTGATATCAGACAGTCAAAGTGACTACCACTTGCTTAAGCAGTCTTGGACTGCTAAAGTTGTTGTTGTCGCTTAAGAGGTTGTACCAGATATCAACAAATGCTGATTTTAGGGAAAGCCTACGAAGCTCCCAATGGACCCTCAAAATTTGATTGGGACCTCACAGAGATAAATCATATATGTTACTAGGCTAATTTCGATGTTTTGGACCCAATGACGGTGCTGAATTACTAAAAGTGAAATTTTCTATAAATTAACCCTCAGGACTCCTTTAGACATATTTCACTAGTTTTTCAAATAGAGAGTTGAAACACTAACTAAAGGTTTTGAATCTAAATCAACCCTGCTACTACCACAAATTCTACATTCCGAACCTAATGAGGCCGTCCAAATTGTCATCCGGCACTCTCGACATCAATGGTTACTGAAGTCAACTATGAAATTCTTAAAGCCTCTTAAAATCACAAGTTCTCCCAAGTCACTCCTGATCACATCGGAAACTGCCAACAATCCCACATCCCCAAAGTCAATATGTAAAAACTACAGGGAAGAGCAAAATGGTCAAATTACATAAAAAGTAAGATTTCACAATTCATGTCATTACACATCGGAACATATCAATATATTTAAACTCACCAAATTGAATAGGACAAACTCAAAGATAGTTAGTACCAAGATAAATTTCAGAGACATAAAATAATTTTTTTCACATAGAATATAACAAGATGTGAAATGAAAAAGTAATACAGTTTATGATATTTCCACTATAGACACATAATTTTGTCCCTTCAAAATTTATTTTTTTGCTTTACTCCGTCTTACCAGCACCCCAACCCCATTCCATATTTTTCCACAAAATGAAAAAATAATAACCAACATTAAACAAATTTTATTCCTAATTTCCCATATAATCTCAATTTGAACAAACAAACAACCCTTTCCTATCAAATTTTGACATATCACCACCCCACCGTCTACCCCCATATATCCCATACCCACCTACCCCTACCCCACCCTAACATCCACTCATATTTTGCCGTCTATATACATACACACAATACACACAAAAAGGGGGAATGGTTCTATTAACAGAATAGACCACAATAATAATATATACACATAACCATTGTCTTCTCGACAGAGACACTTTATTATTTTCTTTTCTTCTTCACGGGTACACACAACACACACCTAAAGTCAACTCATTCTCACTGACCTCACCGACACACACCCATGTACACCACATACACCTGACTAAAATATTAGTACACACGCACATATTGACACATACACCTAAAAATTGAGAGAGAGTGGTTGGATATAATGACCGAAAAAAGAGAGGTAGAATCTCTTGTTCAGCTCTTTCAGGTGAAGTGTTTCACCAAAATTACAGCCAATCACAAAATCAAGTCAACATATTACCTGAATTGAAGAAATAAAAGGAGAGATAGAGAGAATCGAGAGAGAGAGGTACTTCTCCGATGAATTTTGCCTGAGAGCCATTGGAATCACCACTAGAAACCTAAAAGCCTATGGTTTGGCCACTATTCTAGTGAAACCCATCAACAAATAGTACCACCGACTCTATTCTGATCCAAAATCACATCAAAAGTTATTCTCTTCCTGTTTTCAGTTAAATCCTACCGAAAAAACTAATCCAAAGCTTAAAATCCAAAATGGCTCTATTGAGGTTAGAAATTAGTTCATGATTGAGGTTCAATAGAGGTATTTTGGGATGTTGTTCTATCTTTGATATATCAAAATTGATAATTGAGGTCCAATTCTACTCTTTTCCTTTTTATATTTTATTGTTTATTATATCTAGGATGTTGGATTGAATATTGTGTGCTGGTTGATCTTGGTTGATGATGAAATTACCACTTATTTGATTCCTTTGAGTTATGAATTGTGTAATGAAATGACATCTCATGGAGAATAAAAAGTAATTTGGGGCGAGAATTGAAAGATTGATAAAGTGATTATTTTTTATTCATTGACTGATATTATTAAAATCGATAGTATCATGTTTTAGATTGTTAAATGGGTAGGCAAATACTAAGTTTAGGTAGGCAAATTATAGAAATGGACGATTATGGATTGTTGAATGTTTTGTTGAATGATTTTGTTTTTCTCGTATTTGAAAAATGTATTCATTTAGCCGGGGAATGCCCCGAGTTCATTTGTATTTATTTATTGGGAAATGCCCCGAAGTATTTTGTACTTGGAGGACATTTGTGATGAAGGTCCGAAGCATCGGGTAAAGGATTAAAGCGTAGTTTCGGATTAGTATAGAATAAAGTAGGTTTACATTACTGCACTTTTCTATTTTTGGGACTAAATGAATTAGACTGGTCACTATATTTTTTGTTTTGTTTTGTTTGTTTATTTGATTGATTATTTTTTTGTGTTTTTGTTGGTTTATACTTTTCATAGTGTCTACTAGCCAATATATACTCCACGAAGTGACCGCGGTTGAACTATGGGATCGAGGGGTGCCTAACACTTTTCTCTCGATCAACAGAATTCCTTAACCGGAATCTCTATTCGCAGATCAATTTTAAAGAGTCAAAATCATTTTGAAAAAGGATTTCCAAAGGTGACTTGACACACCCGATTTATGCCAAGTGGCGACTCTAAGTTTTGAATATTGACAATTCTTTTCAAAACAAATTTTCCTTTTGTTACTTAATAATAAAACCCTTTGAAACTTAAATTTATTTTTTTTTGGTTAAAAAGGGGGTGTAACAGCTCTGGCGACTCTGCTGGGTAGTTTTCAGAATTCGAGATTCTATTTTGAAGTTGAATCGGCTTAGTACGACACTATAGGTGTATAAATATTTTGTGTGTGGTATTGTTTGTGTTATTATTTTATCATTGTGGAGTGCTTACGTGTTCTTTATTTACAACTTTTTATTATATGTTACCACTTTATATCTGATATCATGTGCATAACCCGAGTTATTTTTACCGCAATAAGTTTCGTAGTACACATTGTACACGAACTCTAGTTGAGTCACCCTTATTTTAGGAGGAGGAGCCGTTGGGTGTATGGAGTAGGTGGAAAGTTATCGTAACCACTATCGACCATATGCTCCCCCGAGCAACCTTGTTAGTGGACCCCATCCTAGGTCAGCTTTTAGGTCATGCTTATCTGTATCATATTGAGACCTCGTGGGATCAACTTGGTCCTTTGTAGGAGACTCACCCCTAAAGCATCCTTACGTGCTAATTGTTGTATCTTTGAGGATAACAGGGTCATTTGACGAACTGATTTGGGAAAAAACATACGATAGAATTAAAGAAAGTGTGTAGGCAAGTAAAGATTGAAAAAAAAGGAAAAAAGAAAAGAAAAATGAGTCAAGAAAAAGAGTTTCGTAATTTTTAGGAGTTCTTTATCTTTATGGTTTTTGTCTTTCACAATTCAAAAATTCAAAAAAAAATTATTCACCTTTTGCACTCATTTCTTAAAAAAAAAAATGAGAACACCAAAAAGATTTTTCTGTTGTTTCCTTTAGAAAGCATTCACAATTCGAAAATTTCAAAAAGATTTTTTTTAATTGGAGTTTTTTATAAAGGAAAAATGCAAAAAAATGTTAGAAGTTTTGTACATTTCATAAAATGAAAATACCCCCAAAAACAATTCCTTTCATAGTTGTTGGTGTCAGTTTTATGTGAAGTGTCAAATTAAAATTTTCAAAACGATTTTATTGGCGTTTTCATTATTTGTTTTTTGTCGTGTATCCTAAGTCAAGGTTTAGTTTGTTATTTAATCCTTATTTGTCCAATCTGAACGAACTACGCATACCTAATTCTTCTCTCTCGAGGGTGAGATACGTAGGTAGCCCTTTCAGAGTTTGGTGATCTTATTTAAAAAAATATCAAAAAGATTTTCTTTACTCTTCATTTAGAGTAGGTGTCATATACATATTTAAAAATAAAACTACAAAAGATTTTCCTTTAATAGGTTCAAGTTTCATTTTCATATGAATTTCAAATTGAAAACCCAAAAAGACATTTCTTTGGTAATCATAGGTTTCATTTTATCAAAAGATTTTGGCTCTTCAGTTGGAGTAGGTGTTTCATATACATCTTTAAAAGAAAACTACAAAAAAAAATTCTTTTAATAGGTTCAAGTTTCATTTTCGTATGAAATTCAAAATCAAAAACCCAAAAATATTTTTATTTGGTAATCATAGGTTTTATTTTGTATAGGAATGTTAAAACTGACAAATTCAAAAAGATTTTCGTCAATTCTTTTGACAATTTGTTATTTTCTTTTCTTCTTAAAGTTTCAAGAAAAAGAAAAAGAAAAAATGTTTGATTGGCCATTTTTTGGCCAAACTTCACGAACTATGCACACCTAATTCTCCTCTCTCGAGGGTGAGATACGTAGACGCCTTTCTTGGGTTTGGTGATTTTTTCCAAAGAAAAGAAAAAAAAAGAGAAAAAGATTTTGAGAAAGTGTTAAACTCTAACACGTTTGTTATCTCTTGTTCAGTTAGTTTAAGGTGGTTGGTTTGTGGCATTGTAGATGGTCCTCCACATTACACCAAATCCAAAGATGGGTTAACTATGTCCAACAAGGATATAGAGGGTGACATCATGGATCAACTAAAGAATCAGGAAAATGGGAGTTTAAAGGAAGAGAATTTAAGACTAAGACATCAAATGATGGAAATGTATCAAGCTTGGTCCAGTGGGTTTCCTCCTCCTCTATTCCCCACTATTGACCCTACAAGTATCTTGCGTTTTCCATCACAATTGCAAAGTCAGTTTCCTATTGTTGTTGATGCACCACAACATGCCTCGAAATTCATACTACGTCAGCTGCATCCTAATACTTTCACTACTCCTTCTCTAGATCCTCAGTATAAGCCTACTACATTCACAACACTACATACCGTCTGTGATTTTGCTGCTCAACCCTCTACTGAGTCTTCCACATGGTCTATCCACCCAATAGTTGTGTTTCCCATGCCGCAAGTGAACCCATGTTCAATACTCTTGATAATTATTACTATACTCTTGAGCCTACTTTTAAGTTAACTGAACCACCAAAATTTTTTACCAAGAAGTATGACTTAGCATAAAAGCAAGAGAAGATGGTTAAAAAAATGAAGACTTCAGAAAATGCTATGCAAGTTCCCTATGACTCACGGGTAAAGAAGATGGTTCATATAAAGGCAGGGGCATGTCTTCAAGTTTTAACCTTCCTCAAACCTTTGAGATGTCGAAATTTGGGGAACATGATGGACATGAGAATTCTGTGAAACATTTGGGATGATATTGCAATCAATTAAGGAAAATTGAAGGAAAAAAGAAGAAACACACACCTATCATCGTGCTAGGGCAAAGCAGAGCTCGAGAGGTCCAACTTACAAATACTTTCATCCTTAATCCCAAGCTTACATATTAGATCCACATATTTACTAACAACAAGGCTCCTCATTCAAAAATCCAAGATATTCTATTCCACGTCATCAATATCCTTTGAACAATGCACAATTGTATACTCGTCCGTCATCTTATCCACAATGGCAAGCACCAATCCCTCAACATCATCCTCGAACCCCACATATTTACCAAGGTAACTCTAAATCCAAGTTTTAACCAAGGCCAGAGTTTGCAAAAAGAAAGGAGGAAAAAGATAATTTTACTTCTATTGGGGAATCTTATGCCAGTTTGCTTAAGAGACTGAGATAGTGGGGCATGATTACTCCTCTCCTTGGGTATACTATTGACCCATATTTAAGAAAGTTTGACCCTAATGTATAGTATGCATATCATTCTGATGTTTAGGATCACAGTACTAAAGATTGTCCTACTTTGAAAAAAGAAATAGAAAAGATGATCCAAGAAAAAGTGATTGTAGTGCAAAACGTTGACACCTCAAGCGCCTCACATAAAATCCTTCACCAACACATGGTGATGCACAATATGTGGGAACCAATGAGTTAAGCATAGGGACCCAAAACTTATTTTTTAAAGAAAATGTGTTGGACAGTGGGAAAACTTTAGTCATACTGGTATGCAAACTAGTGGCTAAGATGTCAAGCTCCACAATTGGGAAGAAACTCCTCTCTTTACTTGGAAGGGGTTTTGGTAGTTTGTTTTGTTTTTCTTTCCATTTTTCTAATTATTTCAGGGTTTTAATTCAAAATCTATATTTTTTTATGTCTTTGTTGTTTATGTTTAAATCCTTCTATCTTTCTTTTCAGCAAATTGTAGTGTCCCTTTGGACCTTTTTCTTATTTTAAGTTGTTTGTTTGTTTTCTTCACACAGTACATTTTATGTTGGTTTTAGTGATATGACATGCTGGCAAAATTTTTAGATAGATCTTAAAATCCAATTTGAGCATGAGCTTTGAGTCAAAGGGCTAAAGTTAGAAAAAACATCAGAGAAATAGGTAGCGTGTTAAGACATTAGGTGACCAAGTTGAAGTCTTCTCTAAAAATTAAGGCAATTATTTTGAGAATTACAAGAATAACTCGGTCATCAATTCAAAGACATGTCTCAATTAGGTCAAGCAGTGGATGTAAAATCCCATTTCAAGAGAAACGAGAAGATAATTAGCTCCATGAAAGAATGAGTCATATGACGTGAGGAGTGTACAACAAAGGTAGAGTTTGTAGAAGAAGTAGTGGCACACATGCTCAGATAAAGTTAGTGTTGTTAAAGTGTCACACATGATCTTCAATTCTCATTTCATATTGCATGATATGTACTTACATTTTCAAGGATTGATACGATGAAGGCATTTCATTTTGCTATCCAAACATTATGTCATCCTTTGTTTGCCCCATTCGAGCCTTAGTTCTATTTTATTTCATACCCCTCTTTCGGAATCAAGATAGAGTTAGGAAGGCTCAAAAGAAAAGGTGTCGATCAAAACAATAGAGTCGGAAAAGTTTTTAAAAAAAAATATAAGAAAGAAAAAAGTGTGTCCAAAAAGAAAGAAAATAGAAGAGTATCAAGAAAAATAGAATCAGAAAAATCCCCAAAAGAAAAGAGTCAAAAAAAGAAAAAAATCAGAATCATGCAAAACAATGAGTTGTCGGAACTATGCGTGACCTGATTCTCCTCTATCGGGGGTGAGATACGTAGGCTGCCCTACTCGGGGCTCGGTTCAACCAAATAAATAATTAGAATCACTTAGCCAAAAGAAAATGGAGCATGAGTTAATCTTCATTGTTTGAGTCGATTCCAAAAGTTGTAAGTCCCACCCTACTTTAAGTGTTGTTTGGGACTCATGTCATCCCTTCTTTCTAACCTTATCCAAAACCCATGTTACAACCAAAGAAAGACCTTTAGATCAATCTTTGCGAATGTTAAGGCTAAGCATGAAATGGATATGATGACACATTTTGGGAACTACACGTCTTCGTCAGAATAAAAAATCAGGAGAGAAATAAAAATGAGAGAGTCTTATAGGTGAAAACCCTCATGGGCATTGTAAGATGACTGTGATTTGAGAGAAATGGAAATACGAGTCTCATTAGTTAAAGACCTCACGGATACTATAGGGAAATGGTGAGCTGAGAGAAATAAAATGAGAGAGGCTTGTTGGCGAAAACCCTTCAAGTCGCCACTAGCTGAATAGTCTCCGAATGCAATTGGCTCAAGCAATCAACTCAGTCGTAGGGCTATTAACTCAAGAACAATTGGTAGAAAGTTTGGATGGAAAGATCAGGCAGCTTAATCCAAAATGCATGGCATAATCATTAGTGTTGACTGTCATTTTTAGATAAATTTTTCGTTTATTTATTTCAAATGGGGACATTCATTGTCTTTTCTTTCTTCTCTTTATTATTATTATTATTATTATTATTATTATTATTATTATTATTATTTTATTTTCTTGAGTCAGTTATCCAAAGAAAAAAGATCATTGTCATTTTTCTCGTCTTTGGATCAAGTCCATGTCAAAATAAGTGAGAAAAGATTTCAAAACTAGCCACCAACTTCTTCAATTGAACAAAGCAAAACAAAAACCGGCACATGAAAGAAACATGATTGTGAGTTAGAACAAGACATGCAGAAGGTTGTTATCAACAGACATATTTGGGGAATTCGTGGAAGTACCAAGGTTTAAAAGGAATTATCTGAGAAACATAGCAAAGCAGAGATACTATGTTTGTTTCAGAGTCACTCTTAATATTTCGAGTTTGGATCAATAGTGCAACGAGGTAATGAAAAATGCTAATGATTGGAAGCAAGATTTAAATGTGACGAGTGCAAGAGAAATTGCCTCAAAAGTCAAAGTCACAATCCAACCACCCTATTTTTAACTCAAAAGTTTCCTTTGAGTGAAATAGGAACAATTGCTACCTTCAAAGCAAAGGCTTCAAAGCGCAAATTTCCAGATGTTCAATTTCTCATTTCTGTAAATGCAAGAGCAGTGTTTCTATATAGGTTTTGTAATTTCAATTATGGTAAAACTCATCATCTTGTACCCCTAAGAGACACATTCTCTAATTTAGGCCATTCATGTCTTACGTCTAGGAGGTGCACTTCCTAATTTGAACCGTTAATTCTAAAAGATGCACTTTTAGCAAGAACCTTTCATTTTCATTCTTAAGAGAGGGACTTGTTGGTCTCAGTCATTTAATTTTACCCTCAAAATGGGCATTTATTGATCAGGATCTTGATTCATCTTTGCATTATGCACTGTTGCAAGTAGTTGTGATTGGGTTTGGCACCCGTAAAAGCTTTTGATGAAAACTGGGGCAAAATTAAAAGTAATTCATGTTATATGAAACTTCATTTTAGGACCCTCCTAGAAAGTGAGACTATTTTTCTGAAATATAGAATCTTTCTTTATCATAATCTTTGTTTGGGATAATTTTTGTTCTAGTTTTATTTTGATATCAGGAGACCACCTGGAAAACAGGGTGAGGAAATTGCAAGTCGGGAGCCCGCCTGAAGAATAGAGTGATGAAATGTAAAGTCGGGAGCTTGCCCGAAGCACAGAGTGAGGAAATTGTAAGTTAGGAGCCCACCTGAAGAATAAGGTGATAAAATTTTAAGTCGGGAGCTTGCCCAAAGAACAAAGTGAGAAAATTACAAGTTAGAAGCCCGCATAAAGAACAGGGTAATGAAATTATAAGTCGGAAACTCGCCCGGAGAATAGAGTAAAGAAATTGCAACTCGAGAGCCCGCCCAAAAAATAGGGTGATGAAATTGCCAGTTGGGAGCTCGCCCAGAGAATAGAGTGAGAAAATTATAAGTCGAAAGCCCGCCTGAAGAATAGGGTGATGAAATTTCAAGTCAAAAGCTCGCTCAAAGGACAGAGTGAGGAAATTACAAGTCAGGAGCCCACCTGAAGAACAGGGTGATGAAATTACAAGTCGATAGCTCATTTGGAGAATAGAGTGAAGAAATTACAACTCGGAAGCCTACCCAAAGAATAGGGTGATGAAATTGCAAGTTGGGAGCTTTCCAATAGAACAGAGTGAGGAAATTGCAAGTCGGTAGCCCACCTAAAGAATAGGGTGATGAAATTACATGTCGGGAGCTTGCCTGGAGAACATAGTGGGAAAATTGCAAGTCAGGAGCCCGCCTGAACAACAGGGTGATGAAATGATAAGTTAGGAGCCCGCCTGAAGAACAGGGTAAGGAAATTGATAATTAGGCAACAAGGTGAAGCAATTGAGAGTCAATAAAGTGAGGAAATTACAAGTCGGGAGCCCCACCTAAAGAACAGATCAGTGAAATTGAAAACCCAAAGATTAAAAATAGCAAGTCAGGAGCCTGCCTGGAGAACAGGATGATAAATTGAATGTTAAGCAACAACGTGAAGAAATTGTAAGTTAGGAGCCCACCTGAAGAATAGGGTGAAGATTTTCAAATTCAGGATCAAGGTTCAGAAGTACCACCGACAGAACATAGTCAATTTGTGAGTTCATCTCCAACATCAAATTTTGTATGAAGAAAGAATCTATTCTCAAGTTCAACCCAAAGAATATCAAATCTTTTGTTAATTTTGAAAGAATCAGAAACTCAAGTCAATAGTCCAGAAGAATCTACATCGATAGAACTTTTGTAATTTCATTTATCTTTTTAACTTAAAATTTTTATTTATGATGTAATGATAGAGTTGCGGACCGAAATCTCGACAGGACCTCACTCGACTCTCCAACTTGATATTGTCCCTCTTTGTCAATCCTAGAACCATATGCGACATGAATCCCACATAACTTGGGATAGTTAAGATGCTCAAAATCAAAACTCGGTTGCCCTCCTTCTTTTTGTTTCCTTCTTTTGAATAATAGTCAGGACAAAATTCTGTCTTGTTGTTTACTTCTTTGTCTGAAAACACTTTGTGTTTACATCCAAAGGGGGCATGATGTAGACACGTAATTTTGTTCCTTAATAATTTATTTTTACGCTTTACTCCTTCTTACCATGCATCCCAACCCCATTTCATAATTTTTCCACAAAATGATAAAATAATAACCAACTTTAAACAAATTTTATCCCTAATTTCTCACATAATCCCAATTTGAACAAACTAACAACCCCTTCCTATCAAATTTTGACATATCACCATCCACCCTCTACCCTCATACACCCCATACCCACCTACCTCTACCCCACCCTAATCTCCACTCACATTTTTCCCACTATATACATACACAGAATACACACAAAAAGAGGGGAATGGTTCCATTAACAGAATAGACCACAATAACAATATATACACAGAGCCATTGTCTTCTTGACATAGACACTCCATTTTTTTATTTTTTTTCACAAGCACACACAACACACACCTGAATTCAACTCATCCTCACCAACATACACCCATATACACCACATAAACCTGACCGAAATATTGGTACACACTCACATATTGTCACACATACAAAAATTGAGAAAGAGAAAGTGGTTGGATACAATGATCGGAAAAAGGCAGGAAAAACCATTTGTTCAGCTCTTTCCGGCGAAGTGTTTTGCCCGAATTACCACCCAATTGCAAAATTAGGTCAACATATTAACCTGAATTGAAGAAAAAATACAGAGATAGAGAGAATCGGAAGAGAGAGGGAACAAGAATTGGCAAAAGAGGCATTTCTCCGGTAAATTTTGCCTGAGAGCCGCCGGAATCGCCACTAGAAACCTCAAAAGCTACGATTTGGCCACTATTCCAACGAAACCCATTGGAAAACAGTACCACCGACTTTATTCCAATTTGAAATTACGTCAAAAGTTTTTCTCTTTCTATTTCAGTTAAATCCCACCAGAAAAATTGATCCAAAGCTTAAAAAATCAAAATGGGTCTATCGAGGTCAGAAATTAGTTTGTGATTGAGGTTCAATCGAGGTATTTTGGACCTCAATTATTAAATCCCACCGACTGTAAGTTTTGAATATAAACAATCCTTTTCGAAACAAATTTTTCTTTTTGTCACTTAATAATAAAACCCTTTCAAACTTGAATTCAATTTTTTTGATTAAAAAAGGGGTGTGACATCCACAATTATTATTTGTTATAATAATAATTCTCACCTACTCGCAACTAGGTATACATTTTTATCCTTTATTAATATAAAATAATAACACCGCTAATAAGGCTCTCCGTACCAATTATACAATTGCTTTTCTTCTAAATCTTAACGTCTGAGAACGACTCTCCACAGCCCCTTGAATTCACATATTTGTGTTATAATAATTTTTATCACGATGTGTACAATAACTTCGCGTAGAAGTATTAAGCTAGGCAGTGATCAAATAAATCATATTTAATCTATTTATTATGCTCATCTTCTGTTGACATGGCTTTAATGAGGACGCACCTTTGCTCTTCTCAAAATATTTACTTGGTAGAGTTGTGCTAACAATATATTATGAACTAATAAAGTAAAGATAAGAATAATAAGCGAGAAAAGAGAGACACTTCTTAAGCTTCGTAACTTAAAAGAAGAATCCCTTTATTTATAGGGGAAAATGACTTTCAAAATTGTTTTAATTTTTCCCCAATAAACCAACAATTAGACATTCACTTAATACAAAATATTTATAGCGGTCTCTTAATTGTTTGGATTCAACAAATTCTTTTTCCTTTGTGCTCAACCTTATGTGTCTCGGCATTTTGTAAAAAAAAAAAAAAAAAAATACTTAAACTACAAATAACGACTCCTGCTATATTTAGAAGTCCTTAATCTTTACCTAAATATTAGGAAACATTAGGTTTTGTGCATGTTTATAATCTATAGCTATAATTTATAATCTATATCTATATCTATGTATAATTTATTATATAATCTATATCTATAATATATTAAAAGTGTGAAGGGCCTTAGAAATATGGTTTGAACTTTTTGTCTTTCATTAAAGTTTTTTGTTTTAGACAAGATCGTCTTTTCATCATTTATTGTAATATTTAAAAATTATTGATTAATTAAATTTATTTATGATAAATTTAGTTAATTAATTTTCATAAAGATTCATATGATTAAGAAAAAGTAGGATTATAATTAACTTTTCCTTCAGCACCCCAAAAAACTATAGTTCTAATATGCAGAATATAGATAACAATCAAAACCTGAATCTATTTTATAATCTATTTATTAGCCTAGTTATCTGCACCCCTTACAAATGGTATAAGAGCACAGTAATTTAAAAAGTACAGAAGTGAGATATAAGTTAGTTAAAATTACATATTTATTAAATTAATTATGAGAAGACCATTTAAAAATAGATAAACTTTTAGAAAAATTAAAGAATCCTTAGTCAGTAATTATTCCGAATATATAAGTCTAAATAAAACAAAAGAAAATCCAGAAAGATTAGCCTATCTAATTACATTAATATCTAGTATTGAAGCAAAATTAATAATCCATTTAAAATCTAGAAGAATGAGACACATACCACCTATTTATGATAAAATTAGATTTAGATATCCACCAAGGTATTATAAATATAATTTAAATGAATAAAGAGCAAAAATACAAAGAATTAAAACAATTTATCTCTGAAAAACGTAAAGAATTAAAAATAAGAAAAGAAAGATTACATTATAATATATTTGCCGGAGTTAGTAAAAATTCAATTAATACACAAAAAGATGAAATATCAAAATTAGAATCACAAATAGATAGTTTAGAATATATATATATCAACATGAACTATTCACAATAAAATGAATAAAGAAGAATTTATAATAGATGAAAAAATATACGAAAATCACGAAGGATCAAAAATAAAAATAGTATTTTCTAATCTAGGAAGAAGATATAAGAAAATAGGAGAACATTTATATCTAATGTTAGAAAAAGAAGAATTAAAATTAGAAGATAAACTAACAGCAATGGTAAGAATAGAAAAAGAAAATGAAGAAATAGATAGAAAAAATGAAATAGAAAAAATTAAACAACAAACTACGGAAGAAATACAAAAAATAAAAGAAACTAAAAATAGTAGAATTGCTGAATTAGAAAAAGAACTACAAATGTTAAAAGATTTGTACGAACAAAGACAAAAAGAAAAGGACGAAAAAGATAAAGAACAAAAATTAATAAACGAGATAAATCAATTTAAAGGAAAGTTAGAAATAAATAATATAGAGGTTGAAGAAACGGATAATTATGATTCAGAAGATAGTGAAATATATACGGAAATATTAACAAACATAAAAGTTTTAGAAATTAATGAAAAACAAAAAAAAATTAATAAAGAAAACTTAGAAAATACTAATACAGAAATAAATACTCTTGATAAAAAAGAAGATGACAATATACTACCTAAAACAACAGAAATAAGAAAACCTATATATTATAAAAATAACTTTAAAAGATATAATGAATATGACAAATGGACACCAAAACAAATAGTTAATAAAAATTATAACTTTTTAGATCTAGACTGTGTAATAGATACAGAAAAAACAATACAATTATGGATAGGATATATGACAAAACAATTATTAGATAATAATATAAACATAACAGATGCACCAGAATATATAAAAAGAACATGTAATAGACTGCAGATATGCAAAAGGAAAAGCTAGCATACCACTAGTAACAAAAAGAATAATTAATAAAGAAATAAATGATATAAAAAGTAAAGGAGATCCAATAAAATATGTACACCTTGGAGGTACAGAAATATTAATAAAAGCTTGTTTTAGAGAAGGAATAGATACACCAATAGAATTATATTTAGCAGATGATAGAATTATAAAACCTATAGAAAAAAGCATAATAACTGTCGTAAAAGAAATTTAATATACCCAAAATTTAAATTTATAGTAAGTGCAAATTATTCAGTAGCAGTAACAGATAGAAATATAAATAAATCACTAGTATTATATTAGAAAATATCAGGAATAGAATTAACCCCAGGAAGTAAAATATTTACAGCAAGATGTAAAAATTTATATGTATTAACAACAAAACATAAAATAACAGGAAAAAATAAGATTAATAAGATACAAATAGATAGCCCATTCGAACAAATTGTAAAAACAATAGACTATAATGATTATAGTTATAGAGACATAGATATAGAAGAAAATTTAGAAATAGTAAATGATAGAATAAGTACAACAAAAAGAATAGCTAATGAAAAACCAGAATCATCAAGCTCATAAAAAAAAACAAGTTATGAAACAAATTCAATGAGTAATCTAAATCAATATTACATAACAGGAAAAATAAATGAAAAAGAATATTTAATACTATTAAACACAGGACAAGAAGAAAATTATAGAGCAAAATGTCTAGTAAAAAATGAAGAAATAAAAACTGATAATGATATATGCCCAGATCTATCGAGAAGTTTAATAAATAGTAAAGATATAGCAGAAAAAGAAATAATAATAGGAGGAATTAGAAAAATAAAAATAGAATTTGAGGCAAAAGAAGAAATACAAAAAGCAGATATAATATTAGGAATAAAATGGTTAGAACAAGTAAAACCATATAATATAGAACATACACAATTAGCCATAACATATAATAAGGAAAGATTATTCTTAAAAAGAGCCTTAACATAAAATGAAACTATGCGTATTAATGAAGATAATAGTAGAAGGATATTACAGTAGATATTATACGCCTATGATAGATACAGGAGCAGAAGCTAATTTATGTAAATATAATTGCTTACCAGAAAGTAAATGGGATAAATTAAAAATACCAATAGTAGTTAAAGGATTTAATAATGAAGGAAGCTTAATTACTTATAAAGCTAGGAATGTAAAAGCACAAATATGAGATAAGATATTGACAATAGAAAAAAATTTATAATTATGAGCTAACGTCAAAAGATATACTTTTAGGAATGCCATTTTTAGATAAACTATACCCACATGTAATAACTAAAAACGATTGGTGGTTTACAACAACATGTAAACAAAAAGTAAGAGCAAAAAGAGTTAATAATAAAATAAGAAAGAAAACTGATTGGAAAAAAGGAAGTGAAAAAATTACACCAAAGTTAGAAAATATAAAAATCACTGAAGATACAATAGAATTAGTAGTATTTTTGATAAATAAAACAGAAATAACTATATTTTCAATAAATAAGATATAAATAGTAAAGAAAAAATTAGAACAATTATATAGTGAAGATCCATTAAAAGGATGAGAAAAAACATAAAACTACCATAAAAATTGAATTAATAGACAAAAATAGTATAATAACCCAAAAACCATTAACATATAATTTTGACGATTTAAAAGAATTTAAAATGCATATAGATGAATTATTAAAAAAATAATATATACAAAAAAATAACAGTAAACATAATAGTCCAGCATTTATAGTAAATAAACATAGTGAACAAAAAAGAGAAAAAAGTAGGATGGTTATTGATTATAGAAATTTAAATGCAAAAACTATAACATATAATTATCTAATACCAAATAAGATATTAAAAATAAGACAGATACAAGGATATAATTATTTTAGCAAATTTGATTGTAAATCAGAATTTTACCATCTAAAGTTAGAAGAAGAATCTAAAGAATTAACCACATTTACGGTACCACAAGGATTTTATGAGTGGAATGTATTATCCTCTGGATATAAAAATGAACCAGGTAGATATCAACATTTTATGGATAATTATTTTAAACAATTACCTAACTGTATAGTAGACATAGATGATATATTATTATATCAAAAACTAAAGAAGAACATATAAAATTATTGGAACAATTTACAGATATAATAGAAAAATCAGGAATAAGTCTAAGTGAAAAGAAAGCCGAAATTATGAAAAATCAGATAGAATTTTTAGGAATACAAATAGATAAGAGTGGAGTAAAAATGCAACAACATATAGTACAAAAAATAATAAATTCGAAAGAAGAATTAGATACAAAAAAGAAATTACAATCATTTTTAGGATTAGTAAACCAAATAAGAGAATATATTCCAAAATTAAAAGAAAACTTAAAACCATTACAGAAAAATTAAAAAAGGATATAGAATATAACTATGATGAAGAAGATAAAAAACAGGTTCAAAAAATAAAATTACTTTGTAAAGAATTATAAAAACTACAATTTCCGGATGAAAATAGAAAATTTATATATATATAGTAGAAACAGATGCCAGTGAATATAGTTACGGAGGAGTACTTAAACATAGATATGAAGCAAAAAAAATAGAACATCATTGTAGATACTACTCAGGTACGTTTAACGAGACAGAAATAAAATGGGAAATAAATATCATTATATAAATGTTTGTTAGCATTTGAGCCATATATTGTATATAACAAATTTATTGTGCGAACAGATAATACACAGGTACGCTGGTGGCTAACAAAGAAAATACAAAATTCAGTTACAACAAAAGAGATTCGGAGACTAGTTTTAAATATATTAAATTTCACATTTATAATAGAAGTAATCAATACTAACAAAAATGTTATTGCAGATTACATATCAAGACAAAGCTACACAGACTGAAATGATAGAAGAAAATACTCTTGAAAAGATACTCAACGCCCTAACTACGCTTTCATTGAAAGTGGACAGTATGGGTACTGAGATAGAAAAGCTAAAGTTAAAGACTAGTGAAGATAAATTGAAGTCTATAGCTATGAATCAACTAACTCAGCAATGCGCAGAGCTATGTCGATCGGAAGACAGTAAAATTTCAGAGCTAGTAGGAGACGTTGGGATAATCCATAAAACCCATAACGTTTATCAATCTACTTCTGTAGGTACAGACAAAGGAGTTAGAAAAAATATGAACCTAAACAAGCTATTTGATAAACCATATACACCAAATACATCAAAAGATCCCATGTTTATACCCCCACAAGTTACTACATACCGAGATAGTCTAAACTAAGACAAAAAGACTTACAATTACACAGCCCGTACATACATAGAAAATATCTACAATGTACAAACCTTTTTAAATAGCAACCCCAAAGCTACAAATATCCGAGAACCAGATACGAACTATATAACCCAAAGATTGACCGGATATAATAAGCTAATTGCTTTACCTAAAACCAAACCAAGCTTAGTCAAAACTTGCTACGAATATGGACTACTTAGTACTGCATATACCACGGACGGAACTGAGATATCCACTATACCAGAAATATATGAAGCATTTATCACCTTTAAAAGAATAACCAAAGGTACCTTGTTTTTTATAAAAATTTGCACGGCACCAGCAGAGATATTATTTGATGAAGTTAAAAAACCTATACAAGTTGTAAAGATAGGAATGACACGAGATATGATTATACCACAAGATATTATTTCACAGCCAGAGATACCTAGAATCGAGATACCAAAATTTTATGCGAACAAAAGGATTATTGGACTATCTACAATTTTGCAAGAGCTAGCAAATACATATTGCAACCAAAATCCTATATGGAGCTACTATTCAAGAAATCATGTATTAATATATTCAAATTCAAAAGAGTTACGAGAAACAGATATGGAGACTATTAGGCAATGGATTATCACGTTGCTTAAACCAGAAACGGAACCTATCGCCAGAGCTATCAGAGAAAAAATTTATTTCGGAAGAACTATTAACCAAATATTGCAAGACTATTGGACATAAATATCCAGATCACAAATGTTCAAAATGTAATGGAGGAGATAATGATGTCCCAGCAGTTCAGCTAGAATAAAAAGATAAGGACGCCAGCTGGAAAGATAAGACCAGAGCAATGATGGATATACAACAGATATGACAAAATAAATGAACGATAAGATATTTAATATATTGTATAAATTTGTATAAGTCTTTAATCTTTTTACGTAAAAGATAAGATAGTAATTAAAAAAGTAGTTGGTAGATTGGTAGCATTTAATGTAAAGTTTGAATTTTTAGCTTTATAGGCTTAGGTAGGCTTTATAGAGTAGAAGACTAAGTCTTTCTTTGTTTGTTTTTTGTGTTTTTATCTTTAGTCATTAAGTTTTTTTTTTTTTGACTTTTTGTAGAAATAAGAAAAACATGTAATGAACACAAATGTAAAGATGTATTCTTTTCTATAAATAAAAGAGAAGAAGGCATTGCAGAGGGTAAGCCTTCTCACATTCAAGCCAAACCTCAGAAATATATACACTGCAAAAATATTTAGCCCAGTTAATTAAATATATACACTGCAATGGAAAAAGCTATGGAGCAACAAACCTCAGAAATATCAAAGCTACCGAAACATGTATATCTATTTATGATTATGAATAGCTAAATTCATAATTCCCGACAATCATGATATGATAAAATAAATTCATATTAGTTACTTTATAGTAGAATTATTCGAAAAATAATATGTTAAGAAGTTTATTAGCAAAGTGGAAACGGAGAAAAATCCCTAAGAACTATGCCATCCTAAAGGTGAAACCAATGAGGCAAGAAGCCGTGGCAGGGAGTAACCAAAGTCGAGGCGCTGTTTAAGGGAAAAAGTATCTGAATTACCATGCTAATAGTGACCGAAGAACATGTTATTTAAGAATAATCTAGTATATAGTAATCTGAGATGACTATATTTTATTATGAACATGGTTGAAGGGGATATTTTGAAAAAAATAATTTTATGATAATAAATGATAATATATCTGATGTCATGGTAGATAAATTTAAGATACTTATTTTGTATGCACTTAGAGATATAAATGTTGCAGATATAAGAAAAATTATATTGGAAAAAGCATTTGGAGAATATTATATGACTAGAGTAAATTATATACCATGTCTATCTAGCTACTTTTATAAATACTTATTATGTTAAAATTACGTAGAATTTTTAAAGATATGCGGAATATGCAGTTACTAGAAAAATAGATAAAAATAAATATAGACAAATACATGGAAAATAAAAAATATATAAAATCTCTTAATAAAAATATGCAAGAACTACTAAGACTAAAACAAATAACTATAAAATATTAATTTTAGAAAATAGCTCATTTAGACTACCTTAAAGTTTTAATCTTATATATACTTAAAGATATAGAAATAATAGATATTAAGAAAATGATATTAGAAGAAGTAATAAACTACGAAATTAAAATTATAAATTCGCTAGAACGGATATACGAAGAAATTTACCCAGAAAGATATTATTCAGACCAAGATTGTGGATGTTAGAAGATATTAGAAAAACTAGAGAAAACCAAGATAATCTAAATAACGAAATTAATTACAGAAACCGAATTAGTAAAATAATGGAAGATCTAAAAGAAAAGTTAATATGGATAGAAAAAACCTTAGAAAATTTAGAAAAAGGCAGATGCGATAGTTTATATAATTTAAAAAACTCACTACGAGAAGAACAACACAAGATAATAAATGACATAGAAAATCTAGAACTAGATATATACTACAGTACAAATAGAATAAATTATTATACAGAAATTTGTAACTCAGCAGTTACTACAGGATAAAATAATAAACTAAATAAATTAATGGATACATCTTACAAAAATTTAAGAAATAACCACTCACAAAAAAGAATAGATTCATTACCTACAATAAATCTATTTTATAATCTATTTATTAGCCTAGTTATCCGCACCCCCCTACAAATATTAGTGTTTTTTTGTGTGTAAGATTTGATTTTAAAAACAAGAAAATATTTTAAATATAGAAACAAAAAAGTAAAATAATTGTACCACATGGTTCAAATTGAAAATTATTTAAATATATTTATAGTAAAAATGTTTTTATTAGAAGTCATAAGAATTAATGACAACTAATAAAAAAAAGGAAAGATTTTAAATATAAAAATAAAAAAGTAAAATAACTGTACCACAAACATGGTTCAAATTGATGTGTATTGCATGACAGACGCAAATGTGATGATATAAAATATATATGTCCGCATTAAAAAATATGTTTATATTTACATTATTATATTAAAGTGTGAAAATATTTGAAAAGTGATTTAAGGTTTTATACTTCATTAAAAATTTCTGTAATAAACAAAATTATTTAATTTTAAATAGTTAAATGTGACTAAACTATTATATTAAAAAGTGTGAAGCATCTTATAAATGTTGTTTGAATTTTTTCACCTTTATTAAAAGTCCTTCTTTAGACAAAATCATTTTATAACTTTTTTTCAAATATGTAAGAGTTAAAAATTAATTAAATTTTATGATAAAATTTTTCCTTATTAGAAGCTATCAGAATTTTAATATTTTTTTCCTAATTTAGGGGTTAAAAATTAATTAAATATATTTGTGGTAAAAATTTTATTATTAAAAGTCATCAAAATTAATGACAACTAATACTTTTTCCATTAGTTCAAGAATTCTAAATCAACTAAATTTAATTTTAAGAAGATTTGAAAAATGTAGAAATAAATATAAAATAATTTGAATAAGAAAAATTTAAGAAGTACCAGATTTTTAAAGTTTTAATATGTAATAATAATATAATCAATGGTTTTGTAAAGATTTGATTTTAAAAATAAGAAAAGATTTTAAATATAAGAGAAAAATAATTATAACACAAATATGATTCAAATTGATGCGTTTCTCTGACTTGATAATAAGGGAAAGAAATACTATATAACAAACACAAAATGAATGATTCATCAATACCTAGGAAATTTTCCAGGAAGTAAATTGTTGAGCTCTTTCAAGATCCAAATGTGCTGGATACCATTTGGTATTTTTTCGCTATCTGTATTAGGGTATCCAGATGACAATGCAGATTTCAAAATTTTTTATTAAATTTCTGTTCTTGAAATCTGATATGATATTCTCATCTTTTGGGTTGCACGTATGGTGATGCTGGGAATAAAGCTGGGAGATGACGTACCATTTTTAAAGGTTAGACAACATTGAAAAAATAATCTTTCTTATTGAGCTTTATGCTATAGGTTGAGTTTGATTTTTTGAATCTATTTTAGGCGCAGTTGAAATCATTTTCACCTAGATATTTCTTTCCATGATTTTTGGATTTTCCAGTGCTCAAAATTGATTATTTAATAGTTTGTATATATGGCAGTTATATATTTGTAGTTTGTAGTTTAACTAAATGAAGTAGTTATGTTATTTGATCTTTCTACTGTCATCACAACAAGTTCTTATTCATTTTATAATGATTTGCCGGTTTATTTGCAGCCAATGATCTCCGGTGCTTTTGTGCCTAAGATGTCGAAGTCGTTGGCAAATGTTGTTGATCCTTTTGAAGTTATTAATTGAATTACACTTGGCGGTCTTCATAAGAAATTAGAGAAGGCAACCTAGATGATAAATAACTTGAGAGGGAAAAAAGGGACTGACAAAGGACTTCCCTAATGGTATTAACGAATGTGGTGCAGCTGCTCTTGGATTTACCGTCTTATACACTGCTCAGATTTGCCATATTTGTGTCATAAGGTTTAATAAGCTATTTCTTTTGACTTTTGTTTGGTTGTTGTTAACTTTCTTTGTCCTTCCAGTCCAATAAGATCAATCTTGATACCACGAGAGTGGTTGGGTATCGTCAATGGTGTAACAATCTGTGGAATTCTTTTAGGTTTGCCATGACTAAACTGGTTGATGATTACACTCCTCCAACAAAAATAATTCCTTGTGAAATGCCTTTTATCTTATGGTGGATTCTCTCAGAACTTAACAAAGACATAGTGAGAACTGTCTCATCCCTGGAATCGTATGGTTTATCCAATGCACAATATCGGAGGTACAATTTTGGTGGAAATATCAGTTATGTGATTTGCTTATAGAAGCAATCAAAGCGTACTTTGGTGTTGATAATCCAGAATTTGTATCTGTGAGAAGATTTGCTCAGGACACCTCATGGCTTTGCTTAGATAGCGGGTTGAGATTTACTCCATCCATTTATATCATTTGTCACCAAAGAATTATGGTCTTTCTGTTAGCGGTGATTATATAAATAAAGAATCTATAGTGATAAGTGATTATTCTTCAACTGAAGAGGTATGATTGGAGCACAAATCTTGAGGTCTAGAACTACCAAATTGACGTTACCTCTGTTGGTGTCTTTAAGTAATTTTTGATTGGATACTCTTCTAATTTGACCCTGGTTAAAGTGTTGTTTCTTTTCCATCTTTCCTGTTTATTTTTCTAGTTTGTTTCTGTGATAATGTAGTGTCCTAATGGTTACTTTGAACTCAAGAAAAGGATATTTCTAAAAGAAAAATTAGAATCATGCATGTACGTTGTTAAACTTCTCATAAACTACCACTTATTGTATGTTCAGGTGGTGCTCTGAGGGTTTGCACTTTTTTTTTTTTTTAAATAGTTATAACCAATCCTTTTTTTTCCCGAAAAGTTTAATGATACTAGAATCTTCCCATAATTTTTGTAATTTTTTTTTAGTTGACAATGGATCGAAGAAAGATGCATCATTATAATTTTCACTTCTTCTAATTTTCGGTTTGTGAAGTTTGTGCATTTGAAAATCATATATGAATGTTGTGTATTGTTGACTGTAGTATTTTTTGTATAAATTGGTCTTAATTATTGGTTGATATGCGGACAAATTAATATGTTGCGAGATCACTTCAAAGGCTACTGCAAAGCTTGCCAGCTTGACATTTGAGTAACATTTGTTGAAGAAGTCTCTCTAAGATCATAATGGGTGAGGATCATTTCCTATGTCTAGCGTAATCAAACTTATTTGTAATCTCCATATAATAATTGTAAGGAGATGGAATACAAAAGAATTTTTCTAGCTGTGATAGCTATTGTTGTAGGGTTCATGTATTCATCCAATTTATATGAATAAAGAACATACAATTGAGGAGATTCTTTTGACAAAACTTTTCTAAAAAAAGTTTCTTATATTTTTTAATCTAGATAGAAATTGAAATGGATGAGAGGGAGATGCACTGTAAAATATTGTGTAAGATATGATTTATTATATTCTTATAAGTCGATTTATAAATATTATTCAGATAATCTTGCATTTTATTCGTTGCCGTATAGTTATTTATAAAATCTTAGTTTTAATAATGTTCATATTATTTTATAAAATAATGTACAACGTAACTTGGTATACACGTGCAACACACGTGTCAGAAAACTAGTTACTTAAATATAAGTGTGAAAGATTTTTAAAAAGTGATTTGAACTTTTATACGTTATTAAAAATCTCCGCAATAGGCAAAATTATTTAATTTAAAATAATTAAACATTAAACGCGTGAGGCACGTGCGATTAAACTAGTATTTACAAAAGAGGCAAAAAGATATGTGGTTTATGAATTCGCATCTTAAGATATATATTTTGTTAGCTTAATTATGATCTATGGTTTACTCATTTGTTAAGATTATACAAAAGTTGAGAAAATTTTGATATTTTATACAAATTATAAGATTTCCATATTTAGCAATACAATAAACAATTTAAGACATTCAAATTGCATGTTCAAATTCAAATCAATATGATTTCAAATTAGTATGTTGAGGGTCCTTAGCGAAATGACATTTGTATTTTTACCATTGAAAATAAGTTTCCCATTAGACTAATATCATAATCCAAAATAAGTACATGATGACACTTGTCACACCCTTCAAACAAGAAAGTCTAACCCAACGCAAAGAACACGAACAGAATGAAATCAAAAGCAAAATCGGAAGAATAGAAGGAATTCCATATATATATATATATATATATATATATATATATATATACGAGACAGAATTCTCATAAATGCATCCCATGTCTGGTTGTCACTAGTACCAGCCTCTAGTACAGATTACGAGTAATACTAATCGTCTAAAGTATCTTAAATATGATAAAAAAAAGGAGATATACAAGTAAGTTTGGAGTCTGCAAGTACTACCTCGATCTCCGCAACATTACTGTTGGAAGAAAAATAATCTATAAGCTGCTACTCGATTCAATTCCTGCACAAGGTGCGGAAAATCATAAAAAGAAAAGAAAAGTAAGGGTGAGTATGAAATCGTATGAACTTATCAAGAATTATCAATAACAACCCCTAATCCAAAGCAATGTCGAGAACCGCTACCTAATTATCCAAGTTTTACCAGCAATCTATAATTCAGTATATATATCACTTTATTCTAATCGAGGTAACCCAGTACAACGGTGAAAAGGCTAACTATAAATGGGCTAAGCCTTTCAATCTAGGTGAGTTAACCCTAGTCATTCTAATGATCAACAATTAAGGGAAGTTATTTACAAAGGAGACTCATTCACACATATAACGGGCTTAATCAATTATAATCAACCGGTATTATGAAATGAAATAGGGAGATTGTATATATAAAAGTGAATAAGTGTCTATCAAAAGGTGCTACACCATTATCCCTCTGATCAATCCACACTCATATCCAACATTTTATAATACCTCAACCTCTCAAATAATATAAGATTATATAAGACAATGCTCAAACACAATATCTCAAACAAGGTTCTATCACGATAATACACTACAATAGTAAATTCTAACACAATACCAAACCATACTAAAAAATGTGAATGCAATGCAAATAGTGCAATGCAATGTAGTGCTGATAATGGGATGATGATGAATATTTAAAAGTTATTACATAACTTTCTTTATGCACCTACCGAGCCTCACTGCTCCCAACGTAGGTCTCATAAAGGCTTCACAATTCATATACTTTTCATAATCTCAAAGCATATCTACGGCTAGTGTTCACAGATCAAGGTTACCACAATATCTCATACACCTCTCCAGCTAATGTTCACGGATCAAGATTATCACAAATCTCATAAAATTATCTCAATCAGTCTTTCTAGTGAGTGACCTTTGGCCAAAGATTTTATCAAAATATTATTTTCTATCAAATGAAAAAAACCTTAATGGTATCAATCTCATGAACATGTCTGAATGATAAGAGATATGCTTACAACTAAAATAACAAGAAAATATGAATCAATTCATTACAAGTATAAATAAGCTTAGAATCAACTCTATATGAAAATATTCTATGATGTATGCCATTGTAGGACACCACTAGTATAAATATTCATGCTTGACATTAATAATATCATTTAATATCCCTCATTCGAGTATCATAAATATAATAAAGGCAATCTAATGCACTAATGAGGTCTATGATGTAAAGTTAATCCTTACTCGGTGACACAATGATAAATGTTACAATTAATTGCACAATCATAACCAACAATATTAACTCAATCTCCCATTAGAGCATCACCACAATATATACTCCAAATCAATAATAATATACACATAAGGCCCCACTCAGGCACATGTTAAAAATAATTTCTCAAGTCAATAATAATGTTCAGATATGCCCTTACATGAGCAACACAAAATTAATAATAATCCTAATAACAATATATCACAAAAATACCAACCCCTAGCTTATCCCATACGATAAGTTTCATCCAATATTACAAGTCCATTTACATTCTAAGTATTCACTAAACCTCAACCATTCCATAACAAGATAAGAATAACCTAACTATCCTCTAGAAAGTTACCAAGTCCAATACAAGCTCATACTATAGGTAATCCCTACCAATTATTCAAGAACACCAAGTTATCTATCTACAATCTATGAAATATTTGCAAGTAGGAAGACTAAATAGGATGGACATTTATCTAAATACAATCTATCAAATGACTCCGGTATCCGCAAAGCTGCTCATCATTTCACCTAAGTAGAACCCTCAATACTAAACTAATAACAAAATACACAAAAAGCATAATACCTTTGAGAAAATTCAAGGTACATCTCAACTTGCCTTAAAAGAAAATCCACAAGCCAAACTCAATTCAAGGCATCAACAGAAAGCCCTATCCCTCAAATCAACATTTAAAGAATCCAATTAAGCCAAGTATGAAATCTATAAATCAAGAAAAGTTCAACAATATTCATACTACCATATAAAACTCCGATCCTAAGATCGAGTAAAAAATGGGCACGTGAGATCTGCTGACGAAATTTCAAAATTGAATTCATCAATGAGGTGCCTCAAAGGACAAGGAATGCATGCTTAAAATTTCAGGACGAACAGAGTCTTGATTGGGGCCCAAATCATCCCCAAGAGATAAAGAAAATAATATATAAAAAAAGAAATTTAATGGAGAATTAGGGCGAAAACTTATGGATTAACGAAGGAAAAAGATCACCTCAAAGTCTCCAACCCAAGCCCCACTTCAAACCAAGGATCTTCTACTTAATTTAAGGCCCCACAAATAAAAACTGATGGTTTTAATCTTAGAACAATGGCTGAAAATGAGGGAAAAAAGATATATAAAAATATTAGCGATGATTGCTTCAGCCGTCAAATGATTGCTTCAGCCGCCATTGCTTAGGCCAACAAGGGATCACTTAAGCTGTTGTCTCTTAAGCCATCAAGAGATCGCTTAAGTGGCTACTGCTTATGCCATCTAGGGGTCGTTTAAGCAGCTATATCTTAAGGCATCAAGGGATCATTAAGCGGCTATCACTTATGCCATCAAGGGGTCTCTTAAGCCATCAAACCAACAACTTAGGCACCGACAATATACCAAGTCTAGAAATTCTTCGAACGAATCCTTGAGATTCATTTGAGACCCCATAAAAATATATCAAATATACTACTAGGATATTTTCGACATTTGAACTCAATGACAATGTTAGATGTTTGAAAAATAATTATTTTTAACAAATTGGTCCTCGGGACCCCTTTTAAGTAAAAATTCACTAGTTTTCAAACAGAGGATCAAAATACACAATAAAAATTTCAAACCCCAATCAATCCTTCTACTAATTCAAATTTGACATTCAGGATCTAATGAAATTGTCAGATTCACCATTGGATGCTCGGATCGCGAATTGTTGAGCAAAGTCAAACTAATCCATTTAAGGATATCTAAAATCACAAACTCATAGAAAACATTTCCAAACACTTAGGAAATATGTCAACCATTTTCCACAACTTGTAAATGAGATAAAGCAACCACAGAGAAGGAAAAAATGATCAAAACATAAAAAAATTTAAGTTTCAATATGAGGGTCATTACAATGAAGGTCCTTAACAAAATGTAGTTATACATTTTATCCTTAAAAATAGATTTTACATAGGATATATAAATTTTACTTTAACTATTTCTAATATTTAGTACTTTAAATTAACTAAATTTTAATTATTAAATCTTTTCTTATTTGGACTACATAAGAAATCCTAATATTTACAATTTCAGGCATTTATAGTGAAATGCTACTATAAAGAATAACTATAACGAGGATGGAAGGTAACATCCATTTTACCATTAATTCTTAAAAGAAAAGGGATAGTTTGGTGCAATAAAGTTTCATGCTAGACGTGGGGTCTGAGGATGGGCAACCATAAGACTTTATTCCATGCAACTTGACCTTACATTTTGTTATATAAATCCCTTATAATATCTTGTTTTATTGATTGATATGAGATACATGCAAAGCATGTACATTATATATCAGAAGGTAAAATCCATTTTACCATCAATTCCGAAAAGAAAAGCGAAGTCTGGTGCAATAAAGTTCTCCGCTATACGTAGGGTCTGAGAATGGGCAACCACAAGTGTCTATTGTACGCAACTTCACCTTACATTTCATAATAAAATTCTTTCTTATAGTATCTTATTTTATTAATTGATATAAGACACACATGCAAAGGACGAAGTTGCATAAAATTGTGTGAGTTCTCTGATGATTATCACATGTTGCATAAAATAATACTTATTTTAGTTGTGCACATTAGCATCAAGTGGACACATGTTTGATATTTTATAGCTTATCCAAGTTAATGCATATAACTATTAAATATAATATATTTTAAATAGTTAACTTATTTGCATACCGAGTGGTTAAAAATACACACAAAAACTCAATAAAGCTTTAGTGACAATACCTAATAGGAATATTTTATCATATGTTCAGATCATTAATTGAAATATATAGTGTTTAAACAAAATTTACTTGCAAATTTAAGACATTATCTATATATTCAAGGATGTCATAAGGAAAAAATTCATAAGTACCACCATTTAGCGGTCGTTTTTGTCATATCTTGGGAGATTTTGTTTTCCGAAATATTGCAAGATTTTTCTTTCAAAACGTAGCAGAACATTATTTTATTCGTGTGCATATGATATCTAATCCTGACTAAAGTAGCACGCTTACAATATGTATTTTTAAAGCAGAAACCAAATGAATGTGTATGTATGTGAAGACATCGATCAATTATATGTGTGACCAACTAGATTCTATATATGTACTGTCAAACTGTAGGCACAATCCGAACCAATTGTTTAGGAACTGCGAATGAAAGATATATAAAATACATCTTTTATGTATGTCATACGTGTCTTAGATTGTGTTGCCGTCCCTATTGAAAAAATGCTGACTATTATGATTTTTTAATAAGTACAAAAATGCATATATCTTACATATTTGTTATAAAAATACACAATATGACTGTATTTTGTAATTTTTTGAAAGTGCCAGTATACAAGAAAATAAGATGACTAAAACCACCATATTAGATAATTTTCTTATTCGGTACATTAGAGATTTGGCATTATTCGGTACATTAGAGATTTGGCATTAATAATAGTACTAATGCTCACTGATGCTTGCTCTGTAAAGTTATCACGATACAAAACTCGAATTATGATGACACCTATCTCATCTCATGACAGATAAATTAAAATCAACACAAATATAATAAAAAAACAACTTAATACGTCAAAAAGGGTTAAATAATAATATTTCTCAAAGGGAAACTCATAATGTATAGGTAATTAAGAAGTCAGAAGGATGAAAACATCCCAAAAGCTCAGAAATGACAAGTCAAGCTTCTTGAAAAGTGAAATACAATCGAAATATCTAGAATACCTCCAATATAATGAAATGATAAAAGAAAGTCAGAAGAAATCTGAAGAAGCCAAAAGGTCACTGTAGCATTCTTTAAGTCTCGAAAGTTCAAAAATCCTTGCACGAAAATTGCCTAAAACCAACACTCTGGAACGACATGTAAAATTAGATCTTGAGCTTAACTCACACCCCAAAAGCTAGCTCAAAGGGAGGAGGTATTGCTCAACCCTTATAAAGAGACCACCCATCTCATTAATAGCTAATGTGGAACTTTTTTCTCCTTCTCCTTCTTTAACACCCCACCTCACGCCCTGGATTGAACATCGGATGCGTGAACAATTTAAAATTCGAGGGCCCAACATTTGGTGAGATGGGCCCTGCTCTAATACCATGTAAACTTAGGTCTTGGACCTAACTCACACCCCAAAAGCTAGTTCAAAGGGAGGAGGATTGCCTAAGCCTTATAAAGAGACCACTCATCTCATTAACTACTAATGTGAGACTTTTTTCTCTTTCTCTTTCTTTAACATGAACGACTCAGTAACTACACATTAAATTCACAAAAATAAACAAGCGTGAGTGCTAATTTACATGTACTCTGTAACATTATTGACCGATCCACATTCAAAGAGATGAAAAGAATCATCTAGTACCAACCATCCAAAGCAACCATAAAAACCCGCATTTAGGAGGGCGTCACCTAGTCTAATAGACAATATCAACATCAAGATAATAGTTCATACTCAAATAACTCATGTTTCACAACTATCTGAGGTAAAACATAAGTATTTAAATCTAGCAGTGAATTTACCACATACCACATAAAGGTCATCCTATAAGATAGATAAGATGTGCATGGTGCATGCTAGATAATCAAGTAACAATAATTTTGATGGGAGTATGGTAAAAGTCTATCATACCAGTGTATATACGATTCTCTATAAGGATAGTTGGGAACCATGAGGGACTCGCAAGGTCCATATACCCCTTATGAATCCTGCTCCTTTGGGCCTTCAGAGGACCTCAATCTGGCTCTTGCTTGAAGGCCATCTAAGAGTAATTCAGTTTGGATCCTGCCCTAAAGCGATTGGAGTGTAATAAAAGAAAATCTTGTGTCACAACTGTTATTATTTAAGTTTAAGTTTCAATCAATTTTGGATCAAGTGCATCAGCTAAAAGTATTTTTATCTTTCAATTAATTTTGAAACAAATGCATTTTGAGTGACAAAGAAAATGAATATGAATTTACAATTGAAACAAATGCATTTTGAGTTACAAATGCATTTACAATTCATTTATTTACGTTTTAGGTTCTTGAAAGAAAGACAATTTTTTGTTCATAAACCTATTAACTATTATTTAATTAATATTCCTTTTACATGAAAACTTTTATCCTATAAATAGCAAGTTCTTTTGTTTGAAAAGACAAACACTCAAAAAACACTTCTCCCCGTGAAAAATATTTGAGAGACATTGGTCAAAAGGTGGAATCACCAATTCAAGAATAGAAGAGCAACATTCTTGAATGCTACTTTTTTTGGGGCTAAGTTGAATCCTGAAGATATTACAATTCAAGCAAACTACTCCTACTCATTCTACGAGGTCACTAGTGCCTTACGTTATGTATCCAAGCCCTACCTATGTCTAAGGTTGAGCACTCTATGTAACTCATGACATGTCCCGACTTCCAAACTAGAAGAAATAATGTCCCTCGATGATCTAGTATTCTAAGTATCCAAGCTCTATGTTATGTTGCTCATGAATAAAAAATCTGTGTCCTAAATAATGATTGGTTCTAAGGAACTATGTTTTCGTATGTTAACGATTCATTTTATATCGAGATTATCCAAAATGATAAAGGTGTCCAAACTCATGACTATTTCAGTTCTGAAAATGAGAAACAATAGCTTTGAGTAGAAGTCCTTGCCTAAATCTTTAACTTCATGAATTCCACACTCATATTATAATACTCATGATGTAAGCTCTCATGTTTCTTATTGTGGTTGTCCTAATAACTCGTGCTATGTTGAGTTTATGCCAGAACGACTCTCTACTTGTGATAAGAACACTTGATATATGAAACACTATGTGATTATACTGTATCTTCAACTCATGTCCCACCTTGAGTATAACAATAAGTATATGTTATAACTGAATAGTGTTAGTTCCTTTCATGATGCTCTTGCTTAGGTCCTTTAATGACCCTCTATAAGCTAGTGTGATGGTGGTTGTGAAAGCATAGAAGTGTGTTAGGTGGGGAGTAGATGTCATTGTAGGTGAAAATTGTGATGTGATTTCTTGAGCTAAGGTTAGAAGAGAAAGGGAATGATGGAGATGAATATTCTTTACGTAAAATAGTTAGAAGGGAAGTATATGGTGAGAATCTTGGTGAAAATGATTGAATTTGCAGGTTTTAGTGGAGATATCCATAAAGTGGGGTGTGGTAGTGGTAGGCTGAAATTTTGTGATTGATGAAAACACAAACTAATGTGCCATGCGGTTAGTATTATTTCAATTAAGACTTGACGTTGTTGGATTATAGTGATGGGGTGAGATGATTTCTTAATGTGATGTAGAGTATAGGGTCCCATAGTTTAAATTAGCACCTCCTTCCTTCGAGTTAGGCTTTAACATAGAAGTATTATACTATGGGACATAAATTCTTATTGTTAGATGTGTTATGAAAGAATTTTAAGTTGGACATTATGAAGTATATTGATTAATGTCCATAAAGTGGGGTGTGGTAGTGGTAGGCTGAAATTTTGTGATTGATGAAAACACAAATTAATGTGCCATGCGGTTAGTAATATTTCAATTAAGAATTGAGGTTGTTGGATTATAGTGATGGGGTGAGATGATTTCTTAATGTGATATAGAGTACAAGGTCCCATAGTTTAAATTAGCACCTCCTTCCTTCAAGTAAGGCTTTAACATAGAAGTATTATAGATGGGACATAAATTCTTATTGTTAGATGTGTTATGAAAGAATTTTAAGTTGGACATTATGAAGTATATTGATTAATGTCCATAAAGTGGGGTGTGGTAGTGGTAGGCTGAAATTTTGTGATTGATGAAAAGACAAACTAATGTTCCATGCGGTTAGTATTATTTCAATTAAGAATTGAGGTTGTTGGATTATAGTGATGGGGTGAGATGATTTCTTAATGTGATATAGAGTACAAGGTCCCATAGTTTAAATTAGCACCTCCTTCCTTCAAGTAAGGCTTTAACATAGAAGTATTATAGATGGGACATAAATTCTTATGGTTAGATGTGTTACGAAAGAATTTGAAGTTGAACATGATGAAGTATGTTGATTAATATTGGGGTATAGACAAGTAGTGTTGATAAGTTTAAGTCTTTTCGTTGTAGCTTTAAGATGGAGAATACTAATATTCATATGTCCTGCGAGAAGTGTATCTCATCTCTTGTACCAATCTTAATCAGGCCGAGGACTCTTAGGAAAAGTTATGCCTTACAATGTTTAGATCATGTGACATAAAACACATGCCAATATCATGTCAATGTTAAGTTTCGTTATCTCATGTTTCATGCTTACCCATTTCCCTAGGGGTTATCATAAAGATCGTGTGGTGACTTTGCATATTTTGTTAAAGAAAAATGTTCAAATAAATATCACGTTCTTTATTCTACACTTTTAGAGCTTTAAGAAATCCCTACCCATCATTTGAGGATGAATGATCCAAGGGGGAGATAATGTAACATCCCGTACTTTTGGGCTAGAATTAAGACCATCGTTCCTATGCGTATAGACCCAAACTAAATGATTCCTTGTTAATATATGTGTGTTGATCAATCTTATAGTATGGGAATACCTTTGAATATGGATTGAGGCCTCAAAAATCCCCTAAGTCTAAGACGAGTATAAAACATTTCTAGAAATTAAGTTTAAGTGGACGTTCAAACTGGGGTCAACTTCCATCGGCCATAACCTTTTGTATATAATGAATTAGAGGGCCTACTATATATTAAATGAAAGGTCTTTGAAGTATCTTTCCAACGATACTAGTTTGGCCTAAATCCAATAACTGAGCGAAAAGTAATAACTTTGCAAAGTGGAGTGCATCACCTAATAAATCGTCTAAGTTCACTGGAATGGTTATGCCATAAGTTAGACACCGCCCAACCTAGATTAGGAAATAGGTTAGGCACACAACCTAACTTAGGTGATGGGCAATGAGAAGCCCAGCCTAGATTATGCGATGGGAAATACGACGCATACCTTATGTCCCAACAACATAAATTCATCATTTTAAGTCATTTTAAGGGCAATTAAGTCCTTTTATATTCCAAAATCGTCTCCAATTATCCTTAAACAAATTTAGACTTATTATTAACATCTAAACTCTCCTAAGATCCCTAGTTCATCCTTCAAGAACACAAAGGAGAAAACAACTAGGGTTTGAGCAATTAAGCTTAACGGTCCAATCGTTTTGAAACTTCTTTACGAATTCTTCAAAACTAAGGTATGTGGGGATATGTGTATTTGAATGCGTTTAATGTAATTTTGATGATAAGAACTCTCATGTGACTTGATAAATCTTTGGTGGCCATATATATTATTTTTAAATAAGAAGGGTTGTGGAATGATGTGATGTAAATGATTTGCAAGTCGGGGTATGACGATACTCCTTTGTGAATTACCCTTAAAAGAACAAGAAAAGAATGTTATGAGTGAGATGCATGTATTTCTATAATTAATTTTGAAACTGGGTTAGTACGAGTTAGGTGGTTACTTGAAGAAAGCCCGAGTCAGAAAACTCTAAGCTGGAAATCGTTGTTTGACGACACAGGACCTTGGCACCTGCTCTGTGATCTTTTGTGCCTAATATTTTGTCATACCAATTTAGGAATATGATTTGGAGCCCTGTTTTGTGATCTTGCGCCCATCCACGATATGTTATTGTTATTTTGGGCTTTGGCACCCTGCTTTATGATCTTGCATGCCCTCCACTCACTAGTCCTCCAATATTGGAGGCAACTTAGATCTGGTAGTCAGTAAGAACTATGAAATTGAAGGGTGTACCACCTAGATCAACTGTGTTGGGGGAAATTGAACCACATAGGGTGAAAATGTTGTTAAAACTTAAATATCTTTCCCATGTATTTTCGAATGATTTCTTCAATACTATTTTTACAAAGTCTCTCACCTATATTGTATAAAAATTATTTTATTTTTGGATTTGCTCTGCATACCAGTACAATTGTATTGACTCCTTACCTTCCAGGGTCTGAGGCTCAGTCTAGAGGTCCTGCTAAGCCATAGAGTTTTCAGAAAAAAGTCAAGTGTGCAGTGGTGAGCCTTGTTTATAGCGGAAGGCCTATGTCTTTCAGACTTTGTCATTTATTTTTGGTTTAGGTACACTGGGGACCTTGTTTCCATTTCAAACCGTTGTTATTTTCGTATGTAGTAGAGATTTTGCAGACTGATTCAGTTGTTGTCTAGATGTTGTTGGATTTCTTTCTTTATTATCCAATTAAACTCAGAGTATGACCATGGTTCCATCATGACTTATTTTTTGCAGTTTTCTTTATTGCATGAATGTTGTGCTTGATTACCAGAAAGAGAAGGGAATACGGGCCTTCGTGGTTTGGGAAGCTCGTTATGGCCAAGGCCCCAGTTTGGGTCATGAAAAACTTGGTATCAATGCACGGTTCATAGTCCCAGAGTTTCTGCGAAATCACATCTGGTAGAGTCTTGTTTATGAGTGTGTAGTGCACCACACTTATAAGCAGGAGGGTACGAGGCATTTAAGATTGTCTCAATTTTTTCATATTTTAGTTCGTTCTATGGAGTCAAAATATTCATCTTTCATACTCTAGTTCATTCTATGGTGTCGCCTAGATGAAAGTAAAGTTACCCAAAATCCTACTCTAAAGTTCTCAGATATGTCTCGTTGTTGAGGTGATTCAAGTGCAGGAGTCTAGAATCTAAATAGTTGGTCCTTTCTGTTTGAGTCATAAAAGATTATGAAATTGCATATGGACTTGAGGGGAGTCCATGAGTGCTATAAAGTGTATTGATTAAAGCTTATACCTTTATCTACATCAATCATGCGTTTGAACCAGAGGTGTGAAGTGTATTCTATCTCTTTCAAGATTCTTAATGCAAATGTCCTGCATAAGGGAAATGATGTGTAGTAGAATGTTGGAACTATATTTCCACCCAATTAGTAGTATATATTAAAGTGTCATTGATGATAGGCGAATCTACGCGCCTATATCAATATATTTTGCCCATATTTTAGCCTAGTTTTGAGAACTAATTATCTATTTCATGCACTTTTAGTCCTTTTTTCTGTAAATGAGCTAACAAACATGATTAGGAAAGTTTCAGGTATAAATGATGCAAAATACAGCAATTTATGGCTTACTTGACGCAAAAGAAAGCTCACGAACGAGATGGAAAGGAGCTGGACGCCTAAAGGACCAAATCTGCTGCATGGAAAATCTGTCCCGGGCTAAAACAACATTTCTGAAGACTTTGGGGACCTACAGACACAAAGCTGGATTTTTACCAAGATACATTAACCTAGTATAATTAGGTTATGTGTTTTATTATTCTATTTGGATTATGATATTGTAACCTTACCCTAGTACATTTGGGTCAAGGATTTCATTAGTATATTAGGATTTGGTTATTTATTTCATTAGCTTAGTAGGAGTAGGATAGGAGTATTATAAATACCCTATCATGCTAGAGATTTTTATTCATTCATAGATACATCAATCTTCAGACAATTAATTCTTCACTTAATTCAACAATTAATTTCCTTCCATCCCTCTCATCTTCCACTACAAACATTCAACTCTTAAATTCCACAACAAGAGAATCGTTACTTGCTACGGAATCACCAAAACCACACGCCAAACACCTACTATTCACGCCATCCACCATGCAAAACGTGATATCCTTCGCATTCATGGGTAACTAAACCTCTTAGTTGGGGTTATGGAAGCCGAATGAGTTACTATCTATTGCTATGAGCTTGTGAGTTCAAGACACGTATATTGCTTATATCATTATTCTCTTCATCTTAAATCTACATTCTTTGCGGTTACAAACACAAGAACACGCCATTCTAACATCTAACCTGTTCGAGAGAAAGGTTACTTGTCTAGAAAAGAAGACGCATAGAATAACGCCAGTCTAACATTTAACTTGTTCGAGAGAAAGGTTATTTGTCTGGAAAAGAGATAATGTCAAGGTAGTAGGACACCCTTTCCTATTAAAAAGCTAGTGCCGTAACTGGACTAACCTCTTGGAGAATTCGTACCGCTAGACACACTTTAAGCTCGAGAGAGTTAAAGTGAAATAGTCCTTGTTTAGGTCGAGAGACGCTTGGATTTACCATCGACTACAATTCTCTAGAAGTAATTACATGTCAAGACTCTACACACTCATAGCCAATAGAGACGTATACCTCAGAAGGTGGACATAACCCCAACGCTTCAATTCTCATTGTTTACAACCAACGTGACAATTTTTTCTCTTTTTACTTTATTATTTTCAGCTTTTATTTCATTACTTTGGTTACTTATTACAATCCCCCCTTCTTACGAGACTTGCACCAAAAGTCTATTAATTTTGCTTACTTGTTGACCAAGCTATTCCCAGTGGGATCGATACCCAACCCAGGTTGGGTTCTATATTTGCTAACGACCGCTTTACACTCCTACGAGAGCTGTAGATTGAGCGTTATCAAAAATTGGCGCCGTTGCCGGGGAATACGAGTGTCAATCAAGTTCGTGATAATTACTAGACCCTTTGGTCAAAGATTCTCGTACTTTTACGTTTAGTTTTTGTTTTTGTTTACTGCAGGTTTTTCTTTTAGTGCATGCCCCATACTAGAAGTTCTGGTCAACCGTTATTACCAATCAATCCTGAACCGCAACGAATTAGAAGAATGGAAGCACAAGCTGAAATCGACAGGATGGCTGCTCAACACGAGCAAGCAAGATTAGCTGCTCTTTCCGCTGCTCAAGTCCAACAACAAAACATTGATAATCCTGGACGAGCAACAAATCCTGACGATAAAGATTTAGGAGATGACGAGTTGATAAACCCAAGGCATGGCGCTGAAGTTGCAACACCTGCCAATCGAAGAGGTCGACAAGCTCGGTACAGATATGATCGCCAACCTTTGCAACCAGCTTTCGACGATGATGATGATGATCTTGATGGTGCCGGAGCCACTGGAGCTATAATTCCACCACCATTAGCGCCCGGAGCCAAATTCAATATCACAAGCACCATGATTCAGTTATTGCAACTCAAGGGATTATTTGGTGGACTAGCAGGCGATGATCCGAATACGCACCTCATCAACTTTATTTCTACATGCAAGTCATTCGACAATCCTGGAGTTGGACAGAATGCAATTCGATTACGTCTATTTCCATTGTCTCTGTCTGGGGAGGCAACTATATGGTTGAGTGGGCTGACTCCTGATTCTATTACTCATTGGAGGCAATTGAAAGACGCTTTCCTAGAAAGATTCTTTCCGCCATCCAAAAAAGCACAATTGAGAGATGAAATCAGCAACTTTCGTCAGCTTCCCTCTGAAGCTCTCCACGAAACATGGGAGAGGTTCAAGACGAAGCTAATGCGATGCCCAAACCATCATATGACCAATGTCCACTTAATGGAGATATTATACAGAGCTTTGAATTCGGTGACTAAGCCAGTGGTTGATAATGCGGCTGGAGGATCTTTTATGGACCTTACCTTTGGTCAAGCAAGCAATATGCTAGATCGTATGACGAAACAAAGTAGAGCTTGGCATACCAGGGATTCTGAGGTAGCAAGCCCCACTTTATCTATTGGCATGACTGCAGACCAACGAAGAAGAGAAGAAGAACGTGAGCAAGACATGGCGCACATGAAAACACAATTGGATCTTCTAACAAAGTACTTATTATCAGGGAAGACCGAAAATGTGAAAGCTGTAGCACAAAAAGGAAGAGACAAATCTGATTCGGAAGAGGAGGACAACTACTTGAACAATCAGGGGGGTTTCCGAGGGAATACCCAAGGAAACCAAGGTCGGAACTATTATGACAAATCTGGAGGTAAAGACCAAGGTAGTTGGAAGAAAAATAATGAAAATAGTGATTTGTACGTTCCCCCTGGTAGACGTGATACCACCACATCTAATTCTATGGAAGACATGATGGCTAAGTTATTGAAAAGAGTGGAAGCGACGAGCGTGGGAGTTAAGGAGGTGATTGACGATTTGGCCTCCATGAAGCAATTAGTTGATTCTCATTCCACTTCTATCAAGCAAATAGAGCAGCAATTAAGCCAACTTTCAGCAGCATTCAATCAAAGAAAGGCTGGCACCTTACCGAGCGATACTGTGCAAAACCCAAGGAATGATGGGTCATGCATGGCCATCACTAAGAGGAGTGGTAAGGTGCTGGAAACTTCAACAGGCAAGCAAGTAGTTGACGGAACAGCAGACATGGACGCCACTCCTAGTGACACCACTAGAGAAGACGCCGCAATATCTACTTCCAACGTCAAGGACGTTTTACCTAGTGACGTGCAGCCTGAAAAAAATAAACGGAAGCAAGAGGAGAAGAAAGCCATGGAGAGAACACTTCCATACCCACCACCACCTTTTCCACAAAGATTGAAGAAGGTGGCCGATGACACTAAGTTCAGCAAATTTATGACCATGTTGAAGCAGCTGACTATTAATGTCCCATTGGTAGAGGCACTTTAACAAATGCCTGGGTATGCGAAGTTTATGAAAGATCTTTTGACTAAAAAGAGGGCAGCAAGTTATGAGCTGAAAGATGATGTCCATCATTATAGCGCAATTGCTACCCGATCCATAGTTCAGAAGAAGGCCGACCCCGGAGCTTTCACGATTCCTTGCACCGTCGGATCTTTAGACTTTGCTAAAGCATTATGTGACTTAGGAGCCAGCATCAACTTGATGCCATTATCAATCTACAAGAAGTTGGGGTTAGGAGATCCTACACCAACTAATATGAGGCTTGTTATGGCGGATAGGTCGGTAAAACGACCAGTTGGTATTCTATGCGATGTCTTGGTGAAGGTATCTTCATTTATTTTTCCGGCAGACTTTGTCATCTTGGATTGTGAAGCAGATTCAGAGGTTCCCATAATCTTGGGATGCCCCTTCCTTGCTACGGGAAGTGTGCTCATAGATTTGAGAGCTAATGAGCTTTCATTCCGAATAAATGATGAAGTGGTGCGCTTTGATGTTTGCAAATCAATGAAGCAACCTAAAGATCTAAGTGTATTTTCTGTGGCTGATGTTGTCGTTGATAATGAGGATGAGTTACTTGCTGAAGAGCAAATTCTTGATGATCCTTTGGAGGTTTTGCTCATGGAAGAAGAGAATGATGATGCTGAAATTTCTGAAGATGATATTTGTGCTCTATCGGGATTAGGAGCATATCGCTATACTCCTAAGAAGCTGGATCTTGATCTCAAGAATCGACCCACACCACCAACTAAGCCATCTATTGAAGAACCACCCACGTTAGAATTGAAGGAGCTGCCAAGCCATTTGAAGTACGCATTCTTAGGAAGCGGAAACACTCTTCCAGTCATAGTGGCAGCCGATTTAGGTGAGCAACAAGTTGCAGCTCTTATTGTAATCTTACGCAAGTATATTAGAGCTATTGGATGGACCATTGCGGATATCATTGGTATTCCACCGGGGATTTGCACTCATAAAATTCAGCTTCAAGAAAAGTGCACACCCACCATTGAACATCAAAGACGTCTAAACCCACCAATGCAAGAAGTGGTGAAGAAGGAGATTATCAAGTGGTTAGACGCTGGAGTTGTGTATCCTATTTCTGACAGTACATGGGTAAGCCCAGTACAATGTGTTCCCAAGAAAGGAGGTATGACGGTGGTTGCGAATGCAAAGAATGAGCTTATTCCACTCAGGCCCATTACTGGATGGAGAGTATGCATGGACTACCGCAAGCTGAATTCTTGGACTCACAAGGATCACTTCCCCATGCCATTTATGGACCAAATGCTAGATCGATTTGCGGGGAAAGGATGGTTTTGCTTTCTTGATGGTTATTCGGGTTATAATCAGATTTGTATTGCCCCCGAAGACCAAGAGAAGACAACGTTTACATGCCCATATGGTACTTTTGCCTTCAAACGCATGCCATTTGGGTTGTGCAACGCACCAGCCACTTTTCAACGTTGTATGATGTCTATTTTCTCTGATATGGTAGAAGACACTTTGGAGGTATTTATGGACCACTTTTCAGTTGTTGGTGAGTCTTTCGAAGCATGTTTGGTGAACTTGAGCATGGCATTACAAAGATGTGTAGAGTTCAACCTTGTGCTGAATTGGGAGAAGTGCCACTTCATGGTAAAAGAAGGAATTGTTCTAGGGCACAAAATCTCCGAAAGAGGAATAGAGGTTGATCGCGCCAAAATAGAGGTAATTGAGAAGCTACCACCTCCAATTTCGGTGAAGGGAGTTCGTAGTTTTCTTGGCCATGCTGGGTTTTATCGTAGATTCATCAAAGACTTCTCCAAAATTTCTAGTCCATTGTGCAAGCTATTGGAGAAAGATGCGAAGTTTGACTTTAATGATGATTGCTTAAAGGCATTCAAATGCCTTAAAGAAAAACTCATTGAAGCCCCTATCATGGTAGCACCAGATTGGACGCTCCCGTTTGAAATCATGTGTGATGCTAGTGGTGTAGCCGTTGGTGCTGTTCTTGGACAGAGAAAGGAGAAATTATTTCATCCTATCTACTATGCGAGTAAGGTCCTCAATGAAGCCCAAAGGAACTACACTGTCACTGAACAAGATCTCCTAGCAGTTGTGTATGCATTCGAGAAGTTCCGTGCCTATCTATTGGGTACCAAAGTGATCGTTCATACAGACCATGCAGCTCTTAGATATCTAATGACAAAGAAGGATGCAAAACCAAGGCTGATTAGATGGGTATTGCTGCTGCAAGAGTTTGATTTCGAAGTCAAAGATAGAAGAGGTTGCGAGAACCAAGTGGCTGATCACCTATCTAGACTTGAGAATGAGTATGTGGCGCAACCAGAAAATCAGATTGACGATGCATTCCCTGACGAGGAGATACTAGCGACAACAATGGAGAACTTACCATGGTATGCCGACTTTGCAAATTTCGTAGTGAGTAATGTGTTACCTTCCAATTTATCTTACCACCATAGGAGGAAGTTTATGCATGATGTTCAGCACTACTATTGGGATGAGCCTTATTTGTTTCGAAGATGCGCGGATGGTATCATTCGACGATGTATATCCCATGAAGAAGTGCCTACTATATTGGAAGCATGCCACACTTCGCAAGTCGGAGGACATCATGCAGGGAATCGAACGGCAAGGAAAGTCTTGCAAAGTGGTTATTATTGGCCTACAATATTCAGAGATGCACACGACTATGTGAGAAGGTGTGACCAATGCCAACGTCAAGGTGCTATTTCAAAACACCATGAAATGCCCATGTCCAAAATTCTGGAGGTAGAACTCTTTGATGTGTGGGGTATTGATTTCATGGGACCATTCGTGAATTCGTTTGGAATGAAGTACATCTTGGTTGCTGTGGATTATGTGTCGAAATGGGTTGAAGCTGTAGCATTGGCCGATAACGAAGGAAAGCGTGTTGTAGCGTTTTTAAAGAAGAATATCTTCTCTCGCTTTGGAGTGCCTCGTACTATCATAAGTGATGGAGGATCTCACTTTTGCAACAAGCTATTCAAATTTGTATTGGCCAAGTATGGAGTCAAACAACACAAGGTAGCTACGCCTTATCATCCTCAAACTAGTGGACAAGTAGAGGTTTCCAATCGTGAGATCAAGCAAATCCTTGCCAAGACGGTCAATGCGAATCGGAAGGATTGGTCTCGAAAGCTAGATGATGCACTATGGGCGTATAGGACTGCATTCAAGACACCCATTGGCATGTCACCTTATCAGCTAGTTTACGGGAAGGCTTGTCATCTACCCATCGAGCTTGAACACAAGGCATTGTGGGCATTGAAGCACTTGAATCTGAATTGGGATGATGTGAAGAACCTGAGGTTGGAGCAGCTGAACGAACTAGATGAATTCCGTCTCCATGCATATGAAAGATCAGATTTATACAAGGAGCGGATGAAGAAGTATCATGATCAGCGAATTGTTCGACGAAACTTCCAAAAAGGTGACATGGTACTACTCTTTAATTCCAGATTCAAGCTCTTCCCAGGTAAGTTAAAATCAAAGTGGTCTGGTCCATTTAAAGTCACCCAAGTCTACTCATCTGGGGTAGTCGAATCGGAAAATAATGAGGGTGTTATCTTCAAAGTGAATGGCCAACGTGTTAAACCATATATCGGTCCTCTTGACTCGATAAATGACATGGCCATCACTTATCTCGACGAAGTCTAAGTACTCGAGATTACTACGTCGAGCCACGACAATAAAAAAGGCGCTAGATGGGAGGCAACCCATCGTTTTATTGTTTTATCATTTTGTCGTTTTATCGTTTTATCGTTTCGTCGTTTTAGTTTTTTTTCTTTTTGATAAATGAAAATCCAAAAATAAGAGTCGTGCCACGACCAAAACTAAGGCGCTTGGTGGGAGGCAACCCATCGTACTAATCGTTTTCATTGTGTTTTGAGCAAATATAGGTGCAAGAAGTATGCAACGAGGAGATTGATTTCAATTGACGATTTGGTCGCATTGTATGGTAAAGTCGATAAGTTAGGAATGGTGATGCATAAGGCTATGAATTGAGCCTTTCTCACGTCATAATAGGCCTCGAGAAAGGCTAGGCCTTGGTAAAAATAGGCCACGAACGATGCACAACCTATTCTATAGCCTAAGGACTCGGAATCTAGTGTGCTATACACTATGCGCCGCCTATTCCTAGGTGTGCTTTTGACTATGCGCCGCCTATGCTATGGCATTTGAGATACTGAGACCAAATGCCATAGACTATGCGGCGCATATGTATATAAATGCCATAGGATATGCGGCGCATATGTCCCATTATGTCATGGACAATGCGCCGCATATGTAAGTGATATGCCGAGGGATATGCGCCGCATATGTGGTGATTTTGTCCCCAAATCCGATTGTAAATGGGTCATAACCCGACCCATACTCCTCCTATATAAAGGGGACTTGTTTTTATGTCACAAACACATTAGAAGCAACCCTATTGGCGCCACATATCATCCCAAATCCTCTCAAATTTTTCTTCCTTTGTTCTTCCAATCCACAACAACTTCTCCACAATCTTCAAGCAAGTAAGTGCTCTCTTATTCTTCATCTATTTATCGTAAGTACTACGTTGCTATGCTTATTATAATTTGCTAAATCATAAGAAATTGGTGGTGATGTTCATGTGATTGGATAATTGTTGCAAAATCGTGTGATTGAATGTATACGTATGGAATTCTTGACTTGTTTCCGACTTGAATTTTGTTTCAATGGCATTGTTATGATACTTGCTGAACATATGTGGCTATGAATATTACTTGAGAGAGTGGTTTGGATGCTTGCATGATTAACCATCCCGGCCATCGGGATAAGGTTATAGTGACTATCGACTTAGGAGGTGGTGTTTGTTGTTCAAATAGCAATTCCATGTGGTAACCCCTATGTTGAAGTGTTGCTATATACACCATGAAAGTCATCCAAATGCCTGCACATAAGTGATGTAATGCTGATTTTTTTGTCGGAATACAATCCTAAGACGTATGTCGACGAAGTCTGAGTACTCGACCACTTTCACTTCACTGATTTGTGCTAACAAGATTAAGTGTGGGGTGGTACCCCTAGTGCTTGCATGTAGATTGTATAAAGTGAGATTGTGCTGCAACTAACATTATTTCTAGTCTCAGGTACAATGGCACCCAAAGCAAAGCAAGGCAAGGAGAAGGCTACCACGACCCGAAAGGATAAAAAGAGAAGCCGAAAAGACCAAGGAGAATCATCTTCAGCACACCTACCACGCAGAATGTTCGGGATCAAATGGGTTCTTGAGGAAGAAGCCAAGGCATGGTACAGCAGCAACAAAGAAAAGAAATATGTGCACGTTTACTTAATCAACAAGGAGACCTTAGCAAAGAAGGAGCCGCAAATGTTGGCTAAAATTATGGCTTTGAAGCTGGATTTCATCTTCCGTGACATGGGAGAGTGCAATCTTGACTTGACAAGAGAGTTTTATGCCAACTGGTCGCCAAACAAAACAGGCAACGAAGTCAAAATTCGGGGCCAAGTGTTACAGCTTACAGCGGATTGGATCAACTCGTTTCTGGGCCTACCTTCGGTCGACACCGCACCATACAAAGAGCTGTACAGCAGGCCTCCTTACAGAGCAATAAGACACATGCTTTGTGGAAGCAGATCAATGGCAAGATGGGGCAGACATAAGGAAACAGGCCGTCACAACACATTCCCCTATGCTCCACTAAATAGGGAAGCAAGAATCTGGATGCGCATTGTCAACTCATGCCTTATTCCTGGGACGCAATACACCAAGATATCGAGAGATAGAGTGTGTTTGGTTTATGCATTGATGACGAATGTCCCTATCAACTTCGGGGCAATCATTCGATCTACCATGAGAAAAGCCAGACTCCACCGAAGGTCCCATTTCACATTCGGCAATTTGTTGACAGCAATGTTGCGGAAGGAGGATATAGAAGAGGAACCAGCTGACCACAAACTCCCACATAACCCAAAGAAGGTTGACCTCACCAAGGTCAAAGATGCTGAAACAACGCATGGAGTCAACCTTACCACTGCGGAGGGACATGCTCGTGATGAGAGTTTCTTCCGTCATCTCTATGGCATGACGAGATTCACTATGATGAGTGGGGGATATATTCCAACTGCTGAAGAGCTCCAACAGCTGGACCACGACTACCCTATGAACAGACATGCCCGGGAGATGTGTGGAGTGGGCGTATATTTTAAGGAACCTCTTGATGATGACGTGCCAACTGATGATGATAGACGTTTGCCTGATTCTGATGCTGAGGAGAACTCTGACGATGACTCTTATGATGATTCTGACGAAGGGGGTATGACCCCCGACATTGATGAGGAGTCCGACTAATCAGGTTCTTCGACTTTATTTTCCACTGAGGGCAGTGTCTAGTCTAAGTGTGGGGTGGCAGAATCTGCATGCTATACTTCTTTGTTTGCACCGATGTTTGTATGTTTGCTTGTTTTACTTCGTTTTGGTCCATTTTTTTTGTTTTTTTCGTTTGACGTTTTTTTAGTTTTTAGGAGTAAAATTTTTCTAGCTACGCATGAAATTATTTTTATAGGCAGCATGAAAATAGAACAAGAGTATGTGCTACAATTGTGACTATTGAGACATTTAGGCTCTAGCTGTGACTCATTATGTGATAGTGTGTGATTCAATTCCTTCACTTGTTGGGACGAGAGTCTATATTACTACCAATCAAGTCGACCATGTGCCTTGTGTGTGTGAGATAATAGTATATTCTATGTATGTGGCTGATGCTAGAACTTGCCCCGTATGTATGCAAAGCGAAAATAAGGAATGTAAGTTTAGGATATGATTTAGGCATTTCTTTGGCAACCTATACATGTTTACCTTCAGTTTTTCCTACCCATGTAAATCATCCTAGTTAAACCCTTTTGAGCCTTTAGCCTATTTCTTTGACAACCTTGTATGTAAGCCTAATCCATTTTTTTCAAGACCGTAATTTGATCCAAATTCCTAAGTGCTTTAAAGTGAAAAAGTCATGTGACAACATAAGAGGAAATTGGGTGAGTATGATGCTTTAAATTGTAATGGTTCTTGAATATGTTATGAAAAAGAAAGGGCTATCATAAGAGGTATGTTGTGAAAAGAAAAAGGACAAGAAAGCTGAAAAGTGAGTTGTGCTTAAAATTGAAAAACAACAGATGATAACAAGGGTGGAAAAATAAAATAAAGAAAGGTTGAAAGAAAAAAGTGTCAATGATACAATGTGATGTATTAAAGTGCTTAGGAACCTAGTCACTATTCTTGGCCAAAATAGTCCTACCCGTCCCTTAGCTTACGTTACAACCATCAAAAGACCTACTTGATCCTAATCTTAACATTCCGACATTTAGTGGAGTACTACATTAAGGGCAAGCCTATGGTTATCAGTTGCTACATATGAATTCTTTGCGAGAGTGAGAGCAAGGATATTTTGATACCCATGTTTGAAAAAAATATGCTATATTTGTGAGTGATTATGGGTACTATATTGTGAGACACACATGGTTGATGAGTTTTGGATAGTTGTATATGATTCTATGTACCTTAACATTTGCATGCGAGTTGATCACCATCACGAGTCTATGCTTGAGGTTAAATTGTTTCTACTTAATCGGAAAGCTACTCTTTGTTGCTAATTGTTGTGCTTGTCTTGAAGGATGTTTTGTGTTGTTGCTGTAAAAACCTTAAGTCGATGCTTAGAAGGACATGATATGTTCGAGGACGAACAAAGCTCTAAGTGTGGGGTGTTCATGATAGGCGAATCTACGCGCCTATATCAATATATTTTGCCCATATTTTAGCCTAGTTTTGAGAACTAATTATCTATTTTATGCACTTTTAGTCCTTTTTTTTGTAAATGAGCTAACAAACATGATTAGGAAAGTTTCAGGTATAAATGATGCAAAATACAGCAATTTATGGCTTACTTGACGCAAAAGAAAGCTCACGAACGAGATGGAAAGGAGCTGGACGCCTAAAGGACCAAATCTGCTGCATGGAAAATCTGTCCCGGGCTAAAACAACATTTCTGAAGACTTTGGGGACCTACAGACACAAAGCTGGATTTTTACCAAGATACATTAACCTAGTATAATTAGGTTATGTGTTTTATTATTCTATTTGGATTATGATATTGTAACCTTACCCTAGTACATTTGGGTCAAGGATTTCATTAGTATATTAGGATTTGGTTATTTATTTCATTAGCTTAGTAGGAGTAGGATAGGAGTATTATAAATACCCTATCATGCTAGAGATTTTTATTCATTCATAGATATATCAATCTTCAGACAATTAATTCTTCACTTAATTCAACAATTAATTTCCTTCCATCCCTCTCATCTTCCACCACAAACATTCAACTCTTAAATTCCACAACAAGAGAATCGTTACTTGCTACGGAATCACCAAAACCACACGCCAAACACCTACTATTCACGCCATCCACCATGCAAAACGTGATATCCTTCGCATTTATGGGTAACTAAACCTCTTAGTTGGGGTTATGGAAGCCGAATGAGTTACTATCTATTGCTATGAGCTTGTGAGTTCAAGACACGTATATTGCTTATATCATTATTCTCTTCATCTTAAATCTACATTCTTTGCGGTTACAAACACAAGAACACGCCATTCTAACATCTAACCTGTTCGAGAGAAAGGTTACTTGTCTAGAAAAGAAGACGCATAGAATAACGCCAGTCTAACATTTAACTTGTTCGAGAGAAAGGTTATTTGTCTGGAAAAGAGATAATGTCAAGGTAGTAGGACACCCTTTCCTATTAAAAAGCTAGTGCCGTAACTGGACTAACCTCTTGGAGAATTCGTACCGCTAGACACATTTTAAGCTCGAGAGAGTTAAAGTGAAATAGTCCTTGTTTAGGTTGAGAGACGCTTGGATTTACCATCGACTACAATTCTCTAGAAGCAATTGCATGTCAAGACTCTACACACTCATAGCCAATAGAGACGTATACCTCAGAAGGTGGACATAACCCCAACGCTTCAATTCTCATTGTTTACAACCAACGTGACAATCTTTCTCTTTTTACTTTATTATTTTCAGCTTTTATTTCATTACTTTGGTTACTTATTACAATCCCCCCGTCTTACGAGACTTGCACCAAAAGTCTATTAATTTTGCTTACTTGTTGACCAAGCTATTCCCTGTGGGATCGATACCCAACCCAGGTTGGGTTCTATATTTGCTAACGACCGCTTTACACTCCTACGAGAGCTGTAGATTGAGCGTTATCAGTCATGACCTATTGGTAATAAGATTGGACCAAGATGTTGGTGATATGAAGTCACAAGGTTAACAGTGAGAGTGAGGGTGACTTTTGTGTATATAAATATTTTTAGTTGAATAACCGTTGATTGAGGGATGATATGCCATTTTATAGTGATAAAATAATGTGGTAGTAATATTTGTATATTATAAGGTATTTGATAGAGGAAGTGTTCGGCTGTGATCATTATCTATTCAAAACTAGGGGAAAAGCCTAGAGTAGATAGTCATGGTGGTTATAAAAACCTCTTATAGGATGTGAATGGAAATGGTTAGATTAGCTAATAAGTTATAATTATAGATTCATTGTTGTATATGGATTTTGAAATGAGTCTAAATGTATTCTTGGTCAAGTAAGTATGAGGTAAGAAAGTAGAATATCTAGATAACATCGGGTTGGGTTATGTTATATGATTAGAACCGAATATCCCTATTATGACTTTAGCCCCCTTTTTTTTATCTTCTTAATTTTGGTAGTCATAAACTGGTACTTCATGTGAGAAGGTATGTAGTGGATTTATCTAATACCCCAAAGTTTCTTAACTAATTTCGTCTCAAGAATGTCAAGTATTATCTTCTAAATTGAATGATGTTTTTTCCATGGGGATTTTTTAAGATTTTCACTTTTTATTGTGTGTAAAATTCAATAAGCTTTCCATCGATACAAAATTTGCCTAAATCCAACAAATGAGTAAGAAGTTATGGAAATTTAAAGTTTTAGTCGTAAAACACCGTCATCTCAGTCAGTGGCCCAAAATGATATTTTTCAATTTCCAGTAAGACTCCATAATTTCACCGTGTTGTAGAGGGCTACCAAATCCTAATTTTTAAAATCCAGTGAAGCTCCGTGATGACCTCGCATCTCACCGTCATTCAATTTCCTAGTTTTCAAATTCCAATGACACGACGCGATAACACAGCGTCGTACCAGGGGTCTTGGTCGGGAAAATTTTTACAAAATTTAAAATAAGCGTCCAGGATTAAATGGGTCTTTTCCCATGATTTTAGATCAGCCTTAAACACGAAATTTAACCCTACATGACCTAAGGATATCATTATTCACACTATTTTCCCCCAATTTCTTCATACACTCTCAAAGTGAAGAGACCCTAATCTTAAAAATTCAAGGGCAAGGATCAAGAATCTCTCCAAAGATCTTTATGGAGTTACATTATAAGGTATGTTATTTCTTGATTCATGGGTCTGTTTCACCCATGAAGCTCAAGAATCTCTTTTCAAACTCCAAGATTTGTATATTTATGAATGTTCATGATTTGATTGAATTGAAAAATTGATGTTCATGTTGTTGGTTGGTTTCATTCCATGTTATAGACTATTTATTTATAAGAGTTGATTCTAATATGTGATGATTTACATGATATTCATGATAAACCCTTCAATTTACAAGTTGGTTTATGTATCTATGAATATTAGATGTGTTGATAATTGTATAACCAAAGCATGCACCCCATATGTTTGATAAATGTCTATGTGAAAGAAAAGTGCCACACTAGTATGATAATATGAAATCTCCATTCATGTACAAGTTATGTATGTCAAGTGTTTGATGAAATGCTTTAGCCAATGGATTATGTATTGTTGATATTGGTCCTGTATTCATGGAAGTCATACTTTATCAGTTTCCTTCTATCGAGTCCTAAGGGTAGTTGTATCCGAAAAATATAGTTGTGTGCCTGGAGTCAGTGACATGTTTCATGATATCCTCAGTCAAGCCATGATCCATAGAACTCAGTCAGTCATGTGAATCAAGGAAGCTCAATAATTCAGTAATCTCAATAGTATTCCGTTAGTTAATGGAAATCCATGAAATTTGTGTTAGTTAATCGTGTTCAGTGTCTATTCAGATGAGGGTAGGAATTAGCACCAAATGAACCCAAGGATGGGAGCACACACTGTCAGATGAGGGTATGATTCTTAGAAGTCATCCTTGCATTCTAGAACTATGTAGTCAACATAGGTTGAGACATCAACACTATCAGATAAGGATTGATGAGGTGGATCAACACTATCAGATAAGGATTGATGAGGTGGATAAACACTATCAGATGAGGGTAACTCATAGCTTGTCCTTACCGGTGGTGCAATATTGACACCCTTACAATTGGGGTTATAGACTAGACCCCAACTCAGCTATAATGCATTATTTGGTCCATGTAGGTTAGATGACTACTTTCCACAATCTTAGTCTCAGTTTTAGTAATAGATCTCAGATAGTTCTACAACATTCAGAACTGTCAAATATAGTCAACTCATAATAGTATAGAACTCAGATGGTTCCATCAAAACCTAGACTGTCAGATACAGTCGCTCAGTATCAGTTATTTCAGTTATACAATTATCAGTATCTTATGATATCAGTACTCAGGTTCTGTAATCATGTTATCAAGAACTCAGTTACAGTTATTATGTATTAATACTTGCATTCTCACGTTCATTTTATATAGTCAGTTAGTTCAGTTCATGCATATGTATCCTTTGCATTCAGCCTACCTCACATACATACCAGTACATTCAAATATACTGGCACATTTGCGCTATGGTATTTTATACCATTGGTTCAGAAGCATAACCTCCAGAGCATTAGTAGCCACCAGATTTAATAGTGAGTCCTCATCATTCAAGGATGATATTATGAGTTATTTCACTAATTCAATTTAGATTTCAGTAGATGGAGTTAGTTGGGGACATGTCCTATCAACTTCTTATTCTGACAGTTAGAGTCTGTTCAGACTATCATTTTCAGACAATTTATTTCAATTATTTTGGGTATTTCATGCCCCAGCCAAATGTTATGGTTTATAAGTTACATTCCATTTTTGAACCTTATGGACTTTTAGCCTTTATTTTTGTATTATACAATATATTTTGTAGTGTTCAAGTACAGATATTAGTTATGGGTTAGCTTGTGGTCCTTCAGAGTCATGAGCACCGTATAGCATTCTGGGTACTAGATTCGGGGAATTTCAAACTTGGTATCAGAGCCTAAGGTTCAATAGAGTCCTAGGAAGTCTGAAAGCCGCATCTAGTAGAGTCTTGTATATGGGTGTGTTGCACGCCAAATTTATGTGCAGGAGGCTATGAGATATTTTAGGAACAATTTCTCTTTTTTCAGTATCCATGTCGTGCCAGTGAGCATGAGCTCAAAAGTCAACTTTCAGTCTAATCCAGTTCTCCCTTTCTTCTACAGAACATGCCTCCCAAAAGAAGAAATGAGAATCAGCTAGCCCCTCAACCCGAATATTCTTTGGGCGAATATATTTCTCATGTAGTGTTTGGAGATGCATTCACTACTCTTGCTTAGTCAGTTATTACTTAGAATGAATAACCAGCTATCGTTCTGGCCAACCCAGTGGCCAATTCAGCTGCAGCTAGGATTCGAGACTTTACCCGAATGAATCCTCCATTCTTTTTTAGGTCTAAGTCATATGAGGACCCTCAGGAATTCATTGATAAGGTTTAGAAGGTTACAGACATCATGGGGTTTACTTTGAGTGAGAGTAATGAGCTAGCTAAATATCAGTTGCAGGATGTTGCTCACACTTGGTACAAACAGTAAAAGTCAAAGAGGTCAGTTGATGCAAGACTTATTGAGTGGGAGGAGTTTGCCAATACATTCTCAGATAGATTCTTTCCCTAAGAGCTGAAAGAGGCCAAGGTGTTAGAATTTATCAACCTCAGGCAGGGAAACATGGCAATGAAAAAGTATTCTCTTAAGTTTACTCAATTAGCTAGATATGCCCCTCATGTGGTTGCAGACAACAGGGTTAAGATAAGTAAGTTTATTTTTGGGGTGAATGATAGTGTGGTCAACGAGTGTAGGTCTGTAATGTTGAATAGTGACATGGACATAGACAGGCTTATGACTCATGGTCAACAGATAGAAGACCAGAATATTAAGATAAGGGAGAAGTAGAATAAGAGATCAAGGACAAGTAGTTTCAACTTTGCTCAGCCCAAATCAGAAGGAGGAAATTGTTCTCAATTTCGTCCTAAGTCATCAGTTCCATCTCCTTCTTCATTTAGTGATCCAGCTCCTAAGTTCAGGGATAGTAATAGATATAGGGTGCTAGGCTCTAAGTATTAGGACAGCGTCAATAATGCCCGAACTATTCCCCTTTTTCAAACTTGTAAGAACTACAAGGGTGCTTGTAGTGCTGGTAGTGATGTCTACTTCGGATGTGGCAAGCCAGGCCACAGAGTTAGAGATTATCCCCAGTCAGGGTATCAGGGTCAGCATAAACATTTCTTAGCCCAGTTTGATAGCCCAAATCAGTAGGGTGCCACTTCCAGTGCTACTAGTAGGCAACACCCAAATCGACTTTATGCCCTCCAGTCCAGGAAAGATCAAAACAATTCTCCTGGTGTAGTTACTGGTATGTAACAGATCTTTCATGTCCATATTTACACTTTGCTAGATCTAGGAGCTTTTTGTCTTTTGTTAATCCTTACATAGTAGGTAATTTCAAAGTTAGTCCCAAAATTCTAGAAGATCCCTTTTCAGTGTCTACCCAGTGGGTAAAACCATCATAGCCCGATGGGTAGATAAGAACTGCCCGATTATGATATTTCAGAAAGTCACCTCAGTTGACTTAGTCAAATTAGATATGACTAATTTTGATGTCATTCTTGGCATGGATTGGCTTTATTCCTATTATGCCATAGTCGACTGCAGAAATAGGATAGTCCAGTTCTAGTTTCCAAATGAAACTGTCCTAGAGTGGAGAGGTAGTACTTTAGATTTTAGAGGTCAGCTTCTTTTCTATATTTGGGCATGGAAAATGATATCTAAGGGATGTGTCTATCGTCTTTTTTGAGTTAAGGACTCTAGTTCTAAAACGCCCAATCTTGAATCAGTCCCAGTAGTGAGTGAATATTCAGATGTCTTTCCCGAAGATTTTCTAGGAATTCCTCCCGAAAAGGAAATAAACTTTGTCATTAATCTTCTGCCAGATACTCAGCCTATATCGATTCTACCATACAGAATGGCACCAGCAGAACTCAAAGAACTGAAAGAGCAGTTGAAAGATCTCTTAGATAAGGGGTTCATCAGGCCAGTGTGTCCCCGTGGGGTGTACCAGTTTTATTCGTCCGAAAAAAAGATGGCTCTCTCTGGCTATCATTAGCTCATAGTCAGGGAATGTGACATTCCAAAAATAACTTTTTGAACTCGGTATGGTCACTTTGAATTCCTAGTCATGTCCTTTGGTCTTAGCAATGCCCCTGCAACTTTCATGGACTTGATGAATCGTGTGTTCAAGCAGTACTTGGACATGTTATTCATAGTCTTCATTGATTATATTCTTGTCTATTCCCATAGTGAATGTGATCATGAAAACTATCTTAGAATTGAACTTCAAACTCTCAGATCCCATCAGTTGTTCACCAAATTCCGTAAGTGCGAATTTTGGCTAAGGTTAGTAGCATTTCTTGGTCATATCATTTCCGGTGATGGAATTGGAGTAGATTCTTAAAAGACCAAAGCAGTAAGAAATTGGCCTCGCCCTGTCTTTCTATCAGATATCAAGAGTTTCTTGGGTTTGGCTGGCTACTACAGACGGTTTGTTGAGGGATTTTATTCTATTGCATCCCCTATTTCCAGATAGACTCAGAAGAAAGTCAAATTTCAGTGATCACATCCTTGCAAGAAGAGTTTTCAGGAGTTGAAGACTCGACTCACCTCAACTCTCGTTTTGGCTCTTCCAGAAGGTTCAGATGGTTTGGTAGTGTATTGTTATACATCTAGAGTAGGTTTGAGTTGTGTCCTTATACAACATGGTAAGGTCATAGCCTATGTCTCTAGACAACTTAAACCCCATGAGAAAAAATATCCTACTCATGATCTTGAGTTAGCAGCTATAGTATTTGAATTAAAGATTTGGAGGAATTAACTTTACGGAGTTCATGTAGATGTGTTAACAGATCATAAGATCCTTTAGTATGTATTTTCTCAGAAATATCTCAATCTTCATCAGAGAAGGTGGTTAGAGCTCTTGAAATATTATGACATGAGTGTCCTTTATCATCCAGGAAAGGCCAATATAGTGGCCGAGGCTCTCAGTAGACTGTCTATGGGTAGTGTTGTTCATGTTGAGGAAAGTAAGAAGAGGTTAGATCATGAAGTTCATCAGCTTACCAGACTAGGTGTTCGCTTAGTCGATACAAAAGAGGGTGATATATGGGTTCAGAGTGGTTCAGAATCATCTCTAGTTTTTGAGGTAAAGGAAAAGAAAGATAGATATCCTATTCTAGTCAAGTTGAAATAGTCAATCAGGATAAAAAATAGAGGTTTTATCCCAAGGGAAAGATGGTGTTCTACACTGTCAGGGTCATCTGTATGATCCTGGAGTAGACGAATTAAGGCAGTGAATTCTTGTAGAAGCACATGGTGCGAGCTACTCTATTCATACAGGGGCCATAAAGATGGAGTGGGATGAAGAGAAAGGTTATGGAGTTTGTGGATAAGTACTCTATATATCAGCAGGTTAAGATAGAGCATTAGAAGCCTAGTGGGTCCATGCAGGAGTTCAGTATTTCTACTTGGAAGTGGGAAAAAGTGAACATGGAATTCATGATGGGTTTGCCTTATAATCGTCATCAACATGATTAAGTTTGGGTCATTATAGATAGGATGACCAATCAGCTCATTTTCTTCCAGTTCATACCTCTTATTAAGCCGCGGATTATACCAAACTTTATATCTGAGAGTTGGTTAAATTGCATGGTGTTCCATTATCTATTATCTCAGGCAGAGGCACCCAGTTTACCTCTCACTTTTGGAAAGTGTTACAAAAGGGGATTGGTACCTAAGTTCATCTCAGTATATACTTCCATCCTCAGATAGATGGTCAAGAAAAAAGGACCATTCAAACTTTAGAAGCTAGACTGCGAGCGTGTGAAATTGATTTCAAGGGTAGATGGGATGACCACTTGCCTTTGATTGAGTTTTCATACAATAATAACTATAATTCCAGTATTAAAATAGCTCCATCGAAGCTCTCTATTGTAGGAGGTATAGATCTCCAGTCGGTTGGTTTGAAGTTTGTGAGGCCTCAGTTATAAGGCATGACTTTGTATTCATTGCCTTACAAAAGTCCAGTTGATCAGAGAAAGATTCCTTTTAGAAAGTGTTCCAAAAGGCGAATGGTACCCAAGTTCATCTCATTACAGCCTTCCATCCTTAGATAGATGGTCAAGAAGAAAGGACCATTCAAACTTTAGAATCTATGTTGCGAGCGTGTGCAATTGATTTCAAGGGTAGTTGGGATGCCCACTTTCCTTTGATTGATTTTTTATATAACAACTATCATTCCAGTATTAAAATGGCCCCATCAAAGATCTCTATGGTAGGAGGTGCAGATCTCCAGTCGGTTGGTTCAAAGTTAGTGAGGCCTCAGTTACAGGGCCTGACTTAGTATTCGATGCCTTAGAAAAAGTCCAGTTGATCAGAGAAAGACTCTGGGATGCTTAGAGCCGATAGAAGTCTTATGCAGATGTGTGCAGAAAGGATCTCAAGTTCGAGATTGTTGACTATATTTATCTAAAAATATGTTCCAAGAAGGGAGTGAAGACATTCAGAAAAAAGGGAAAGCTCAGTCCCCGATATATCGGTCCCTTCAAAATTCTCAGTCACTTCGGCAAAGTAGCTTACGAGCTTGAATTACTTTCTGATCTAGCCTCCGTTTATCCAGTATTCCATGTCTGTTTCCTCAAGAAGTACATAGGTTACCCAACAGTTGTAGTCCCTATTTAGAGTATAGATGTTTAGAACAACCTCTTTTATAAAGAGATTTCGGTCAAAATTCTTGACTATCAGACTTGCAGACTGAGGAACAAATAAGTCTCTCTAGTCAAAATTCTTTGGCGGAATTAGTCCGTTGAGGGAGCTACTTGGGAAGAAAAATAAGACATACATACTAAGTATCATCAGCTTTTCCCGGCTAACTCAGATCAAGATCAAGGTAACAGTTTTCCCTAAGCTTTTCAGTTTTCATGTCCTGATTTCAGTTACAAAATTGGGATCAATTTCAAGTTTAGAATTCTATTATAAACTTGGTAATAAGTACCATTGCTTATTCAATCATATGTTAATGCATCAGATTAGTCATGTGTTCATACATCAGACATGCATTCTCCAAGTGGGAAACTCAGTTATCAAAAATCTCAGTCATGTGTTCATGAGTTAGTTAAGACGTGAAATCATGCATCAGATATGTATGCTCAGTATAAATCTCAGAAATGTCATTCATGTTTCACTTGTTCATCATTAGTATATACTTCAACTCATCATTTCTCCCATCTCAGTCAGTCGCATTCAAGGACGAATGTTACCAAGGGTGAGATATTGTAATACCCCAAAGATTCCTAACTAATTTTGTCCCAAGAATGTCAAGTATTGGTTCTAAATTGAATGATGTTTATTCCATGGGGAATTTTCAAGATTTTCACCTTTTTTGTGTATAATTCAATAAGCTTTCCATCGATACCAGATTCGCCTAAATTTGACAACCGATTAAGAAGTTATGGCATTTAAAGTTTTAGTTGTAAAATACCGTCATCTCAGTCAGTGGCGTGTTGCGCCATAAGATAAAATGACATTTGTCAGTTTCTAGTAAGACTCCACGATTTCACCATGTCGCGGAGGGCTCTCAAATCCCAATTGTCAAAATCCAGTGAAGCTTCGTGATGACCCCACGTCACGCCATTCTCCAATTTCTCAGTTGTCAAATTTCAGTGACACGGCACGATAGCACCCCGTCGCACCAGGGGTTCAGGTCGAGAAATTTTTTACAAAATTTAAAAGATGCGTCTAGGGTTAAATGGGTTTTTTTCCCATTATTTTAGTTCAGCCTTAAACACGAAGTTTAACCCTACATGACCTAAGGATATCATTATTCACTCTATTTTTTCCCAATTTCTTAATACACTCTCAAAGCCAAGAAACCCTAATCTTAAAAATTCAAGGGCAAGGATCAAGAATCTCTCCAAGGATCTTTATGGAGTTATATTCTAAGGTATGTCATGTGTTGATTCATGGGTGTCTTTCACCCATGAAGCTCAAGAATCTCTTTTCAAAATCCAAGATTTGTATATTTATGAATGTTCATGATTTGATTGAAAAGAAAAATTGATGTTGATGTTGTTGGTTGGTTTCGTTCCATGTTATAGACTATTTATTTACAAGAATTGATTCTAATATGTGATGATTTTCACGATATTCATGATAAACCCTTCAATTTACAAGTTGGTTTATGTATCTATGAATATTAGATGTGTTGATAATTGTATAACCAAAGCATGCTCCCCATATGTTTGATTAAATGCCTATGTGAAGGAAAAGTACCAAACTAGTATGATGATATGAAATCCCCATTCATGTACAAGTTATGTATGCCAAGTGTTTGATGAAATTCCTTAGCCAATGGATTATGTATTGTTGATGTTGGTCCCGTATTCAAGAAAGTCATCCTTTGTCAGTTTCTTTCTATCGAGTCCTAGGGGTACTCGTACTAAAAACTTATAGCTGTGTGCCTAGAGTCAGTGGCATGATTCACGATATCCTCAGTCAAGCCATGATCCATAGAACTCAGTCAGTTATGTGACTCAAGGAAGCTTAGTAATTCAGTAATCTCAATAGAATTTTGTCAGTTAACGAAACTCCATGAATTCAGTGTAGTCCCATTCAATTAATCATGTTCAGTGTCTATTCAGATAGGTGTAGGAATTATCACCGAGTGAACCCAAGGATGGAAACACACACTGTTAGATTAGTGTGTGATTCTGAGAAGTCATCCTTGCATTCCAGAATTATGTAGCCAGCATAAGTTGAGATATGAAAACTATCAGATGAGTGTTGATGAGGTGGATAAACAATGTCAGATGAGGGTCCCACCATTCTCTTTTGGGGAAACTATCAGATGACGGTTACTCATAACTTGTCCTTACCGGTGGCGCGGTATTGACACCCTTCCAATTGGGGTTACAAATTGGACCCTAACTCAGCTATTATGCTTTATTTGGGGCATGTCGGTTACATGACTACTTCCCACAGTCTTAGTGTTAGTTTAAGTAATAGAACTCAGATAGTTATACGCAACTGTAATTTCTCAAGAAAACATGCAGAAAATCATGCCCTTTGACTCTTCATTCATGGGTAATATCAAGATAATCCATTCAATAATAATGGGTGAAAAACTCCAATTCAATTTCATGTAAAACCTCATAGATTTCAGGAAAATCATGATGTAAATAAGCCTTTTGAGAACAAAGGTGAAAGGGTTATCCTTGTTCAAAACCCCACATACCTTAGATTAGGATATTGAATGAACAAGTTTCCTCTAAAATTACTCTTCTTACTCTTGGGAGAGGGTTCTTGAAGTCTTTGAACTTGGGAGATTCAATTCTCAACTCACTAGCACAATCTTTGGTGAGTTCTTAGATTTCTTGGGGAAGAATTCTTGCTTTGATATGATTTAGAGGAGAAAAACCTAGCCCTTAAGTGTTAGAGATGAGAAAATGAGTCCATCTGGTTCATCTAGAATATATATAAAGATTTAAAGGAGTAGTAAGGACCAAAATGCCCTTTTAAAAATGAGTTAAAAATTATTGATCGGGGTCTGCAACGGTCGAAATGATGGTCCGTGGATGTTTGACGGTCCGCTAGATCATCCATCGCTTGAGGGACAAAAATGGAACACAATACCTTTATGCCACAGTTGGAACGATGGTCCGTCGAAATTTTGACGGTCCACCAGATCGTCCGTCGCCCGAGGGCCAAGATGAGGCCATACTACCTTCACTTGATGGTTACCGTGATGGTCCATCTAATTTTTGGCAGTTCACCATTTTAGTCGTCACACAATATCTAGAAAAAGGAGGCACTGCCTTGGTTTGACGGGAAGATCAATGGTCCGTCGGATCGACCGTCAAACCAGGGCGATTCCGTCAATGCTTAGGAAAACGGCAATAACTTCTCACCCCGATACCAGATTTTGATGAAATTGTTATCATTGGAAAGCTAACTCAATTTCCCACACCATAGGAGCTCATTTTTTAGAAAATTCCACAAGGTTCAAACAGTAATCAATTAAGGAATCCTTTCTCAATCTCTTAGGGATAGAATTACACTTTATTTCACACACATCCAAGGTTCAAACTATAAGGGAATTTTGCAGGGTCTTACAATATCTCCCTCTTGAGAACATTCATCCTCGAATGTCGCTAGGTAGGATAGGGTACAGGAAAAATAGAGTATACATAGTTGAAACAACTACTAAATGGTTCCAGATTTTTCTAAACTCATGTCCACTCCGGATATTGCAAGAACTCATACAAGGATAGATGCATATATAAACTTTAGATAAGAAGGGATGAATTAAAGAAGAATAGTACCTTTGAATTGATCTAAACTCGCGGCAAAGAGGTGTGGGTTTTTGGCTAACATGTCTATTTCTACCTCCCAAGTAGCACCCTAAACAGACTGCTTCTGCCATAAAACCCTGACCAAGGGAACTTCTTTGTTCCTGAGTCTACCTATCTGAAAATGTAGGATCTCTATGGAAATATCATCGAAGGAAAGACTACCTTGAATATTGACACTCTCTGAAGGATCAACCATAATAGAATCACCAATATGCTTCTTAAGCATGGACACATGAAAGAGAGAGTGAACGGTGGACAACTCTGAGGGCAACTCAAACTCATATGCTACCATGCCAACATGGCTCAAGACTCTATACAGGCCAACATAACAAGGATACAGCTTCCCCATTTTACCAAATCTTTTTACCCCTTTCATCGGCAGAATCTTCAAGTACACCCAATCACCCACCTCAAACTCAAGATCTCTCCTCCTCACATCGGCATAAGAATTTTGTCGACTTTGATCCATCTACAACCTTTCTTTAATCAACTTAAATTTCTCCATAGCTTCAAACACTACATCAGGTCTAATGGCAGCTACCTCACCCACTCCAAACCAACCCACGAGCGATCTACTCCTCCTACCATACAAGGCCTCAAATGGTACCATCTCAATGCTCGCATAGAAACTATTATTATAGGCAAACTTAATCAATTGCAAATGCTCATCCCAACTACCTTTGAAATCAAGAGCACACACCCTAAACATATCCTCCAGGGTCCGAATGGTCCTCTCAGCCTGACCATCTGTCTGCGGGTCAAATGTGAAACTCCAGAGAACTTGGGTACCAAGACCCTACTGAAATGCCTTCCAAAATGGAGAAGTAAACTGAGTACCGCTATCCAAAATCATAAACAAGGGGACTCCATACAGCCTGACCAATACCCAAATGTACAATCTAGCATAATCCTCAGTCGTATAAGAAGTATACACGGGCAAGAAATGTGCAGAGTTTGTCAACCTATCCACAACAACCCAAATAGAGTCATGATGATGATGGAAAAAAGGCAATCTGGTCACGAAGTCCATATTCACCTCTTCCCACTCCAAGTGGGTATACTAAACTTTTTCATCACATCACTAGGTCTTTGGTGCTCTATCTTAACCTGTTGGCACGTTGCACACCTTGCTACAAACTCAACAATGTCCTTCTTTATACCGTTCCACCAATAGATTTCTCGCAAGTCGCGGTACATCTTGGTAGTGCAGGGATGAATGGAATAACGCATGCCATGTGGTTCAGCCAAAACCCTCTGCCTCAAATTATCAAAACATAGGACACACAACCTACCATGCAATATCAACACACCATATCCCCCCTGGGATCAAACCTCGACCTCCTTCAGTTTGACCAAACTAGGATCCCTATCCTGCTTCTCCTTCACTTTTGAGACTAAAGAGGATTCAGAACTACTCTGCACCAACATACTCCCCTCCGCTAGATCATAAAACCTAACTCCCAACCTGGCTAAACAATGAATATTATGAGCCAACTCTCTCTTACCTTCCCTTATATGCACAATACTACCTATGGACAATCTGCTAAGGGCGTCCGCCACTACATTGGCCTTACTCGTGTGATACAACACACTCATGTCATAATCTTTCAATAACTCCAACCACCTTCTCTACCTAAGATTCAACTCCTTCTAGGTGAACACATACTATAGGCTCTTATGATCAGTAAACATGTCCATATGGACACCATAAAGATTGTGTCTCCAAAATTTCAAAGCAAAGACCATAGTAGCTAGCTCAAGGTCATGGGTCGGGTAATTCTTTTTATGCAGTTTCAACTATCTAGAGGCATTGGCTATAACCTTACCTCTCTCCATTAACAAACATCCCAAACCAACTCCAGAGGCATTACAATATACCACAAAACCATTAGAACTATCAGACAAAGTCAACATAGGGGCTGAAGTGAGCCGAGTCTTCAGCTACTGAAAAATCTTCTCACAAGATTCAGACTGCCAGGATTTAACATTCTTTTGGGTCAATCGGGTCATAGGATACGCAAAGGAATAAAAACTCTCAATAAAATGATGGTAATAGCCAGCTAGACCCAAGAAACTCCAAATATCAGATGAGGAGGTAGGTTTAGGCCAATTTCTAACAGCTTCGGTCTTTTGGGGATCAACTCTAATACTCTCGGCTGAAACAACATGGCCAAGAAAGGCTACAGACCTTAGCCAAGAGTCACACTTACTAAATTTGGCAAATAACTCATGGTCTCTAATAGTTTGTAAGAAAATTCTAAGGTGCTGTGCATGGTCATTATCATCACGAGAGTACACAAGGATGTCATCTATGAAGACAATGACGAGCATATCAAGATATTGCTTGAACACTTAATTCATAAGTTCCATGAAAGCAACTGGGGAATTAGTTAGACTGAAGGACATGACTTGGAACTCAAAGTGACCATAGTGGGTTCGGAAGGCTGTCTTTGGAATTTCACACTTCCTAACCTTAAGTTGATGATAGCCGTATCTAAGGTCTATCTTGGAAAAATAACTTGCACCTTGCAACTGATCAAATAGGTCATCAATTCTTGGAAGAGGATACCTATTTTGGATTGTGACCTTGTTCAGTTGACGGTAGTCAATACACATACACAAGGATCTATTCTTCTTTCGCATGAATAAAATAGGTGTGCCCCAAGAAGAAATGTTGGGCCTAATGAAACCTTTATCTATAAGATCTTTGAGTTGCTTTTTCAGCCCCTTGAGCTCAGTAGGTGCCATATGGTATGGGGGATAAAAATAGGCCGAGTGTCGGAAAGAAGATCAACTCTGAACTCTATCTCTCTATTGAGAGTTACCCTTGGGAGATCTTTCAAAAAGATATCTGGGATATCATTAATAACATTGACTGACTAAATAGTTAGAGTTTTGGACTGAGTGTATTTGACTCTAACTAGGTGATAGATGCAACCTTTGCATATTAGATTTCTAGCTTTAATGCAAGAGACCCAATGAATTTTGGGAGATACCGAACTCCCAGACCACTCAAACAAAGGTTTTCCTGGAAACTAAAATTTAACTACATAAGTACGACAATTTATAGATGCATAGCAAGAATGAAGCCAATCTATATCCAGAATAAGGTCAAAATCTACCATGTCTAACTCTATCAAGTCCATAAGTATGACGCTATAAATCATAGTGACTAGGCAATCTCTATACACTTGTTACCAACAACTGGCTCTCCGACTGGTGTAGAAACTAGGAAAGGCTCAGGAATTCTTTTGGGACCCCTGTTGAAATTCACAGCCATAAATAGGGTCACATAAGAGAGATTTGACCCGGGGTCCAACAACACATAAATATCAAGATAAAAGAATCAAAGCAGAGTCGTCCTGCTCCTGATGGGATGGCAAAGCATAAAATCTATTTTGGCGCTGAATGCCAGTAGTGCTAGAAGAAATGCCCTGAATAGGGACAGAATGAGGTACATGAGCTGGTGCACTAATAGCCTATGCCGTAGGTCGAGCATCTCTATTTCCTTATTTGGTATGGGGGTAATGTCTAAGTCAGTAGCCCTATTTTCTACAACCAAAACAACCCCTCGCATCACCAAAACACTCCCCAGGATGATTCCTACCATATTTACCACAAGGAGGATGACGGGGACGGTTACCAACATTATTCTGCTATCCAGAAATGAAAGGCCTACCTCCTTGCTCTGTCCTACCTCTAGGTGCAGGAGCGATAGCTGATGAAGGCACTAGAGTAGATGGATGTCTCTGAAACTGAGGCCGGTTCCCTTCATAGAACCTAGGCTGGCTAAAATCATGCTGATCGGATCTTGCCTTCTTGATACCCCTCATTTTTTTTCTCTCCCTAAGTTTATCCACCTCTATCTGTTGGGTATGAATCATCAAACTATCTAGATCCATATCCCTGTCAAACATTGCTATTCTACATTCCTTTACCACCAATTTATAAACACAGGTCACAAACTTACTCATACAAGCCCGAGTGTTGGAGATCAAATCAGGAGCGTACTTGACCAACTGACTGAACTTCAAGAAGTACTCCTTAACAATCATGGAACTCTTTCTCAAGTTCATAAAATCCTCAATCTTGGCCTCCCTCATCTCAAATGGAAAGAATCGGTCTAAGAATGCATCTTAGAATGTATATCAAGTTACAGGAGCGACATCTTTATCTCTACCTTCTCCACGAAGCAACCCAATCATAAGTAATGTCGTTCAATATGTAAGACACCAACTCAACATTTTCTTCTTCCAAGACATGTATCACGTCAGAGATCTTCCTTACCTCCTCCAAGTATAGTTGTAGGTCCTCATTAGTTCCTGACCCATAAAACTCAGACGGGTTCATCCATAGAAAGTCATGAATTTTTGTCGTGGCTATATCACCTCCCTACTGATTAGAATCTAGGGCCTGGTTATTGGCCCAAAAATTAGCAGTGACCACTTGGGCCAATGCTTGAAAGTCAACCCTAAATTCAGCATGGGACACCATCTCATTAAGAGAATCAATGGGTGGGCGATGCTCATCATTGTTCCCACAAACATTCGCCCTTTGAAGAGGCATTTTATAAAAATAGAGAAGTACAGATCATTAGATAAGGAGGAGACAATCGGAGGCATGATAGAATCTAAAAAAACCACAAATTTTCCAAAAATGTCTCATAGCCTCTTACCCATAGATGTGGCGTGCTACACATTGATGAGAAAGACTCTACTTAACGCAGCTTGTTAGACTCCTTAGGACTCCTTAGAAACCTAGCTCTGATACCAGTTTATAATGACATAAAATTGCTTCCTGGGATGTCACATAGTGCCTAGGGCTATAAGTAACCCCAAGCTAACCCATAGAGTCAGTTTCTGCTAATAAACCTTAATTCAAGGAGAAAATTTTGAATTTAAACACTAGCATATCCATTTTCATAGAAGGGAATAAAGGAAAGAAGGGGTACTCGGTCCAAATCATCATGATAAATAAATTCCAACAAAACCACAATCTTCCAAATAGTCTAACAAAGCCTCAACATATCCATAATCTAGAGATCTGATGGGACAGTCCCCCAACCTACTCGGGATGAACTACAAGTAACAACATAGTCTTTCATTCCCTGGAATATCTGAAGATCGGTCCTCGAACTAAGAGGACTCACCACTGTAGGAAATGTATGCAAGGTACTCAGAGATCACGGGCGAGGCTGGGACTGAGCACCTGAACCTATTTTATGAGAAAATATAGCACATATACATATATGTGGATCAATACTTGGGAATGTACGGAGTGGTCCCCCCCTCCCCGACACCTACGGAGTAGGTATGAACCGGGTCGTCCCCCCAAATCATGCATGCAATATGAGATGACTCACATGGCTTGAATAAGTATGAAATATAAAGTTCATAAATCATATAAGATGAGGCATATTACACAAATCTCATGAGACATCATTCTTCAACCTCAAAACCAAAAATCTTCTCTTATTCTCAATACTCAAGGCAAAAAGGGCTTTAGAAAATACCATTAACTCATGCATATGGCATGGTGGGTAAATAAACATTTAATGTTCAAGATTTTTATCTCTTTGAACTAAAATACTAGAAATATGACCTCATGAGATTTTAGAACATACGTAGAGGCATATCATGCAAGTTAGGAAAATATCTTATTTTAAGCTTTAGGAGAAATCATATATCATAAGGCAAAATACTCTAGTTTAGTGAAAATAGTTCATAGGAGGGAAAATACCTTAGTTTGCAAAGGAGTAGCTGATTTCAATTTTGAAAGAGCAAGGGAGGTTCTCGTAACTGATATAAACCATGCGAGCTACATGGAGTCCACCATTTTGTCCCCCTAAGGTAGAAACCCCACATTGGGAAGGAGTGTCATACTCTTGCCAGGGAGTATAACCTAGGTATGGCGATCACTAAACAAAACTCGGCCTCGAGCCCAATCATAATCATCATAAACTCAACCTCAGTCCCAACCTATGATGGCATATAGTTTTTGGGTAAGAAACCGTAGTGACTTACTCGCTCGGTGCTAAATGCTACTCCCTTTAGATTATCTTCTCTCATCTGATAAAAATCCACTTTAAGAATAATCTCATGGTTCACCACAAAACCAATGATCAAATCGATAATCTTATATAGTGAAGTGGGTTTCAAAGCTCAAGGGACATTAGGTCAATTCATTTCTCAATCATCTCAAAATACTCAAATCATGGGGGATTATATCACAAGAGTTCATAATCTCACAAGCATGAAATAGGGTTTTCTTACCCATAGTTCAATATCAAGTTAAAGCTCATAAAAAGCATAATATATAGCATATAGATTCATAAATCATATGGAAATCTAGGAATTTTAGAAATTTATCCCAAGTCTCAATTTACTCATATGCTTCAATATCTCAAATATTGCAAATTATAACTTATCATGGAGTAAAATCATGGGGTTTATACCCAACTGTAATTTCGCAAGAAAACATGCAAAAAATCATGCCATTTGATTCTTAATTCATGGGGAATATAAAGATAATGCATTCAATAATAATGGGTGAAAAAACCCAATTCAATTTAATGTAAAACCTCATAGATTTAACAAAAATCATGATGTAAATATGCCTTTTGGGCACAAGGGTGAAAGGGTTACCCTTGTTCAAAATCGCACATACTTTAGATTAGAAGATTGGATGAACAAGTTTCCTCTAAGCTTCCTCTTCTTAGTCTTGGGAAAGTGTTCTTGAAGTCTTTAAACTTGGGAGATTCAATTCTTAACTCACTAGCACAATCTTTGGTGAGTTATTAGATTTCTTATAGAAGAATTCCCGCTTTGGTATGATTTGGAGGAGAAAACCCTAGCCCTTAAGTGTTAGAGATATGCAAATAAGTCCAGTTGGTTAATCTAGAATATATATAAGGGTTTAAAGGAGTAGAAACAATCGAAATACCCTTTTAAAAATAAGTTAAAAAGTGTTGATCAAGGTCTATGACGGTCGAAATGACGGTCCGTCAGAAGTTTGATGGTCCAATAGATTGTCCATCGCTCGAGGGCTAAAAATGGAACACACTGCCTCAATGTGATGGTCAAAAATATGGTCTGTACAAAAATTTATGGTCCGCCAGATTGTCCATCGCACGAAGGCCAGGATGAGGCCATACTGCCTCCACTTGACACTCACCGTGATGGTCTGTCAAATTTTTGGCGTTTCACCATTTTAGCCATCACATAATGGCTATAAAAAGGAGTCACTACCTCAGTTTGACGGGATTATCAACAGTCCATCGAAGACTTGATGGTTCATCGAATCGACCATCAAAACTAGGCGATTCTGACAACGCTTAGGAAAATGACCATAACTTCTCACTCCGATATAGAATTTTGACAAAATTGGCATTATTTGAAGCTAACTCAATTTACCACACCATAGAAAGTCATTTTTAGGAAAATTCCATAAGGTTAAAATACTAATAAATTAGAGAGTCCTTTCTTAATCTCTTAGGACTAGAATTACACTTTATTCTACATGCATTCAAGGTTCAAAATATGAGGGAACTTTGTGGGGTATTACAACAGTCAACTCAGAACAATATAAAAATTATCTTATTCCATCAAAACCTAGACTATCAAATATAGTCGCTCAGTATCAGTTATTTTAGTTATACAGTTATCAGTATCTCATGCTATCAGTTCTTAGGTTCGGTAATCATGTTATCACGAACTCAGTTATAGTTATTATGTGTCCATACATGTATTTTCACATTCATGTTATATAGTTAGTTAATTTAGTTCATGCATATATACCCTTTGCATTTAGCCTACCTCACATGCATACCAGTATATTCAAACGTACTGATGTATTTGCGCTATGGTGTCTTATACTATAGGTTCAAAAGCATGAGCTCTAGAGCATCTGTAGTTTCCATATTAAGCAGTGAGTCCTCATCATTCTAGGATGATATTATGAGTTATTTCATTAATTCAGTTTAGATTTTAGTAGATGGAGTTAGTTGGGGATATGTCCCTTCATCTCCTTATGCAAGCAGTTAGTGGCTTTTTAGACTATTATGTTCAGACAATATAATTTAGTTATTTTAGGTATTTCATGCCCTATCCAGATGTTATGGTTTATCAGTTACATTCTAGTTTTGAACCTTATGGCCTTTAAGCCTTTATTTCTGTATTATACAATATTTTTTACACTGTTTAGGTACAAATATCAATCATGGTGGTCCTTTGGGGTCATTATCATCGTGTAACATTTCGGATACCAGATTCAGGGTGTTACAATTTTGAGATGTAATAGTGATGTCATAGAGGGGTTGCGATTGTAGTTAGTAGTTAAATAAAATGAGTATTTTGAGTTGATTTCCCAATTTGATGGTCTAGTATATTATGTTTCACTCTTCATTGGTGGTAGCTGATTGACTCTGGACTATAGGCTTGAATTTTAGATGCAGAATGTGGTGGTAAGAGTAGTAGCTTAAGATTAATGATGCATGTTTTGTTGGAGTGAATTAATAGACTTGATGTGATTTGTGAAAGAGCTTAGGCTGATAATTTATGAAGAGTTAAGTGATAATTTTGAGGTATATATGTATATAAGGAATAGTGTTTAAATGATGAATGGTGGGTGAGTCGTTAAGTAGATAAGGGCATAAGTATATAAGAATGAGTTGCACCCCTTTGTAGTATGGCGTTAGGTAAGATTTTTTGATATAAGTTTTGTGATTAATGATCTAATGTTAGAAGGTTAGGTGGTGGATTTTTATGTGATAAGGAGTGAGGTTATGTATACTCATGAGATTGTGTTTTGTAAGTTGATGATGATAGAGGATAGCAAAAATTAAGAGTAGCATTCTTGGAAAGCAATGCCTTTAGAGTATTCTTAAAAAGGGAAACTTTAACATTTATGTGTATAAGTGTTTTGGATTCCTAGTTTGTGTTCTTGACATTGTGGTATGGAGAAGTTTGGGGATTTCTTGTATAGCATTATTTAGAGTTGAATTGAGAAAATATGAGTGGGTTTTATGTGCCTTTGGTGTAGTTTTACAAATTTTGTTAAGATGCAAGTTATGTGATTAGAGGAGTAATGCTAAGTATGCTAAGGATTTGAAGATGAAGTGTTGTGTGCCTAGAAGTGTAGTTGTCTATGCCCATGATAACATTAGGCATAAATAGATGACTTTGGGGTTTGGCAAATGTTAGGATTAGTGTACCCGAAAGGGATGTTTTAGAATAAATTTAGTGTCCTTGTAAAACAAAATCTATGGAGAGGAGTTTGTGTTCATTTATGTGTTGGTGCCCCTTTGTGTTTAGGTTTGTGGATATCAGGAGGCTCAGTACTTCAACTAGTCTCCATGTTCCTTGAATGGTTGGCGTATCTCATTTACATGAGGATGGGTTGTAGGGGGATGGCTGTAGAGACTTGTGAAAGTAAGAATAGTATTTCTGGAAAACAAGACTTACATAGTATAGTTTATCAGGGAGAGATTAGCGGTAATATGTATCGTGGTATATCTCTTGTGTTGAGAGTTATGGATATATATATTTGATGAGAGATTATGTCTGCAAGTATAGGATTATGAATTTTATGTAAGGGGGAGATGATGAGTTAAAGTAGTTCTCAAGTTTTCTTATGGTGTCATGTTACAAGTAAGATTAATGATAAATCTATTACAATTCAACCAAACTCCTGCTACTCATTCTACGAGGTCACTCTGCTAATGCCTTACATTATGTATCCAAGCCCTCCCTATGTCTAAGGTTTGACCACTCTATGTAACTTATGAAATATCCTAACTTCTAAACTAGCAGAAATAATGTCCCTCGATGATCCAGTATTCTAAGTATCCAAGCTCTATGGTATGTTGCACATGAACAACAAATCTGTGTCGCAAATCATGATTGGTTCTAAGGAACTATGTTTTCGTATGTTAACGATTTATTTTATGTCAGGATTAGCCAAAATGATAAAGTTGTGCGAACTCATGACTATTTCAGTTCTGAAAATGGCAAGCAATAGCTTCAAGTAGAAGTCCTTGCCTAAATCTTTAACTTCATGAATTCCACACTCATGTTATAAGACTCATGATGTAAGCTCTTATGTTTCTCATTGTGGTTGTCCTAAGAACTCGTGCTATGTTGAGTTTATGCCAGTATGACTCTCCACTTGTGATTCGAACACTTGAAATATGAAATACTCTGTGATTATACTGTATCTTCAACTCATGTCCAACCTTGCGTATGGCAATAAGTATATGTTATAATCGAATAGTGTTACTCCCTCTCATGATGCTCTTGCTTAGGTCCTTTAATGACCCTCTGTATGCTAGTATGATGGTGGTTATGGAAGCGTAGAAGTGTGTTAGGTGGGGGAGTACATGTCATTGTATGTGAAAATTTTGATGTGATTACTTGAGCTAAGGTTAGAAGAGCAAGGGAAGGATGGAGATGAATATTCTTTACGTGAAATAGGTAGGAGGAAAGTATATGGAGAGAATCTTGGTGAAAATGATTGAATTTACAGGTTTTAGTAGAGATGTCCATAAAGTGGGGTGTGGTAGTGGTAGGCTTAAATTAAGTGATTGATGAAAACACAAACTATTGTTCCATGCGGTTAGTATTCTTTGAATTAAGAATTGAGGTTGTTGGATTATACTGATGTGGTGAGATGATTTATTAATGTGATATAGAGTATAGGGTCCCGTAGTTTAAAGTAGCACCTTCTTCCTCCGATTTAGGATTTAACGTAGAAGTATTATATGATAGGATACATATTATTGTGGTTAGACATGTTACGAAAGAATTGTAAGTTAGACATGATGAAGTATGTTGATTAATTTTGGGGTATAGACAAGTAGTATTGCTAAGTTTAAGTCTTTTCGCTGTAGCTTGTAAGATGGAGTATGCTAATGTTCATATGTCTTGCGAGAAGTGTATCTCATATCTTGTACCAATATTAATCATGCCGAGGACTATTAGAAAAAAGTTATTTCTTTCAATGTTTTGATCATGTTCCATAAAACACATGCCAATATCATGCCGACGTTACATTTCGTTATATTATGTTTCATGCTTACCTGTTTCCCTATGGGTTATCATGAAACCCCTTTATTACGTTCTTTAGTCTACACTTTTAGAGCTTTATGAAATCCCTACCCATCATTCAAGGACGAATGATCATACAGGGAGATAATGCAACACCCCGTACTCTCAGGCTAGAATTAAGATAGTCGTTCCTATGTGTATTGAAACAAAATAAATGATTCCTTGTTAATATATGTGCGTTTATCCATCCTATAGTATGGGAATACCTTTGAATATGGATTGAGGTCTCAAAAATCCCCTAAGTCTAAGACGAGTATAAAACATTTCTAGCGATTAAGTTTTAGTGGATATTTCAACTGAGGTCAACTTTCATCGGCTATAACTTTTTGAATATAATGAATTGGAGGGCCTACTATATATCAAATGAAAAGTATTCGAAGTATATTTCCAACGATACCAATTTAGTCTAAATTCAATTGTTGAGCCAAACGTTATGACTTTGTAAAGTGGAGTGCATCGCCTAACAAATCTCCTAAGTTCACTGAAATGGTTATGCCATAAATTAGGTGCCGCCTAACCTAGCTTAGGAAATAGGTGAGGCACTGCCCAACCTAACTTAGGTGATGGTCAATGTGCTGCCCAGCCTAGCTTAGGTGATGGGCAATACGGCGCATACCTTATGTCCCAACAACATAAATTCATCATTTTTAAGTCATTTTAAGGGCAATGAAGTCCTTTCATATTCGAAAATTGTCTCCAATTATCATTAAACAAATTTAGGCTTATTAGTAACGTCTAAACTCTCCTAAGATCCCTAGTTCATCCTTTAAGAACACAAAAGAAGAAAAAACAACTAGGGTTTGAGCAATCAAGCTTAAAGGTCCAATCTTTTGAAACTTCTTTACAAATTCTTCGAAAGTAAGGTATGTGGTAATATCCTAAATCTCATAGGCATGGGTTTTATGATTTTTACAAGCTTTGAAGATATTAATGTATGTATATCAAAAAGGGTTTTGGTAAATTGTTTTAAGAGCATGCATTGTGGAATCAATTTGATAGAATTATAAAATTGTTATGGGGTTTTCTATAATTTTGATTTATAAATCTTGTGCTTATGTGATTTGAATCCGAAGTATGATTTATGAATGTAACTTGTGAGATTTTACTCCCCATGACAAAATTTATGAACCTTGCATGATTTAATTTTTGAATTGTTTTTTGAGAGCATGAATTAAGAGCCCCTTTTTTACCATGAAATTTGTGCATAACCAATGTCGGGGGGATTATTTGTGAATGTTGAGAAACTTTTGAGTTTTAAAGGTCTCTTTAATCATTATGCATGAGTACAATAAATGGAATGACCACTATGTTTTCAAGATTCATAAAAAGAGTGTATTTGAATGAGTTTAATGTGATTTTGATGATAAGAACCCTAATGAGACTTGATAAATCTTTGGTGGCCATATACATATTTTTTTTGAATAAGAAGGGCTGTGGAATGATGCGATGTAAATGATTTGTAAGTCTGGGTATGGCGATACTCCTTTGTGAATTTCCCTTAAAAGAACAAGGAATGAATGTAATGAGTGAGATGCATGCATTTCTATATGGATTTTGAAACTAGGTTAATGTGAATTAGGTGGTTACCCAAAGAAAGCACGAGTTAGAAGACTCTATGCTAGAAACTGTTGTTTGCTAACACGGGACCTTGGCACCTTGCTATGTGATCTTGTGTGCCTAATATTTTGTCATCCCAATTTTGGACTATGGTTTGGAGCCCTGCTTTATGATCTTGCGCCCAACCATGACATGTTATTTTTATTTAGGGCTTTGGCACACTGCTTTGTGATCTTGCGTGCCCTCCCCTCACTATTACTCTAGTGTTGGCGAAAATCAAGACCTGGTAGTCGGTGAAAACTATGAAATTGTAGGGAGTACCACCTAGCTCAATCGTGTTGGGGAAAATTGAACCACAAAGGGTGAAAATGTTGTTGAAACTCAAATATCTTGCCCATGTATTTTCGAATGATTTCTGCAATACTATTTTTACAAAGTCTCTCACCTATGCTGTATAAAAATATATTTTATTTTTGGATTTGCTCATTGTACTAATACAATTGTATTAATCCCCTACCTTTTAGGGTCTGAGGCTCAGTCTAGAGGTCCTTTTAAGCCGCAGAGTTTTCAGAGAGAAGTGAAGTGTGTAGTCGTGAGCCTTGTTTATTCCGGAAGGCTTATATCTTTCACACTTTGTCATTTATTTTTATTTTAGGTCCACTGGGGGCCTTGTCCCAGTTTCAGACAGTTTTTATTTTTATATGTAGTAGAGATTTCGCAGACTGATTCAGTTGTTGTCTAGATATTGTTGGATTTCTTTATTTATTGTCAAATTAAAATCAGAGTATGACCATGGTTCCATCATGATTTATTTTCTGTATCTTTTTTTTTGCATGAATTTTGTGCATGATTACCAGACAGAGAAGGGCATTCGGGCCTTCGTTGTTCGGGATGCTCGTTATGGCCAGGGCCTGGGCTCAGGTCATGATATGTACCAGTGCTACTTATCACATATCAGGTAATCGAAATTCTTTTAAGACTCATTAATTAGTGGGGGACGGTAAAATTGTATACATAGGAAGCTTTTTTTCTACTAAAATTGTGGGAAAACGAACTGTTGAACTGAAGTTTACTTCCATAAAGATAGTTACATTGATGGATGTATTACATGTTCCTGATATTTGAAAGAACTTGGTATCAGGAATTCTTCTTTTGAAGAATGGTTTTAAAATGGTTTTTGAGGCAGATATGTTTATTTTATCTAAAAATGGCATGTTTGTTGGAAAAGGTTATGTTGCAAATGGAATGTTTAAACTCAATATTGAAAATGAAAATCTTTCTGCTTATCTAGTGAAGTCTCTGGACTTATGGCATGAATGCCTCAGACATGCGAATTTTAGATCCATTTAGTTTATGGTGAATAATTGATTAATCAAAGATTGTGGAAATAATCATACTACTAAGTGTCTTACTTGTAGTAAATGCAAGATTACAAAGAAGCTCTTTAAGACAGTTGAAAGGAGTTCTACACTTTTACAATTAATCCACACTGATATTTGTGAGATGGATTGTTTGTCACGTCATGGAAAGAGGTATATTATCACTTTTATTGATGACTACTCAAGATATACTTCTGTCTTTTCATTGAAAACAAAAGATGAAACATTTGAGACCTTCAAAACATATAAAACAGAAGTGGAAAATAAACTGAGTTTGAAAATTAAACCAATTAGGTCTGATAAAGGTGGAGAGTACTTAAAGTCAAATTTTATTGATTTTTGTGAAAAGGAAGGCATTGAAAAATAATTAACCATGTCCTATACACCACAACAAAATGGTGTAGTAGAAAAAAATAGGACTTTCATAGAAATGGTTAATTCTATGCTTTATGGATCTGGTGTGTCTGGAAATTTATGGACTGAAGCCTTGCTTTTATCATATCATATTTTGAATAGAATTACTTCCAGGAATCATAATGCATGTCCATATGAACTTTGGAATAATCAAAAACCAAATATATATTATTTTAAAGCTTGGGGTTGCTTAGCTCATGTTCCATTATTAGATCAACATTTAACCAAGATTGGCTATAGATGACTAGATTGTGTGTTTATTGGTTATTCACAAACCAGTAAGGCTTATAGATTTTTAAATCTTGAGACCTCAAGTCCTCACACAATTATTAAATCTTTACATCCTAACTTTTTTGAGAATATATTTTCCAAGAAAAAAGATTCTTTTGAAAAAGATTCAAGTTCTTCTATTTCTCCTCTTAAAAGGAAAATAGTAGAGACATTGGAAGAAAGTCAACCAAGATGTAGTTCAAGATTAGCCAAATCAAAACACTTTGGACCTGATTTTTAAACTTATTTGGTTGAAAAGGATCCTGAAAGTTATGCTGAAGCTATGTCTCCACAAAATGCTCCATTTAGGCATGAAGATATTGATGATGAAATACATTCTATACTGTCCAATAATACGTAGATATTATTAGATCTTCCTCCTGGATGTAACTAATTGGTTTCCGATGGATTTTTAGGAAGAAAATGAAATTTGATGGTACTTTAGATAAATACAAAGCCCGTTTGGTATGTAAAGGTTTTACTTAATTGAAAGATATTGATTATTTTGATACTTGTGCACCCGTTGCTCGAATGACCTCTATTCGTTTCCTAAAATTGAAAGATATTGATTATTTTAACACTTTTGGACCTGTAGCTTGGATGACCTCTATTCGTTTTCTAACTGCTTTAGCAGTAATTCATGGTCTTGTGCTTCGTCAGATGGATGTAAAGACTGTATTTATGAATGGAGATCTAGTCAAAAATGTCTACATAAAAAAATCAGAAGATTTTTTCAATCTTGGTCAAGAACGTAAAGTATGTAAGATTCATAAATCTCTTTATGGATTAAAACAAGCTCCAAAACAATGGCACGATAAATTTAGAAAATTTATGATTTCTAATGGCTACTTAATCAATGGTGGAGATATATGTATATTTAGTAAATTTCAAGAAAATACATCGATATAATTAGATCTTCCTCCTGGATGTAACTAATTGGTTGTCGATGGATTTTTAGGAAGAAAATGAAATTTGATTGTACTTTAGATAAATACAAAGCCCGTTTGGTAGCTAAAGGTTTTACTCTATTGAAAGATATTGATTATTTTGATACTTGTGCACCGGTTGCTCGAATGACCTCTATTCGTTTCTTAAAATTGAAAGATATTTATTATTTGAATACTTTGGGACCTGTAGCTTGGATTACCTCTATTTGTCTTCTAATTACTTTAGCAGTAATTCATGGTCTTGTGATTGATCAGATGGATGTAAAGACTGTATTTCTGAATGGAGATCTAGACGAAAAAGTCTACATAAAACAATCAGAAGATTTTGTCAATCTTGGACAAGAACGTAAAGTATGTAAGCTTCTTAAATCTCTTTATGGATTAAAACAAGCTCCAAAACTGTGGCACGATAAATTTAGAAAATTTATGATTTCTAATGGCTACTTAATCAATGGTGGAGATATCTGTATGTTTAGTAAATTTCAAGAAAATACATAGATATTATTTGATCTTCCTTCTGGATGTAACTAATGGTTGCCGATGGATTTTTAGGAAGAAAATGAAATTTGATTGTACTTTAGATAAATACAAAGCCCGTTTGTAGCTAAAGGTTTTACTCAATTGAAAGATATTGATTATTTTGATACTTGTGCACCTGTTGCTCGAATGACCTCTAATCGTTTCCTAAAATTGAAAGATATTTGTTATTTTAATACTTTTTGGCCTGTAACTTGGATGACCTATATTCATCTTCTAATTGCTTTAGTAGTAATTCATGGTCTTGTGATTCATCAGATGGATGTAAAGACTGTATTTCTGAATGGAGATCTTGACGAAAAAGTCTACATAAAACAATTAGAAGATTTTGTCAATCTTAGTCAAGAACGTAGAGTATGTAAGCTTCTTAAATCTCTTTATGTATTAAAACAAGCTCCAAAACAATGGCAAGATAAATTTAGAAAATTTATGATTTCTAATGGCTACTTAATCAATGGTGGAGATATCTGTATATTTAGTAAATTTCAAGAAAATACATAGATATTATTAGATATTCCTCCAAGATGTTACTAATTGGTTGACGACGGATTTTTTGGAAAAAAAATGAAATTTGAGGGTACGTTAGATAAATACAAAGCCCGTTTGGTAGCTAAAGGTTTTACTCAATTGAAAGATATTGATTATTTTTATACTTGTGAACACGTTGCTCAAATGATTTCTATTCGTTTCCTAAAATTGAAAGATATTGATTATTTTAATGCTTTTGGACCTGTAGCTTGGATAACCTCTATTCGTCTTCTAATTGCTTTAGAAGTAATTCATGGTCTTGTGATTCATCAGATGGATGTAAAGACTGTATTTCTGAATGGAGATCTTGACAAAAAAGTCTACATAAAACAATCAGAAGAATTTGTCAATCTTGGTCTAGACCGTAAAGTATGTAAGCTTCTTAAATCTCTTTATGGATTAAAACAAGCTCCAAAACAATGGCACGATAAATTTAGAAAATTTATGATTTCTAAGGGCTACTTAATCAATGGTGGAGATATCTGTATATTTAGTAAATTTCAAGAAAATACATAGATATTATTTGGTCTTCCTTCTGGATGTAACTAATGGTTGCCAATGAATTTTTAGGAAGAAAATGAAATTTGATTGTACTTTAGATAAATACAAAGCCCGTTTGGAATTTAAAGGTTTTACTTAATTGAAAGATATTGATTATTTTGATACTTGTGCACCTGTTGCTCGAATGACCTCTAATCGTTTCCTAAAATTGAAAGATATTTATTATTTGAATACTCTTGGACCTGTAGCTTGGATGAACTCTATTCGTCTTCTAATTGCTTTAGCAGTAATTCATGGTCTTGTAATTCATCAGATGGATGTAAAGACTGTATTTCTGAATGGAGATCTAGACGAAAAAGTCTACATAAAACAATTAGAAATTTTTTTCAATCTTGGTCAAGAACGTAAAGTATGTAAGCTTCTTAAATCTCTTTATGGATTATAACATGCTCCAAAACAATGGCACGATAAATTTAGAAAATTTATGATTTCTAATGGCTACTTAATCAATGGTGGAGATATATGTATGTTTAGTAAATTTCAAGAAAATACATAGATATTATTAGATCTTCCTCCTGGATGTAACTAATTGGTTGCCGATGGATTTTTAGGATGAAAATGAAATTTGATGGTACTTTAGTTAAATGCAAATCCCGTTTGGTAGCTAAAGGTTTTACTCAATTGAAAGATATTGATTATTTTGATACTTGTGCTGCCGTTGCTCGAATGACCTCTATTCGTTTCCTAAAATTAAAAGATATTGAATATTTTAATACTTTTGGACCTGTAGCTTGGATGACCTCTATTGGTCTTCTAATTGCTTTAGCAGTAATTCATGGTCTTGTGATTGATCAGATGGATGTAAAGACTGTATTTCTGAATGGAGATCTAGACGAAAAAGTCTACATAAAACAATTAGAAATTTTTTTCAATCTTGGTCAAGAACGTAATGTATGTAAGCTTCTTAAATATCTTTAGGGATTAAAACAAGCTCCAAGACAATGGCACGATAAATTTAGAAAATTTATGATTTATAATGGCTACTTAATCAATGGTGGAGATATATGTATGTTTAGTATATTTCAAGAAAATACATAGATATTATTTGATCTTCCTTCTGGATGTAACTAATGGTTGCCGATGGATTTTTAGGAAGAAAATGAAATTTGATTGTACTTTAGATAAATACAAAGCCCGTTTGGTAGCTAAAGGTTTTACTCAATTGAAAGATATTAATTATTTTGATACTTGTGCACCGGTTGCTCGAATGACCTCTATTCGTTTCTTAAAATTTAAAGATATTTATTATTTGAATACTTTTGGACCTGTAGCTTGGATGACCTCTATTCGTCTTCTAATTACTTTAGCAGTAATTCATGGTCTTGTGATTGATCAGATGGATGTAAAGACTGTATTTCTGAATGGAGATCTAGACGAAAAAGTCTACATAAAACAATCAGAAGATTTTGTCAATCTTGGACAAGAACGTAAAGTATGTAAGCTTCTTAAATCTCTTTATGGATTAAAAGAAGCTCCAAAACTGTGGCACGATAAATTTAGGAAATTTATGATTTATAATGGCTACTTAATCAATGATGGAGATATATGTATGTTTAGTAAATTTCAAGAAAATACATAGATATTATTAGATCTTCCTCCTGGATGTAACTAATTGGTTGCCGATGTGTTTTTAGGAAGAAAATGAAATTTGATGGTACTTTAGATAAATACAAAGCCCGTTTGTAGCTAAAGGTTTTACTCAATTGAAAGATATTGATTATTTTGATACTTGTGCACCTGTTGCTCGAATGACCTCTAATTGTTTCCTAAAATTGAAAGATATTTGTTATTTTAATACTTTTTGGCCTGTAACTTGGATGACCTATATTCATCTTCTAATTGCTTTAGTAGTAATTCATGGTCTTGTGATTCATCAGATGGATGTAAAGACTGTATTTCTGAATGGAGATCTTGACGAAAAAGTCTACATAAAACAATCAGAAGATTTTGTCAATCTTGGTCAAGAACGTAAAGTATGTAAGCTTGTTAAATCTCTTTATGCATTAAAACAAGCTCCAAAACAATGGCACGATAAATTTAGAAAATTTATGATTTCTAATGGCTACTTAATCAATGGTGGAGATATCTGTATGTTTAGTAAATTTCAAGAAAATACATAGATATTATTTGATCTTCCTTCTGGATGTAACTAATGGTTGCCGATGGATTTTTAGGAAGAAAATGAAATTTGATTGTACTTTAGATAAATACAAAGCCCGTTTGGTAGCTAAAGGTTTTACTCTATTGAAAGATATTGACTATTTTGATACTTGTGCACCAGTTGCTGGAATGACCTCTAATCGTTTCCAAAAATTGAAAGATATTTATTATTTTAATACTTTTGGACCTGTAACTTGGATGACCTCTATTCATCTTCTAATTGCTTTAGTAGTAATTCATGGTCTTGTGATTCATCAGATGGAAGTAAAGACTGTATTTCTGAATGGAGATCTAGACGAAAACGTCTATATAAAACAATGAGAAGATTTTGTCAATCTTGGACAAGAACGTAAAGTATGTAAGCTTCTTAAATCTCTTTATGGATTAAAAAGAGTTCCAAAACCGTCGCACGATAAATTTAGAAAATTTATGATTTCTAATGGCTACTTAATCAATGATGGAGATATATGTATGTTTAGTAAATTTCAAGAAAATACATAGATATTATTTGATCTTCCTTCTGGATGTAACTAATGGTTGCCGATGGATTTTTAGGAAGAAAATGAAATTTGATTGTACTTTAGATAAATACCAAGCCTGTTTGGTAGCTAAAGGTTTTACTTAATTGAAAGATATTGATTATTTTGATACTTATGCACCTGTTGCTTGAATGACCTCTATTCGTTTCCTAAAATTGAAAGATATTTATTATTTTAATACTTTTGAACCTGTAACTTGGATGACCTCTATTCATCTTCTAATTGCTTTAGTAGTAATTCATGGTCTTGTGATTCATCAGATCGATGTAAAGACTGTATTTCTGAATGGAGATCTAGACGAAAAAGTCTACATAAAACAATCAGAAGATTTTTTCAATCTTGGTCAAGAACGTAAAGTATGTAAGCTTGTTAAATCTCTTTATGGATTAAAACAAGCTCCAAAACAATGGCACGATAAATTTAGAAAATTTAGGATTTCTAATGCTACTTAATAAATGGTGGAGATATATGTATATTTAGTAAATTTCAAGAAAATACATCGATATTATTAGATATTCCTCCTGGATGTAACTAATTGGTTGCCAATGGATTTTTAGTAAGAAAATGAAATTTGATTGTACTCTAGATAAATACCAAGCCTGTTTGGTAGCTAAAGGTTTTACTCAATTGAAAGATATTGATAATTTTGATACTTGTGCACCTATTGCTCGAATGACCTCTATTCGTTTCCTAAAATTGAAAGATATTTATTATTTTAATACTCTTGGACCTGTAGCTTGGATGACCTCTATTCATCTGCTAATTGCTTTAGCAGTAATTCATGGTCTTGTGATTCATCAGATGGATATAAAGACTGTATTTCTGAATGGAGATCTAGACGAAAAAGTCTACGTAAAACAATTAGAAAATTTTTTCAATCTTGGTCAAGAACGTAAAGTATGTAAGCTTCTTAAATCTCTTTATGGATTAAAACAAGCTCCAAAACAATGGCACAATAAATTTAGAAAATTTATGATTTCTAATGGCTACTTAATCAATGGTGGAGATATATGTATGTTTAGTAAATTTCAAGAAAATACATAGATATTATTAGATCTTCCTCCTGGATGTAACTTATTGGTTGCCGATGGATTTTTAGGAAGAAAATGAAATTTGATGGTACTTTAGATAAATACAAAGCCCGTTTGGTAGCTAAAGGTTTTACTCAATTGAAAGATATTGATTATTTCGATACTTGTGCACCTGTTGCTTGAATGACCTCTATTCGTTTCTTAAAATTGAAAGATATTTATTATTTGAATACTTTTGGACCTGTAGCTTGGATGACCTCTATTTGTCTTCTAATTGCTTTAGCAGTAATTCATGGTCTTGTGATTGATCAGATGGATGTAAAGACTGTATTTCTGAATGGAGATCTAGACGAAAAAGTCTACATGAAACAATCAGAAGATTTTGTCAATCTTGGACAAGAACGTAAAGTATGTAAGCTTCTTAAATCTCTTTATGGATTAAAACAAGCTCCAAAACTGTGGCACGATAAATTTAGGAAATTTATGATTTATAATGGCTACTTAATCAATGATGGAGATATATGTAAGTTTAGTAAATTTCAAGAAAATACATATATATTATTAGATCTTCCTCCTGGATGTAACTAATTGGTTGCCGATGTGTTTTTAGGAAGAAAATGAAATTTGATGGTACTTTAGATAAATACAAAGCCCGTTTGTAGCTAAAGGTTTTACTCAATTTAAAGATATTGATTATTTTGATACTTGTGCACCTGTTGCTCGAATGACCTCTAATCGTTTCCTAAAATTGAAAGATATTTGTTATTTTAATACTTTTGGGCCTGTAACTTGGATGACCTATATTCATCTTCTAATTGCTTGAGTAGTAATTCATGGTCTTGTGATTCATCAGATGGATGTAAAGACTGTATTTCTGAATGGAGATCTTGACGAAAAAGTCTACATAAAACAATATGAATATTTTGTCAATCTTGGTCAAGAACGTAAAGTATGTAAGCTTGTTAAATCTCTTTATGGATTAAAACAAGCTCCAAAACAATGGCACGATAAATTTAGAAAATTTATGATTTCTAATGGCTACTTAATCAATGGTGGAGATATCTGTATGTTTAGTAAATTTCAAGAAAATACATAGATATTATTTGATCTTCCTTCTTGATGTAACTAATGGTTGCCGATGGATTTTTAGGAAGAAAAATGAAATTTGAGGGTACTTTAGATAAATACAAAGCCCGTTTGGTAGCTAAAGGTTTTACTCTATTGAAAGATATTGATTATTTTGATACTTGTGCACCTGTTGCTGGAATGACCTCTAATCGTTTCCAAAAATTGAAAGATATTTATTATTTTAATACTTTTGGACATGTAACTTGGATGACCTCTATTCATCTTCTAATTGCTTTAGGAGTAATTCATGGTCTTGTGATTCATCAGATGGATGTAAAGACTGTATTTCTGAATGGAGATCTAGACAAAAAAGTCTACATAAAACAATCAGAAGATTTTTTCAATCTTGGTGAAGAACGTAAAGTATGTAAGCTTCCTAAATCTCTTTATGGATTAAAACAAACTCCAAAACAATGGCACGATAAATTTAGAAAATTTAGGATTTCTAATGGCTACTTAATCAATGGTGGAGATATATGTATATTTAGTAAATTTCAAGAAAATACATCGATATTATTAGATCTTCCTCCTGGATGTAACTAATTGGTTGCCGATGGATTTTTAGGAAGAAAATGAAATTTGATTGTACTTTCGATAAATACCAAGCCTGTTTGGTAGCTAAAGGTTTTACTCAATTGAAAGATATTGATTATTTTGATACTTATGCACCTGTTGCTTGAATGACCTCTATTCGTTTCCTAAAATTGAAAGATATTTATTATTTTAATACTTTTGAACCTGTAACTTGGATGACCTCTATTCATCTTCTAATTGCTTTAGTTGTAATTCATGGTCTTGTGATTCATCAGATCGATGTAAAGACTGTATTTCTGAATGGAGATCTAGACGAAAAAGTCTACATAAAACAATCAGAAGATTTTTTCAATCTTGGTCAAGAACGTAAAGTATGTAAGCTTGTTAAATCTCTTTATGGATTAAAACAAGCTCCAAAACAATGACACGATAAATTTAGAAAATTTAGGATTTCTAATGCTACTTAATAAATAGTGGAGATATATGTATATTTAGTAAATTTCAAGAAAATACATCGATATTATTAGATATTCCTCCTGGATGTAACTAATTGGTTGCCGATGGATTTTTAGTAAGAAAATGAAATTTGATTGTACTTTAGATAAATACCAAGCCTGTTTGGTAGCTAAAGGTTTTACTCAATTGAAAGATATTGATAATTTTGACACTTGTGCACCTGTTGCTCGAATGACCTCTATTCGTTTCCTAAAATTGAAAGATATTTATTATTTTAATACTCTTGGACCTGTAGCTTGGATGACCTCTATTCATCTGCTAATTGCTTTAGCAGTAATTCATGGCCTTGTGATTTATCAGATGGATATAAAGACTGTATTTCAGAATGGAGATCTAGACGAAAAAGTCTACATAAAACAATTAGAAAATTTTTTCAATCTTGGTCAAGAACGTAAAGTATGTAAGCTTCTTAAATCTCTTTATGGATTAAAACAAGCTCCAAAACAATGGCACGATAAATTTAGAAAAATTATGATTTCTAATGGCTACTTAATCAACGGTGGAGATATATGTATGTTTAGTAAATTTCAAGAAAATACATAGATATTATTAGATCTTCCTCCTGGATGTAACTTATTGGTTGCCGATGGATTTTTAGGAAGAAAATGAAATTTGATGGTACTTTAGATAAATACAAAGCCCGTTTGGTAGCTAAAGGTTTTACTCAATTGAAAGATATTGATTATTTTGATACTTGTGCACCTGTTGCTCGAATGACCTCTATTCGTTTCTTAAAATTGAAAGATATTTATTATTTGAATACTTTTGGACCTGTAGCTTGGATGACCTCTATTCGTCTTCTAAATGCTTTAGCAGTAATTCATGTTCTTATGATTCATCAGATGGATGTAAAGACTGTATTTCTGAATGGAGATCTTGACGAAAAAGTCTACATGAAATGATCAGAAGATTTTGTCAATCTTGGTCAAGAACGTAAAGTATGTAAGCTTCTTAAATCTGTTTATGGATTAAAACAAGCTCTAAAACAATGGCACGATTAATTTAGAAAATTTATGATTTCAAATGGCTACTTAATCAATGGTGGAGATATCAGTATATTTAGTAAATTTCAAGAAAATACATAGATATTATTTGATCTTCCTTCTGGATGTAACTAATGGTTGCAGATGGATTTTTAGAAAGAAAATGAAATTTGATTGTACTTTAGATAAATACAAAGCCCGCTTGGTAGCTAAAGGTTTTACTCAATTGAAAGATATTGATAATTTTGATACTTGTGCACCTGTTGCTCGAATGACCTCTATTCGTTTCCTAAAATTGAAAGATATTTATTATTTGAATACTCTTGGACCTGTAGCTTGGATGACCTCTATTCATCATCTAATTGCTTTAGCAGTAATTCATGGTCTTGTGATTGATCAGATGGATGTAAAGACTGTATTTCCGAATGGAGATCTAGACGAAAAAGTCTACATAAAACAATTAGAAAATTTTTTCAATCTTGGTCAAGAACGTAAAGTATGTAAGCTTCTTAAATCTCTTTATGGATTAAAACAAGCTCCAAGACAATGGAACGATAAGTTTAGAAAATTTATGATTTCTAATGGCTACTTAATCAATGGTGGAGATATATGTATGTTTAGTAAATTTCAAGAAAATACATAGATATTATTAGATCTTCCTCCTGGATGTAACTTATTGGTTGCCGATGGATTTTTAGGAAGAAAATGAAATTTGATGGTACTTTAGATAAATACAAAGCCCGTTTGGTAGCTAAAGGTTTTACTCAATTGAAAGATATTGATTATTTTGATACTTGTGCACCTGTTGCTCGAATGACCTCTATTCGTTTCTTAAAATTGAAAGATATTTATTATTTGAATACTTTTGGACCTGTAGCTTGGATGACCTCTATTCGTCTTCTAATTGCTTTAGCAGTAATTCATGGTCTTATGATTCATCAGATGGATGTAAAGACTGTATTTCTGAATGGAGATCTTGACGAAAAAGTCTACATGAAATGATCAGAAGATTTTGTCAATCTTGGTCAAGAACGTAAAGTATGTAAGCTTCTTAAATCTCTATATGTATTAAAACAAGCTCCAAAACAATGGCACGATAAATTTAGAAAATTTATGATTTCTAATGGCTACTTAATCAATGGTGGAGATATATGTATGTTTATTAAATTTCAAGAAAATACATAGTTATTATTAAATCTTCCTCCTGGATGTAACTAATTGGTTGCCAATGGATTTTTAGGAAGAAAATGAAATTTGATGGCACTTTAGATAAATACAAAGCCCGTTTGGTAGATAAAGGTTTTAGTCAATTGAAAGATATTGATTATTTTTATACTTGTGTTGCCGTTGCTCGAATGACCTCTATTCGTTTCCTAAAATTAAAAGATATTGATTATTTTAATACTTTTGGACTTGTAGCTTGGATGACCTCCATTTGTCTTCTCATTGCTTTAGCAGTAATTCATGGTCTTGTGATTCATCAGATAGATGTAAAGACTGTATTTCTGAATGGAGATCTAGAAAAAGTCTACATAAAACAATCAGAAGATTTTGTCAATCTTGGACAAGAACGTAAAGTATGTAATCTTCTTAAATCTCTTTATGGATTAAAACAAGCTCCAAAACAGTGGCATGATAAATTTAGTAAATTTATGATTTCTAATGGCTACTTAATCAATGATGGAGATATCTGCATATTTAGTAAATTTCAAGAAAATTCTGGTGTTATAATATGCGTTTATGTAGATGGCATGTTGATCTTTGGAACTGATATTGCAAGTGTCAAAGAAATAAAATATTTTCTTGCTTCTCAGTTTGAAATGAAAGTCCTTGGAAAAGTTGATGTAATTTTAGGTATCAAAATTGTTAGATCAGGAAATGGTTTGACTCTTACTCAATCAAGTTATATTGAGAAAATTCTAAAGAGGTTTGGACATTTTGACGACAAGATTGCTCCTATACTATTTGATCCCGGCATCAAATTAGCACAAAACTCTGGTGATAATCTTGATCAATTGACATATTCTCAAATTGTTGGGAGTCTTATGTATGCCATGCATTATACCAGGCCATATATTGGTTATGCAGTAGGATCTTTGAGCAAGTTTATTGGCAGCCCTGGAGTTACATTGGAATGCCTTAATTTTTCATTTAAGGTATCTGAATGGTACAATTAATGTTTGCCTGCATTATTTTACCTTTCTACCAGTTCTTGAAGGAAACAATGATGTTACCTGGAATTCTGATCCGAATGACTCTAAATCTATTACTACTTTGATTTTCAATTTGGCCGGAGAAACATTATCTTAGAGATCAAAGAAGAAGACATGTACTACTCACTGAACCATGGAGTCAGAATTTATCGCTATGTCTTCTGCTGGAGAATAAGCTGATTAGCTGCGAAGTATGCTGATAGAAATTCTATCATGAGGTAAGCCAATACCACCTTTGACTATATATTATGATAATAAAGGTACTATATTCAAGGCTTCAAGTGGTTGTTACAATGGCAAGTCAAGACAAGTTCGTCTCAAACACAATTATGTGAGAAGATTATTGGAGGATGGCATAATATCACTTCAATATGTGAAGTCCAAACTTAATTTAGCAGATCCATTGTCTAAAGGGTTAGGCAAGGAATTGGTGGTACAAACTTTGAATGGGATGGGAATAAAGCCTGTTATAGATTGATTGTACTTCATGGAAACCCTACCTAATGATGAAATCTTTGGTTCCAAGGAAAAAAAAAGTAAAGTTACAATTGTGAAGCACATCTATAAAATTTACCTTTTCTCTAGAGAATGAGTAGATGTGCATAAGTTGATATTTTTTCTCTTTATAAATCAATAAGAACGATCTTGGCTGGATTCTCTTAATAAATCTATACATCAATTTCGGTTGGCGTGTGTAGGAACACTTTTGATAGATTTACTAATACTTTCCTACAAAGGAGGATGAGATTAATTTCTCTTAATAAAATTCATAGACTATTTAGTCGGAGTATGCCAAGTTACTCTTGATGAATTCACCGCACTTAGTGCGAAGTGGAGGCCGCTTCAATAAGATTTTAACAGAGAAATCTTAAAAAACTTAGCTAAAAGGATTCAGGACATGGACATAAGGTATCAAAGGATTTTAATTTTCACCGGAACATAGTAACATGCGTGGAGTATTTTTGTACTTCATTCAATGAAATACTTAGTTCAAGATTTGTTCACTAAGTAGTCAATGGTTTAGAAAGTTTTCACTACCTAATGGTTCAAGTCCAAAAGACACCATTATTGATGCATGTTCCTAGATTAATGTCTCAAAAGAATCTTGTTTCTTAAAGATAAAATTTCTTGAAACAAGTGGGGGATTGTTATTATTTAAGTTTATGTTTCAATTAATTTTGTAACAAGTGCATCCATTAAAAGTTTTTTGTATGTTTCAATTAATATTGAAACAAATGCATTTTGAGTTACAAAGAAAATGAATATGAATTTACAATTTAAACAAATGCATTTTGAGTTACAAATGCATTTACAATTCATTCATTTACGTTTTTGGTTCTGGAAAGAAAGACAATTTTTTTTCATGAACCTATTAACTATTATTTAATTAATAATCCTTTTACATGAAACTTTTATCCTATAAATAGAAAGTTCTTTCGTTTGAAAAGACAAGCACTCAAAAAACACTTATCCCCTTGAAAAATGTTTGAGAGAAATTGATCAAAAGGTGAAATCACCAATTCAAGAATAGAAGAGGAACATTCTTGAATGCTACTTGTTTTGAGGCTCAGTTGAATCCCGAAGATAGAGTTGTTACTAGTTCTTCCGTTTACTTGTGGGAGAGAATCCAACTATCTTCAATAAGCATATTATCATGCCTCTAAGCCAAGAAAGTTTTATTTTGAGTTCTTGTACAATTATCATTATTCTTGTAACAACCACCTCTAAATCCAGCCCCAAGGCCATAGGAGAAGAACCATATGATTCAATCAATAATATTCATGTTAACTCATATAAATATATGATAAATGATTTATATATAGGAGAATAGATAGTATGTACAATGACCAAATGTAAGAATGTACTTAAATCACATTTTTTCCAGAAAGTAGAAGTCATACATCTTGCCTATCAGTGAATCACACCATCAAGCAACATCTAGTCAATTTATTACCATGCCCTCAATATTATATACAGAGGCCATAGTTAAGATGACAATTATTGTCCGACTCTATTTCTTCCATAACACATAAATCATCTCTAATAAGTCAATTTGGTCAAAAAAATTCATTTCTCTACATTCACATAAACTCCCTTTTTGTAGCCTAAATGCCCAAATTCACAATTTCATATTGTCAAAGATTTATACACAGATCCAATTACTCATAATATGAATACAAATATCCACTAGCATACACAACAAGGCACTTTCAATTATATTACATAAATTTATGTTAGCAACAGAGGAAAAAGTCCAAACAAGTAAATCGATCAGTTTTAGCACTTCCTATAACACTGCTATCCACATAGATACTTGTTATGTCACCTATATGGTAACCCTCATATCTCTATTATAACCCATACAAAAAACTAGTACATAAACATTTCGAGAAAGAGTTTAAGAAAGTCTCAATTTATCTTAAGAGAAAACCTGCAAAATCAAACCAAAGGATTTCACTCCTAAATCTCCTTCCGTCGAGCCCAATATAGTCAAATGTGGATTTTATATGAAAATATGAATCTATGGACATTCATATTGCTTTTTTTAATTTTGGGTCCAAAAAGTCAACCCTATTCCCACAAGGTCAAAAATTGAATTTTATTTAAAAACCACTTTACCCATAACTCAAAGAGTTCAATTATCAAATTTCATAAAAAATGGAGTTGAGATCGACCTTGAAATCAACAAATATTCCACTTTAACTTTACTGAGAACTCCAAAATTTCAAGCTGAAAAACAAAGATTTGAATGTAAAATCATGAAATAATTAGTGAGGAATGATTAATTTTTGATTTAATACTTACCCAATGGTTAAATCTTTGAAATCCACTTTGAAATATCAGAAAACCAAACTCTCATGCTTCAAAAATGGAGTTATGGGGTATTTATTTAAAAAAATGAATTAAATATCTGTCCATACATATTGCCTATTGCGATCGTGATCAACACCCTTGAGATCCTCGTGATTACCCAACCCGAACCCACTGCATTTGTGAGGTTCATTTGCGGTCACGAAGACTAAAAGAGACATAAATTGGACCTTACTATTTATGTCTTCGCAATCAAGATGCCCAAGACCTCAAAAATTTGCAATCGCAGTAAGAAGCCTTATTTGCCATTTCCAAAGCCATTTACTATTTATCTGAATGGACCTTTGGAATATGTTTGGTATCTTTCAAGCAAAATCTAACTGCACTAGTTGGACAAATTCAATATTTCTAAATTAATGACATCATCAGATTCCTTAATTGTTAATTCTACATGTCCTAATAACTCATGTGAGTTATGCCCAATTTTTGCCTACGGATGGACCAGATCGCCTAACGTGTTCCAATAAAGTAGTAAAGATAGTAAATAATGAACACAATAATTTTATGTGGAAAACACCCAGTTCACAAAAGGTGTAAAAAAACCACGACCTGTACCTCTACAGGATTTAACCCTAACTTCAGTAAACACAATGAGCCTCTAAACAAAAGATTACAAATTTTTTAACCTATGAAATTATAAACACTGATTCCTAATGTTCAACGATCTCCTCAGACTATTGAATCTCACTTCAAGTTTTTCCATATGAAAATCAAATTACAAAACTCCAGCAACCCTAGGAATTAACTCTAATTCCTAACAACACACAATCCTCTCAACGTTTATGTTCCCAAGTCTTTGAGTTATCCCAACTCTAAGACTAAACTCCTAAACCAATTTATAACACACTAGCACTAAGAAAGCATGAAAAATACAAATCTATAAAATTCCTAATACATAATAACAAGAATAGAAGATCATTTAAAACATAGATAAAACAGGTTCTTCAATCTGGTTCACTGTATTAGGCTGCACTTCTATAGGCAAAACTCTCTCAAATATCGTTCTTACTTATTTTCTTGTGTTGTCCCTTTTTCATCTCAATCTTTTTGCATGAATTTAGTTTTAAAAGTCCTTGAGTATTTATAACTTCTATTGATCTTCACAACTAAGTACACTTTCAACTCCACAAGGACTGCCTTGCTTCTTGGACTCTCTTCTTGAGTGTTGTAGTCAAACACTAACTCTTTTTTCAGCACATAATGATCTCCTAATATTTATCTGAAGTAACAAATTTTCTGTTATTTTTGGTCATATAAATTTATGCACAAAAAGTCCTCTTATTTGTTTAACCCTTTTGAAGTAGTTTTTTAAGAACCAGCTACGCTTACTTGTTCCATGACCTCTTGTCAAAAATAAAAGCTTCACAAGTCTCAACAAATTCCCCTTTTTTGATGATTTAAAAGTTAGGCCCTTGGGCATTCCATCTTGATATCAATATCTGGACATATGAACACTAAAGCATGAAATATTTGAATGAAAACTCATGCTCTTGTACATTCTATTTCAATAAAAATATCTTGACCTTTAAAGCTAAAGTTTTGAACAATTTAATAACCCAGGTTAGTTAAAAAGATTGTAAAATCTGCACAACCCTTATCTTCCCCCTTTTAGCATCATCAAAAAATGTTTCAATCACATGTATAACAATGAATTATGGGCTCTGCATGATGGAAAATGTAATAGAAACATGTGTCATTTATCTGGTTCATATCTTTGTCAATCATCAAAATCTATAAATCCCTTTGCACTCTTACTTGACAAGGAATCTCATCTTCTTGGATTCTTGAGCCAACATATTGGTGTGCTCCTTATATGTATACGATTTGTCCAAGTTTGAATGATACCTTGTATGACAAGAAATCTCATTTTTGGGATGCTTGAGTCTATACATTTTTGGACTCTTGTATTGAATATACTTTGTACAGACTTTGTGGTCTTTTCTTCTAAGGAATTTCTTTATTTCAAAAAGTCCATATATAAATAGACTCTGGATGTAGAAATATATTGATCGACCTTTTTCATGTACATTCTCCCCTAATTTGTCAATCATCAAAATATAGACTAGCTCAATAATTTCCCCCAATTTGATGAAGACAAACTAATTCTCCTTATGTATTATGCTCAGTTTTAGTCATTTCAGATTGTAAACAAACTAACAAAGACACATGTTAAATAAACTAGGTCAGAATCATAGGTTATAAATATTGCACAGTATACACAGTTTCCCCCTTTGGCATCATAAAAAAGACCACATCAATTATGTAAACCAAGTCTTTGAAGTTAGAAATTTTAAGCTCATGGCCACTGGGGCTATGATCTATACAAACACTAAAAATCCAAAAACTAAGTTAGATATAGTAATGTATTTGCAAAGACAAGCAAATAGCCAGAAGCAAGAGACTAAAAACAAATATTTTCATTGATCATTCATTAAATGCACCAAAAATTTTAAACAAAATTTAAAATAATAATAAAATACTTATGATGAGATTAAAAAAGGTTTGGAAGTGTCTAAGGATATAAGGTTTGGGCTTTTGGTAAAGTTGGAGCATGAGATATGAAGGAGAATCTTTCTTGAGTCAGCCAAAGCCTGGTATACTGGAGAATTTGTAGCCTTTCCTTTTTTTGGTTCATATTTAAGGTATTAACACTACTCTCTAAGAGATGTGATCTCACCCATTTTAAAATTAATGTGCTAATAATAGTTCCCTTGCCACTAACTTTATTCATTGGTATAGAAGAACTAGGTGCCTCAACCTATTCCATATGTGCAGTTATTTCATAGCTAACCCTCAGTTATCCATCCTTGTTCACGAATCCTAAATCTTTTTCTACAGTGATTTCATTAAATATTTCCTCCTAAATAGATGCATCAATAAAATTGAGTTCAACATATGAATCCAATTCAACTATGAGGTCGCCCAAATATTCCCCCTTACAAGATACATCCTTCTTAACACCCTTAATAATATTAACAGTTTCATAGACACATTCTTCCTGATTCATAGTCCAGATGATTCCCCCTTAATTGATACCTCAATTTTGTATCAATCATACACAATAAGAGCACCTTTGTCAACAATAATTCAAATAGTAGCTGCTCTATCAAAATTACTATTCACATAAACAACTTCTCAATCATAAATAAAGTTTGTCTTTGATAAGAGGTGTGATGAGATGAGACTAACAATTTGGAAAAAAAGGTTATCATTAAATTGAACTTTTTATTTTTGAAAAAGTGATGGCTGTGGAGTTCTTTTAGGGGTCAATCTATTTTGGGCATTTTGAGAAAAAGTGGTACAAGTGTTTATTATCATTTTTAATATTTCAAACAACTTTTGGTACACATACCATGATCAGTATTGCAATGGTTGATCTTGTTCCTATTTTTCAGCTATTTTCTTGTGACATAGGCAAATGTAATGTTATATCGCATGAGTTATTTAACATTGAAAATGGTATAGAGATGTACAACTAAATGTTCAAGACTAAGCCTAAAATTAAACCTACTATGCAGTTTGTACAGTGTTCTTTAACCAATCATTGGGGGATACTCATGTAATCTTACTCATCCCCAATTGGATTCCTACAAAGGACCAGGTTCATCCACATGTTCCATTAATAGTTCCCCTTATCATAACATTTCTAGTCTTCTTAATGCCCTTTCTTGTATAGTACTAGGTTACTCTTGTAAACGTACAATGATGTTCTTGGTGACCCTGCATATAAATTAGATGTTCCCCCTATCAATGCGCTTTTCTATTATTTCATTGATGAAATAGGTGACATAACCTGTTCAGTGTACTTATCTTAGTATCAACATCTTCATCCTGTAATCTCCTTCACATGATACCTTTTCACTCCTTTTTTGGTAAGTGATAGAAACTTTTATATATCTACAGAAAATGTCTTGAGCAAGCACCATCCATGTACTTGCTTGCTTCCTCTCACTTTTGCCTGCAACTAAATCAAAGGTTAGTTTTTGGTGCCGAGATAAGCTTGGGTCCTTTCTTATGATCAAAGGATTGAATCAAATTTCTTTTCTCCTATTTTGGTAGTAGGTTGGTGTACCTGATTCTCTTATTAGTTCTAGAAATTTTGCTTCTCAACCAATTTCATATTTTTATTCCCAATTTCAGTAACTTTTTGATATTCAGTAGTGGGAGGTATCCTAGTTTTCCACAAATATAAAATATATCTTTAGAGGAAATAGTTTCTTTGTGAAAACCTATGTCATCCCTCTCATACTAAGTACTACTACCCAGATGATTAATAATTCTAGATGAGTTGGTCCATCGGTTATCTCTTTCAAGATCATGTTTTATCCTAAAGTTATCTTGAGTTAGCTTTCTAATCTTCTCTCTTTGATAAAATAATTCACCTTTTCTTTGTTTAAGTTCAAAATCAATTCATTGATGATTTTCACTTATGGTTCCATTTCCTTTTTCAGTAATTGATAACTTTAAAATTTTTGATTTTAGACCCATGTTAGATGAACCAAGTTGATTGACCTATTTCTTTAAGGAGCAGTTTTCTGTATCACTGACAATTTTGTAGGTTTCAATATCAATGTAATCAAAATTTAGACTTGCAAAAGCACTGAATAACTGATCCCTATCAAATGTGAGATCATGAAAATCATCAATCAATGCATTCCTCAAAGAAATTAGCCTTTTATAAGAATAAAAATGCAATCTATCTTTAAGATCAAGTAGGCTTACCTCATATTTTACTTCTTTTTCTTCCATGTATGAGTCACCTATTGCCATAAGTGCACTTTCATAAACTCCATCATCATCATATTCTTGTGACTTGATCCCCATGCAACTATCGTAGCAAAAGATTCATTCCTTTTGGAGTTAGATTTCTCTTTTAGCTTCAACTCTTTTTCAACTCTTTCCTTTTCCTTCCCTCTATCCCACAATGGACAATCCTTGATCATATGATCTATCTTCTTACACTTGAAATAACCAACTTGACACTTATTATTAGAAAAACACCTGGTACTTGTTTCTTTAATGTCCTAGCACTTTTTTTTTTCTTAAACAATCTTTTAAAGTTCTTGACAAACTTTTCATCATCCAAATCTGATTCTTCTCGGTCAAACACCTTCAATGCTAGTAACTTATCCTTGGTTTCATAATACATTTTTAAGGTCTCCATATTATTCTCATATGTGTCCACAAGAGTGTCCCAATTTTTTTTTTGTGGCGGTACAACCTGATATCCTATTGTATTCATCTATTCCATGTCCATAAATAAGAATATACTTGGGTTTTGCATTCTTTCCAAGCATCTTAAAGTCAGACTCATCATACTCATACTTTTATTTTAATACTTCCTTATTTTCAACATCCATTGTTATGGGGTATTGAGGTCCATCGATAGTTCTATTTCAGAGTCCGTAGTCTACAACCTGAAGAAAATCTTTCATCCTTTCTTTTCTTCCTGAGTAGTACTGTCCATTGACCAACGGAGGCCTATTGATATTTTGTCCTTCACAGTATCCAATAGGTGGAATAGAATTCATATTTGATCTTATCTTAAGGTATTATCCTTCACAAGATAACCTGCCTTGATACCAATTGATAATTCTACACGTCCTAATAACTCACATAATTTATTCCTGATTTTTGCCTACGGATAGACCGGGTTTCCTAACCTGTTCCAACAGAAGTAGTAAAGACAATAAATAATGAACACTTTAGTTTTATGTGGAAAACACCCGGCTCACAAAAGGTGTAAAACACCAAGACCTGTACATCTACAGAATTTAACCCCTACTTTACTAAACACAATGCGCCTCTTAACAAAAGATTACAAACTATGTAACCTAAGAAATTATAAACTCTAATTCCTAATGTTCAATAGTCTCTTTAGGTTGTTGAAACCCACTTCAAGTTTCCCTACTTGAAAATAAAATTACAAAAATCCAACAAACCGAGGAACTAACTCTAGTTCTTAACGACACAGAAACCTCCCAACGTTTATGTTGCCAAGTCTTTGAGTTATCCCAACTCGAAGACTAAACTCCTAAACCATTTTATAACATACTGGCACTAAGAAAGCATGAAAATTACAACAAAATAAACTTCCTAATACATAATAACTAGAATAGAAGACCGTTTAACACATATGAAACAGGTTCTTCAATCTGGTTCAGTGTATTAGGTTACATTTCTATGGGCTCTCAAATATCGTTCTTACTTATTTGATCCTGCTATCCCCTTTTCCTATCAGTATTTATGCATGAATTTAGTTTTGAAAGTCCTTGAATATTTATACCTTCTATTGATCTTCATAACTAAGTAGACTTTTAATTCCACAAGGACTTCCATGAGTGTTGTAGTCAAACACTAACTCTTTTTTTCAGCACATAATGGTCTCCTAATGTTTATCTGAAGTAACAGACTTTCTTTATTTTATTTTTTTCTCGTATGAATATATCCACAAAAAGTCCTCTTACAAGTCGAACTCTTTTAAAATAGTTTTTGATGAACCAGCCACGTTTACTTGTAGTAGTCGTCTTGTCAATCATCAAAACTTCACAATTCATAACACTAATGAATATCATTATGAAAGGACATTGATTGAACTTAAATCTAGGCTAAAAACTCAAATTTCCCATCACCTATTAAAAACACATTCGATCACCTTGGAATCTAAACCAACTATGCTAATAACACAAAATTAACTTTTTAGAGCTGATGAAACTGACAAAATTCACATACAATTTCTAAATATCCCAATATTAATCAAAGTAAATTCTACCAAATTTAAAATCTTCCAAAGAAAAAAAAATCACATAAAACACAACCAAATACCTCAAAACTATGCCACCCTCTCCCATTGACCAGAAACACTAAAGTACAACCAACAGGAAGGGTAAAATAGTCAAAATAAAAAAACTAAATTTCACAATACAAATTTTTACAAAAATGGTCCATATGATTTCCATTTTCATCATCTTGGACCTAATATTGATTCTCAGGGATCCTCCAACAATATACTGCTTGTTTGGTTTGTATAATTCTCATTTGAATTATATTCCTTAATGGATACTTTGAACACTTTGATGTATCAGGTATCAACACAATCTAAGGAGTTTTTTGGAGACAACATGATGACAATCATCAACAACTAATATCTATAGGGAATGACCAAAATATGGTCACAACGATGGCCTCAACTCTAGTGCACTCAACCAACAACTTTGACGCTGAGAATTTCTAAATGGTGGTAAGAGTGATATGAGTTGTGAAAACATGATGCAAGAAGAGAAGGTTACATCCTCTTTGGGATTCAGCAACCCCTACATTTATACCTAATTGTGCCTTAGTAGTTCCACTATTAGCTATGGGACAAGTTATTACTTAGATGAATACTCCAAATAATAATATAGCAAACAAAAATCATCTTAATGAACTTGGAACTAGTATAGCTTGAAAGTTGGACTCTATTACGTATATTAACACAAGTAGGAGTTATAACTTTTTGGAAGTAGTTATGTTTCTCAACATATTCTACAAGATGCATATTCTTTTGAGGAAAGTGAAGAAGATGAATTGTTGGATAACTATTTTTCAAATACTGCTAGGGATGTCTATATCTCTCCTAGATGACAAAGAAGTAGAGAATGCTAAAATAAAAACAAATGTTCTAGTACATAACATAAGTGGGACAAAAAAGTATATGAAAAATTTATCTCAAAACAACTACAAATGAGAGTGTGAAAAGCAGAAGGTCATTAGGTTCAATAAAACTAAGAAGAAGAACTAATGTACTTTGAAGACCTCTTGATTAAGTTGGAGGATGTAGAAAATGAGAAGAACCAAATTGATAGATCTACAAAATCTGCGGCAGATCAAGAAAGTCATCGTATATATTGACAAGTTCATCACGAGATTTGCATTGCTATTCACAGACATTTCAAAGAATGTTTTTGACTACTAGATGAAATGAATGGTAAAACATATAAAGAAAGAGAACACACAATATGTTGAGTTATGGAATGCTATAGAAGAGAACATTTCTAAAAATTGTATAAAAAATATGTTCAGATGTTATTATGAGTTGGTAGTTGTTATCACACCCACCCCATTCTTGGGGATGCCTAAAGATCTAAGGAAAAAGATAAAGAAGAATCAATTTGATCCTCTCTTCTTTTTTCACTGGTTTAGCAAAATAGTAAATAGTTCCTTCGGAGTAGCTTTCTTATTGACTTCATAATTCTAGAACTTTGAGATGATGTATCTTTCACTAGGGTTGGAGTCGTTAAACTCTATGAAATCTATTGTGACAACTTTATGAACTTCCTCACTGTAATTATTCTTCAAAACTCTTCTTTTCATCTTCATTATCTATCACGTTCTTAGGTTTCCCATTAACCATAGCAACTTTGATGGGATGCCATTTAGGGTCTCTAAGGAATTCATCCCACAATGACCATAACTCCATAGCTCTTTCATCTGCTTAGTTCCTCTTTATTACTTCATCGAATGGTGTGTTGTACAGATCATCCATCCTATGAACACCAATTAGATCAACTTTTTGTAGCTCCTTTAAGACATTAACTCACTCTTTTAGAGTGTCTTGCAACTCATCACTGTTTCTTTCCTTCACTATCAGTGTTTTATCTAATACTTACAAACCATCATACTCTTCTTCCTCCTCTCTTAAACTTTTAAAGAGTGTTTCCACCTTTTTTAAAACTTATCTATTAGCATCATCTTTAATATGTTTTATCATATTTAAGTACTATGAACTTGTTTTAGAAGATTTATTTACATTATGGATTGAGTGTTGGTGATGAAATCCTCATAAACAAGTGCATAGTCCTTGAATGTGATGAAACACATTGAAGATGAAGGTGACCAAGAAGTTTTGAAAGAGGTGGACACACTCTATGAAATTGTAAGAGAAAGGAAGAAGAATACGATAGTTTGGAAGCATTAAATCAAATATTGATAGTAAAGAAATAAAACACTATTGATGAACTACATAATACTCAAAAGAGTTAGTTATTAGCCTCAAGAAACTACCAAGTTTTGGTCCAACTGGTGTTAAGAGGATGGGCGAACTCCCCAATAGATTCTCCCATGAAGCAATGAAAAGGAACTATAATTAGTCAGAAATAGATGAAAGAGCTACAGACTTATTGATGAGTTGTAGCTGGTTCCTTCTCAACTTTACGACCTGTTCCTAGATGAACTCAAACAACAAGAAGTAAAAGAAGGATAAACAATAAAATACATGAAAAAATAATAGCAGACACATGAGTTTTAAGTGGAAACTCCTTGCTCAAGTAAGAAAAGCTACGACCAATATCTAGGATTTCTGAGCTCCACTATATCTAAGCAACTTCTTGTATACAGACTCCAAACTTCAGGATTAAACTCTTAATCCTTAATCTCCTAGTAATAACTCTATTTCTAGAAGACATATGCAGTAACTCTACTGGCTCATCCTCAAGCTAACTCTAACTAGACATAACAAGCTAACTTTAGCTTAAGAATCACCTAACTCTAGATGATTACAATGGAAAAAGGTTTACACCACAATATCTAAAAAAAATAATAAACAACTGTACTCAAACATTAAGGAACACCTTACAAACACTCAACTACAACAAGGAAATAAAATATAACTTGATGAACTATCAGTTCCTTATTAGAAAATAGTCTTTGATTTCAGCTTCAGAGAGATATTTAATTGTAAGAATATAGAAGAAATAGGTTTCTTATTGAAGAATATAAGAAATATATAGTATGACATAATAAATCTAATAAGAGATCCCATTTATTGAGATAAAATGGTGGCAACAGCTTTTTCACCAATTTTTGTACTTTACGTCAACAGTGATGATTGACTATGATAGTGATAGCTGAGACCAACATTTTTCCTAAGTGGTAGAAGCTTTGTCATCATATAATATCTAGGAAAAAAGTCCCAACATATAATTCATCAATCATCAAAATTAAAGACTTAACAATTTCCCCCTTTTTGATGATGACAAACCCATGCAAGCATTCAACATCTTAAAATATTCCACAAATCACACAACATACACAACATTATTCAACAACAAGGCCTTTTCCCAACCAGTTCCCCTAACAATTATACCTCTAAGCATCCCATACCTTATTTCCCCTATATATGAGCATCATGTTCTCCCTGAATGTGAGAAAACCTATCTTTATTTCACTATCCCAACAATCAGTGAAATTCACTATCAGTAATTATCCTTTCACTCTCTATAGCATGAGCCTTGAGAATTTGTTGAGTTATTTCTTCATTTTTTGTAGTCAAAGCTTCAACTCTAGCTTCCAACTTCTTTACCCTCTTATGCACAACAACATTTTCATCAGTCAACTGCCCACTAAAAATGGTTCCCTCTTCTCCTTCTTTCACTGATGTAGCCTTCAAAGTAACAATATCAACATCCTTTTAGGCTACCATAGTTGTCAGAATATCCAACTCCTCCCTAAAAACCTTATGCATATCAATCAACTCTAACACAATAGATTTATATTTCCTTTCTTTTTCACCTAGGAATGCATTCATTATCTTCCAAAGTAGTAATGTTGAACATCTACTTTACCGAATTAACTTTCCATTGCCACATTCAATATTGAAATAGGAAAATATTCTGTTCAGCCAATATCCATAAGCTAACCCATGCTTTCCATATTTTTGTAGCTATGACTATGTTGATATGCTCTATGGCAATTGCTGGAAGTTTTACTTTCTAAAATTTAGACAATATTTCCATGAGGTACAAAGCAGGTCTAGTCATAGTGGTCCTTCTCACAGACCTAGAAAGTAGGACCTTATACACCAACTCAAACAACAACTGATATTCTCCTTTGAGATTTTTTTTATATTCTTAATGTTTAATTCATCAAGTTCACCACAAACTCCCAAAAATTGTGCAAACCTCTCCCCTGATCTTATAGACTTTATTCCTATAGTAGTAGCCTCATGGCTTTTAGAAAGTGTATCTTCATCTAATCCCATATCCATTCCATTGAGTTCTGAGGTTAAATACAAACCATCATAAAAAATGGTCAAGTTATGATAAAACATCCTCACCTCTTCCTCATGCAACAAAGGCACTAGAAATTCAAACGATTGATCCTAGTTTTTAAACTTCACCTAGTCTAGTAACTCCCTTATTCGTGGCATGTCATCCACAACTGGATAAAAAAATGTTCCTCTTAAGACCTCATGAGTCTTAAGGATCTCTTATCTTACTTCTCTAGACAAACCCTTCTCCTTGGATGCAGTAGCCTTCTTTCATGAAATAGTTTCCTTCCCAAAATTCCCATGAGTTCTTAAGGATCTGGATGATTTAGAATGGGGACCTGATCCCTTATCATTAACCTTTCTTGATTTCCTTCACTTACCAGTGACATTGGACACTAGTTTTCTTATTAAAAATCCATTTCCTTTCTTTGTTGAGGCAACTTTTTTTTCTCTCACTTTGTTTGTTGCATCAACACCATATTTCTCAATATCAGATTCAAGTGACTCATCCTCATATTCACTTAGGCTTTCAAATATGCAATCAATCTCATTGTTCTAACTATTATGGAAAAAAAATCAGTATCTTTATATGATTCTGCAATATCCACCACTTTTTTAGCAGCTGGTTCAACTATTTATATTCTACTTTTATTTTGAATTCTTCTTCTTTAAGTTCTTTCCTTGATTCTTTCCAAGTCTTCGGTCATCATATTCTCAGAAATCAACATGGTCCCAGTAGTTTTGGCAGTACCAGAGGAATACTTGGTTGAGGAGGAGAAGGACCCTTTCTTAGATAATTTCCATGACAAGGGCTTGTCATCATTACTATCTCAGTCATTCTTGTTGCCCTTATTTGCATATTATAGATCAATAATAGATGGAAGTACCACATCTTAATATCAACATTTTTAGGAGGGTTATTTTTTCTCCTGGTAAACAGTGTTGGTGAGGGTGTTTCCCACCTAGAGGGTTCATCACTTAAGGAAATCAGACCTTGAACTCCTTCTTCACTCATGGCTAAGATATTAGATGAGTTTGCTTTGGAAGTAGGTTAATATTCAAAGAAATTATCATCTAAAGAGACACTCTGTATTTTGCTTGGAGATTCAGATTTGCCAGATGAAAGGGTCTTGGAGAAAGAGTACAAACCCTGATGTGAAGAAGACGTTTGCTATGGATTTGGTTCTTGAATAGTTTTTTTTAGGAGTCAGGTTTTCAGAATGGCAGTCGGATTATTTTTGCTAGTGAGTGATTGATTTTCAGTTTACATCTTCTCCTTAGACTGGCAACTCCTAGAAATTTTGTGTAGGGATAATGGGTTGAACTTTATGATAGCAAATGACTCTTTTGAGCCTAATGGAATGGAAGGAGTATCTATTACCTTTCATGGAGTAGGCTCATCATTTTGTGAAGTTGAAAAAGAGTAAGACATTTTTTTGGAGTCGAAAGGACCGGAATGATGAAAAGATCACATTATTTCTGAATGACTAGAGCATTTCTAGTGGCTTGATATTCAACCACTTGCACACTCAGTTTCACCATTTTTTCCTCACATTTTGCCAAGTCTTCCTTCAACTTTGCCTTTTATTTGTGAGTTCAGCCAACTAGACACTCATTTCAATTACTTCTTCCTCATATTTTTCCAAAGCTTCTTTCAAATTTTCTTTGTATTTAGCAAGGTCATTAAGAGAATCAATTAACACAAAGGCATAAGAACTCAACTTACTTAGGGAGTAATCCTTCAGATTTTCCTTGATGTCAAAGAGAGTCGCTAGTTTATCTTCATCATTATTAGTATATTCCATTAGAGCAAAGAATGAATTAAAAACTGATACTTTATCTTCCATTACCATCATGGAAATATCTTCTCCTTGTTCTGAATCGTTTGAGTCACTTGAAGAGTCACCCCAATAAGCTGCCAAAACTTGATTGAAATCTTTGTTAGCTTTAACCTTCTTACTAAATTTCACATGGACCAGGTCCTTGCCCTTTTCTTTAGAAACAACTTTCTTAGCATATTTCTCATACTGTACCTTATGCATTGGTCAATACTTGATGTAGTGTCCATGTTTGACACCTTAATGACATGTGCCACTTGCCTTTCTTTCCTTAAAGAGCTTGCTAAACTTTCATATTTTAGGTAGAGCCCCTGATTTTTACAAGGCTTTAAGAACCCTTTTGATACTATTCTCGCCATGAAGACTTGAATCTAAATGTGGATAGGTAAAGGTAAAGGGATAGGATATCAAAGATAGACACAAAAAGATAACAAAAAGGTAATGAAAGAGTGTATCAAACTCAATGACCTCCCTCATTGATTACCTATGAGAACCTAGCTCTTATGTTGACCCAAAGGGGGATCCTATCTCCCTTACAACCACTATTTCTAAGCAAATGTCAACAAATGATTTTCCAAGCACTCAACACTCCTAATGGATTTTGCATGAATTCATCATCGTCATTAAACAAAACAAACTAAATTAAGAGAGTATACATTGGCCTAGTATACTATGGCTTATTAGTGATAGAGACTCCAACTCTTGTAGCAAACTTGAGTTAGGGGCTCGGCTTCCAAGTCAAGGGAAGATTTCATATAGCTCATGGAATTTTAGAGTTATAGGCTATACCACTTATATCAATAGTAATACAAAGCATAGAGCTACATTTACAAGATTATTTTAAGAGCATTCGAGATGGCCCATGTATTTTAAACTATTTCATGCATAATGTTTTATGACTTGATCTCACCTATGTTATATATGCATAAATTCATTATTTTGAATTGCCCTGCATACCAATACATCTGTATTGACCCCTATATTTTAGGATTTTGAGACACAGTCCTTGGATCCCGTTAAGTAGTAGATTGACTTATCAGAAGTTTGTAGTTGGTGAGCCTCCCTTACTTTGAAAGAGCTAGTTACGAAACTTTTATTATTATTTTATTTTGATTTATGGTCTGACTGGGTCCTTGTATCATATTTGTCTCAGATGTATGATGGTCAATGTAATGTTAGAGATTTTACAGACGGTTGTCACATGTTTAGAATATTCAGAATTTGCCTTGTTAAATTGATCATGTTTATGAGATTGACCATGGTTCCGTCATGTATTATTTCCCATGAATTTTCTTATAATATATGAATATCATGCATGCTTACCAGATTTAGAAGAGCGTCCAGGCCTTCATGGTTTGGGATGCTCGTTACGGTTAGGGCCCCAGCTCGACTCGTGACAGAAACCTAATTAAATATGATTGATGATCAATATGAAAGTTGAAAGACTTGATAAAAATTAAGGTGAGGAAGTTTACAAAGGCATCACTACAGCTTTGATATACATTAATGATGACAACCGCAGTGGAAGATACACCATCTAAGAACTTTGGAATTTTATTAGCAGTAAGAATGCTACTATGGAGATAGGCGTTTCTTTATTACTAAACTTGTGGAAAAATAAGGGAGTACTGGATTTATACTTTCATGCGCTTCGCCTTAGATCTTTAGGTAGCCCCAAGAATGGGCAGGATGTGATAACAACTCCAAACTCGTAATGACATCCGAACAAAGTCCTACTATAATTTTTACGAGTTTCTCTTCAATAACATCCTATAACACAACATGTAGCGTGTTCCCATTCTCTAAATGTTTGACCACGCCCTTCATCCAGTAGTAACTACCATGGGTTTTGCATATCTATGCCGGGGGGGGGGGAGTTGATGTCATGTATTTCTGCCATTTTTAATAGGATGAAATCATCGATGAAATTCTTCTTTATGATAATAATTAAAATAGAAAAGGGTATTTGATGAATTATTACAGTGTTGAGTAATAGTGGATAAAAATTTGTAGGGATGTTTTGCTATTAAATTTGAAATTATATGACACTTTAAATTTATTTCCTGATAAATCTTCGGTATAGGATTACACTACTAAGATGTAAATTTGCAAAACAAAAATAAACATTAATAGACACTAATGTAATGTCTTTCAAAATTGTGACGTGTCTTATTTTAATTTTTTCACTTCACTTACCTACTACTATTGCTGCTGCCACTGCCTGCTGCTTCTTTTTTAAGTTAATTTCTTTTGAAATTATAACTAGTCATATTTTAAATTTATCTCATCACTTTTCTACTACTGCTACTCCTGCTACTTGATTTTATGTTTTTCATCCACAAGCTGGTTATTTAATGTAATTACAAGAAATTTTATTTAATTAATAGGTTGTAATAAATTAAATTAGATTAATGATTAATTATATTTGATGTATCAGGCAAGTTAATTAAAATATTATTGTGGGTACTTCTATTTAATTGTATTCTTTTAAGAACTTAGTATTCTTTTACAATAATAGAAAAAAATAGAAAAATAGTCGTATTTATTTTGAATTTGTAATGATTACATTTTTATTGTTTCATCTAGAAAGTTTAACTATTTTGCGGTAATAATTAATGACAAATGATTTTTGTAATTTTCTTTTGCATGTTTTTGGTTGGGTGATACAGGTTCTCCAAAATCTGAGTAGAATAGAGTAGGTGCCTGCACAATCCAATTAACCGGGTTGTGAGAGATCAAAAAGGATTTGTAGTCAATTCAATTATGGAAATCTATCAAGATTTATGGTTATAATTCTAGCAGCTTATCGAAATTTGTGTTGAGTCAAGTGTTTTCAAAATCTAACAGTTTGTTAGGACTTAAGATTTGACAATTAATATTTGTATTCCCTCAAAATATTAGCTATTGATTTAGCAAAACACTTTTCTCATTAAAACTAAGCTAGGGATTCATGATTTTTAATTATGTATTATGAATGTTTTAATGATATTATTGTTTTGGCCTTTAGGCCTTATCCCCTTAAATTGATTTATATGTATATGTATGAAAAATTGTGATTGAAGATTGTTTAAGAGCACAAATTATGACATCCCTATCTTGTGATAAATTTAAGTTTATGAACTTATTAGGAATGATTCAAATTCTTGTTTAATGATTTGAAAGTGGTCTTTTCAATATCATAGTATTTGACATGATTTGGAGTTTATAGGAGGGAGTTTCTTGTTATACTTATATGCTTGTATTACAGAGAAAGAATTGCATTTTATTGAGAAATTTGACATAACAACCACAAATTATTGAAATGTTGACAAAGAGAAAGTTTTCTTGCATGTATTTATATGAATTTAAAGAAGGAGTTCTTGAACTGATTTATTGATATTGTGGTATCGAACTTATAATTTGAAAACAAAGAATTTAATATGCTAATAATGGCTCAGAGATGTGACTTGCAAGTCTATGGTATGACGATTCCATATAAATATATTCCTTAACGGAGTTATAGTTTTCAGAGTTTGATTTAAGAGAATACATATTTTAAAGTGTTAAAAACTGGGTTAATGTGAGTTAGGTAAATACCCGAAGGAAGCACGAGTCAAATGACTCTATCCTGGAAACCGTAATTTGTCAACACGGGAACTTGGTACCCTGCTATGTGATCTTTTGTACCTAGTAGTTTTTTCATCCCAAATTAGTACTTATGGTTTGGAGCCCTTCTTTGTGATCTTTCCTACTACTACTGCTGATACTGCACTGCCTGCTGCTTCTTCTATAATTTAATGTCTTTTTAAATTGTGACCAGTCATATTTTAAATTTTTTTGTCATTGTCCTACTAGTGCTGTTGCTACTTGATTCGATGTTTTCCATCCATAAGAAGGTTATTTAATGTGAACAAGTAATTTTATTTAATAGAATTCATAATAAATAATTATTAATAGGTTATGATAAATTAAATTAGACTAATGAGTAATTATATTTGACATCTTGTACTCAAGAAAGTTACTTAAAATATAATTGTGGGTATTTCTATTTAATTGTACTCTTTTACGCACTAAATGTTCTTTTACACTAATAGAAATTATAGAAAAATAGTTGTATGTTTTTGCATTTGTAATGATTGTGAGGAAATAGTTAACAACTAATGATTTTCGTAATTTTCTTTTGCATATTTTTGGATGGGTTATACGGGTTCTCAAATCTCAATTGAACAAAGTAGGTGCCTGTTCGATTCCATTAACTAGGTCATGAGAGATTGATAAAGGATTTGTAGTCAATTCAATTATGGAGATCAATAAAGATTTGTGGTTATAGTTGTTGCGGTTCATCAAAATGTGTTGAGTCAGTTTTTCCAAAATCCAACAGTTTGTTAGGACTTATGATTTGACAATTACTATTTGTATTCCCTTAAAAAGTTAGCGATTGATTTATCTAAGCACTTCTCTCATTAAAACTTAGCTAGGGATTTGTTATAAGTAACATTCCTAGTTAAACCATCATTCTTGGAGGAAATATTTAGCGCCAATTGGTTTTTCTCACAATCTTTGCAGTTTGTTGGTAAGAAACAAGATGACTTGAAATAATAACTAATCTCTATGGGGAATGACCAAAATGTGGATACAGATATGGTATCAATTCTAGTGCACTCGACCAACAACTTTGACATTGAGAATGTCCATAATGGTGTAACTTGTGCGAAGAGTTGGGAAAACATAATGCATGAGGAGAAGGAAGCATCCCCTTTAGGAATTATTATCCCCTAAATTTGTACCTAACCAGGCCTTGGTAGTCCCATCATTAGCTGTAGGACATGTTAACTTTGACAGGTACTCTAAATAATAATATTGCAAAAAATGATCATCTTAATTAACTTGTAACTAATAATGTTGGTAAGTTTGACTCTACATATGTTAACACTAGTATGAATTATAAGTTGTTGGAGGTAGTTATTTTTCTCAAGATATTCTACAAATGCAGATTCATTTGAGGAAAGAGAGGAAGATAAATTCTTGGATAACTATTTTTCTAATTCTGCTAGGGACGTTGACAATCCCCTAGACAACAAAAAAGTAGAAAAACATAAATTAAAAAACAAAACTTTTGGTAGACATCCTAATTGGGATGACAAAGTGTATGAGGATTTTATCTCAAAACAGCTACTAATGAGAGTATGCAAAGCACAAGGTCACAAAGTTCACTAGAATTAAGGAGAACTAATGAATTTTCAAGACCTCTTGATTAAGTTGAGGAAAGGAGACAATGAAAAGAAAGATCTGCAAATTTTATGGCAGGTCACGAAGGTCATAACAAATATTGAGTAGTCTGTTAAGAGAAAGGGTTGCCATCCGCGAACATCTCCAACCATGTTTTAGACTATAGGATGAAGGGGGTGGTCAACCATGTTGAGAAAGGAAACAAACAACATGTTATGTTTGGGATGTTACTGAAGAAAACATTTATAACATTTATGGAAGGACTTGTGTTAAAATGTTATTATGAGTTTGGAGTTGTTATGAAACCCACCCTATTCTTGGGGCTGCCTAAAAAGCTAAGGCAAAGTGCATGAAATCATTAATCCGATCCTCTCTAATTATTTCTCAGGTTTAATAAAATAATAAATCCTTCCTCCGGAGTAGATTTCTTATTGATTGCACAATTCTAGAGCTCTAAGATGATGTATCTTCTACTTTGGTTGTAATCATCAATCTTTAACAAAGATGCTGTGAGAGCCTTATAAACTTCCTCACCATAATTTTTTCAAGACTTTCAGATTTTCATCTGCATCATCTATCACATTCTTAGGTTTTGTGTTAGCCGTAACGACTTTATAGGATGCCAGCCAAGGTTTCTAAGGATTTCTCCCATAATGAGCATTTACTCCATTGGTCTTTCATTTACTTCTGACTCATCATAGTTCCTCTTCATTACTTCATGGAATGGTCTGTTGTCGATCTCCCTCACCGCATTAACACCAATTTGACCCATTTACACCAATTTGACCAACTCTTGGTGGATCCTTTAAGCTATTAACCAACTCTTTTTGAGTGTCTTATAACCCATCATTACTATTTCTTTCCTTCACTATCAGAGTATAATTTAATGCTTCCAAATCATGGTATTCTTTTTCCTTCTCTCATAAGCTTTTAAGGGGTGTTTCCATATTTTTCGAAACTTCTTGATCACCTTCATATTTAACATGTTTCATCACTTTCAAGGACTATGCACTTGTTTGTGAGGATTTTTTTACATATAGTGAATTGAATGATCGTGATAAAATCCTCACAAACAAGGGCATAGTCTTTGAGCATGATGAAAACTATTAAAGATAAAGGTGATCAAGAAGTTTTGAAAAAGGTGGACGCACTCCTTAAAAGTTTCAGAGAGAAGTGATATAATTTAATAATAATTGATCTTATTGATATTGAAGGGGTTACAGCTGTATATATAGAGAACTGAAGAATAACTAATTACAGAATAACCTAGATGTATTTAATAATTATATAGGTAGTCTATTATCCCCCCGCAAGCTGATCAGCGGTAACGAGGGGCAGCTTGGAGCAGAGATACTGAAAAGGCTGTAACGGAAGAGGCTTGGTGAGAATATCAGCAAGCTGGTCAGTAGATGGGACATAGTGCGTGGCCATCGTTCCTGCAAGTACCTCATCGCGAACAAAGTGACAGTCGGACCCAACATGCTTCATACGATCACGAAGGACTGGATTTTTGGTAACACAAATAGTGGACTGATTGTCACAATAAATCTGTGGTTTCGTCGGGGGAATGCCAAGTGCATCCGTAAGGTATCGTAACCACATGGCTTCAGCAACACCTGCAGCCATGGCACGATATTCTGCTTCTGTGGAGGAACGGGACACTCGTGTTTGCTTCTTGGTGCACCAGGAAATCAGATTCGGTCCCATCATAACAATATATCCAGTAGTGGACTTTCGATCATCTGTGTCGTTAGCCCAATCCGAATCAGAAAAAACAGATATATCAAACGAGCCCTTTTGAAATAAAATTCCACAGTGAAGAGTACCTTGAAGATAGCGCAGAATGCGTTTCAAGGCCTGAAAGTGTTGTTCGGTGGGAGCATGCATTGATTGGGAGACTCGATTGACTGCATATTGGATGTCCGGACGAGTAACAACAAGATAATGAAGTCCACCGACGAGGCGCCGATATAGTGTAGGATCGGCAAAGGGAGTATTCGGCCCTGGGGATTGGCGGACTGCCATGGGAGTGCCGCGGGTTTGCAGTCTGTCATTCCAGCGCGATTTAGAAGTTCAAGGGTATATTTTGTCTGATGCATCAATATGGTTCCCGATTTGCGGATGAGTTCGAGGCCAAGAAAGAACTCCAGAGGACCGAGGTCCTTAAGTTTGAAGTCACGATGCATAGCCTCAGTAATTTCAGTAATGAGTGATGACGAGCTGCCTGTAATAACAATATCATCCACATAGATAAGAATGATGACAGTCCCTCGAGAACAGTGAAGGGTGAAGAGGCTGTTGTCATGATGGTAGGTGCGAAAACCAAGACCCTGCAGAAAAGTAGAGAGGCGTGTGTACCAGGCATGTGGGGCCTGTTTCAGGCCATACAGAGATTTGCGAAGCCTGCAAACATAGTGAGGACGGTTGGGATTAACATATCCCGGTGGCTGAACCATATAGATCTCTTCCTCAAGATGACCATGAAGAAAGGCATTGCTGACGTCTAACTGATGAAGCGGCCAATCATAGTGAAGAGCAAGAGACAAGACCAGACGAATAGTCTGTTGCTTATCAACAGGGCTGAAGGTCTCCTTATAATCCACACCATACTCCTGATGATACCCTTTTGGAACCAGACGTGCTTTATAGCGAGAAAGAGATCCATCTGAATTTCGTTTGATGCGAAACACCCATTTGCACCCAATAGACTTTCGGTTACTAGGCAGAGGTACCAAATCCCATGTACGTTGTTCAGTCAGAGCCTGAAATTCCTCATCCATAGATTGGCACCAGAAACTATTTTTGGAGGCTTGGTTGTAGGTAGTAGGCTCAGTGATGGGATGTGCATCAAAGGGTATTTGAGTGTGGTAGGCTTTGGGTTTGAAGGTACCGGCCTTGGCTCGGGTTGTCATAGGGTGAGTGTTGATTGGAGGGTGATTAAGAAGGGGTGGTGGAGTTGTATGATGTGTGGACGGGAGTTGGGTGGGGCTGCCGTGGGAGCTGGGATGTGCAGCGGTGGATGGGGTGGCTGCATGGGTGTTAGGAGTATGATGTAGGGAAGTGGTGGGTTGTGTGGCAGTCGGCTGGGTGTACGGGTGGGAGGTTTGGGGGTTCGGCTGGGTGGGTGGTTGGTTCGAGTGGCTAGGTGGTTGGTACGGGTGGGTAGTGGTGGAGTGGGGTACCGGGCTAGGTGCCGAGTGAGCCGGAGCATGAGCGGGTGAAAAGGACGGAAATAATGGCACAATGCCAAGTGGATTGGGGGAGTATGGAGTAGAGGAAAGACTTGTGTAAGGAAATTGTTCCTCCACAAAACGAACATGACGGGAAACATATGTTTTCTGAGATACAGGATCGAAACATTTGTAACCTTTGATAGTGGGATGATAGCCTAGAAAGACACAAGGGGTGGACCGAGGTTGAAGTTTATGTTGAGTGTGTGGACGCAACCAGGGATAAACTAGACACCCAAACGGGCAGAGATGGATGTAGTCGGGTGGATGATTGTAGAGACGGGCATATGGAGTGGAGTTGGAGAGAGTGTGAGTGGGCATGCGATTTATGAGGTAGTTGGCAGTAGCAAGGGCATCAACCCAAAAGGAAACAGGTAAGGTGGAATCATGGAGGAGCGCAACAACTGTTTCTATGAGGTGACGGTGTTTGCGCTCAGCAACGCCATTTTGTTCAGGGGTATATGGACATGAAGTGTGATGAAGAGCCCCTAGATTTTGAAGAAAAACACCAAAGGCATTGTTGACAAATTCTTTGCCATTGTCACTTCGAAAAATTTTGATTTTGGCATTAAATTGATTTTGAACCATTCGGTCAAAGTTAACAAAAATAGTATAAGCTTCGGATTTAAATTTCAGAGGATAAAGCCAAGTGAATTTACTGTAATCATCAACAAAACAGATATAATAACGAAAACCTTGAACAGAAGGAACTGAGGTTGGACCCCAAACATCAGAATGAATTAATTGAAATGGCGCAGTGGCCTCGTGTTCAGACAGTGAAAAAGGTAAACGACAAGATTTAGACACTGAACAGGACTCGCAATGTAATTTTTCTAAAAAATTAAAACCTAAGGAAGATAAAATGGATTTGGTGATGGCGGATGATGGGTGCCCAAGCCGGCGATGCCAGGTGGACGAGAGAATGGCTTGACTCACAACAGACGGAGACCTGGATGGAAGAGTGTATAGCCCATGCTCACAGCGGCCCGTGTACCGCACCCGGTTCGTGGTGTTGTCCACTATCTGGAAATTGGTGTCATTAAAAATGAGGGTGCAATTATTTTCTTTAGTAAAGCGATAAACAGATAAAAGATTGGATGTGAGGGAAGGGACGTGGTGAAGGGTTGAGAGATGAAATTTACCATTTGCGGTATAGACATACCCAGAGCCGGTGTTGGTGATGGGAAGGGATTGACCATTGCCTACTGTAATAGTTTCTGAGCCATGATACGGATGAGGAGCTTGAAGTTGTGAATAATCCGACGTCACATGAGTGTTAGCACCTGTGTCTAGATACCAATCGCCAGATTGAGCGATAGTGGACGCATGCATCGCTCTTGATCCTCCGGACTGGCTATTTACATTCTGCAAGTCACCGTAACGATACCAGCAATTAGCCGCAGAATGGCCCCGCTTAGCACAGATTTGGCACGTCGGAAGATCTCGTGTGGGTCCCCGCTGGTTTCCTCGTCCCTATCCGCGGCCTGACTGGAAGCCGTCCCTCGGTGGAGGCCCGCCTCTGCCTTGCTGCCCGGCGTTCCGACGGTCACCGCCGCCGCTGCCTCGCCCTTGGTTACGGCGATCGTCACCGCGACCCCTGGCCGAGCCTCCGCTGCCAGCCGAGTAAAGAGCCGTGACGCCAGAGGTGGAACTGGCTTCTCCGAGCAGTAATTTGTGTTCCATGTCTAGATTCAATTCTTCTGCATGAAGCCATCCAGACAGTTGATTCAGAGTGATTTCGACAGGTGAGAGGCGAATATGCTGTTTAAGAGAGGAATAGCCAGCCGGAAGACCACGTATCACGGCATTCACCACGTCTCGTTCAGGAATGATCTCGTTCACAGCATCTAGGTCAGACAGAATAGAGGCCACATCATCAAGGTATTGAGTCATCGTCTTCGTTCCCTTCCGATGAGTATGCAATCTATCACGCAACTGAAAAATATGAGCCGTGGACACAGAGTTGTATCTTGTGGCTAGAGCGTCCCAAAGTGAAGCCGATGTGAGAAAACCCCGGGCGTGTTTGTGCACAGAGGGGCTAATAACTGCGAGAAGGCAGGCTCGGATCTGAGTGTCTACGATCATCCACGGAAGGTAGTCGGGATTTGGGAGCATGACGCCGTCCTGCTCGGCTGTCTCGGGCGGCGGCTTCTCCGCACCGTCAATCCATCCGAGCAGCAAGTTGGCTGCGAGGGCGGTGCAGACGTTAAGTGCCCAGGCCGGGTAGTTGTTGTCAGATAATTTTTCGGGGATAAGGTTGTGGAGATTCCTGAGCAGTAATTTTACTCCAGACGGTAAATTTGACAGAGGATCAACAACCTTGTCCATGGCTCCGACCTACGACGGAGGAGGGAGGCCGTGCGGCGTGGTGTAGACGGTGGCAGCGGCGCACACACGTCGGAAAAGAGGAGAGATTAGGGTTTGGGTGGAAGAAGAAACCCTAGCTTTGATACCATGATATAATTTAATAATAATTGATCTTATTGATATTGAAGGGGTTACAACTTTATATATAGAGAACTGAAGAATAACTAATTACAGAATAACCCAGATGTATTTAATAATTATATAGGTAGTCTATTAAGAAGGAAGAAGAATACGATGGTTTTGGAAACACTAAATCAAACTCTGATAGTGAAGGAAAGAAACAGCAATGATGAGCTGCATAATGCTCAAAAAGAGTTGATTAATTGATTAAAGGAGCTATCAAGAGTTGTTCCAATTGTTTTTAGGAGAATGGGGGAGCTCGAACACAAAGTATTCCATGAAGCAATGAAAAGGAACTTTAATGAGGCTGATGAAAGAGCTATAGAGTTATGCTCATTGCGAGGAATACCTTAGAGACCGTGGATAGCATCCCATCAAAGTCTCTATGGTTAATAAGAAATCTTAGAACGTTATGGATGATGAAGATGAAAAGCTGAAAGACTTCAATAAAAATTATGGTGAGGAAGTTTACAAAGTTGCCACAACAACTTTTATAGAGTTTCTGTGTATCATCTCAGAGCTTTGGAATTATGCAGTAAACAAGAACGATATTCAGGAGGAAGGAGGAAGGAGTTACTGTGTTACTAAACCTATGGGAAAAGATGAAACTGCCCAACAGTTTCCAAATGGATTGCTCAAAATTTATGACAACCTTTTTGATCTATCTTGGTTTTTGCAGATCTACGACAGGTGGGGAGTTGATGTCTCGATTTGTTAAACTTTTGATGGGATGAAATTATCCACGAAATTTCTTCTTTCAAATAAAAATAAAAATTGAAAAGTCTATTTTATGAATCTTTATAGTGTTGAGTAAAAATGGATTGAAATTGATAGAAGTGTTTTGATATACAATTTGGAAGGTATATGCCACTAAATTATTTTCCTAATAAAGCTTAAGTATAAGATTACATAATTAAGATAGAAATTTGCAAAATAATGTAACATTCTAGACATTAGTTTAATTTCTTTCCAAATTGCGGTCAGTTATATTTTAAAATTTTCTCCTCAATTTCTACTACTACTACTACTACTACTACTATTGCTACTTGATTTTATGTATCCCGTCCACAAGAAGATTGCTTAATCTAATTACATGCAATTTTTTTTAAATAGAATTGATAATAAGAAATAATTAATTAGCTATAACAAATTAAATTACACTAATGATTAATTATATTTGATGTATCTTATGCACAAGCAGATTACTTAAAATATAATTGTGGGCAATTCATTCTATTTAATAGTGTTCTTTTAGACTCTTGGTGTCTACTTACACTAATAGAAAAATAGGTTTGTTTTTTTGCATTTCTAAGGATTATATTTTTATTGTTTCATCTAGACTGTTGATTCATTTTGAGATATTAATTAGTGGTTAATGATTTTTCTATTTAGCTTCCTCATATTTTTGGTTGGGTGATACAAGTTCTCCAATTTGAGTAGATTAGAGTTAGTATTTGCACAATCCAATTAGCTAGGTCATGAGAGAGCAATAAAGGATTTGGAGCCAATTCAATTAGAGAGATCTGTCAAGAATTGTGGTTTTAATTCTTGCAATCCATCGAAATTTGTGATTAGTCAAGTGCTTCCGAATTCTGACAATTTGTTAGGACTTAAGATTTGACAATTATTATTTGTATTGTTAGTTTCCTATATCAACCTAATATGGTTTAATAATTAGAAACTAATGATTGTTAACTTGCAGGATCTACCAAAATGATAATTAAGGCAAGCAAGATCACCCTAGAAATATAAATTGGAAAAGAATCTTGTGCAATCCTTATTTACATGGGAATCAAGGCTGGATTTGGAACAATATCAAAAGAGGATCTCATAAGATCACGTAAGATCCCAAGTTGCAAGGAAAATCAGCAAAATCGCAGAGTAACATAGAAGGAGATTACACCATGGGCGTGAATAGTTATGAAGAAAGTCACGCCATGCCTTATATATATGGACATATCTAATATGGGTGTATTACCCTCAATCAAGGAACCAAATCAAATCCTCGATTTAGAAGAAATATCTTTGGTTTCCTCTTGAAACAAAACAATAAGATCAACTGAAGAATATAAGTCTTAATAAAGCTTTCTACTTCTTTATTTACAATAATTACAAAAAGAAAGATTGAGTCAACTTACTCATACCAGTTGAGGCTGTGTCACAAGATCTGAATCAGATATTTGTATTACCAATAAATTTATAATACTAATAAAGCTTCAGAACTTATCTACTACATCTGTACTCCAACTCTACTTTCAAATCTCTAAGGAAACTCTTTAAACCCAAGGGGACTGATAGTAGGCACCGCATTGTCATTGTCAATGAAAAAAATCATATTGACAGGTACAACAAGGAAGAAAGGAATAAACCAATCACTTTCAATATCATAACAACTTGATGAAGACAATGGTTAGGGAATGACTCTCATAAATCGCGAAGTAAGGCAGATATTGAAACAAATGATCAGAGACCATAAGGATACAAGAACAATTAATTCACTTGGAATGATGAACACTGTAGCTACAGTGCCAAACTGGGGTGTATTAAGCAGAATTTTCCAGAATTGAGAAGAAGCTCATCCAAGAAAAATTAAAACTTTTGGAGCATAGAGTGATAAAGATGAAACTCAAGAAGAAACAAAAACGACCAACATGTGTTTCATGGAAAAAAAGTGAACCAAGTAAGGTAAGACCCTTCAATCGTCATAATTGCAACCTTCTTCAGATATTGTCATAATCTTAATATGATTACTGATGAGTTTTAAAGTTATTGATGAATACAATAAACTTTCTCAAGAAAATAAAAGTTGGGAAGCTCAATAAAAATGAAAGCTTGGAGAGGAAAGAAAAAACTTACAAATTGAACTTGAAGCATGTCAAATCAAAACTTACTTACTTTAAGAGGAACTAGATGATGTAAACATACAGTTATACAATATCAAAAAATCACCAAGTCAAAGTTCTATAAGATCAAACTCATTTAAAACTAAAACAAGCTCCCAATTAAATTTGTTTGAGTCAACTAAAACCTCTTTCTCCTTTCAAAGTAGTATGCTACACTTGTGGGAAAAAAGGGCACAAATCACATCACTACAGACAACAGTCTAAAGGTGTGTAGGTTTGTCAACCGAAAGAAAGTACTTCTAACCCTTAAGAAGCCAAGACCACTTGAGTATCTAAACAAAATTAATCTTCTTATTTTGCAAGAATATATCCAAAAAAATTATAAGAAAGTAATGTGAATCATACATAGCGGATGTTCCAAACACATGACCGGCAAAAAGAAAATTTTTGTTCTCTAAAGAAAATTAGAGGAGAATCAGTCAGATTTGGAGATAATGCTAAAGTTCACGTCACTGGTGTTGGCTTAGTGAAGCTCAACTCTTCATGTAAGATCGTTGAAGTATACCTCATGGATGGTTTTAAACACAACTATTGATTATAAATCAAATATATGACTAAGGATTCAGAGTATCATTTAAAGTTGAGAGTTTCTCCATCAAATATGAAAAAAAAGATATTTCTCTTATCGTTGAACGTGTTAATAATATGTATGTTCTTAGCAATCCTAATTTTGCTACTCTGACTTATCTCACTGTGCAAACAAATAGTACATGATTGTGGCTAAAAAAACTTGGGCATGCCAGCATGCATGCCATTGAAAAGCTCTCTAGACTTGGATTAGTGAAAGGTCTACCAAAGTTAAGGTTTGATAAGAATATCATTTGTAATGCTTGTCAATTTGGTAAACATACTTTGACATCTTTTTAAGTCAAAGATATTGTTTTCTCTACAAAAGCCCACCAAACAATCCACTTGGATTTGTTTGGTCCCACCAAGATCGCAAGTATTGGGAGAAAAAGATACGTAATTGTCATTGTTGATATTATTCTTGTTTTACGTGGGTAATATTTTTTGCTAACGAGAATGAAATATTCACTAATTTGAGATATTTTATAGAAGAGAACAAAGAGAAGCAGGATATTTTATTACCTATGTTCATAGTGATCATTGTGGAGAATTCAAAAATGGGGATTTTAGAGAGTACTGTGCTCAAAATGGCAACACACAGAACTTTTTCTATCCTCGATATCCTTAATAGATAGGTTTGGTGGAAGAAAAGACTAGATCTCTTCAAGTGACCGCAAAAACCATGCTTCAAGAGAATAATCTACCAGATCATTCTTAGAAAGTGCAGTAAGTACAACATGTCACATACTCAACAGATGTCTCATCATATCAGTTATAAAGAAAACTCCCTATGAGTTATGGAGAGGGGAAAAGCCTAATATCAGTTATTTTCATCTTTTTGGTTGCAAATGCCTATCTACAACAATGGTAAGGATAACATAGGGAAGTATGACCCACGAAGTAACGAAGGTAGTTCACTTGGGTATTTTCCCACTAGTCTCGCTTACATAACTTATAATAAACAAACTCAATATGTTGAAGAATCTATATATATTTTATTTAATGAAACTAATCACTCATCTATAAGCTTGAGTTTTGATGAAAAGAAGGTAAATGATCCATAATCAGGAGACAAAGCAGACATAACTCCTGAACCATCAATCGTTAAGTCGACTACGACCTATTCGTAGTCAGTTCCCGTTGATGAGACAACAAAAATGACTATCCTAAGAGAATAGAGACATAATGCAATCTTTCCAAATGACTTTATCATCGAAAACCCAGATGATAAGGTGCAGATGAGAACTTCATTAAGAAAACAAGTGTTTGTTGCTCTTGTATCTCAAATTGATCCTAAAAAGAATGATGTCCATCAAAGACGAGTCTCGGGTTGAGTCCATATGGGATGAACTAGAACAATTGGAATGAAACTAACTGTGGAAGTCTAATTGAAAGACCCAAGAATTATTTAATTGTTGACACAAGATGGATCTACAAAAATAAGCTGAGAGAGGAAGGTAAGGTTATTCAAAATAAGGCAAGAATTGTAGCTCAAAGGTACTCCTAACAGAAAGGTATTGACTACAATGAAACCTTTTCTCCCAAAGCAAGGTTAGAATTGATTCGAATTCTACTGACATTTTCTGCTTTTAAACTCTCTAAACTATATTAAATGGATGTAAAAAGTGCTTTCCTAGATGGTTACATTCATGAAGAGGTCTATGTTAAAAAATCTCCTGATTTTGAAAATCCATCTTATCCAAACCATGCTTTCAAATTTTTAAAAGCACCTTAAGGTCTCAAATAAGCTCCAAAATCATGGTATGAGGGATTAAGTACTTTTCTGCTCAATAATAATTTTCAAAGAGGAAACACTGATACTACTCTCTTCACTCAAAAGCTACACTCTCATTTACTTATTGTGAAAATCTATGTTGATGATATCATTTTTGGGAGATCTGACATTTCTTTGTGTGAGAACCTTGAAAATCTAATGAAGGGAGAATTTAAAATGATCCTCATGGGAGAACTCACGTTCTTCTTGAGGTTATAGATCAAGTAAATCTCTATGGGTTCTTTTATCAACTAATCTAAGTACATCAGAGATCTTATAAAAAATATGGAATAAAAAAAGGAAAGGCTTTTAGAACTTCAATGAGCCCTTCAGCAAACCTAGATTCTGATACATCCAAAAATAATGTTAATGAAAAGACGTGCAGAGGAATTATTAGGTCTTTACTCTACTTAACTGAAAGTCAAATAGAAATTATGTTCATCATGTGTAAATGCCCAAAGTTTCAGTCGACTCCCAAATAGTCCCACTTGACTGCCGTCAGAAGAATTATTTGCTATCTTATTTGAACATAAAAAATTGGACTTTGGTAGCCTCACTCCTCAAACTTTGACTTAGTTGGCTACTTAGATGCTAATTTTGTAGGTGACAAAAGTGATAGAAAGAGCACTACTAGAACATGTTGGATTCTTAGTTATGCCATAATTTCATGTCATAGCAAGAAACAAAATTCAGTTGCTCTATCAACTACCAAAGCTGAATACATAGCCATTGGTAATTGTGGTACTCAAATTTTATAGATTATACATCAATTACTTGATCTTGCGTTATCATTAGTATCAATGCCTATTATGTTAGACAATACTAGTGCAATTGATTTGTCAAAATACATGTTGCATCATTCTAGGGACAAGCATATTAATATTAAGCATAATTTCATTCATGATCATGTAGAAAGTGGAGCTTTTTCCTTACAATTTATTAATCCTGAAAATCATCTTTCTGAAATTTTTAAAAAACCCTTACTACAAGAATTATTTTCTTTCTTAAGGAAAAAACTCGGTATGTCATGCATTGATGGAATTTAATTTCATAAACTCTTTTACTTTGGTAAAAAATCTTTTTAACAAAATTCTATCCATAATATCACCCTCTTACTCCGTATCTTTTCCTTTCTTATACACGTTTTTTATGCCTCATTTTCTCTTCCCAATTAATTACTGTCCATTACCCTTTCAATTACCAAAACTTCATCATCGCTTCATCTTAAAAGTTACCTTGTTCACTTCATCTCTTTTAACTCCCGCCACTTCATCTTCATCTTTCTTCTTTTATATCCCTCTCTCTATATTCCTTCTCTTAATGACAAAAACTCGATCAACTAAGAACCTCTCTAAATCCCTTCTATACTGCCTATCCAATAACCATCACCTAGTTCTGATATCTGGGTTCTTTGAAGAAGAGTCCTTTTATTCCCATAGACAACTCTCAATAAAAAATGATTTGCTCCCAATCCCAACTCCGCGGTTAAGAAAAGGCACCCCTCTCCTCTGGAGGACATTTATGAATTCTGAACTTGATCATAATGAGAAAAGTTTGTTACTTTCACAAATTGCCCTATTGTGCCTGGGAGAGTCATAAATCTCTCTCAGTTAAAAAAATATCATTACAATGTAAATTCCTTTTTTAAAGCTCAATATCTGTAATACCCCGCATGTTTCTAAGCTAGAAAGTGAATAAGTATTCCTACATATGAAATATCCTATCCTGTGATTCATAATTGAGTACATGACTTATAATGAATATCCTAGTGATATGATAGCTTATGATGCATTAAGCATGTTCATATGAGTCACTTAAGGTAATACAAGTTAAGAGTTTTTGAATCCATCAAGTTTTAGTGTTTGATTTTGCAAGGGTCATCTTCAAACGAATATAACATGATGTTAATGTGGTATTTTGACTGATTTGGACCCATCTAATTGTAGATAATTAAACGAGCTTTGCAACGATATCAATTTCGCCTTAATCCAATACCTGAGCGAAAAGCTATGCCCATTTTCGTGAGAGACAGTAAGGATAGGCAATTGATTAGGAGCCGCCCAACCCAATCATAGGCGATTGGTTAGGCGCCACCTAACCTAGCTTAGGAAATCACTTGGGCGCCGCCTAAGTCAGTTCCAGGTGCCAAAAACACACCATTTTGAGTTATTTTAATGGTAATTAACTCTTTTAACACTCCTTACACGTCCCTAAACTTAACCCTACGAAATATATAGCTTCTAAACATATTACAACCCTGTTATCATCTCAAAGTTCATCATCCAAGATCACTAAAAGAGAAAAACAACTAGGGTTGCTTAACTAACATTGAAGATCCAATTTCAAGAAAATTCCTCCATCAATCATTAAGAATCTTCTTTCTAATGTATGCGTGAGTTAATTTATGGATCCCTTTCATCCATAAAGCTTAAAAACCCTCTTTTTCATCATAAAGTATGATTTCTATATTGTTGGGTGTTGATGATAATGTTGTTTATATTGGGTGATTCCCAAGATGGAATCTTTATATGTTTTTTATGAATTTCATGATATCATATGAGTTGGAAATATATAAATTTGGTTGTTCATGATGTATAATTTAATGATTTCACCTATTCTTAAGATGTGCATGTAAGATGTTGATAACATTCCTAAGAAACTATAAATCATGCAATATAGCTAAATTGTGACTAAGTGAAGGACTCATGATATGCCCTTATGTTCAAATGACTTCTATGTTGATAATGTGCCTTATAAATGTTGTTGGAATACTCATGAACTATTCTTATGAAATTATGCTATGTTTACTTGCAAATCCTACTTATGAACAAGATATATGATAACCATTCAATCCACATGAACTTCCATGCTATTGGTAAGTGTTGTTAATATGATTATGCTATGAACATGATATTAAGATTGTGCAAGTACTTCCATGTGATATGAAATCCTTTCCATGCAATACATTGTTGATAACCATGCTTAGTATGAGATCCCTACTTATGATATAATAAATTATAGACACTACTCTTATGATCAAGTCACTTATGTGTGTCAGTATCCTTCTATCGAGTCGTGGGGGTACTTGTACCCGAAAACTATAGCTGTGTGCCTAGATCCATGTCATGTTTCATGATATCTGAACTCAAGCTATGATTCCATAGTCTTTAGTCAATCATGTGACTCAGGAAAACCTCATGATCTTAGTCAATTGTCAGATATCAGTAATATTCTATCAGTCAATAAAATTCAGTAAGATTAACTCATGCACAGTTCGTTATTCATGTCAAGTCCCTCCAGATGGGAGTAGAGGCTAGCAGCGAGTGAACCTAAGGATGGGAACTAACTCGCCAGTTAAGGGTGTGATTCTTATTAGTCATCCTGGTGTTCTAGAACTATGTAGCCAACGTAGGTTGAGACATCTTAACCTATCAGATTAGGGTTGATGAGGTGGCTTAACCTATCAGTTTAGGGTTCCCACCATTATCATGTAGTACCCACCAAATAAGGGTCACTAACAGGCTGTCCTTACCCGATGCACGGTATGGACATCCCTCCAGACGGGGCAAAGATTGGACCCCAGCTTAGCCATAATGACATACATGGGGCATGTCGGTTAAACACTACTTCCCACAATTTTAGTATTAATCTCAGTAAAAGAACTCAAGGCATTCTTCAGATTTCAGTATATACAGGACTATTAGATACATTTGTGTATGTTATTAGTTTCATTATCAGTCATGTCAATTATCAGTAAACCATGTATTAACTTACAGGTCATGCTATCACGTATTCACGATCCCGATTTCTATATATGTGTGTTTACACTCCCACGTTCATATTAGTCAGTCAGTGTTGTTCATACATGAAACCCTTTATGTTCATCCTACCTTTCTCGTATACTCAGTACTTTAGTTGTACTAACGCATTTGTGTTATGGTTCTTTCTTTTTATGTTACACCATAGGTTCTGAGACACGGGCTCCAGCCCAGCAGTAGCGGTAGCATTCTAGTCTTAGAGATACAGTGAGTCCTCATTGATTCAAGGACAAAATGATTTGATTCATTTATTTATTTCTTCAGTTCAGTTTTATGGAGTTAGTTAGAGACATGTTCCATCAACTCCTTATTCAGATAGTTTAGAGTCTTTAAGATTTATGTTCAGATTTACGTTCAGATTAAGTTGTTTTGGGTATTTTCACCCATATGATTTTATTCAGTTGAACCTTATGGTCTTACAGTTCTATGTATTTCACATTATTATATCATGATTTATAGTATACAGGTACAGATATCAGTCATGGGTTAGCTTGTGGTCCCTCGGGGTTATGAGCACCATGTAGCATTCCGGTTTAGCGAATCGGGGTGTTACAAACTTTGTATTAGAGCCTAAGGTTCAATAGAGTCCTTGGAAGTCTGAACGCCGCATCTTGTAGAGTTTTGTACATGGGTGTGTTGCATGCCACATTTATGTACAGGAGGCTATAAGATGTTTTAAGAACATTCCCCTTTCTTTATTATTCATGTTATGCTAGTGAGTATAATCACAAGTTAAACTCTTAGTCTAATCCATTCTTCTCTTATTCCATACTATGGCCCTAAAGAGAAGAAACCAGCCAGCTCCTCAGATCGAAGATCCTTTAGGCGAACATGTTTCCCATGCAAAGTTTAAAGCCTCATTTACCACACTTGCTCAGTTTATGGCTGCACAGACTGAATGGACACCAGTCATTTCGGCCAATCCAATGGCCAATCCCAAAGCAGCTAGGGTTTGGGACTTAACCCGAATGAACCCTCCATCTTTCCATGGGTCTAAGTCTGATGAGGACCCTCAGGAGTTCATTGATCAATTCTAGAAGGTCATTGATATTATAGGTGTTACTGCTATTGAGATTGATGAGTTAGCCACCTACCAGTTACAGGATATTGCTTATGATTGGTACAAACAGTGGAAGTATGAGAGGTTAGATGATATAGGCCCTATCGAGTGAAAGGAATTTGTCACAACCTTCTTAGATAGATTGTTTCCCCAAGAGCCGAGAGAATCCAAAGTTCTTAAGTTCATTAACCTCAAGCAGGGGAATATGATGGCTAGGGAGTATTCTCTCAGATTTACTTAGCTTTCCATGTATTCTCCTTATGTGGTTGTAGACAATAGAGCTAAGATGAGCAAGTTCGTGTCAGGGGTCAACGATAGAGTGGTAAATGAGTGTAGGTCTATGATGCTGATCAGTAATATGACCTTAGCCAGACTCATGACCCATGCCCAACAAGTAGAAGAGCAGAAGTTTAAGACTAGGGAGAGGCAGAACAAGAGAGCAAGGTTAGGTAATTTCAACTTTGATCACCCCAAGTCAGATAGAGGAAACCATTCACAGTTTTGCTCCAATCATCCATTCCAGCTCCTTCCTCTGTCAGAGCTCTAGTTCCAAAGTTTAGAGATGTCAACAGAGACAAAGTGCCAGGCTCTAAATCTCAGGGCAGTGTTAGCAATTCCTAAATGAATCCCCTTTGTCACACTTATGGTAAGAACCTCAAGGGTATTTTTGCAGAGCCGGTAGTAATATCTATTTTAGTTGTGGCAAGCCAGGACACAGGATTAGGGAGTATCTACAGTCAAGTCTTTAGGGTCAGCAAAATTATTCTACAGCTTAGTCCAGTCACCTGAACCATCAGGATGCCATTTCCAGTGCTACCAGTAGGCAACGTCCAAATAGACCCTATTTTCTTCAGTCCTGGCAGGATCAAGAAAATTCTCCTGATATCGTTACTGGTACGTTATAGATTTTCCATATTCATTTTTATTCTTTGATAGACCCAGGTACATCTTTGTCTTTTGTTACTCCATACATAGCAGGTGATTTTGGAATCAGTCTTGAAGTCCTAGCAAAGCCCTTCTCAATCTCTACCCAGTGGGTAAAACCATCATAGCCTGATGGGTATACAGGAACTGCCCAGTTATGATATCTCAGAAATCCACATCAGCAGATTTAGTGGAGTTAGAGATGACTGATTTTGATGTCATTCTCAGTATGGATTGGTTTCATTTCTTCTATGCCACAATCGACTACATAAATAGGATAGTTCAGTTTTAGTTCTTGAATAAGCCCATGCTAGAGTGGAAGGGTAGCATTTCTGCGTTTAGGGTCAAATTGTTTCCTACCTTCGGGAAAGGAAAATAATTTTTAAGGGATGTGTGTATCATCTCGTGTATGTTAAAGATTCCAGTTCTGAATCTCCCAGCCTTGAAACAGTCCCTGTTGTTAATAAATATTCAGATGTCTTTCCTGAAGATCTTCAAGGCATTTCTCCCGAAAGGGAAATAGACTTTGGCATAGACCTTCTTTCGGATACTCAACCTATTTCTATTCCGTCATACAGAATGGGACCAGTAGAACTCAAGGAACTAAAATATTAGTTGAAGGATCTCTTAGATAAGGGATTCATCAGACCCAGCATTTCCCCATGGAGTGCGCCAGTATTATTCATGCACAAGAAAGATGGTTCTCTCTGGATATGTATTGATTACCGTCAACTCAAAAGGGTCACAGTCAAGAGCAGATATCCTCTTCATAGGATTAATGATCTATTCGACCAAATTCAGGGTGCCAGTTACTTCTCCAAGATAGACCTCAGATCAGGCAATCATTAGCTCAGAGTTAGTGAATGTGACATTCCAAAGACAACTTTTCATACTCGGTATGGTCACTCTAAATTTTTATTCATGTCATTTGGTCTTACCAATGCCCCTACATCTTTTATGGGTTTGATGAACCGTGTGTTCAAGCAGTACTTGGACATGTTTGTCATAGTCTTCATAGATGATATTTTGGTCTATTATTGCACATAGCGTGATCATACATACCATCTTAGGATTGTTCTTCAGACTCTCAGGGATCACCAGTTATTCGCTAAGTTCAGCAAGTGCAAATTTTGGCTAAGATCAGTAGCATTCCTTGGCCATATTATTTCTGGTGATGGCATTAGAGTAGATCCTCATAAAACTGAGGATATAAAAAATTAGCGCAGACCCATATCTTCATTAAATATTAGGAGTTTCTTGGGTTTGGCTGGCTATTATAGACGAATTGCTGAGGGATTTTCTTTTATTGCATCTCTCATGTCCAGATTGACTCAAAAGAAGATTACGTTTCAATGGTCAGATTCATGCGAGAAGAGCTTTCAAGAGTTGAAGACTCGACTTACCTCCGCGCCAGTTCTAGCTATTCTAGATGGTTCAGACGATTTTGTAGTCTATTGTGAATCATCTAGAGTGGGTTTAGGTTATGTCCTCATGCAGTATGGTAAGGTCATAGCCTATGTCTCAAGACAGTTAAAGCCACATCAGAAGACTTATCTTACTCATGATCTTGATTTAGCAGCCATAGATTTTGCCTTGAAGATTTGAAGGAATTATCTCTTGGAGTTCATGTAGATGTCTTCACAGACCATAAAAGCCTCCAGTATGTCTTTTCCCAAAAAGATCTCAATCTTTGCCAGGGAAGGTGGTTAGAGGTCTTAAAAGATTATGACATGAGTGTTCTTTATCATCCGAGCAAGGCCAAGATGTGGACTACGCTCTCAGTCGACTTTCCATGGGTAGTATTTCTAACGTTGAGGATAGTAAGAAAAAGATGGCTCAGGAGATCCATCAGCATGCCAGACTAGGCGTTTGCTTAGTCATTCTTTAGAGGGTGGTGTATGTGTTCATAATAGTTTAGAGTTATCTCTAGTTTCCGAGGTGAAAGAGAAACAAGATAGTGATCCTAGCCTTGTCAAGCTTAAAAAGTCAGTTCCGAATCAGAAAGTTGAGGTTTTTTCCCAATGGGGAGATGGGGTTCTTCGTTGTTAGGGTCATCTATCTGTTCTAGGTGTAGATGAATTGAGGCAACAAATACTTGTAGAAGCACATGGTGCACGATACTCTATTCATTCAGGGGCCACAAAGATGTACCGCGACATGCAGGAGATCTATTGGTGGAGTGGGATAAAGAGAGATGTTGCAGAGTTTGTGGCTAAGTGCTCTACATGTCAGCAGGTTAAAATAGAGCATGAAAAATGTAGTGGTTCCATGCAAGATTTCACCATTCCTACTTGGAGGTGGGAAGAAGTTAACATGGACTTCGCGACGGGTTTGACTAAAACTCGTCATCAGCATGATTCAGTCCGGGTCATTATAGATAGAATGACCAAGTCAGCTCATTTCCTTCCTATTCATACTTCTTATTTCACCGAGGATTATGCCAAACTCTATATGAGGGAGTTAGTTATATTACACGGTGTTCCATTTTCTATCATCTCAGACAGAGGTACCTAGTTTACTTCTCACTTTTGGAAAGAATTCCAAAAAGGTTTCGGTACCCAAGTCCATGTCAGCACAACATTTCATCCTCAAAAAGATGGTCAAGAAGAGAGGACCATTCAGACTCTTGAAGCTATGCTAAGGGCTTGAGAAATTGACTTCAAGGGAAGTTGGGATGACCACTTGCCTTTGATTGAGTTTGCATACAACAATAGTTATCAGTCTAGTATTCAGATGGCTCCATTCAAATCTCTCTATGGTAGGAGATGCAGATCTCTGATTGGTTGGTTTGAAGTTAGTGAGGCCTCAATCATAGGTCCTGACTTAATATTCAATGTCTTAGAGAAAATTTAGTTGATCATAGAGAGACTCTGGGCTTCTTAGAGCTGACAGAAGTCCTATGTAGATGTTCATAGGTCAATGAGTATGTCTATCTTAAGATATCTCCCATGAAGGGATTGAAGAGGTTCGGGAAGAAAGGGAAACTCAGTCCCCGGTATGTCGGTCCGTTCAGAATTCCTTGTCGCTTTGGAAAGGTAGCTTATGAGCTTGAGTTGCCTTCAGATCTAGCCTCAATCCATACATTCTTCTATGTCTCTTTGCTAAAGAAGTGTATTGGTGACCCAACAATTGTTGTCCCTATTCAGAGCATCGACATTCAGAACAATGTCTCTATGAAGAGATTCCAGTTGAAATCTTAGATTATGAGAATCGTAGATTAAGGAACAAAGAAGTCCCTCTAGTCAAGGTTCTTTGGCGAAATCAGTCTTATGAGAGAGCTACTTGGGAAGAAGAAACAGATATGCATACCAAGTATCCTCACCTCTTCCCCGCCAATTAAAATCAAGCTCAAGGTAACAGTTCTGTTTAATCTTATTTAGTTTCATGATCATGATTCCAGTGTAAACTTGGTACCTATTAACTGTTTCATACTCAGTCATGCATTCATGTGTCAGTTGTCCGTGCATCAGATATTCACGAGTTTAGTACGTTTAGCATGTCAGTTATTAGATCAAGTTTCAGTTCTTCATATTCACTTCAGGTTCTATTGTCTTGTATCCCTTCTCAGTAAATTCTCATTCGATGACGAATGTTCCCAAGGGGGAGATATTGTAATACCCTACATGTTTCTAAGCTAGGAAGTGAATAAGTATTCCTATACATGAAATCTCCTATCTTGTGATTCATACTTAAGTACATGACTTACAATTAATATCCTAGTGTTAGGATATCTTATGATGCATTAAGCATGTTCATATGAGTCACTTAAGTTAATACAAGCTAAGAGTTTTTGAATCCATCAAGTTTAAGTGTTTGATTTTGCACGGGTCATCTTTGAATGAGTATAACTCTATGTTAATGTGGTATTTTGGCTGATTTATACCTACCAAATGGTACAAAATCGAATTGTCTTTCCAACGATATCAATTTTGCCTTAATCGAATACCCGAGCGAAAAGTTATGCCCATTTTCGTGAGAGAAAGTAAGGATAGACGATTGATTAGGTGCCGCCCAACCCAAGCATAGGCGATTTGTTAGGCGCCATCTAACCTAGCTTATGCATTCACTTGAGCGCCGCCTAAGTCAGTTCCAGGTGCCAAAAACACTCTGTTTTGAGTTATTTTAAGGGTAATTAAGTCTTTTAACACTTCTTACACGTCCCTAAACTTAACCCTACAAAATATATAGCTTCTAAACATATTACAACCCTATTATCATCTCAAAGCTCATCATTCAAGAGCACTAAAATAGAAAAACAACAACGAATGCATAATTAATATTGAAGATTCAATTTCAAAGAAATTCCTCCGTCAATCATCAAGAATCTTCCTTCTAAGGTATGCGTGAGTTGATTTATGATCCCTTTCATTCATAAAGCTCAAAAACCCTCTTTTTTCATCATAAAGTATGATTTCTATATTGTTGGGTGTTGATGATCATGTTGTTGATATTGGGTGATTCCCTAGATGGATTCTTTATATGTTTTTCTTGAATTTCATGATATCATATGAGCTGGAAACATGTAAATTTGTTTTTTCATGATGTATAATTTGATGATTTACTCTATGCTTAAGATGTGCATGTAAGATGTTTGATAAAATGCCTACGAAACTAGAAATCATGCAATATAGCTAAATTGTGACAAAGTATAGGATTCATGATATGCCCTTACATTCCAATGACTTCTATGTTGATAATGTGCCTTATAAATGTTGTTGGAATAGTCATGAACTATTATTCTGAAAGTATGCTATGTTTACTTGCAAACCCTACTCATGAATGTGTTGCCAATATGATTATTCTATGTTTACTTGCAAATCCTACTAATAACCATGCAATCCACATGAACTTTGATGCTATTGGTATGTGTTGCCAATATGATTAATCAATGAACATGATATTAACATTGTGCAAGTACTTTCATGTGATATGAAATCCTCTCCATGCAATACATTATTGATAACCATGCGTAGTGTGAGATCCCTACTTATGATATTATGAATTATGGACTCTACTCTTATGATCAAGTTAGTGATGTGTGTCAGTTTCCTTCCATCGAGTCCTGGAGGTACTTGTACCCGAAAACTATAGTTGTGTACCTAGATCTATGTCATGTTTCACAATATCTAAACTCAAGCTTTGATTCCATAGACTCTAGTCAGCCATGTGACTCAAGAAAACCTCATGACCTTAGTTAGTTGTCAGATATCAGTAACATTCCACCAGTCAATGGATTTTAGTAAGATTAAGTCATGCACAACGAATTATTTATGTCCAGTCCCTGCAGATGGGAGTAGAGGTTAGCATCGAGTGAACCCAAAGATGGGAACTCACCCTCCAGTTCAGGGTGTAATTCTTAGTAGTCATTCTTCAATTCCAGAACTACGTAGCCAGCATAGGTTGAGACATCTTAACCCGTCAGATTAGGGTTCATGAGGTGGCTTAACCCTTCAGTTTATGATTCCCACCGTTCTCATTGAGTAACCGTCAGATAAGGGTCACTCACTGGCTGTCCTTACCTGTTGCACGGTATTGACACCCCTCCAGTTGGGGCAAAGATTGGACCCCAACTTATCCATAACGTTATACATGGGGCATATCGGTTAAACACTATCTAATCAATATCTAATTTTTTAAGGGAAGAGAACTATTTATCATCAAATTTAAAGTCCTAGAAAATCGTTAGATTTTGGAAATACGACTCATGACAAATTTCAATGAACCACCAGAATTATAACCACATATCTTGACATATCTTCAAAATTGAATTGGCAACAAATTTCTTATAGACCACTACAACTTGTTGTAGAAGAATTTTATCAACATATTTTTTAATTTAAATTTTCTCCAAATCAACTTCAAAAAGTATGCTTTATAATATTTTAATACCAATAAAAATAATTTACAATTGTTACATCTAGCCTTAACCTTCAATAATCAGCAAGTATATTTTTTACTCTTCAATAATATTTCAGGTCCACCTAAATTGCCAGTGGCATTCGTTTATGAGTCAGAAACAAATGAATGAGCTATACACTTATGCTCATTGTGGGAGGAATACCTTAATGACACTAGATGGCATCCCATTAAAGTCACATTTAATTAGGTTTCCATTAACCATAATGACATTAACCATACTGATTAAAGTCATTATGGTTAATGGAAACCTAATTAAATGTGACTGATGATCAAGCTTAAGAGCTGAAAGACTTGGAGAAAAATTAAGGCAAGGAATTTTACAAAGCCATCACAACAACATTGACAGAGATTAATGATTACAACCCGAGTGAAAGAAACAGTAATGACGAGCTGTATAACGCTCAAAAAGAGTTGGTTAAAGGATTAAACGAGATATCAAGAGTTGTTCCAATTGTTGTCAAGAGAACTGGGGATCTAGACAACAAACTATTCCATGATGCAACAAAAGAAACTATAATAAGACATAAGAAGATGAAAGGGCTACAGAGTTCTTCTCATAGTAGGAGGAATACCATAGAGACCTTGGATGGCATCCCATAAAATTCATTATCGCTAATGAGAAATCATATAATGTGATGGATGATGATGATGAAAATATGAAAGACTTGAAGAAAAATTATGGTGAGGAAGTTTACAAAGTTGCCACAATGACTTTTACAGAGTTACTGTGTATCATCTCAGAGCTTTGGAATTATGCAGTAAACCAGGAAGATATTCTAGAGGAAGGAGTTACTGTGTTACTAAACTTGTGGAAAAAGATGAAACTGCTCAACAATTTCTATAGGGACAACTCAAAATCCATGACGACCTTCTTGGGCTATCATTGGCTTTGCAGATCTACGATAGGTGGGGAGTTGATGTCCCGATTTCTGTCACTTTTGATGGGATGGAATTATCCATGAAATTTCATCTTTCAAGTAAAACTATAAATAGAAAAATATGTTTGATGAATTTTTATAGTGTTGAGTACAAGTGGATATAAACTAATAGTAGTGTTTTGATATTAAATTTGGAAGGTAAATGACACTGAATTATTTTCCTAATAAAGCTTCAGTACAAGGTTACATAATTGAAATGTAAATTTGCAAAATAATTTTAACACTTTAGACATTATTTAAATTTCTTTCCAAATTGTGATTAGTCATATTTTAGATTTTTCCTCATCAATTCCTACTATTACTACTATTGCTACTTGAATTTATGTATCCTGTCCACATGTAGATAACGTAATCTAATTACATGTAATTTTATTTAATAGAATAGAAAATAAGAAATAATTAATCAGCTATAATAAATTAAACTACACTAAAGATTAATTATATTTGGTGTATCTTATACACAAGTTGATTACTTAAAATATACTTGTGGGTGTTAAGTCCTTAGTTTAGATTATTTACAAGTTCATAGTTTGGGACTTGTTCTTTGGAGCCCTTGTTGTGATGAAAAAGGACTCTATGCATTAGGGAATAGGTTGGGCTCATAGTTTACTATCACAGTCCAGCAGACATCTAGTATAAAAGTTCGTGAAAAGTTGCTGCCACCTTTTGCCTCAACCAATGAGATTGTTTCTGGTTTTCTTATGTCACAATATATAATCCTCATCTTCCTCAATAAAAAGATTAAAACTTCTATATACTTACAATTAAAGATCTTTATCAAGTTGAGCAACACTGCAATCAAAGGCTGGAACTATAATAGGGAACCTATTATTCATTGAGTTTATCATTATTTACTTGTTATATTTGAGTCATTGTAATTTGTACTCAAATGCTTGTCTATGTTTGCTTATGATTGTAGCAGGAGTTGTGGTGTAATTAGATTTTTCCTAAAAACATCTCATAACCTTTAGTCCATAGGTATGGAGTACTTCACACTCATACTCAAGAATCTACTCAACACGGCTTTCAGACACCTTAGGACACTTTAAAACCTTAGCCTTTGCTACAAAGTTTTGTCACAATCTGAGGCTACCCCATGGCCGCAACAATGGTGCTTAAGGCCACAAGTGACCTTAAGCTAACCCATGGTCTCGTACCTCCTATGAGCACTGAATGAAATGAAAATAAAATAACATGTGCGGAAGATAAACTAATGATGTACTATTAATCTGAGTACTGAAATATATAAAACAACATATATGAAATGTTTGATAAACACTGAAACTATGACTGTTTGTCTAAAATAACTGATGAAAACTAAAAACTGAATAACTGTCTAATTGTCTAAAAACCTTTAAGAATCATAGGGAGTTGATGGGACAAACCCCCAACTAACTCCGACTGACTGAACATAAATAGATGCTAAAATTATGGTAAAGCATGTCATGTCCTCGATGGAGAAGGATTCACCACTATTGCTGTAAGGTATTGTTGGACTAATAACGGTTGGGAAACTGAGCGTTTGAACCTATGTTATAAGACAACATAGCATAAGAGAAAAGTATGCAATCAGTACTTTAAATGTACTGGCAGGTGGCAATTGAACACACATGCATGGATATGTATAACTAAGAACGCAAAACCAAGTAAAGCGTGTACTGAAAAGATATAAATAACATGAATAATCTATAAAAATGACTTAAATCTAATTACTTAGTCAAGTAAACCTGGACTAAGATAAACTGAATACTGACTGAAACTATGGGAGCTATCATATAACTGACATGCCCTATTCTGAGAAAATCAGGGTCCAACCTGTAATCCCAGTTAGAAAGGTGTTAGTACCTTGCCATGGGTACTGACACATGGTTATATGGATCCACTAAACTAGTTTCCCGAAGGACTATGGTGTCACCCTCTACTAGTAGGTTCTCTATGAGATATTTGTCAACATTCAACTAGTAGGATGACATCTCAAACCTATGCTGGCTATGTAGTTTCGGAACTCAAGGATTTTTACAAAGGTTCATGCCCTCGACTGACAGGTGAGCCCCCATTCATGGGTTCACTCAATGCTAAATCTTACTCCCAACTGAACTGATATTGGTATTGACTTAAGTTCAACTGAATATAACAACTGATAGTGCTCAACATAATCATAACAACTGAGTACATGATAAAATTCATGGTTTAACTGACTTATTACTAGAAAGGTATGAAATATAAGTAAACACATAGGTATTCGGTGTTCATAACCCACCAGTATTAAATGATTTCAAGCTTTGATAACAATGATAAGACAGTGATATAGAATCATAGTTCAACAACAACAACAACATACCTAGTGTATTCCCACATAGTTGGGTCTGGGGAGGGTAGAGTATACGTAGATCATACCACTACCTCAGGTGAAGTAAAGAGGCTATTTCCGATAGACCCCCTCTTAGAACCGATAACAATATAACAAATACAAAAGATAAGTGCAAAATAAACTAACACATGTAGTAATAAGATAATACTACCACCACAAGAAAAAATAAGAACTCCAGACACAAAAGAATGCTCCTTTATTATTATCGATGCACTCCCACCCCCTAACCCTCTGCCCTAATCTGTATCCTCCACACCTTTCTATCAAGGGTCTTGTTCTCCTTAAGTTGTAAATACTCCATATCATTCCTAATCACCTCCATCTAATATTTCTTTGGTCTACCTCTACCTCACCTAAAACTATCCATAGCTAATGTCTCACACCTCCGCACTACAGCATCTGAGTCCCTCCTCATCACGTGCCCAAACTAATGTGACCTCACTTCTCACATCTTATCCTGCTCTGATGTAACTCCCACCTTCTTCTAAATAATCTTACTCCTCATCCAACCTTTCCTAGTATGTCTACACATCCATCGCAACATTCGCATCTCTGCCACCTTTAACTTTTGGATGTGGGACTTCTTAACTGGCCAACCTTCTGCTCCATACAATATAGCCAGCCGAACAACTTTAGGTGTACTTTATTATAACATAAGACTCCCAAAACAAGCCTCCATTTCAACCACCCTACCCCAATGAGATGCGTGATATCCTCGTCAATATCGCCATTGCCCTGAATAATAGACCACAGATACTTAAAACTCTCCCTCTTTGGAATGACTTACGAGTCCTTCTTCACCACTACTCTATCCTCCTATGATACCTCACTAAACTTACACTCCAGATACTTTGTCTTAGTTTTGATCATCCAAAATCCTTTAGACTCAAGCGTCTGTGTCCAAATCTCCAACTTATCATTAAATACTCCTCGAGTCTTGTCAATCAGTACCACATCATCCATAAATAACATACACCAACACACCTGTTTTTGAATATATCATGTCAAAACATCCATCACCAAGGAAAATAAAAATGGGCTAAGAGTTGATCCCTGGTGCAACCCCATCAGAACTGGGAAGTGCTCCAAATCCCCACCTACCATTCTCAAATAATTCATCACCCAGTCATACATGCCCTGCATCAACCTAGTGTACGCCACGAGGACCCTTCTAGCCTCCAAGCACCTCTATAGAATCTCCCTCAGAACTTTATCAAATGCCTTCTCTAGATTAATGAAAACCATGTGCAAGTCTTTCTTTCTTTCCTAAAACTGCTCTACTAATCTTCTCACAAGGTGAATGGTATCAATCTTCGAGCGACCTGGCATGAAACCAAACTGATTCTCAAAGATACTTACGATCCTTCTCAGCCTCAACTCTACCACCCTTTCCTAAATCATTATAGTATGACTCAATAACTTAATGCCTCTATAGTTTTTGCAACTCTGAATGTCTCCTTTGTTTTTATATAAAGGAACCATCGTACTCAACCTCCACTCTTACGAAATTTTTCATTCCTAAAATGATCTTAAACAACCTTGTTAACCACTCTAAACCTGACCCACTAGTGCCCTTCTAAAACTCTACTGGAATCTCATCTGTCCCCATTGCCCTACCCCGCTGCATTATGCGAATAGCCCCCTTGAATTCCTCAACCTTGATAGATCTACAATAACTATAATCTTGACACTCCTCATATTTCTCCAAGTCCCCCAACATGAATCCTTTGCCCCACTAATCCTTCAAAAGTTTATGAAAGTAGGACTACCATCGCTCCATATTAAGAGCATCCTTAACCAATACTATACCATCCTCTCTCTTGATTCACTTCACTTGGTCAAGGTCACGAGGCTTCCACTCCCTTTCCGTGGCAAGCCTGTACAACTTCTTATACCCTACTTTCTCCTCTAACACTATATACAAGCTCTCAAAAGTTGCTGTCTTAGCCATCGTAACCGCTACTTTAGCCTCTCTTCTAGAAACATTATACTCTTCCTTATTCATCTGTCTTTCCTTATCATCCTTGATCTCCACCAACTTAGCATAAAATAACTTGTTAGACTCCACCATCCTCTTAAACTCTTTGTTCCACCACCAGTCTCCTTGATGCCTGATTGACCTATCGAGAAACTCAACACCTCTTTAGCAATCTCTCTAATGTAACTGGAAGTCGTCTCCCATATGCTATCCACATCCTCTTTACTTTCCTAAGTCCTCCTACTCTTTAACTTCTTCCCTATTTCCAAAGCACTAGCCAAAGTCAAGCTACCCCAATTAATCCTGGGCCGAGCATCCACACTCCTCTTCTTTTTGCCCTTATTGATAACCAAGTCCATCACCAACAACTTGTGCTGAGTCAAAATATTTTCATTAGGTATTAATTTACAGCCTTTAAATAGTTCTCTATCACCCTTTCTAAAGAGTAAAAAGTCTATCTGAGTCTTCGCCACCGAACTACAAAATGTGATAAGGTGATCCTCCTTCTTCAGAATGCTCGAATTCACTATCAACAACCCAAAAGCCCTAGAAAAATCCAAATGAGGAGTTCCTTTTTCATTCCTCTCCCCAGAACCAAAACCTCCATGCACATCATCATAATGTCTCAAAAAAGTCCCTAGATGCCTATTGAAATCCACTCCCATGACAAGCCTCTCAGTGCTTGGGATGCTACTCACCACCTTATCTAAAATCTCCTAAAAGTACTTCTTCTCCTCCTCATCCAAACCTATTTGTGGGGTGTAGGAACTAATAATGTTCACCATAGACCCACCAATGACCAACTTAATAGACATAAATCTATCACTAACTCTCTTAACCTCTACCACCTTCTCCCTAAGTTCTTTATCTACTAAGATACCTACCCCATATCTATGTCGCACTCTCCCCGAATACCACAACTTATATCCATCCACCTCTCATGCCTTAGTTCTTACCCACTTAGTTTCCTGGACACAAGCTATTCTAACCCTTCCTTTACTAAGAATGATCATCAGCTTTATAGACTTACCCTAAAAAGTTCCTATGTTCCAAGCCCCAACTCACAACATAGAAGCTCCATTATCCCACTTAGCCTTACTGCCTCTTTCCCCTAACCACACACTCACTCCTAGCCCCAACCCAGACATAACAACACCTAACCCCAACCAAAACTTAGTACATGACCAGTCTCCCATCGCCAATCATGGACACTACATAAAAAAGGGAAGAAGAATAAAAAGAAAAATAAAAAGAGATAAGAAATGGGATAAAGGAAACTAATAATATATGGAAAGCAGAAAAAAAATAATACAACACAAGTTTTGATAACCAACAATCAATAACGGGAACGATATTACCATAATAAGTAGATATGCTAGTAAACCAGGTAACAGTAATCAAGAAAGTAGAATAAATAAGTAACACTGTAATGGAATACCAAGAAAAAAATAAATAGTCACCAACAATCAAGATTATCAGCCAACAACAGCACAACCAGTCACAATCAAATCACAAGAAACAGAAAATATGACGAAGCTATACTGAAAGAAGGTAATCAGATACTCAGGTGTGCCATGTCCACTCTTATTTCATTCTAATGCTAGGTTCTGGAAATTTAGTGTCGAAATTGGTCGACAAAATAAAGCCATCGGTTCATCGCCTAAATATCTCTACGACGTCTCTTGTGTATTACCAAAATTTTGGCAAACTAATGCTATCGCTGGAGTCGAGCTGGAGAAAACCCTAATCCCGTCGGAGATATCAGTGACGAGATATATATGATGATGGATGGATTCTTTAGCATGATCTATTGCTACTGCAATATGGATTGCATCGATGTCACAACTTTTAATTTCTCGGAAGGGTCACTGCTCTTTGTAAAAAATTATGGTCTCTTGTTTTAATCAAATGAGAGAGGAAGTATGTAAGGAAGTAAATCAATGGAATTGCAGAATATGTTGGAATATACTGGTCGGAGCGAACTAAGAGTGGTGGACGACGACCTCTTTTTTAACGTTGAAAATAATCTATCTCTATGATTTAAACTTGAAGCTTGTAATTTCCCTAGCTTTCTTGATTTTCTTGAATCTTCTTTGCACTACGTAGTGTATTCAAGATTCCGCATATCAGGAAATAAAAAATGGAAGCACCTGAATCAACAACATTTTCAATTGAAATTGAAAAATAATATATAGTATATTAAAGGGAAAATAACTCAAAACACACCTAAACTATGATCGAAGTTGCTGTCACACATTTTAATTTTATGAGTAATTTGTTAAATTGATGAGCTTTATGAGTTGGAACATGGGAATGAGTCAACCATGGCAAGGTAATATACACACTTGGTTTAATGCATGAATTGGATAAGTTAACACGAAATCAATTTAAATATACATAGTAACTTGAAATTTGAAGCATTACATAACCTAGTTTACATGGGATCATATGAGGACATGAATTGAATTCAATTACTAAGGAAAAGCATGGATTAAACTCTTCTTGAACATGGAAGATTTCATAATGAAGGAAGAGTTCATACTTTAAATTAAAGAGAGGGTTTTGGTCTCAATAGGGGAAAGGAAACCATTGATGAATGCCCCACACACCTTAAAGTTCTTGGATTAGTGAAGTAAACATGACCTTTGAGACTGGGGACATATCTTGAGAAGAAACACCAATCTTGTTCTTAAGAATGGAAGTAGGGATTTTGTGTTGTTTAATTGATGGAAAAGAGAGGAAAAATAGTTCTCCTTGGGGTTAAATGCCATGGGTTGTCAGTTATAAGGGGAGAAAGGACCAAAAAAATCCCTAGAAACCTTCCGAAAGTCATTTGGAAGCCATTCGAACAAGTATGGGTATGAATCCTACATTTTGGGTATGGGTCATACCTTGATTTATCACCAGGAGCCCAATTTTTGACCCCTACTATTATGGGTATGACTCCTCCCGATGAATCGTATGGTCTGGGTACGGGTCGTCATCAGGAGTCGTACCTTACTGCCAACTTTGACAGTGCTTCAGTAATTTGGCCATAACTTTTCACCCTAATATCTGATCAAGGCAAAATTTGCATTGTTGGAAAGATAATTTAATTATATATTTGTTTGTAGATATTTAGCTCATAAATTCTAATCATAACAAAATTTATCCTCATTTGGAGATGACTATAGTTCTTTACATCCCAAGAATTTAATCGCAATGGGATGTTTCAACTTGTACATAAGTTAGGAGATATTTGAGGACTTAATGTATGCCCAAGTAACTCTTAAATCAATCAAAACATGAGGCTTGATGCCTGGATCCCACACTAAACCAGAAATATGTAATATCTTATGACTCGTATTAAGTCATATAACTAGCACTAATCCTCTTGTAACCTGAAATACTCATCTCACCTCACACTAATATGGTTACGACCTACCATGTATAAATCATATGGCCACCTTATGAGTTTGATGGTTTAATTTATAACTTAAAGAGAATATCACCCATCACACACTGTCATGGGTATGAGTTGAACATACGACTCGTATGATGTCCATACAACTCAAAGTCATGAGTTATACATTGTACAGTGACTTCAAAACATGGGGTATTACACTTACATATGTTAACACTTGTACAAATTATAAGCTGTTGGAGTTAGTTATTTTTCTTAAGATATTATACAATATGCAAATTTTTATGAGAAAAGAGAGGAAGATAAATTGTTGGATATCTATTTTTCTGATGTTGCTAGGAATGTCAACGACTCCCTTTGACAACGAAAAAAGTAGAAAATACTAAAATAAAAAATATAACTTTTGGTAGACATCATAATGGGGATCATACAGTGTATAAGGATTTTATCTAAAATAACTAATAGTGATAGTATGTAGCACAGAAGGTCACAAAGTTCAACAGAACTAAGAAGAACTAATGGATTTTCAAGACATCTTGGTTAGGTTGAATGGAGGAGTCAATTAGAGAATAAAATTGATAGATCTGTAAATTTTATGGCAGGTCAAGAAGGTCATCTCATACATTGAACAGTCCGAGCATGGTCAAACATGTAGATAAAGGAATCACACAACATCTTAAGTATAAGATGTTACTGAAGAAAACATTCCTAAAAATTATAGAACGACATATGTTGAAGTGTAATTATGAGTTTGGAGTTGTTATGACACCCATACCATTCTTGGGGCTGCCCAGAAAGCTAAGGCAAATAACATGAAATCATCAAATCTAATCATCTCTTATTATTCCCCAAATTTAATAAACTAACTAATCCTTCCTCTAGAGTAGATATCTTATTGATTGCATAATTCTACAGCTCTAAGATGATGTATCTTCTACTCGGGTTGTAATCATCAATCTTTATCAAAGATGCTGTAAGGGACTAATAAATTTCCTCACCATAATTTTTTTGCAAGACTTTTAGATTTTTATCTGCATCACCTATCATATTCTCAGGTTTTCTATTAAGCATAATTACTTTATGGAATGTCATATAGGGTTTCTATGGAATTCCTCCAACAATGAGCATAGCTCTATAGCTCTTTCATTTGCTTCTGACTCATCATATTTCCTCTTTATCACTTCACAGAATGGTCTATTGTCGAGATCCCCCATCATATTAACACAACCTCTTAGTAGCTTCTTTAATCAATAAATAACTCTTACTGTTAAGTCCTTAGTTTTGATGATCGACAAATTAATAGTTTTGGACCTGTTCCCTGGAGCCCTTGTTGTGACAACAAAGACCTTTACGTATTAAGGAATAGGTTGGGCTCATTGGTCGCTGTCATAGTCAACAACCTAGATGACATATAGTACAAAAGTTGGTGAAAAGTTGTTGCCATCTCTTTTCCTCAACTAATGAGATTTCTTATTGGTTTTCTTGTGTCACAATATATAATGCTCATCTTCCTCAAAAAGAAAACCAACACTTCAATATTCTTACAATTAAATATCTCTTTGAAGTACACATCAAATAAAACTGCCATAACAAGGAACTAATTGCTCATAGAGTTGTATTTTATATTTCTTTGTTGTTGCAGTTTAGTCTTTGTAATCTTGTTCTTAAAAGTCTGCCTACATTAGCTTACGATGGTAGTAGGTGTTGAGGTACAAACCTTCTTGTTGTAATCATCTAGAAATAGGTGATTGTTAGTCAGGACCCAAACCGATGCCCTGTATGCAACAGGAATCCTAAACCGTGAAGGCCCGAGAGACCCCTTAGCATACTATCATAAGCATAATCTATACGTAAATCAAAGTACAAAATATAAACTAAAAACATGGTAGTCCCAAAATCAAACTTAAAACTTCAAAAAATTATATCTAAAGTGAAAACCTTAAATCCATTCTAAAAAATAAATGAAGTCTCTACTGAACTGAAAATAATTGTTTTTTTAAATCGGGACAAGGTCCTCGGTCAGACGATAAAACCAATTGAAAACTATCACATGGATAGTATGCATTCTGAAGTACGGGAGGCTCACCAACTCTGAACTCTTGGAAAAATCTAGTTTTGTTATACTAGGCCAAAGGTCTCAGCCTAAGATCCTACATTATTAGAAAATGTAGCCACCATGAAGGAAGGTCAACACCTGGAATATATTTTATGCAGAACTAACCAAAATCGACATATATTCCATATAAAATAGTTGAGAGCATTAAGAAAACAATTTAACATAGCAAATATCGACAACACATAGGCATAATTCAAGAGCTTCAAAACATTCTTATAAGTCATGACTCAACTTTTAATATTACTTCTGAGCTTGATAGTACACCCTACATTTTCATAATTCGATAGGCTATATGGAGGGGGCACACTAGATCCCAAAGCAGGGTGCCACAATCCCCAATCAAGTCAACATGTCATGGTAGTGCACAAGATCATAAAGTAGGGCACCTAACCATAGTACCAAATTGGGATGAAATGAATCAAAATTGCACAAGATCATAATGTAAGGTCCGATATCCTACATCGACAAATCATGATTTCCAGTAATGAGTCATTCAACTAGTGCTTTCTTCGGGTGACCAACTAGCTCTATTTATGCCCAATTTTAATCCTTCAAAAATTATGATTCATTCTAAAAATGTTCATTCTTTTTATGTAAAGGTCACTCCATAATAGGTATCGGCATACCTAGATTGGCAAGCCATGTCATATTATATCATATTCATTGCCCTTTTCATTCAAAAGATTATAAATGATCACACAAAAGACTTAGAAATCATAAGAGAGTTCTTATTCCAAAAGCATGTGCAAACTTAGTAAAACACACCCTCTTTTCAAGATATAAACATGTTATTGCAAATTCGATTATTAATTACATGCAGTTTCTTCATTAGGAATCCATAACATTTAGAATAGAAATAACCTCTTTTAAACGCACGTGAAATAACAATCCATAACAAGTAAAGAGGTATTTAAACTCAAGAATCAACTTCATTCATAAAACAACCCCAACATTTGTTATATGTAAATCTCATGATATAAAAAAGGGCTTATAATTCATGCTGTTAAACCAAATTCACTATTCATAACTTACTAAGACCATAAATTTTGTCATGGGGAATGGAATTTTGCAAGTCATGTTCAGAAATCACTTTTTGAACTCAAATTATGTATGCAAAAGATTATAAATTAAACTGTAGGAAAAACCCCCTGATAATTATGTACTTTCATCAAAACAGGTTTATGATTCATGCTCTTTAAACGATTTCCAAAAACACATTTCATATACATAGATATATATCTTTAAATTTTTTTTAAAAATGTAAAATTAGTGCCCATGAGATTTAGGATAATACCACATACCTATTGATGTAGAAAACTCGAAGGAAACATAGAGAAATTTGACCCCTGTAGATTGAATTCCTCAAACCCTAGTTTATTTCTCCTCTCTTTATTATGGAGAGATGGTCAGGGATTTTGTGAGGTGAAAATAATGTTTTTAAGGTTAAATATTTGTCCAAATTGGGATGGGAATGGTTATGGGGTGATAAAAGTCCTTTATGCCCTAAAAATAAATCAAACAGAACACTTTTTGATACCTCAAAAGGGCTTTGTGTCGCATGGACAAAGAGAACCTTAGGGTTAGCATCACATGGCCAAAGAATAGATGAGGAAGTGTGCTTAGGCAATTTATTTGTGGTATAGGGCCATCGCAGACTTTGGACAGTGCCTCATTCAAACACTCATAACTTTTGACTCCATATTCTGATTAACAAATAATCAGTGCTGTTAGAAAGAAGACTCAAACGACTTTAATTTAATATGTAGTAGGACACATTATCCTTTATATCCTAGGAGAAATTGTTACTTGAACCAAGAAAAATCATTAATTAAAAGTCAATTGATAGGAAAATTCTCAACTTAACTTCTAAGCTAGGAGATTTTTATGTTGTATATTCATCTCCGAGGATGTTCCCGGACTAAGGAAATGTTGTTAACACTTACATCTGAGTAGCAACCATTGGGTTAAGGTCCATTAACAAAGGAACGACGGTTCAAATTTAGCTTGAAAGTGTGGGGTGTTACATTATCTCCCCCTTAAGATCAGCAATGACAATCACTCTCACAAATATTTTTGCCATATATCTTTTTCCCAACAATTTCATATAACAGAAGTGAATCTCTTTCTTCCTTCTTCAACTATAACCTTAGATCGAGTATTCACACCAAATATTTTATTACAATAAGAGAATCTAATCCCTTGTATAAGTAATCACTACTCTTCTATAAATACTAGCATAGTATAATTCGGAGGGTCGTTAAGGAACCTAAGCATAAGCATCAAGAATGGGAGTAACACTATTTGACTATAACATATACTTGTTGTATAATTCAAGGTGGGACAAGAGTTGTAGATACGATACAATAGGAACAAAGTGATTCATATATCAAATGTCAGCATTATGAGCAGAGAGTCATTTTGCATAAAGACAACACAACATGGATTCTTAGGACTGGGCAATGTGTGAAAACATGAGTGCATACATCATGAGTCGTATAACATAAGGCCGGAATCCATGAAGTCAACAATTGAGACAAGGATTGAAACTTGAAGATATTGATCCTCATTTTCTGATCTAAGACAATTATGGGTTTACATGAACCTTATCACTTTGGCTAATCCTGTTGTAAATGAGTCAGTAACATGTAAAGAGCATAATTCCTTAGAACTAAACGTGATATGAGACATGGATTCTGTGGGTCGTGATCATCACAACATAGAGCTTGAATACTTGAAAGCTTGGATTACTAAGAGACACTATGGCTTTTATTTTGGAGGTTAGAACATGGACATAAGGGAATACAGAGATCAAATCATAGGCATAGGTATGACTTGAATTCATAAGAAATTTATAGAACGACCTCTTAAATTGAAGTTGGTGGATCTTGCTTGAATAGAATATTTGGGAACTATCTTAACTCATCATCACCCCCTTAGATAAAAGTCATAATCCTTGAATTGAGGACATATCTTCTTATTAAATCTAAAAACATAACATTCAAGACAATGGGGTATCACAAAACACATCAACACTAAATTCCCCCTGATAAACTATTTTCTAAAGGCATTGCTTTTCGGGAACACTACTCTTAACTTTTGCTAGCCTCTATAGACATCACCCTACAACTCACTGTCTCATGAGCATACATATCCTCACTTCTTATCACATAAAAATCCACTCTACTTAATATTCTAACATTAGACCTTTAATCGCATAACTTACAACTTAATAAAATTTTTAAAACTATACCAAAGGTTCATATTGCCTACCTATATTTCCTCAAATCAACTCTTACGAACACCATACAACAACTCTATAAACTTCACCATACTACAAAATTCTAAAATATGAACTAGGTACTCATGAAAGTTATATATATATAACCTTATCTATTAACATGCTACCTGTGGGTTGAACTTATTCTTATATACTTACGCTCTTATCTGCTTAATGACTCAACGTCAATTCATCATTTTACTCTTGTCCTCATATGTGTGTGTGTGTGTATAGATATATATCACAATTTTCCACTCATTATTGTACAAGTTGACAATCTAGAATATTGCACACATACAATACAACCTACTATGTACTCCCAAAAAACATGCATCATTAATCTTAAACTACTATTCTTACCACCAAAATCAATATCTAATGTTCAAGCCTATAGTCTAGAATCAATCATGTACCACCAATGAGGCATTCCATATATTATACTTTTCCATTGGGAAATGAACCTAAAATTTCTCATTTCACCTAATTACGGCTCACAAGTTCATTCTCTCCACGACATTACTACCACACCTTATAATCTACCACGCACCTTCTCACATGTAGTACTAGTTTACAACTACTATAGAAAAAAGAAAATCAAGGGGGTAAAGTGACATAGTAAGGATAGTCGATCTTAATCTTATAATATAACCCATTACGATGTTATCAACATATTCTACTTTCTCAATTTAAATCAACTTACCCATGAACACATTTAGACTACTTTCAAAATTCCTTAAAAATAACTATGTTTTCCCCAAGTTAGTCTATACTTATAACTTATTGGCTAACCTACCCCTTTCTATTTACCATTTATAAATTATTTCTACAACCACCATAACTATCTAAGGCTCCTTCTCTATTTTCAATAAACAACAATCATAATTAATTACTTCCTTCACAGACTACCATACAATCTATAAATCTTGCTACAACATTATTCTATCACTATAAAATGGCAACGCATCACTCAATCAAAGGTTATACAACTAAAAATAGCTTTTTTATGCAAAATTCACCCTCACTCTGACTTTTAGACTTGTGGCTTCATATCACTGACTTCTTCACCATCTTATTACTAATAGGTCATGTCACATTAACATATAATACTACTCAGGTGGAAATAGCGCTCCAATATTCTGCTATATATCTTTAACCTTAAGTGTGACATCTACAACAAGGATTCTGAAATGGAATGAATACGCTTCGTACCTCAGGGTGAAAAAACACGGATGCATTAATATTGAGGTATATACTCAAATCAATACACTTTGAAGCATTAATGAAATCCTCTCAAGTCCTTGTGCTACCTAATAACTTCATGGATAATTCAATCAAAATCGACTAGATCATTGGGGATCCAAACTCTTGGACTTGTATCATCTCGACAATGAGGTATGACCCATAAATCGTGCTATGATACCAAGCTTGTCATGAACCAAGTCGAGGCCTTGTCCGTGGCGGGCATCATAAACTAGAAAGGCCCAATAGAACCCTTAGCATACTATCATAAGCATAATCCATACATAAATTAAAGTTCAGAAGATAAACTGAAAACATGGTAGTCCCAAAATCAAACTTAAAACCATAAAACATTATATAAAAAGGGAAAACCTAAATCCACTCTAAAAAATCTACGAAGCCTTTACTGAACTAAAAACAATAGTCTCTCTAAACTGGGACAAGGCCCTTGGCTAGACCATAAAACAACAAAAAACTATCACATGGATAGGATGCTTTCCAAAGTAATGGAGGCTCACCAACTCTGAATTCCTGGAACACTCTATTTTTGTTGAACTGGGTCGTAGGACTTAGCCTCAAATCTTATATTATGAGACAATGTAGCCACCACAAAGGTCGATCAATGCCTAGAATGATTGGTATGAAGAACTAACGAAAATAACATATTTTCCATATAAAGTAGTCGAGAGCATTAAGAAAACAATTTAACATAATAGATATAAAAAACACATGGGCATAATTTAAGAGCTTTAAAACATTCTTATAAGTCATGACTCAACTCTTGGTATTAACTCTGAGCTAGATATTACACCCCATATTTCTACAATTTCATGAGCTATATGGAATCTGCCCTTGACTTGGAGGCCAACCTCTCAATTCAAGTTTGTCGCAAGGATTGGAGTAATAGTAAGGGGGATCACAAGATCACAAAGCAGGGTGCCATAATCCCCAATCAAGTAAACATGTCATGATAGTGCTAAAGATCACAAAGCAGGGCTCATAAACATAGTCTCAAATTGGGATGACATGAATCTAAAGTATTCAAGATTACTAAGCAGGGTACCATATCCCACATTGGCAAATCATGATTTCTAGCGATGAGTCTTTTGACTCATGCTTTCTTTAGGTGACCAACTAGCTCTCTTTCCCAATTTTAGTACTTTAAAACTACAATTCAAGCTCAAAATATTCATTCTTTACATGTCAAGGGCACTCCAAAATAGGTATCATCATACATAGACTTGCAAGCCATATCACTTTATATCATATTCATTGCCCATTTCATTCAAAAGTATATAAATGACCACCCAAAAGACTTAAAAAACATAGTAGAGTTCTTATTTCAAAAGAATGTGCAAACTTATGAAAACACATCCTCTTTTCAATACATAAACATGCGGTGTCCAATTCAATCATTAATCACATGTAGTTTCTTCATTAGTAAACCACAACATTTAGAATAGAAATCACCTCTTTGAGAAACACGTGGAAAAACTATCCATGACAAGTAAAGAGGCATTTAAACTCAAAAATTATTTTCATTCATAAAATAATTCCAATAATTGTTATACGTAAATCTCATGAAAAGAAAGGGGCTTATAATTCATGTTCTCAAACTGAAGTCACAATTCATAACTTGCTACGACCGTAAATTTCATCACGATGATGGGAATTTTGAAATTCATGTTCATAACTCACTTTTCAAACTCAAACCATGTATGCACAAGATTGTAAATCAAGCTTATGGAAAAAATCCATGATAAATTATGTACTTTCATCAAAACGGGTTTATGATGCATGATCTTTAGATTATTTCCAAAAACACATTTCATATACATACATATATATCTTAAAAACTTGTTTAAAAATGGAAAATTCATGCCAATAAGCTTTATAATAGTTAAACATACTGATGATAGGCGAATTTACACGCCTATATCACTATATTTTGCCCATATTTGTGCCATGTTTTGAGAACAAATTATATATTTCATGCACTTTTAGTCCTTTTTCCTATAAGTGAGCTAACGAACATGATTAGCAAAGTTTCAGGTATAAATGATGCAGAATTCAGCATTTTATGGCTTACTTAATGCCAAAGAAAGCTCACGAAGGAAGGAAAGGGAGCTTGGACGCCTAAAGGACCAAAAGTGACACATGAAAAATCTGTCCCGGGCTAAAACAACATTTCTGAGGACTTTGGGGACTAGCAGTAACTTAGTTGGATTTGGACAAATATACATTAACCTAGTACAATTGGATTAAGTATTTCATTAGTTTGTTTGGATTAGGATAATGATACATTAACCTAGTACAATTGGGTTAAGTATTTCATTAGCTTAGTAGGATTTGGTTAGATATTTCATTAGCCTAGTAGGATTAAGATATGGGTATTATAAATACCCTATCATGCTAGAGATTTATAATAATCTTCATACATTCCTCTCTTATTCAACATTCTATTATACAAACAATTCTATAACTCTTCTAATCTTTCCATTAATTCTATTTTTCTTCTTCTATTCATCTATTCTTAATTTCCGCAACAAGAGAATCGTTACTTTGCCTAGGAATTCACGCCTAAACGCCTACCACTTGAGCTACACGAAATTAATCAATATTGTGGTATAATAACAATGTTGCTTGTGATTTCCTTCACACTCATGGGTAACTAAACTTCTCTGTTGGGGTTATGGAAGCCGAATGGGATACTATCTATTGCTATGAGTGTGTGAGTTCGTGACACGTATGCTGCTTATATCATTATTCTCTTCATCTTAATTTACATTCTTTGTGGTTGCAAACGCAAGAATACGCCAGTATAACATTTAACTTGATCGAAAGAAAGGTTATTTGTCTGGAAAAGAGATAATGTCAAGGTAGTAGGGTACCATCCCCTATTAAAAAGTTAGTGCCGTAACTGGATTAACCTCATAGAGAATTTGTACCGTTAGACATGATTTAAGCTCGAAAGACGCCTGGATTCACCATCGAATACAATTCTCTATAAGCACATGCATGTCTGAATTCAACATACTCATAGCCAATAGAGACGTATAACTCAGAAGGTGGACATAACCCCAACGCTTGAATTCTCATTGTTTACAACTTACTAAACATTCCTTCTTTTTACTTTGCTATTTTCAGTTTTTCCTTATTACTTTGTTTACATTACTTGCACGACAAGAATCCCCCCTTTTTCGAGACTTGCATCAAAAGTCTAGTAACTTTTGCTTACTTGTTGACCAAGCTATTCCCTGAGGGATCGATACCCAACCCAGGTTGGGTTCTATATTTGCTAACGACCGCTTTACACTCCTACGAGAGCTGTAGGTTGAGCGTTATCAAAAATTGGCACTGTTGTCGGGGAATATGAGTGTCAATCAAGTTCGTGATAATTACTAGACCATTTGGTCAAAGATTTTAGTACTTTTACTTTCAATTTTTGTTTTTGTTTACTGCAGGTTTTTATTCAGTGCATGCCCCATACTAGAAGTTCTGGTCAACCGTTATTACCTATCAATCCTGACCCATAACGCATTGGTAGAATGGAAGTACAAGCTGAAATCGAAAGGATGGCTGCTCAACAGGAACAAGCGAGATTAGCTGCTCCTGCTGCCGCTCAAGTGCAACAACAAAACATTGATAACCCTGGGCGAGCAACAAATCTCGACGATGAGGATTTAGGTGATGACGAGTTACTAAACCCTAGGCGTGATGGTGAAATCATAACACATGCCAACCGAAGAGGTCGACAAGCTCGGTTTAGGTATGATCGCCAACCTATGCAGCCAACTTTCGACGATGATGATGGTGATCTTTATGGAGCCGGATCCACTGGAGCCATAATTTGTCCACCATTAGCTCCCGTAGCCAAGTTCAACATCACAAGCACCATGATTCAGTCATTGCAACTCAAGGGATTATTTGGTGGACTAGCAGGCGATGATCCGAATATGCATCTCATCAACTTTATTTCTACATGTAAGTCGTTTGACAATCCTAATGTTGGTCAGAATGCAATTCGATTACGTCTATTTCCATTGTCTCTGTCTGGGGAGGCAACACTATGGTTGAATGGGCTGACTCCTGATTCAATTACAAATTGGAGGCAATTGAGAGACGCTTTCCTAGAAAGATTTTTTCCGCCATCCAAAAGAACACAATTGAGAGATGAAATCAACAACTTTCGTCAGCTTCCCACTGAATCTCTTCACAAAACATGGGAGAGGTTCAAGACAAAGCTAGCGAGATGCCCAAACCATCACATGACTAATGTTCACCTAATGGATATATTATATAGATGCTTGAATTCAATAACTAAACCAGTGGTGGATAATGCAGCTGGAGGATCTTTTATGGACCTCACCTTTGGTCAAGCAAGCAATATGCTAGATCGTATGACGAAACAAAGTTGAGCTTGGCATACCAGGGATTCCAAGGTAGCAAGCCCCACTTTATCTATTGGCATGACTGCAGACCAAAGAAGAAGAGAAGAAAAACGTGATCAAGATATGGCACATTTGAAAACACAAATGGATCTTCTTACAAAGCATTTATTATCAGGTAAGACCGAAAAAGTGAAAGCTATTGCATCAAAAGGAAGAGACGAATCTGATTCGAAAGAGGAGGCCAACCACTTGAACAATCAGGGGGGTTTCCGCGGGAATGCCCAAGGAAACCAAGGTCGGAACTATTATGATAAATCTAGAAACAAAGACCAAGGTAGTTGTAAGAATAAGAATGAAAAGAGTGGTTTGTACATTCCCCCTGGGAAACGTGACACCACCACATCTAACTCTATAAGTATGGAAGACATGATGCTAAACTATTGAAAAGAGTTGAAGCAACGAGCGCGGGAGTTACAGAGGTAATTAATGATTTGTCCTCCATGAAACAATTGGTTGATTCTCATTCCACTTTAATCAAGCAAATAGAGCAGAAATTGGGCCAACTTTCAGCAGCACTCAATCAAAGAAAGGCCGGCACTTTACCTAGCGATACTGTGCAAAACCCAAGGAATGATGGGTCATGCATGGTTATCACTACCAGAAGTGGTAAGGTGCTGGAAACTTCAGAAAAAGGCAAGCAAGTGGTTGACGAAGTTGCGGACATGGATGACAACGCAAAAGGAGAAGATGCCGCAGCAACTACTCCTAACGTCAAGGACGTCACACCCAGAGACGTGCAGCCTAAAAAAGTAGGAAAACGGAGGCAAGAGGAGGAGAAAGCCATGGAGATAACACTTCCATACCCACCACCACCTTTTCCCCAAAGATTGAAGAAGGTTGTGGATGACACAAAGTTCAGCAAATTCATGACTATGTTAAAATAGCTGACCATTAATGTTCCATTGGTGGAGGCACTTGAACAAATGCCTGGGTATGCGAAGTTTATGAAGGATCTTTTGACAAAGAAGCGGGCAGCAAGTTATGAGTTGAAAGAAGATGTTCATCATTGCAGCTTAATCGATACCTGATCGATAGTTCAGAAGAAGGCCGACCCCGGAGCTTTCACTATTCCTTGCACCGTTGGATCTTTGAATTTTGCCAAAGCATTATGTTACTTAGGAGCCAGCATCAATTTGATGCCATTATTGATCTACAAGAAGTTGGGGTTAGGTGATCCTACTCCAAACAATATGAGGCTCGTCATGGCGGATAGGTCGGTAAAACGACCTGTTGGTATTCTATGTGATGTATTGGTAAAGGTTTCTTCATTCATCTTTCCGGCAGACTTTGTTATTTTGGATTGTGAGGCAGACTCAGAAGTTCCCATAATATTGGGGCGCCCTTTCCTTGCTACAGGAAGTGTGCTCATTGATTTGAGAGCTAATGAGCTTTCATTCTGAATAAATGACGAAGTGGTTCGCTTTGATGATTGAGAATCAATGAAGCAACCCAAAGATCTGAGTGTATTTTCGGTGGATGATGTTTTCTTTGATGATGAGAAAGAATTACTTGAAGAAGAGAAAATTATTGATGACCCTTTGGAGGTTGTGCTCATGAATGGAGAGAATGAGGATGCTGAAAATTGTGAAGAAGCTATTTGTGCTCTATCGGGATTAGGGACATATCGCTAGGCTCCCAAAAAGGTGGACCTTGATCTCAAGAATCGACCCACACCACCAGCTAAGCCATCTGTTGAAGAGCCACCCACGTTAGAATTGAAGGAGCTGCCAAGTCATTTAAAGTACGCATTCTTAGGAAGCGGAAACACACTTCCAGTTATTGTGGTAGACGATTTGGGTGAGCAACAAGTTGCAGCTCTTATTGCTATTCTACGCAAGTATATATGAGCCATTGGATGGACCATTGTGGATATTATTGGTATTCCACCAGGGACTTGTACACATAAAATTCAGCTTAAAGAAAATTGCACACCCACCATTGAGCATCAAAGACGTCTAAACCCACCTATGCAAGAAGTGGTGAAGAAAGAAATTATCAAGTGGTTAGACGCAGGAGTTTTATATCCAATATCTGATAGTACATGGGTAAGCCCGGTACAATGTGTTCCCAAGAAAGGAGGCATGACGGTGGTAGTGAATGCTAAGAATGAGCTTATTCCACTCAGACCCATCACTGGATGGAGAGTATGCATGGACTACCGAAAGTTGAATTCTTGGACACTCAAAGATCACTTCCCAATGCTATTCATGGACCAAATGCTAGATCGATTAGCGGGGAAAGGATGGTTTCATTTCTTGGACGGTTATTCAGGATACAATCAGATTTGTATTGCCCCCGAAGACCAAGAGAAGACAACGTTTACATGCCCATATGGTACGTTTGCCTTCAAACGTATGCCATTCGGGTTATGTAATGCACCAGCCACCTTTCAATGCTGTATGATGTCTATTTTTTCTGATATGTTTGAAGACACTTTGGAGGTATTTATGGATGACTTTTCAGTTGTTGGCGAGCCTTTTGAAGCATGCTTGGCAAACTTAAGCATGGCATTGCAAAGATGTGTAGAATTCAACCTTGTGCTGAATTGGGAGAAGTGCCACTTCATGGTAAAAGAAGGAATCGTTCTTGGGCACAAAATCTCCAAAAGAGGGATTGAGGTTGATCGAGCAAAAGTTGAAGTTTTTGAGAAGCTACCACCTCCAATTTCGGTGAAGGGAGTTCGTAGTTTTCTCGGCCATGCAGGTTTCTATCGTTGGTTCATCAAAGACTTCTCCAAAATTGCTAGTCCATTGTGGAAACTCTTGGAGAAAGATGCGAAGTTTGACTTAAATGACGATTGCTTAAAGGCATTCGAATGCCTCAAAGGAAAACTCATTGAAGCCCCTATCATGGTAGCACCAGATTGGTCTCTCCCATTCCGAAGTCATATGTGATGCTAGTGGTGTAGCCGTTGGAGCTGTTCTTGGTCAGAGAAAGGAGAAATTATTTCATCCTATCTACTATGCAATTAAGGTCCTAAATGAAGCCCAAAGGAACTACACTGTGACAGAACAAGAGCTCCTAGCGGTTGTGTATGCGTTTGAGAAGTTTCGTGCCTATCTATTAGGTACAAAGGTTATCATTCATACAGACCATGCAACTCTTAGGTATCTAATGACAAAGAAGGATGCAAAACCAGGGTTGATTCGATGGGTATTGCTGCTACATGAGTTTGATTTTGAAGTCAAAGATAGAAGAGGTTGCGAGAACCAAGTGGCTGATCACCTATATAGACTCGAGAATGAGCATGTGGCGCAACCTGAAATTCAGATTGATGATGCATTCCCTGACGAGGAGATATTAGCGACAACAATGGAAAAATTACCATGGTATGCCGACTTTGCAAATTTCGTGGTGAGTAATGTGATACCTGCCAATTTATCTTACCACCAAAGGAGGAAGTTTATGCATGACGTACAACACTACTATTGGGATGAGCCATATTTGTTTCGACAATGCGCGGATGGTATTATTCAACGATGTATATCCCATGTAGAGGTGCCTAATATTTTGGAAGCATGCCACACTTCCCAAGTTAGAGGACATCATGCAGGTAATTAGACAGCAAGAAAGGTATTGCAAAGTGGTTATTATTGGCCTTCGATATCTAGAGATGCCTACGACTATGTTAGAAGGTGCGACCAATGCCAGTGCCAAGGTGCTATATCGAAACACCATGAGATGCCCATGTCCAAAATTCTTGAGGTAGAACTTTTTGATGTGTGGGGTATTGATTTTATGGGTCCATTCGTGAATTCGTTTGGAATGAAGTACATCTTAGTTGCTGTATATTATGTTTGGAAATGGGTTGAAGCTGTAGCATTAGCCGACAACGAAGGAAAGCGTGTTGTAGCGTTCTTAAAGAAGAATATCTTCTCTCGCTTTGGAGTACCACGTACTATCATAAGTGATGGAGGATCTCACTTTTGCAACAAGCTATTCAAATCTGTGTTAGCCAAGTATGGTGTCAAGCAACATAAGGTAGCCACGCCTTATCACCCCCAAACTAGTGGACAAGTAGAGGTTTCCAATTGCAAGATCAAGCAAATCCTTGCAAAGACGGTTAATGCGAATAGGAAGGATTGGTCTCGGAAGCTAGATGATGCACTATGGGCGTATAGGACCACATTCAAAACACCCATTGGCATATCTCCTTATCAACTAGTTTATGGGAAGGCTTGTCACTTACCCATCGAGCTCGAACATAAGGCATTGTGGGCGTTGAAGAAATTGAATCTGAATTGGGATGATGCAATGAATCTGAGGTTGGCGCAGCTGAACGAATTAGATGAATTCCGTCTCCATGCCTATGAAAGGTCAGACCTATACAAGGAGCAGATGAAAAAGTATCATGATCAGCGGATTGTTCGACGAAACTTCCAAAAGGATGATATGGTACTTCTTTTCAACTCCATATTGAAGCTCTTCCCAGGTAAGTTGAAGTCCAAGTGGTCTGGCACATACAAAGTTATCCAAGTCTACTCGTCTGGAGTAGTCGAATTGGAAGACAATAATGGTGTTGTCTTCAAAGTGAATGGACAACGTGTTAAACCTTATATCGGTCCTCTTGATTCGATGAATTATATGGCCATCACTTATCTCGATGAAGTCTAAGTACTCGAGGTAACTATGTCGAGCCACGATAATAAATAAGGCGCTAGATGGGAGGCAACCCATCGTTGTATTGTTTTATCGTTTATCATTTATCGTTTTGTCTTTCTTTCGTTCTAGTACTTGTTTTGCTTTTGATAAATGAAAATCCAAAAATACAAGTCGTGCCATGACCAAAACTAAGGCTCTTGGTGGGAAGCAACCCATCATACTAATCGTTTTTATTGGTTTTGAGCAAATATAGGTGCAAGAGGTATTCAACGAGGAGATTGGTTTCAAACAACGATTTGGACGTATTATATGGTAAAGGTGGTAAGTTAGGAATAGTGATGCATAAGGCTATGGATCGAGCATTGCTCATGCAAAAATACGCATCGAGGAAGTCTAGGCCTAGGTAAAACTAGGACACGAACAATGCAAAACCTATCCTATAGCCCAAGGTCTCGGAATCTAGTGTACAAAGACATAGGCGCCGCCCATGCTTAAGTATGCTATAGCATAGGCGCCGCCTATGCTATAGCATTTGGTCTCAGTATCTTATATGCTATACACTATGCGCCACATATGTCCCCTAAATGCATTACACTATGCGCCGCCTATTCTAGCTTATGCTTTGCATTAGGCGCCGCATATACCATGCTTATGCAAAGCACTATGCGCCACATATGGACCCTTTTTGTCTCCAAAACCGTTTTTAAATGGATCAAAACCCGACCCATTCTTTTCCTATATAAAGGGGACTTGGTCTTTAAATATAACCACATTGAAACTTGAGCTAAAGACGCCGCACATCAACCCAAATCATCTCAAAATTTTTCTTTTTTGCTCTTCCAATTCACAAGAACATCTCCAAAGGCTTCAATCACATAAGTACTCTTTTATTCTTCATCTATTTCTCGTAATTACTACGTTGCTATGTCTATTATGAATTCCTACATCTTGAAAGATTATTGGTGATGTTAATGTGTTTGGATTGTTGATACAAAACCATGTGAGTGAACATATACGTTAGGATAATCTTGACTTGTTTCCGACTTGAATGTGGTTTCAATAGAATTGTTATACTATTTGCGGAATTTCTATGGTTATGAACATTGCTTAAGCTTGTTACTTGGATACTTACATGTTAGACTATCCCGTTCATCGGGATAAGACTTATAGTTGCCTACCCACATAGGAGGTTGTGCTTGTTGAAAGAAACTATACCATGATGTAACCCCTATGTAGTAGTATTGTTATACCTAGCATGAAAGTAGTACAATGGTTGCAAGACGTAATACATCACAGATTTTATTGTCAGAAAATAGCTCCTAAAACATATGTCGACGAAGTCTAAGTAGTCGACCACCTTTACTTCACTGATTTGTATCAACAAACCTAAGTGTGGGGTGGTACCCCGATGGCTTGTTTATATATTTTTTTCATTGAGTTGATGCTAACATGAAATATCCTTTAAATCTCAGGAACAATGGAACCTAAAGCGAGACAAGATAAGGCTACCACATCCCAAAAGGGCAAGAAGAGAGGTCGCAAGGACCAAGGAGAATCATCCTCAATGCAATTACCCCGCTGAATGTTTGGAATAAAATGGGTTCTTGAGGAGAAAGCCAAAGAATGGTAGAGGAACAACAAGGAAAGAAAATATGTTCATGTCGACTTGATCAACAAGGACACCCTAGCGAAGAAGGAGCCGCGTATGTTGGCAAAAATCATGGCATTGAATCTGGATTTTATCTTCCGCGACATGGGAGAATGTAATATTGATTTGACAAGAGAATTTTATGCCAACTGGTCGCCGAAAACCACGGGCAGCGAAGTCAAGATTCGGGGCCAAGTTTTACAGCTCAATGCTGAATGGATCAACTCCTTTCTTGGCTTACCTTCGGTCGATCCAGCACCATTCAAAGAGCTGTACAGCAGACCTCCTTATAGAGAAATACGACACACACTTTGTGGAAGTATATCCATGACAAGGTGGAGCAGACAAAAAGACACCGGACGACACAACACCTTCCCCCATGCTCCATTGAATAGGGAAGCAAAAATTTGGTTGCGTATTGTTAACTCATACCATATTCCTAGGACTCAGTACACCAAAATATCAAGAGATAGAGTGTGTTTGGTCTATACTTTGATGATGAATGTCCCTATCAACATTGGGGCAATCATTCGCTCTATAATGTGGAAGGCCAGACTCCACAAAAGGTCCCACTTCACTTTTGGTAATCTGTTGACAGCAATCTTGCGGAAAGAGGATATCGAAGAGGAACCAACTGATTACAAACTCCCACATAACCCAAAGAAGGTTGACCTCACAAAGGTCAAAGATGCTGAAACAACACATGGCGTCAACCTTACTAGTGCGGAGAGACATGCTCGTGATGAAAGTTTCTTCCGTCATCTTTATGGCATGACACGATTTACAATGATGAGTGGTGGACGTGTTCCAACTGCTGTAGATCTCCAACAGCTGAACCATGACTATCCAATGAACATGCATGCACGGGAGATGTGTGGAGTAGGCATATACTTTGAGGAACCTCTAGACGATGATGTGCCGACCGATGATGATCGACGCTTTCCAGACTCCGACGAGGAGGAGAACTCTGACGACGACTCTTATGATGATTCTGACGAAGGGGGTATGACCCCAGACATTGAGGAAGAGTCCGACTGACCAGGTTCTTTGTATTTATTTTCCACTGAGGACAGTGTCCCATATAAGTGTGGGGTGGTGGTATTGTATCTATGCTATACTTCTCTATTTGCATCTATGTTTCTTTACTTTGTTTTATTTGTGTCGTTTTTTTTGTTTTTTAGTTTAGTTTAAGTTTTTTTAGTTGTAAAATTTGCGTCGCATGAAATCATTCTAATAGGCAGCATGAGATTATAACAAGGGTATGTGCTACAATTGTGACTATTGAGACGTTTAGGCTATATTTGTGACTCATTATGTGATATTGTGTGGTTCAATTCCTTCACTTGTTGGGACGAGTGTCTATATTACTTCCAATAAAGTCGCCCATGTGCCTTATGTGTGCGAGATTAATAGTATATTCTATGTTTATGGCTGATGCTAGAACTTTCCTGGTATGTATGCAAAGCAAAAATAAGGAGTGTAAGTTTAGGAGATGATTTAGGCATTTCTTTGGCAACCTATACATATTTACCTTCGTTTTACCTACCCATGGACATCATACTAGTTAACCCCTTTTGAGCCTTTAGCCTATTTTCTTTGACACACCTTGTATGTAAGCCTAACCCATTTTTTCAAGACCATAATTTGATCCAAATTCCTAAGTACTTTAAAGTGTAAAGTCATGTGACAAAATAAGAGGAAATTGGGTGAGTATGATGCTTTAGAAGGCATTGGTGCTAGAAATTGCTATGAAAAAGAAGTGCTATCATAAGAGGTATGTTATGAAAAGAAAAAGGAAAAGAAAACTGAAAAGTGAGTTATGCTTAAAAATTGAAAAACAAAAGAGGAGAATAAGGGTGGTAGAAAAAAAAACGTAGAAAGGTTGTTTGAAAGAAAAAATGTTAATGACTTAATGTGATGTACTAAAGTGCTTAGGAACTTAGTCACTATTTCTAGCCAAAATAGTCCTACCCGTACCTTAGCCAACATTACAACCATCAAAAGACCTATTTGATCCTAAGCTTAGCATTCTAACATTTAGTGGAGCATTACACTAAGGGAAAGCCTATGGTCATCAGTTGAAACATATGAATTCTTTGTGAGAGTGAGAGCAAGGATATTTTGATACCCATGTTTGAAACAAATGCTATACTTATGAGTGATTATGGGTAATATATTGTGAGACACACATGGTTGATGAGTTTTGGGTAGTTGTGTATGATTCTTTGTGCCTTAACTTTTGAATATGAGCTGACCACCATCACGAGTCTATGCTAGAGGTTGAACTGTTTCTACTAATGATCGGAAAACTACTCTTTGTTAATAATTGTTGTGCTTGTCTTGATGAATGTTTTGTGTTGTTGTTATGAAACCCTAAGTGATGTTTAGAGGGACATGATATTTTGTTCGAGGACGAACAAAGCTGCAAGTGTGGGGTGTTGATGATAGGCGAATTTACACGCCTATATCACTATATTTTTCCCATATTTGTGCCATGTTTTGAGAACAAATTATATATTTCATGCACTTTTAGTCCTTTTTCCTGTAAGTGAGCTAACGAACATGATTAGCAAAGTTTCAGGTTAAAATGATGCAGAATTCAGCATTTTATGGCTTACTTGACGCCAAAGAAAGCTCACGAAGGAAGGAAAGGGAGCTTGGACGCCTAAAGGACCAAAAGTGATACATGGAAAATCTGTCCCGGGCTAAAACAACATTTCTAAAGACTTTGGGGACTAGCAGTAACTTTGTTGGATTTGGACAAAGATACATTAACCTAGTACAATTGGGTTAAGTATTTCATTAGTTTGTTTGGATTAGGATAATGATACATTAACCTAGTACAATTGGGTTAAGTATTTCATTAGCTTAGTAGGATTTGGTTAGATATTTCATTAGCCTAGTAGGATTAAGATATGGGTATTATAAATACCCTATCATGCTAGAGATTTATAATAATCTTCATACATTCCTCTCTTATTCAATATTCTATTCTACAAACAATTCTACAACTCTTCTAATCTTTCCATTAATTCTATTTTTCTTCTTTTATTCATCTATTCTTAATTTCCGCAACAAGAGAATCGTTACTTTGCCTAGGAATTCACGCCTAAACGCCTACCACTTGAGCTACACGAAATTAATCAATATTGTGGTATAATAACAATGTTGCTTGTGATTTCCTTCACACTCATGGGTAACTAAACTTCTCTGTTGGGGTTATGGAAGCCGAATGAGATACTATCTATTGCTATGAGTTTGTGAGTTCGTGACACGCATGCTGCTTATATCATTATTCTCTTCATCTTAATTTACATTCTTTGTGGTTGCAAACTCAAGAATACGCCAGTATAACATTTAACTTGTTCGAAAGAAAGTTTATTTGTCTGGAAAAGAGATAATGTCAAGGTAGTAGGGTCCCATCCCCTATTAAAAAGTTAGTGCTGTAACTGGATTAACCTCTTGGAGAATTCATACCGTTAGACACGCTTTAAGCTCAAAAGATTTAAAGTGAAATAATCCTCGAATAGGTCGAAAGATGCCTGGATTTACCATTGAATACAATTCTCTATAAGCACATGCATGTCTGAATTCAACACACTCATAGCCAATAGAGACGTATAACTCAGAAGGTGGAAGGTTTACAACTTACTAAACATTCCTTCTTTTTACTTTTCTATTTTCAGTTTTTCCTTATTACTTTGTTTACATTACTTGCACGACAAGAATCCCCCCTTTTTCGAGACTTGCATCAAAAGTCTAGTAACTTTTGCTTACTTGTTGACCAAGCTATTCCCTGAGGGATCGATACCCGACCCAGGTTGGGTTCTATATTTGCTAACGACCGCTTTACACTCCTACGAGAGCTGTAGATTTAGCGTTATCACATACCTATTTACGGAAAAAACTCGAAGGGAACATAGAGAAATTTGACCCTTGTATCTTGAATTCCTCAAACCCTAGGTAGTTTCTCCTCTCTTTCTGATTAAGAGATGATTAGGGATTTTGTGAGGTGAAAATAACTTATTTAAGGTTAAATATTTTTCCGAAGATGTTTGCGAATTATTATGGGATGATAAAAGAACTTTACGCCCCAAAAATAAATCAAACAGAATACTTTTTGATGCCTCGAAAGGCTTTGTGTCGCATGGATAAAGCATATATGAAGCAGTGTGCTTAAGAGTTTTCCTTGTGGTGCAGGTCCATCGCAGAGCCAGTACAGTGTCTCATTCAAACACTCTTAATTATTGACTTCAGACTCGGATTGACAAATGGTTGGTGTCTTTAGAAGAAGACTTGAAGGGTTTTAATTTGATATATATATATATATGGCCACACGAATATTTATATCCTATGAGAAATGATCTCTTGAAGTTGACAGAAGAAAAATCATCAACTAAAAGTTAATTGATAGAAGAGTGGTCAACTTAACTTTTGAGCTAGGAGAATTTTATGATGTATATTCATCTACAAGGATGTTACCAAACTAAGGGAATTTTATTCACACTTATATCTAAGTAGAAGCCATTGGGTTCAAGTCCATAAATGTAGGAAATACGGTTCAACTTTAGCACAAAAGTCTTGGGTGTTACATTGTTCAAGATAGACTTAGCTTGTGGAGTCTAGTTAGAGTTAGTTGGAGGTATTAGTAGTAGAGTTACTGCTGGAAGATTCCTTGTAATAGAGTTATTAATAGGAAAGTGAGGATTAAGAGTTTGATTCTCAAGAGTAGAGTTTATATTCAAGAGTTTGCTCGTATATGGTGAAGCTTTAGAAATCCTGGAGTCAGGTCATGGTTTTTTCTCCTTTAAGAAAGGAGTTTTCATGTAAAACTTTTATGTCTTTCCATTTATCTTTACACGCATTTTTATTTCTTGTACTCTAGACTTTCAAATTTCTGTGTTCTACAGGGAATAATTCCCTGAGTTGAGGAGCAATCCACCCCGACCCTTCATTATCATTACTATTTTTTTCCTTCATTATCAGAGTATGATTTAATACTCCTAAATCATTGTATTCTTTGTACTTCTCTCTTAAAATTTTAAGGGGTGTTTCCACATTTTTTGAAACTTCTTGATCACCTTCATCTTTGATATGTTTCATCATGTTCAAGGACTATGCAATTATTTGGATGATTTTCTTACAAATAGTGAATTGAGTGCTCGTGATAAAATCCTCAAAAACAAGTGCATAGTCCTTGAACGTGATGAAACATATTGAAGATGAAGGTGATAAATATGTTTTGAAAAATTTGGACTCATGGCTTAAAAGTTTATGAGATAGGGAACAAGAATACGATGGTTTGGAAAAACTAAATTAAACTCTAATTTTGAAGGAAATAAATAGTATTGATGAGATGCATAACACTCAAAAAGAGTTGGTTAATGACTTAAAGGAGTTATCAAGATTTATTCCAATTATTGTTAGGAGAATGGGGGATCTTGACAACAATCTATTCCATAACGCAACGAAGAGAAACTATAATAAGTTATAAGGAGATGAAAGGGCTACGGAGTTAAGCTAGGAGTAGGAGAAATATATTTGAGAACCTGAGGCCATCCCAATAAAGTCATTATCATAAATGAGAAATCATAGAACGTGACGAATGATGAAGATGAAAATCTAAAATACTTGAAGAAAATTAATGTTGAGGAAGTTTACAAATCTTCCACATCAACTTTTATAGAGATTAACAATTACAACCCAAGTGGAAGATAATCATCTCAGAACTTTGGAATTATGTAGTCAACAAGAAAGATATTCTGGAGGAAAGAGTTACTGTGTTACTAAACCTGTGGAAAAAGATGAAACTGCCCAACAATTTCCAAATGCACTGCTCAAAATCCATAATGACCTTCTTGATCTATCTTGGGTTTTACAGATCTACTATAGGTGGCGAGTTGATGTCCTGATTTGTTCCACTTATGATGGGATGAAATTATCCATGTAATTTCTTCTTTCAAATAAAAATAAAACTAGAAAAGTTTGTTTGATGATTCTTTATAGTGTTGAGTAAAAGTGGATATAAATTGATAGAAGTGTTTTGATATTAAATTTGGAAGGTATATGCCAATAAATTATTATCCTACTAAAGCTTCAGTAAAAAATTACATAATTAAGATGTAAATTTGCAAAATAAGGTAACATTCTATACATTATTTTAATTTATTTCCAAATTGTGGTGAGTCTTATTTTAAAATTTTCTCCTTTATTCCTGCTACTACTACTATTGCTACTTGATTTTATGTATCCCGTCCACAAGCAGATTACTTAATATAACTACATGCAATTTTCTTAATAGAATTGATAATAAGAAATAATTTATTGGCTATAATAAATTAAATTTTGCTAATGAATATTTATATTCGATGTATCTTATACACACATGGATTACTTAAAATATAATTGTGTGTAATTGTTTTTATTTAATAGTATTCTTTTACATTCTTGGTTTCTACTTAAACTGATAAAAAAAATGGAAAATAGTTGTATAATTTACATTTGTAATGATTGTATTTTATTGTTTCATCTAGAATGTTGAATCATTTTGAGGTATTAGTTAATGGCTAATGATTTTTTCAATTATTTTTTTCATGATTTTTGTTGGTTGATATGAGTTCTTTAATTTGAGAAGAATAGAGTTATTGTCTTCATAATCCAATTAGTTGGGTTATGAGAGTGTGTAAGACCACATAAAATTCTCTCACAGTCTAAGCCTTAGATTATGTTCAGTAAAGTGTTAATCCAGCCCTAAAAGGTTGAGAAGTATCGTCCTAAGTTAGATTTATTTTAAACCTTGTATAATTTCCCTAATATCAACTTTTTGTCATGTAATGAATTGAATAAGATTTCCATCGATACCAAATTCGCCCAAATCCGACACTCAGGCAAAGAGTTAGAGCTATTTTAGTGTGATAGTGTGCCACCTGGCACTTTAGTGCGTCGCGGATCCTACCAAAATGGCAATCATCAAAATCCAGTGAGACTCCATGATTATCGCGTGTCACACCAAGGCTTAAATTTAGAATTGTCAATTTCCAGTGCACCAGCGTTATTCCACGCGTCGTGGTGCCTTTCTAGTTCATAACAAAGGCGGCAATGCAATTTCTACCGTGTTGCGCCCTCAAGCAATTTCCATATTGTCTAATTTCCAGTGAGATGGTGCGATTATGTCACGTCGTGCCGACATGTAAAATCGAGATATTTTAGTTTAATTCTAGAGGTAAAAAGAGTCATTTTGCTACCCCTATATATACTCCTTAAGACAGGATTTGGTCTCATTTTAACCTAAAAATACTAGTTTTCTCTCTAAGTTGTTCAAGAACAAGAGATAGGGTTTCTACAAAATCAAAACCCTTCCTTCTTCTTCAAGAGAAATCAAGAAATCAAGAATCTCTCGAAGATCTTTAAAGAAAGAGTTTCTCCAAGGTATCCAAATGTTGATTCTTGGGTCCCTTTTATCCAAGAAGCTCAAGAACCCTTATCTAAATTTCAAGGCTTTTATGTTTATGAGATTTCATGATTCATATGATTTGAAATTGATGTTCATGCTATTATTCAGTTGTGATTAATTTCCATTTAGAAGGTTTTTAAGCTTTGACCCTAGTATTTGATATTCATGATAAACCCTCGTTAAGTTGCTTGTTAAGTGGTGTGTTTATGTCAATTAACTGTAGAAACTGTTAAATAAGCAAAGAGCGCTCCCCATATGTTTGATAAAATTCTTATGTGAAAGAATTAGAGACATTCTAGCTTGTTGATTAGAAATCTCCAATTGTGTGCAAGCCAATGCATGCCAAGTGTTTGTTGAAAAGCCATAGTGAATGAATTATGACATGATAGCATGAAATTATCAAATTATATGCTCTTTGATACATTCTAATACTTTAATACATTCTAAGTGTTTGATGCAAGATCTTATTGAATGGAATATGAGCCAATAACATGTCTCCCTATACTATCACATGTTTGTGATTCCCAAATGCTTGAACAGATGCTGTAGTGATTGTGATAGTGAACGAATTTCCATGGTCTTGATAATTCAAGAATGGTTATGCTTTAAATTTATGTTATCAAATCTTTGGGGTATTTATACCCAACAAATTAGATACATTCTGAAGCCCGTGTCAGTTTCCTCGATAATCTCAGTCAAGCCACGACACTCAAAACTCAGTGAGTTATAGAACTCTATACTCTCAGACAGATATAGAACTTAAGTAATCTTAGTAATCTACGTAGTCTCAGTATTGCTAGTAATCTAGCCTTAGTTCTGTACTCAGCTCAGAGCTAGTAGTATTCAAGTGTTCTGTTCAGTTCTCAATAGTATTTGAGTAATCTATCCTAAGCTCAGTGTCGTTCAGTCAGATAATGAGATTTAGTAGTTGTAACACTTTGATTTTTTGAACCGGAATGCTTCACGGTGCTTATGACCCCGAAGTACCCCAAGCTAACCCGTGACTGATACCTATACCTGTATACTACATAATATATCATAACATATGGAAATATAAACACGAAAAGACATAAGGTTTGAACTAAATAAATGTCTGATAACAAAATGTCTGAAAAAGGTATAAAAATACCAAAACAAGTCATAAATACTGAAAATAATGAGATCGAAATATCTAATCTGACATATAGTCTAGAATCCTCTAATTGAACTAATAAAGAGTTGAAGGAACATATCTATAAATAACTCTATGTAGCAACTGAACAGTAAATATAGCAATAATCATATCATCCTCAAAGAGAAAGACTCACTTCAAACTATGAATGCTGGAATGCTACTGCTGATTTGGAGCTCGTGCCTCTAACCCTATGGTGTAACATAAGAGAAAGCACCATAGCACAAATGCGTCAGTACGTCTGAATATACTAAGTATGTAAGTGAGGTAGGTTAAATGCAAAGGTTTTTATTCATAAACAATGTTGACTAATATGAATGTGCGAATACATATATGCATATATAACTATAAATGACCTCGTGGAGATACTGACTACTGAGTCTGAATACTGACAACATGAGTGTACTGATACATAGATACTGAATAGATAAACTACTATTTCTAACAGTTTAAATTATGAAGAACTGGTCTGGTTGACTGTGTCTGACAGTTCTAAAGCTGAATACTGATATCATGAATTCTGATAGCTGATGTAACTATGATGATCGGCCTAACCGGTGTAACTGATACTGAGCGACTATATCTGATAGTCTAAGTTCTAGTGAAACTATCTGAGTTCTATTTTATATAGAGTAACTGAACTTGAGATCATTCCTATCTAGCGTGTGATCTTTAAATCTGATGATTCTGATACTATTTAACTATAGTTGAGATCAGTCCTATCTATTGGGTGATCTTGTAGTCTATTTATAATGATAAGGATTGATTGTCTCTAACAGTACTGAATCTGTACTACTAAACTGAGTTGACTGCATCTAACAGTCCTAAATCTATAACTAAAACTGTGGGATGTATTCATCTAACCGACATTCCCCAAGCTAATCTGAATGGGGTTTAATCTCTGCCCTAACTGGAACGGTGTTAGTTCCGCACCACTAGTACACACATCTGCTGTAGAGTTAGTCCTAATCTAGTGGGTGACTCCTGGGATCAGTCCTGTACATATAAATGTGCTAAAGGGTGACCCTTGAGTATATCAGTCCTATCGAATGGGTGATATCTCGTACCTACACTGGCGACGTAGTTCTGGAACATAGGGGTTGCTTCTTGGGATCCCAGTCTTATTCTAGCGGGTGAGCCCCCATCCGTAGGTTTGCTCGGTGCTGAATCCTACTCTCATCTAAAAGATACTTAATTAAATAACTGGGCTAAACTAAATAACTTAACTAAACTGATTTACTGAACTGATACAGATTAACTGAACTAAAAATAGTGGTATTGTTTAGCGGAGCTAAAACTGAGTTTACTGGATTTTGATGGTTGAAGGAGTGTACTGAGTTCTGAGGACTGGTTAAGACTACTTAAGTTACTGAGATTTACTATGATTACTGAGGTTACAGATCACTGAGATTACTGAGTCTACTGAGATTACTGAGTTTTCCTGAGTCGCATGACTGACTGATTTCTATAGATCATGGATTGACTGAGAGAATCATTGAAACATGACATGGCTCTTGTCATACAGCTATATTTTTTTTGGGTATAAGTACCCCTAGGACTCAATGGAATAAAACTGACACATATCACTGACTTGATCATAAGAGTAGAGTCCATAATCCACAATAACATAAATAAGAGATTTCATACTAAGCATGATTCTCAACAATCTATTTCATAGAATGGAATTTAATACAACATGTATATAGTTGCATAGCTTTCAATATCATGATCATTACATATTACAACCACAATCCATAATATCATAACTTGGGGAATTTCATGAAGGACATGGGTATTTTACATCTTGTACATGAGTGGGTTTTGCAAGTAAGCATAGCATAATTCCATAAGACTAGTTCACGAGTAATCCAACAGTGTTCACAAGACACATTATCAATATGGATGACATTGAATCATAGAGGCCTATCATGAATCCTTCCCTTAGTCACAATTTAGCTATAATGCATGATTTTTATACTCTTAGGTATTTTATTATACACCTTACATGCATAACTTAGGAATAGGTGTAAATCATACAATTACCCATCATAAATAATGAAACTTACATTTTTTCAACTCATATGATTTCATAGATTCATAATAACACATAAAGATTCTATATTGGCATCATTCAACATATAACCATGCTCAACAGTCCATTCATACCATGAAAACCATAATATATAGTTTTAGAAAAGGGTTCTTGGACTTCATGGACGAAAGGAGTCCATGAATGAACACATAATACCTTAGAAAGGAAACCTTGACGATTTGCTGAAGACTTCTTGGATTGGGAAACTTAATTCTTGATTATCTTGGAAAAAAGCTTGAATCTTTCTTTTGAGAGATGAGTTTGATGGAAACTATAATCTTGTGGTTGAGAGTGTAAGAGAGGGTTTTTGAGATGCTTAAATGAAGAAAAATGGGAAAAATTATGCCTCATTAGGGTTATAAGATGTGGAAGGTGAAGGAAATGACCAAAATACCCTTGCAAAAACACACTTGAATTGCTGGAAAAATATACTTGACGTCATCCTTGACAGGCCGTCAGGTCCGTGATAGGCTATCATTAATGATCATCACAAAAGGGGTCTAAAGTCTTGATTTTCTGCCCAGGTCTGAAGTCGTCATCAGAAATGTCGTTAGAATATGGCAACATCATCAAAAAGGTCGTCAGAAATGTGATAGCCCGTCAGAAAAGTTCTCACCGCTTTTTAGCTTGACATGCTGGAATAAAAATGGGATAACTCTTTGCTCCAATATCGGATTTAGGTGAAATTGGTATAATTGGAAAGATAATTCAAATAGCTTCCATTTTATATATAGTAAAGCATATATTTCGTCATATACAAATAGTTATATTCGATTGAAGTTGATCCATGTTTTGACGCTCACTAGAACTTGAACGATATGAAAGCTTTCTTGTACTTGAGTTAGGGGACCTATATTATCTAAATTCATCATCAAATAGATTCTCACATAACATAATTGATTAACACACTAAATTTACATAGGATTCAAGGCTTTTGAAATATCTACACATAGGACTGATGGATTTTCATCCTAGTTCAAAATATGGGGTATTACAGTAGTATTTCGTTTGATACGAACCCAAGTGATTTTAGAGTAACTCAGTCATATCATTTGCTAAATACGATCAGTATCAAATTTAGTTCAGTTTAAGTTAACAATTAGTTTAGAGTATTTCAGTTTGGAGTAGGAGCGAGCACCGAGCAAGGGCAGGGATGATGGTTTCCTATCAGAGAGGCAGAGTCGTTAGGAGCAATCCCTAAACTCCAAATCTGTGTAGCCAGTACAGGATGCAGGAGTCACCTATCAGGAAATGCTGGTCATCCATCAGATAGGCTTGACTATTATATTGCCTTAGGCTTGACTTCCTGCGAGGGTCACCCATCAGATAAGCTTGACTAGAGAGGTCTTTACCTGTGGCATGGTATTTACACCATTCCATATGGGGCTATAGGTTGGTCCCACCAGTTGAGATTTGAGGCATGTTCGTTAAGTGACTATTTACCACAGTTGTAGTTTTATTATAAACCTTCAGAAATTAGGACTATCAGATACAGTCATCTATCTCAGTAAGGAATTAAAATAGTTTTATTGATTTATGGACCACTCATCAGATACGATTGGTCCCATATAAATTTATTCAGTATCTGGTGTTGATATCACCCGTTAGATAGGCTTGATATTAGTCTCAGATTCAGTTGAGTAATCTCATTATTAGATCCCAAGATAACCGATCAAATAGGCTTGATCTTAGTCTCAGATTCAGTTGTGTAATTTTATTATCAAACCTCTAGATCATCCGTTAGATAGGTTTGATCTTAGTCTCAGATTTAGTTGAGTAATCTCATTATTATATCCCAAGATCACCCATCAGATAGGCTTGATCTCAGTCTCATATCTAGTTGAGTAATTTTGTTATTAGATCCCGAGATTACCCGTTATATTGGCTTGATCTCATTATCAGATTCAATTGAGTATTTTTGTTATCAGATTTGGGAATAATCTTTTCTTATCATTGATATTACATTCTGGAATCATCTATTAGTGAGGTTTGATCTCTGATGCATCAGTCGAGAGTAAATAGCTCAGAATTCAGTCATTTAGTGAGTAGACTCAGTTAATCAGTTTTTGTATCAATAGTTTTTGAGGTCACTTGCTAGATAAGACTGATCTCAACTCCAGTACTCAGTTATCAATATCAGATAATTTAGTATTTATTATCTCAGACATTAGTACTATGATTAGATTGCAGTAAAGTAGCATCCGAGTTTCAGTATTTTGAGTCAGGATGATTTAAGTTATGATTCATGCATTCATGGTTTGTTCTTATTTACTAATCTTATGGTTATTCAGTTAAGTACTTGTTCATGCATAAGCTCTTGCATTTAGCCATACCCCATCTTTATACGTGGTACATTTCTGTACTGACGCATTTGCGCTATGGTGTTTTATTTAACACCATAGGTTTAGAGGCAATAGATCCAGAGTACCCTTAGTAGCTCAGTCCCAGTCAGTAGCAGTAGACATAGCAGCAAGTTCTCTTTAGTCGAGGATGATCCTTATTTTTATTATTATCATATCAGATTTCATTTAATTTTAGTAGACGGAGTTAGTTGGTGGTATGTCGCATCAACTCCACAGTTTAGACGCTTTTTGAAAAGGTGTATCAGTATTTAGTTTTCAGTTTTTAGTATTTTAGATATTTTGAACCTTATGGCTAGTTTTTGCACTTAGTATTTATATTACGCAGTGTCTAGGTAAAGATATCAGTAGAGGGTTTGGCTTGTGGTTGTTAGAGATCATGAGCATCGTGTGACGCTCTAATTCTAGAAAATTGGGTCGTTACAAATTTGTTATCAAAGCCTAAGTTTCAACAGTGTCCTAGGGATTCTAAAAAGCCGTATCAAGTAGAGTTTTGTGCATGAGTGTGTTGCACGCCATATTTATGTACCAGAGGATATAAGATGTTCTTAGGATAAGTTTCCCTTCTTTCAGTATTCATGTTGTGCGTGTGAGCATGTGCTAAAGTTGATCCTCAGTCTAATCCACCTATTTATTCCATGTATAGAGTATGCCTCCTTACAGGGATAATGCCCATAGGGTTGATGACCAGCCACCTCAGTCAACAGATGTTGAGAATGATAATGTGTCATATGTAGAGTTTTAGGTAGCTTTTCAAGCGCTAGCCCAAGCTGTTACTAATGTTCAGGGTAGCCGTCAGCCTGTTTCCCCACCTCAGCAAGATGGGGGTTTAGCCACAGCCAAAATTATAGATTTTATGAGAATGAGCCCATTAGAATTCTTTAGGTCAGTAGTAGGTAAGGACCCATAGCTTTACCTTGAGTAGGTAGGGAAAATCACCTAGATTATGCATGTTTCGGAGAAAGAGAGTGTAGATTTAGCATACTATAGGCTAAAGAATATTGCTCATAATTAGGTAGTGATACGGAAGAAGGGTAAAGGGGAGGGTGGAGCCCCCGTGGCTTAGAATGAATTTTAGGATGACTTTTTAGATAAGTTTTTCCCGTTAGAGATAAGAGAGGCTAAGGTATAAGAGTTCATGAACCTAAGGAAAGACTCTATGATAGTGAAAGAGTATTGTCTTAAGTTCAACCAGTTACCTAAGTATGCTCCGGACTTGATAGCTAATCCTAGAGTGAATATGAGTAAGTTTGTGACTGGTGCATATGTCCAAGTTGGTGTTGAAAGAGTGTGAAACTACTATTCTCAATAGAGATATAGACCTCTCTAGGTTTATGATGAATGTGCAGCACATTGAGGCAGATAAGATGAAAGAAATAGAGCGAGTAAATAAGAGAGCCTGAACAGGTAGTTATGGTTTCTATAAGGCAGGGTCCTAGGTTGGTAGCCATTTTTAGCATAGTCAGAAATTTTTAGTCCCAGCACCATCCTCATCTAGTGCACCCACACAAAAATTTTGGGATATCATTTATGATGGGGCGCCAGGCCCCAAAGCCTAGAGTAGTGCTAGTGGTATTCGTACGTATCCGCTTTATGGAGAGTGTAGCAAGATCCACCTAGGTATGTATAGAGGCAGTAGTGATGTGTGCTTTAGGTGTGGTAGGCCAAGCCACAAAATGTGAGAGTGTAGAGTGCTATCTCAGAGGGGGTAGAGAGTTTCATTAATGGGGTGCCCTTTCCGGTGCGAGTAGTGGTTAACGTCAAAACAGACTTCATGTTTTCAGAACCACCATTTTTAGGGAAGGTTCCTTGATATGGATTCGGATATGTTATGAGTCCTTCAACTTTATGAAATATATTTTTAGATCCTTTTCTCTCATTCTGAGATTATATGTCAGCATGAGTCATGCATTAGTTTCAGATCTTAGTCGGTCAATCATGACCTAGTTTGTAGGTGCCCTATACACTGCCCCAGTATTTTAGTGAAGTGTGTTTAAAGGGACATAGAGAACCATGGGGGAGATAACCCATAATATTGCAATGTTTTCATGTCCTTAGACTCATTCAGTTACATGTTTACACCCTTCTTAGGAAGTTAACATCAATTATTATTGCATAGCTAGTTATTCTTTCGAGAGTTAGTTCAGTCCAAAATTCATGCATTAGATATGCATGTTCAGTAGAAAGAGTTCAGTTTTTCAGTGTATTCAGTCATGCATTCAGGAGAGTTCCATGCATCAGATATGCATGTCCAGTATGAGAGTTCAGAATATTAATAGTTCGAGTTGCATGGTCATGTTTCAGATGTTTCCGTTCCTTGAGTAAGTTTATTCAATCTGTATTCTTAGCCTATCAAGCAATATTCAAGGATGAATGTTTCCAAGGGGGATACATTGTAAGACCCTAAAAAATTCTCTCGTAGTCTGAGCCTTAGAGCGTGTTCAGTAAAGTGTTAATCTGACCCTAGAAGTTTAAGAAGTATCTTCCCAAGTGAGATTATTTATACCAAGAAGAATTTCCCTAATATCTACTCTTTGTTATGTAGTTAATTGAATAATCTTTCCGTTGATACAAAATTTGCCTAAATCCGACACTCGAGCAAAGAGTTAGAACTATTTTAGTAAGCCAGTATGCCACCTAGCACTTTAGGGCAATGCAAATGAGCCAAAATGTCAATCGTCGAGGTGCCTTTCCTTTTCCCAACCAAGGTGGCAACACAATTTTCACTGCATTGTGCCATCAAGCAGTTTCCCTATTGTCTAATTTCTAGTGAGCTGGCTTAATTATGGCGCATCACGCCAGCATGTAAAATCAGGATTTTTGAGTTAAATTCCAGAGGATAAAAGGGTCATTTTTCTACCCCTAAATATACTCCCTAACACGGGATTTGGCCTTATTTTAACCTAAAAATACTAGATTTCTCTCAAAGTTGTTCAAGAACAAGACTGAGGGTTTCTACAAAATCAAAACCCTTACTTCTTCTTCCAGAGAAATCAAGAAATCAAGAATCTCTCCAAGAGCTTTCAAGAAAGAGTTTTTCTAAGGTATGCAGATGTTAATTCTTAGGTCCCTTTTATCTTAGAAGCTCAAGAACCCTTTTCTAAATTTCAAAGCTTTTATGTTTATGAGTTTTCATGATTCATGTGAGTTGAAATTGATGTTCATGCTAATATTGGGTTGTTATTCATATTTGTTTACACGATTTTCAAGCTTTGACCCTAGTATTTGATATTCATGTGATGTTTATGATTAACCCTCTTCAATTTGCTTGTTAAGTGGGGTGTTTATGTCAATTAAGTGTAGAAATTGTTGAATAAGCAAAGCATGCTCCCCATATGTTTGATAAAAAGCTTATGTGAAGGAATTAGAGCCATTCTACCATGTTTATTAGAAATCCCCAATTGTGAGCAAGCCCATGCATGCCAAGTGTATGTTGAAAAACCTTAGTGAATGAATTGTGACATGATTCCATGAAATTCCCCAATTATGTGCTCTTTGATACATGCTAAGACTTTAATACATGCTAAGTGTTTGGCGTCAGATCTTGTTGAATGGAGTATGATCCAATAGCGTATCTCCATATACTATCACATGTTTATGATTCTCAAATGCTTGAAGAGATGCTGTAGTGATTGTAATGGTGAACGAATGTCCATAGCACTTATAATTCAAGAATGGTTATACTTTACTTTTATGTTATTGAGTCCTGGAATATTTATACCTGACAAATTAGCTGTAGTCTAGAGCCTGTGTCAGTTTACTCGTTAATCTCAGTCGAGCCATGGCTCTCAGAACTCAATAAGTTATAAAACTCTGTACTCTTATACAGATACAAAACTTAAGTAACCTCAATAATCCTCGTAGTATCAGTATCTCTACTAATCTAGCCTTACATCTGTACTCAGCTAAGATCTAGTAGTATTCAAGTGTTCAGTTCAATCTTCAGTAGTATTTGAGTAATCTATCCCGAGATCAGTTTCGTTCAGTGAGATAACCAGATTCAGTAGTATTTCATCAGCTATGGAACCAAGTGAATTCCTAGTAACTCAGTCAGATTCTTTGAGAAATATGGTCATTATCAAATTCAGTTCAGTTTAAGTTAAGAATCAATTCAGAGTGTTTTAGTTAGGGGTTGGATCTAGCACCGAGCGAGGGCAGGGATAGAGGCTCCCCGTCAGAGAGGAAGAGTTGTTAGGAGCAATCTCTGAGCTCCAAAACTCTATAGCCAGTGCAGGATGTTGGAGTCACCTATCAGGAAAGTTTGGTCACCTGTCAGATAGGATTAACTATTATACTTCCTTAGGCTTGACTTCCTACGAGGGTCACCCCTCGATAGGCTTGACTAGAGAGGTATTTACCAATGGCATGGTATTGACACCATTCCAGCTTGGGTTACAGGTTGGACCGGACCATTTGAGATTCGGGGCATGTCAGTTAAGTGACAACTTTGCACAGTTGCAGTTTTAGTATCAACCTTCAGAAATCAGGACTATCAGATATAATTATCTATCTCAGTGAGGAACTTAGATAGTTCCATTGATTCATGGACCACCCATCAGATTGGATTGGTCCCATAGAAAGTTATTTAGTCTTAGATCTAGAGATCACCCGTCAGATAGGCTTGATCTTAGTCTTGAGTAATCTCATTATCAGATCCTGAGATCACCCATCAGATAGGCTTGATCTCAGCATAGATTTAGTTATGTAATCGCATTATTAGATCTCGAGATCACCCATTAGATAGGCTTGATCTCAGTCTCAGATTCATTTGAGTATTCTTGTTGTCAGATTCGGACATGATCATTTCTTAACATTAATAGTAGATTCTGAAATCATCAATTAGAGAGGTTTAATTTTCGATGTAGTCATTCGAGAGTAGAAAGTTGAGAATTCAGTCATTAATATGAATAGATTGAGTTAATCAGTTTCAGTATCATTAATTTTTTAGGTCACTCACTAGATAAGACTGATTTTAACTCCAGTACTCAGTTATTAGTATCAAATGATACAATGTTCAGTATCTCAGGCATTACTAGTGAGCTCAGATGACAGTAAAGTAGTATTCGAGTTTCAGTATTTTTAGTCATGATCATTTCAGTAATGGTTCTTGCATTCATACATGTGCTCTCATTCAGTACTCTCATGATTATTTAGTTAAGTAATTTTTCATGCATAAGCCCTTGCATTTAGCCTCCATCATCTTCATACTTGGTACATTCTCGTACTGATGCATTTGCTCTATGGTGTTTTATTTGACACCATAGGGGCAGAGGCACGAGATCTAGAGTACCCTTAGCAGCTCAGTCCTAGTCAGCAGCAGTAGACATAGTGGTGAGTGTTCTTCAGCAGAGGATGATCTTTATTTTTATTATTATCGTATCATGTTTGGGTTAATTTCAGTAGACAGAGTTAGTTGGGGTCATGTTCCATCAACTCCCCTATTTAGATAGTTTAGTGGCTTTTCGGATAGGTGTATCAGTATTCAATTTTCAATTTTGAGTATTTTTAGATGTTTTGAATCTTATGGCTAGTTTTCTCACTTATTATTTATATTACGTAGTGTTCAGGTACAGATGTCAGTAAAGGGTTGGCTTGTGGTCCTTCTAGATAATGAGCACCATGAGACGTTCCGGTTCCAGAAATTTAGATCATTACGGAAAGCGGAAAAGGATTTGGAGTCAATTCAATTATGGAGATCTATAAAGATTCGTGGTTATAATTCCTGCGATCCATCAAAATTTGTGACTAGCCAAGTGTTTCGGAATTCTGACAATTTGTTAGGACTTATGATTTGACAATTAATATTCATATTCCCTCAAAAAGTTAGCTATTGATTTTTCTAGGCACTTCTGTTTTTTAAACATAGCTAGGGATTAGATATAAGTAACATTCCTATATAAATCATAATCCTTGTAAGAAAAATTTAGTGCAAATATTGGTTCTGTAAAAATAGAATTAGCTTAAATTTTCTCTAGAGAAAATCACTATATTTTTAAAAATTCAGAGATGAAATATATTTTTGGGGAATCGGATACTTTTAGTAAAGTTTATTGTTGTCGGTGAATACTAGAGAAACCTAAGTTTTCTAGATAAAATTTTGTAGCATGGTAATTCATCTAGATTTTGCTAATATATTCTAGCAAAATGTTTTTAAAAGAATTGAAATATGAATGATGATAATGAACATTCTATATAGAATTGTAACACCCCGTAAAAGTCGTGCATGGATTAGCCTTTAATAGAGTGCTCTTAGACTTAAAAACTTGAAAATTTTTCTAAGTGTAACTTAGAGTCATTTTAGCTGGCAACCTTCGGGATACAATTTCTCGACCTTTCCGACCTTCATTTTTAGATTTTCAAGTTGCGTTACGATCGGGCAATCTCATAGTACATCTCGGATAAGTTTTGGAATTTTTCGGAATGCATAAGGCTGCGTTTGGATTTCAAAACAAGTAGCAAAACGCATAGCCTGTTGCCCAGTTTTTTTGTTTTCAGCATTTCAGGGTCAACTTCAAACGATCATACCTCCCTGTATAAAATGAACTGTGTGAGCTATAATATATCAAACGAAATATCTTTGAGTCCTCTTTTCGATGAAACTGGTTTCATCCAAATCCAATATCTGAATAAGGAGTTATATCCGTTTTACTTCAGCTTGTCAGTTTGTCAACTGAGGGATAGTTTCGACCTTTCTTGTTTTCTTAAGGGCATTTTAGTCATTTCACTTTACCCAATTCCGTTTATAACACCTGATTCAGACCAAATTCAGCAAATTACATCCTTTTTTTCTCAAATCCTCTCAAGAACACCTTTAGGTTTCAAAGAAAAAAAAAATCCCAAATAACTCAAGATTCAACCGTTGGTTTTGGAAGATAATTCCAGATTTGAAATCCTCTCGACGTAGGCTTTGATAGACACCCAAAATTCGTGGAGAACAAGGTACGCGGGGTTTTCCTAAATTCTCATGGGCATAGAAATCATGTTTTAAGAAAAGGGTTTTTGATTTCAAGTACATATTCATGTTTTAGAAGCTTTATATGATATTGTTTTAGCCTTTTGGCTTTCCCCCAAAGTGCTTAAAAATTATATGTATATGTATATGTATGTTTTGCCTTGTAATATGATTTGAGAGCATGATTTACATGAAATTCCTCTCTTGATGTAATTTTCCCATGTTTCATATGATATAGATTGTTTTGAAATAAGTCTTGAAAAATCATGATATGAAATGCTTTGGCTTTGCTATGTTTCGAATACGATTTTGAACATGAATGAGAGGGTTGTAAATGTTGAATTTACATATAATGCAAGACTGCATGATTTTGCCAAAAGCACATGACCACCATATGTTTGATGAAAGTTTTTGCATGGTTTTGACTTGAGTTTCGGAACATGAACTCTTTTATGCAAATTACATGTTTGGGTGGTCTGAAACTATACTTTTATGAAAGATCATGCTTAATGCATTATGGCTCAGAAATAGAACCTGCAGGTCTTGGTATGACGATACCAACTCAGATAAATGCCATATCAGGCTCAGACTAACAGACTTTTCAGACTAGTTCAGAAATCAGACTTTTATCAGACTTTCATGATTTTAGACATTCAGAATGTTGCATGTACAGAAAAGGTTAAAAATGGGCATACAGAGATGTTAGGTGGTCCCCCGAAGTGGGCTTAAGTTCAGACAACTCTTTGCCTAAAACCGTGGTTTGTCGACCCGAGTATATTATTATGCACTAACTTAAATGTCCTGTGGCGTATCAGACTCAGACACTCCAACCCTTGCGGCACACTCGGGTTGGGGGCTTCCACGCCGAGTCAATGGCGGATTCCATACAGCCCGTGGAATATTCAGACTTGTAGGGGAACACCACCTAACTCAGAAGTAAAACACAGATCATGATTTGAAATGAACAGACAAGTTGCATGTTTTCAGAAAGTGCCCATGTATTTTTTCAGAAACAGTTTTATACAGGATGTCTTGATGAAAAATTGCTTTCACTAATATATATGTATGTATGTTCCATTATACTATTTTTGGATTGCTTCGCGTGCCAGTACTTTTGTGCTGACCCCCCCCTCCTTCCAGGTTCTGAGGCACAGTCTAGGGGTTCAGCTACTCAGTAGACATTCTCGGGTTTGCAGACTTGATCTCACAGTGGTGAGCCTTCTATTATTCAGAAGGCCTAATTATGTCAGACATTATCTTATTTGTTATGTTTTTGGTCTACTGGGGGCCTTGTCCCAGTTTCTTTTCAGACAAATGTTTATGTTCTTAGTAGAGATTTTGCAGGCTGATGTCAGATAGTATATTTCAAAAAATGTTGCAGAACTTGACCATGTTTTCTGTACTCAGTTTCAATTCCGCATTTTATTATGATTATGAATGTTGTGCATGATAACCAAACAGAGAATGGGTGTTTCGGGCCTTCATGGTTCGGGATACTCGTCACTGCTAGGGTCGTGACAAACTTGGTATCAAAGCACGGTTCATGGTCCCAGGGTGTCTGCGAAATCGCGTCGGGTAGAATCTTGTTTATGGGTGTGTAGCGCGCCACACTTATAAGCAGGAGGCTACTAGGCATTTAGGAATGTCTCTCTTTCTTCATGTTCTAGTTCGTGCAGTAGATTCAGAATGTTCCTCTTTCATACTCTTATTCGTTCTATGATGTCACCCATATGAAAGTAAAAAGTCATTCCAAATTCTTTCCTTACTCTAATGTCCTCAGATATGTCTCATTATTGAGATGATGCAAGTGTAGAAGTTTAGAATCTAAATGGTATGGTCCTTTCTGATTGAACCATATAAGAGTTAAAATTTGTGCAAGGACTTGAGAAGAGTCCGTTAGTGATTCAATGTGTATTGATTTCGATGTAGACATTGATCTTGATGGAATCGTGCTTTTCAGCTTCAGGTATTAATTGCATTTAGTCCCTTTCAAATTTATGTTACAAATGTCTTGTTTAAGGGAGGATGATGTGTAGTAGAATGTTGGAACTGTATTTCCACCCAAATAGTAGTATGCGTTAAAGTGATGTTGTCATGACCTATTGGTAGTGAAATTAGACCAAGAAGTTGGTGATGTGAAGTCACAAAGTTAGAAGTCAGAGTGAGGGTGACTTTTGTGTAAATGAATATTTTAGTTGAATAACCAATGTTCGAGAATGATTTACCCCCCCTATGGTGATAGACTAATGTGGTAACTAGTAGCATGTGTGGATGGTATGGTAGTCCGTGGAGGAAGTGTTTGACTCCGATTTTATTTATACAGAGTAAGATGTGTATTCGTAGTTCATTGGATATTGCGTATTAAATTTCTATCTCATGTAATCTTGTCATCAAGGTGTTGTTGAAAAAAAAATAAAGTCTAGTGAAGCCGTGTGGGGCTCTTTCGATTCACTAGCATAGTTGACTTGTCATTCATTTCATTTTCTTGTTCAAAAAAACAAAATCAAAGTCTAGTGAAGCTGTGTGAGGCCTATTTCGATTCACTAGCAACTTGTTGTCCAACTTGTTGTTCTTGTGTTGGTTTAATGGATGTATAGCTGAATTTGTTTGCATGAGACTGAGTTGGTAAAGAGGTTATTCATCCTTGTGTGTTGTTTAGTAGATGGTAGAGAAGGAGTTGTTAGTTAGAGTGATTTGTAGGTTGCTTGAAGTGTAAAAATGGCTATATTAGCCAGTAAGTTGTAAGTATAGACTCATGGTTGATTGTGGAATTTGAAGGCAGTCTAAATGTATGCTTGAGTAAGTAAGCGTGATGTGAGAGGCCGTATAAGTAGATAAAATTGTATGGGGTTATAGTATAAGATTAATGTCGATCATGTCTATTATGTGACTTTACCCCTTGACCTTCTTTTCCTTGGTAGTTATAAACTGGTACTACTAGTGAGAAGATATGTAGTAGATTTTTTTGAGGTTTAGTAGTAATGTTATAAAGGTGCTTTGGTCGTGGATAGTATCTAGATAAAATCAAGTATTTGGGGTAGAATGTCCCAATTTGATAGACTAGTAAATTATGTTGTATTCTTCATGGGTGGTATTTACTGAATAAAACAAGTATGAGCTGATGCCTATGATGCCTTACAGCATGTATTTATAGTACCTGAAAGTCCCTAAGTCAACAAGGTACAAAAAAATGCAAGCTATACAATTATCAACTACAAGCTGAAATTTCTGCACGTGCTTGCCAACCTTTGGGAACCTTTTAAAGTGGAAAATTTGCAGTTTCATACCAGCCCGTGTGAACTTCCTAAAGTCTAATAAATGTGCTGCTAGCCTATTTTGACCATCTAGAAGGTGCTGGAATGTTGGCAGCAATGTGGGGCATTTATCGAAGCCCCGCCAAGCTCGAAAATACGCCCGAATGGTCCAAAACATGCCGAAAACATGAGGAGTTTAATGGGTTGTGATGTTGAGCATCGCAATGTGGTTGTAAAAAAAATAGCGACTTAAGATTATAATGTATGTTTTGTAGAATTATGTATAAGGTTAGGTTGTAAATCATGTTAAGCACTAGACATTAAGTTTGAACAATTGATGTCCATGAAGGTGGACGTGATGATTTCTTGGTTAATGATACTAGTTTTATGGAAGTAATCTAATAGGATTGAATGGTGTATGCAAGAGCCTAAGTTTATTTGATTCGTAGTGAAGTATGATGTTGCATATATAATGTAGAAGTATGCCCAAGGTGATCTGGGGTTGCGGTATTTTCTAAGCCTATTACACGTTTCGTGTGACGAGTAGTACCATTGATTTGCTAGGTGGGGAAAGACTAGTTAGACGGTATATGGTGTTCTAAAATATTCAAGTTAAGGAGTTTTGATTGATAGTGTTGAGCCTTTTTATATGATCTTGATTCTCATAGTACAGAGATGTAAGTTTGAAGTCACGATATTGATAGACTATGTCAGAAGTAGTATGATTCCTTGAAGGCTTGGTGACATCCATGTTGAGTGCTAGATTTTAAGTTTGAGTTTTTGAAGGTTGAACTAATAGAAATAAGGGTCAAAGCACTAGAGGGTGTGCAGTCCGACTATGGGGATACTCATGAAGACCCGAAGTTAGTAAGTGTACAAGTGTTATATGATGACTGCTGGGTCTATTGAATGATAAAGTGTATATCAGAAGGTAGTATTAACAGTGGGTTTTCCACTTTCAGGTGTAGTCATTTGGGTTAAGTTCCATAATATGCGTGTATAGTAGTTTTTCAGACCCCAGAGTGCAGTGAGTTTACTTCAGTTTAAAGTCTAGTAAGGGATCTCCCAAACTTAATATGATGGCTTGAAGCCAAGGGGGAGATGATAGAGCGAATAACCAAGTCAGGCCTTCAGATTCTAGTCGTGATGTCATGATGATATAGAACGTCAGAAAGTGAGGGCGAGACTCAACCCATTCTTGTCTCAGTATATTTTTTTTCAGTTATCCCAATATCTACTCATACCTTATGTTTCAGTCCAATGATCAAAATTCATGTTCATGTATATGATAGAGAATCGCGTGCTCTTCCAGATTCCTAAATGAGGAACTTCAGTTCATTCAGCAGTTGGGATCACACTCCATATGTTATGAACCCTAAATTGAGGTCATGCAACTCATGATTCATGTATTCATGCTTTATAGTGTGCTCAGTTCCCATAATTCATGCTATACTCTTTATGATGGGCGAAATATAGTCCATAGCCATGTGTGCCTCAATTCAGATTTTTCTTTGATAAATCCTGGATATTGATTTGCTATTCCTCAGGCCTCAGTTAAGTGTCAAGTTTCACATAATATCCTTCCATGCTTCAACATCGTATGTTCTAATCTTCAGCGACTCTTCTTTATGTGATGATAGTGGAGATGAGTAAATGTTTCTTGTTGATGGAAGATCAAAGTATTCATGTTTTAGATAAGGCCATAAGTGTGAAGTAAGGTTGGGGCCAAGTCTTTGATGCATGTGATGCTTAGATGAAAGGTGTGTGTATGTTCTTGGGGTAGCATGTGGGAGCTATATCGATGGATGGTTAGTAGAATATGTGAATTGTATCTTTACGGGTGTTTTCCTTGAAGTCCATATGTGGTAATAAAGATAAGCTTGAATAACATGTTGGGATTTATGTGGAGGAACACAATATACGCTAGTAAATCCATAGTAAAGAGTTCAGAGTTAGTCATTGAAGTGGTAAGGCACTTTATGCTTAGGGTGTGATCTTTAAAAAGATATAGAAGGTTGAATCTTTTGGTCTAGACATGTGTCGAAGAGTGTTGATAAGATACTCCAGATTGGGTATAAGTTTCCTGTATAGTTCAGTCTGTGCAGCCAGCAAATCAGTTTAATAGTCAGAAAGTCAAATTCACATGATTTGTTTGCTTGTCTTTTCAATTAATCATGCTACCCGAATTCTCAGATATATTACTATTCCAAGATTGAGTATACTAGTAGTTGCGAGTATAATTCAGTTCATGCGTCATGTACTAGATTCGAATTCCAGAGGTTCAGTTATGGATCAAAATCGTAGGTTCCGTGTGCATTTCCTCCTTTTTCCGAGTATCTTAGTGAATAGAACACTCATAGAGGGATATAGGATCCCAAGGGGGAGATACCCCATTCGGTTGCGTCCATAGATTCTTATTACAAGCTTCGCATCAATTGATATTGCGTATTCAGTCATACGTTCTTGTGTCAGCTCAGTCAGATATGCCTGCATTAGAAATGCATGTTCAATAGAAAAGGTTCAGCTTATCAGTGTATTCAGTCCTGCGTTAATGAAGACAACTCAGACACAGACCCGTGCATTAGATATGCGTGTCCGGTATAAGAATTCAGAAAATCTGTAGTTCCAGCCTTATAGTCATGTTTTAGATCAGTGTATTCCTTATTAAAGGACATGTTATGTCTGCATTATTCCATAGCTTTAAGGCTTCAACAAGTTCCTATCCATCATTCGGGGACGAATGATCCCAAGGGGGAGATAATGTAACACCCCGTAAAAGTCGTGCATGGATTAGCCTTTAATAGAGTGCTCTTAGACGTAAAAACTTGAAAATTTTTCTAAGTGTAACTTAGAGTCATTTTAGCTGGCAACCTTCGGGATACAATTTCTCGACCTTTCCGACATTCATTTTTAGATTTTCAAGTTGCGTTACGATCGGGCAATCTCATAGTACATCTCGGATAAGTTTTGGAATTTTTCGGAATGCATAAGGCTGCGTTTGGATTTCAAAACAAGTAGCAAAACGCATAGCCTGTTGCCCAGTTTTTTTGTTTTCAGCATTTCAGGGTCAACTTCAAACGATCATAACTCCCTGTATATAATGAACTGTGTGAGCTATAATATATCAAACGAAAGATCTTGGAGTCCTCTTTTCGATGAAACTTGTTTCATCCAAATCCAATATCTGAATAAGGAGTTATATCCGTTTTACTTCAGCTTGTCAGTTTGTCAACTGAGGGATAGTTTCGACCTTTCTTGTTTTCTTAGGGGCATTTTAGTCATTTCACTTTACCCAATTCCGTTTATAACACCTGATTCAGACCAAATTCAGCAAATTACATCCTTTTTTTCTCAAATCCTCTCAAGAACACCTTTAGGTTTCAAAGAAAAAAAAAATCCCAAATAACTCAAGATTCAACCGTTGGTTTTGGAAGATAATTCCAGATTTGAAATCCTCTCGACGTAGGCTTTGATAGACACCCAAAATTCGTGGAGAACAAGGTACGCGGGGTTTTCCTAAATTCTCATGGGCATAGAAATCATGTTTTAAGAAAAGGGTTTTTGATTTCAAGTACATATTCAAGTTTTAGAAGCTTTATATGATATTGTTTTAGCCTTTTGGCTTTCCCCCAAAGTGCTTAAAAATTATATGTATATGTATATGTATGTTTTGCCTTGTAATATGATTTGAGAGCATGATTTACATGAAATTCCTCTCTTGATGTAATTTTCCCATGTTTCATATGATATAGATTGTTTTGAAATAAGTCTTGAAAAATCATGATATGAAATGCTTTGGCTTTGCTATGTTTCGAATACGATTTTGAACATGAATGAGAGGGTTGTAAATGTTGAATTTACATATAATGCAAGACTGCATGATTTTGCCAAAAGCACATGACCACCATATGTTTGATGAAAGTTTTTGCATGGTTTTGACTTGAGTTTCGGAACATGAACTCTTTTATGCAAATTACATGTTTGGGTGGTCTGAAACTACACTTTTATGAAAGATCATGCTTAATGCATTATGGCTCAGAAATAGAACCTGCAGGTCTTGGTATGACGATACCAACTCAGATAAATGCCATATCAGGCTCAGACTAACAGACTTTTCAGACTAGTTCAGAAATCAGACTTTTATCAGACTTTCATGATTTTAGACATTCAGAATGTTGCATGTACAGAATAGGTTAAAAATGGGCATACAGAGATGTTAGGTGGTCCCCCGAAGTGGGCTTGAGTTCAGACAACTCTTTGCCTAAATCCGTGGTTTGCCGACCCGGGTATATTATTATGCGCTGACTTAAATGTCCTGTGGCGTATCAGACTCAGACACTCCAACCCTTGCGGCACACTCGGGTTGGGGGCTTCCACGCCGAGTCAATGGCGGATTCCATACAGCCCGTGGAATATTCAGACTTGTAGGGGAACACCACCTAACTCAGAAGTAAAACACAGATCATGATTTGAAATGAACAGACAAGTTGCATGTTTTCAGAATGTGCCCATGTATTTTTTCAGAAACAGTTTTATATAGGATGTCTTGATGAAAAATTGCTTTCACTAATATATATGTATGTATGTTCCATTATACTATTTTTGGATTGCTTCGCGTGCCAGTACTTTTGTGCTGACCCCCCCCCCCCCCCCCCTCCTTCCAGGTTCTGAGGCACAGTCTAGGGGTTCAGCTACTCAGTAGACATTCTCGGGTTTGCAGACTTGATCTCACAGTGGTGAGCCTTCTATTATTCAGAAGGCCTAATTATGTCAGACATTATCTTATTTGTTATGTTTTTGGTCTACTGGGGGCCTTGTCCCAGTTTCTTTTCAGACAAATGTTTATGTTCTTAGTAGAGATTTTGCAGGCTGATGTCAGATAGTATATTTCAAAAAATGTTGCAGAACTTGACCATGTTTTCTGTACTCAGTTTCAATTCCGCATTTTATTATGATTATGAATGTTGTGCATGATAACCAAACAGAGAATGGGTGTTCCGGGCCTTCATGGTTCGGGATACTCGTCACGGCTAGGGCCTAGGCTCGGGTCGTGACAAGAATGTTCATTATCAACTTTCAAACATTGATTCTGATATATAAAGTTGCAAGAATATTTTAGCCTAGACGAATTATCATGATCTTAAACACTACAGGAGAACATGCTATGAATTTGAACTAGAGAACTCAAATTTCTCTACTATACATTTGTATTGAAAAATTCCACTGTAAGTATCCTGATTCCTAGAAACATATTTTGTCTCAAAATTCAATCAAATAAAGTAATTTTTCTAGAGAAATTTTAGGATAATTTTTTTGTGAGCAGAACCAAAATTATTGCTAAAATTTTCCTCTAAGGATTATTGTTTAACTAGGAATGTAATTTATTACTAATCTCTAGCTATGTTTTAATTAGAGAACTCCCTAGTAAAATAAATAGCTAATTCTTTTTTTAGGGAAGACACCTATTTATCATGAAATCTGAAATCGTAGCAAATAGTTAGATTTTGAAAACACAACTAGTGAGAAATTTCAGTGAACCACCAGAATTATTACCACAAATCATTCCATATCTCCAAAATTGAATTGGAAATAAATTTCTTATAGATCACTACAACTTGTTGTATAAGCATTTTATCAGCATATTTTTTCTTAAATTTTTCTCCAAATCAACTACAAATGACTCAAAATATGCATTATAATATTTTAATACCAATAAAAAAAAATTAAAATGGTTATATCTAACCTAAACTTTCAAAAATAAATAAGCATATTTTTTATTCATTAATAATTTTTCAAGTCCACCAAAATTGCCAGTGGTATTCTTTAATGAGTTAGAAACAAATGAAAGAGCTACAGACTTTGCTCATTGTGGGAGGAATATCTTAAAGACCCTAGATGGCATCCCATTAAAGTTGTTATGGTTAATGGGAACCTAATTTAATGTTATTGATGATCAAGATGAATAGCTTAACGACATTAAGAAAAATTAAGGTGGGGATGTTTACAAACCTGTCACAACAACTTTCATAGATATTAATGATTACAACCCGAGTGGAATATACATCATCTCAAAACTTTGGAATTTTATTGTCAATAAGAAAGCTACTATGGAGAAAGGAGTTACATTGTTACTAAGCTTATGAAAAAGAAGAGAGGACTTGATTTGAGCTTTCATGAGCTTCACCTTTGCTCTTTAGGTAGCCCCAAGAATGGGGTGGGTGTGATAACAACTCCAAACTCATAATGACATCTGAGCAATGTCCTTCCACAATTTTTAGGATTTTCTCTTCAAGAACATCCCATAACTTAACATGTTGTGTGTTCCCTTTCTCTACATGTTTGACAATTCCCTTCATCTAGGATGAAAATCAAAGGGGGGGGGGAGGCTGAATTGAAAAATTCCTTTTAGTCAATTGATAAGCCTTCCCAACCGACTTACCTGCAAATTAGTATACTCCATAAAATAGATTAGATTAAAACAAGTTGGAAAGTAAATAAATAATTGAAGTAAAGGCCAAAAGATTTTATCTAGGTCTGGAACACTAATGTGGTGCCTACTTCAAGTCCCCTTGGGTTAAAGGTTTCCTCAGATTTTTTCATAGTGGAGTTGTAGTACAAGTGTAGTGAACAAGTTCTAAAGCTTATTTTGATTTTTAGATCTTGTGACTTAGCCTCAAGTGGTATAACTAAGTTGACTCGATCTTATTCTTGTGAACTATTGTTCACTAAAAAGTACAAAACTTTATTGATACTAAGATTTAGAAACCCTAAGAATTTCCGTTGAAGTTACACAAGTGCTCCGACCTTCAATCTTTTTTTTTTATACTCTTCAGCTACTTCGACTTCTTCTCTTCATAAGAAAATCCAAGGGATTTTCTCTGAATCAAGAATTTGAATTGATTTCTTCATTAAGGGGTTGAACTATATAGTATATCCATATTAGATATGTCCATATATGGCGCAACCTTCTTTTCACAGCCATACATGTCCATATGTCAATATTAGATATTTCCATGCAGAGAGTGTGATCTTCTTTCCATTTTGCTTTGCCATGGCAGATATTGTAGTGATTCGTTCGTCAGTCATTTGGCTTATATTTGGGGATATAATGAGATCTATAATTAATGCTTTTCAAAGTTTAGCGTTAGCTTATTTTTACTTGTTTCATTGTGTGGGAAATTTTTGAAGATCCTAAGAGATTGTAGATTGATTCTTTAGGGATCCTTTAATGCGACTGCATTTTTCGTATATCCTGCCAGGTATTTATTTATTAATTTGTCATTATTGAAACTTATTAAGAGAATATGGGGCTAGGAATCTACCTCTTTTTTTATAATGATAAATAATAAACATTAGTTGACTTCCCTATTACTGCAATCGATTCTCTCCCTCTTTCATGCTCTTTATGGTCTTGGAGCATCATTTTAATTCCTTGATTTTGTAATCCACTTGATACCCTTGACTCAAAAGCTTATCTGATGTTTTCTTCTTCTGCCTCTTTTAAAATAATAAAAACAACAACACAATAAACAGGCAAAGAGAAACAACAAGCATAATGCAGAAAACCAGTCAAGATGATCATCCAAACATAAAAAATATGGCAGACACTGTTAGAAAAATAATTTTATAACCCAAAAAATGGGGAAACGACCCTACTTTGAATAGAATCATCATTTTAATGCTTGACAATAAAGTAGGTAAGAGTATTGTGTATGTTGAGAAAGAACCGCCCATAGGATTTCTTGTTATTCTTTGAGAAAGAGGAATATGAATTCTGGACTAGTATTGCAAGGTCGTTCTTGGAGGAGATAGGTTTAGGTTTTATGGATTCCAAACGAGTAAAATACTTATTAAATAGCTTGACGCCTTCTGGCTTGGATCCGTTAATAGTCTGCCGCACCTTGCCTATATCAGTGCTTGTGTCTTTCCCAAACTGCACAGTTAGATAAGACTGATTTTAACTCCAGTACTCAGTTATCAGTATTAGATGATACAATGTTCAGTATCTCAGGCATTAGTAGTGAGTTCAGATGGCAGTAAAGTAGTATCCGAGTTTCAGTATGTCGAGTCATGATGATTTCAGTTATGGTTCTTGCATTCATGCATATGTTCTCATTGATATTTGGATCATGGGGCTTGTTTGGAGGATTTTCTGGTGATGATTGAAACATACATTTGGTGAACTTCATCACCATTTGCCAATTTTTTGACAATCATGGAGTGAGCCAGAATGCAATTAGGTTGAGATTATTTCTATTGTCTCTATCTGGAGAGGCAATAACATAGTTAAATGAGCTAGAGACTGATTCTATAACCAACTCGAGACAGTTGAAAGAGGCATTCCTAGAACACTTCTTTCCACTCTCCATAAGGGTATAACTGAGGGATTAAATCAGTAACTTTAGATAGCTTCCAACTGAAGCATTGCACGAAACCTGGGAGAGATTTAAGAAGAAGCTAGCTCAATGTACGGATCATAACATGAAGGAGTTGCACTTGATGGAGACTTTATACATAGATTTCAACTCTGTGACAAAGCCAATTATAGACAATGCTGCAGGTGATTCGTTCATTGACCTCTCTTTTAGGATACTTCAGATATGCTCAATAGAATGACCAACCAGAGTTGGGCTTGGCACACTAGGGATTCTATGGTGGCTAGTCCGACTATGTTTGGTGGTATGACTTTGGAGCAGTGCAAAAGGGATGAGGAGCAAGACCAACATATGGCCTACTTAAAGACAAAGATGGACTTGCTGACCAAGTACTTGCTATCAGGCAAGACCGAAAATGGTTAAGGTTTTGGAATTCGAGGGTAATGTGGTTATAATTGCTAATGTAGAGGCAAACTATGTGAGTAATCAGGGGGGTTTCTGAGGCAATAGCCAAGGGAACCAAAGTTGGAACTTTTATGACAAGCCTGATTATAAAGATAGGGAGTAGAGACATTAGAGAAGCACTAATGACATGAGTGGTTTGTATGTTTCTCCTGGAAGTCGGGATGCTGCAACAACTAGCTCAGGCAAGATGTCCATGGATGACATGATGGAAAGTTGTTGAAAGAAGTAGAAGCTATGAATTCCTTACCCTTAGTTAGTTGGTTAGCTTACACTTTGCTTCTATTAAGTAGTTGGAGCAACAGATGAGTCAACTTTCGGCTACACTGAACAAGAGAAAAAGTGGTACTTTACCTAGTGATATGGTTCAAAATTCATGGAATGATGGATCATGTATGGTGATTAACACTCGGATTGGTAAGCTGTTACTTGGCTCTTCTGTGGGAAAATCTATACAAGATAAGGTAAAAGTTGATGAACCCAAAGAAATTAATCCAATGGAGTCTGAGAAGCTGGATAGTTGTACTGATGATTTGGAGAAGGAAGAGGAAGTGGTGTTAAATACTATCCCTAGACCACCACCTCCCTTTCCTCAACTATTGAAGAAAAAGGTCGAGGATGCAAAATTCAGGAAGTTCATGGCAATGCTCAAGTAACTGACAATTAATTTTCCTCTGATTGAAGCACTTGAGCAAAAGCCAGGCTATGCAAGGTTCATAAAAGACTTCGTCATGAATAAGAGAAAGGTCAGTAGTGAGCTGGTGGACAATCTCCACCATTGCAGTGCAGTTTCCACATGATTCTTAGTTCAAAAGAAGGCTGACCCAGGAGTGTTTACTATTCTATGTAAAATTAGGTCTCTGGATATTGTAAAGGCATTATGTGATTTGGGTTCTAGAATGAATCTAATTCCATTGGTTGTATATAAGAATCCCGCTTTTGCAGCTTCTACACCCACTAACATGGGACTCGTAATGGCAGATAGGTCGATAATGTGGTCGGTTGGAACTTTTCATGATGTGTTGGTGAAAGTGGCAAACTTTATTCTTCCTACTGATTTTGTGGTACTTGATTACGATGTGGAATTTGAGGTACCCATTATTTTGGGTAGGCCATTCTTAGAAATAGGAAGAGTAATACTGGACATAGAGTTGAATGAGCTTAAATTTAGGCTCGGTAAGAAAGAGGCAAAATTCAAAATACATCAACCCATGTCACAACAAAATGATATGAATGTTTTCTCGATCGTTGACATCTTTTATGATGATGGAAAAAGGGGATCAACAGGTTGTCTTGGCAAAGTTTGAGTAGTCAAGATGACCCAGTCGAGCCGCGATAGTAAATCAGGCACTATTGGGAGGCAACCCAAAGTTTTTATATTTAAGCAAGTGTTTTTATTTTTTAAAATTAGGATTTAGTAGAAATAACGTGGAAAAATGAAAAGGTTAGCTGGAAGGTCATGACGACATCCATGACAAGCTGTCACAACTGTAAAGAGCTATCACAATTATTATCAGTTAGATTATGGTGGATAAATTCTCTACTTAAGGGTGATGACGATCATGACGGATTATCACACTCGTAACAAGCCATCACAAATCATTATCAGCCCAAAGCCTAAAATATGAAAACTGGGCCTAACTTTGAGTAGATCCGACCCAACCCAAATTGCGAACCTTTTTAAATTTTCACTATTTTTAACTTCTTTTTCTTTCTTTATTTCTTTGCTTAGTTAAAATATTTCCCATCCCTTGCAACAAACTCCAAGAAAATAATATTCCTTTGTGTGTGGGGTACACTAAAAAATCAAGAAATTCCTATAATTGATCTCACTATAGACTCCTCAAAGGAAAAAAAAGGAGGAAAATAAGGGCAAGAATAAAAGAGAAGAGACGGACAGTAAATAAGAAAGAAAAGCAAAACAAAAGGAAAAAAATAAGCCTGAGAAGGAGGAGGTGAAGAAAGCAAGATTGGAGTCCCTGGTTGATACTGAGAAATGAGAGGTAGCCATCAAAGCTAGGGATGAAGGTTCTTCATCTAGCCAGGCTCCAATAACCACAAAGCCAGATGCTCTTGATGGGGAGAAAACAGTATATGATGTAGTAGCAGGGTCGAAGACCTAGGATCCACTTGCTTGACTGTCTTCAGGCATACCCTAAACCATAGTGCATATTATTTTTTATTTTATGTTAAGGGTGTAGGGTAAATTATATTGTAACATATTCTGTAGATAATTAGGAGTAGTACAAGTACTTGAGGTAGTTAGCTTATTTTGTGATTTTTGAGTACCTATCCGGTGGTCTAATCTATTGTGTACTATGTGAATTGCATCCATTGTGACCACTTGTATCTTTTTGTGGCGTTAGTATGGCAAATCAATGACCTATGTTAAATAAGTGCATGAACCAGATAAGTAGTGATATGAAAGATACTTGTGTGCCATATGTTTGTAAAGTCTTACTCAGTTCACGTTGTGCGTTTAATCTAGAACTTACCTTGTTAGTCATTCAATGGTCATAGGATAGGCATTAGGAAAAGATTATAGGCCATTTTTGCATGTTAGCCAATTTTAGCTTAAATGGCCTTCCTAATGTGAATAATATCCGTTGATCCTAGTCTTAGCCTCAATAGCCTATTTCTTTCTTGTACACCTTTCACCTTCCCATTTATATCATAATGAACCTGTCTTGGCCTTGGTCCTCCTTGGACCCTATGCATCTTTACTTAGGGAAATAACCTAAGTTGAGGATGGCTATTATAGGGGTACATGATGTAATCTGTGTATGAAGAGAGGTAGAAAGACAAGAATGAATAAAAATTTGGGTACGGTGAAAAAGAAATAAGAAAAGAGAAAACTGAGTGAAAATAATAAAAAGATAATCAGTTAATTGAAAAAACCGTATCCATCTTGGGCATGCATGATAAATAAAAGAAGAAAAAAAGGTTAAGAGTTGAAACCCCAAGAGTCTAATGTAGTGTCAAGGAGACTTAGTCAACCTAAAATATCCTTGAATATCATACCATCCCCTAGCCTACGTTACAAGCTTAATAAAAGGCCTATAGTGATCCTAACTGACCTGAAGACTTAGGTACTGACTCTAAGGGCAAGCCTATGGCTTTTGATGCGTAATGTTTGAACTTTATTATGAGAGTAAGTTTTGTGTTTATCCCTGTGTTTAGAAATTCTGATATGAGTGAAAATGGGATTTCTTTTTTATGAAGGCATACTTGGTATGTTTCTAATCACTGTCTTGTTCGGATAGTATAATTTAGGTATGTTATGGGTTTTTATTTCTGAAATTTTTGCCATATTTTGATTCTTGTGAGTTGCATGGGTGTTTTCAATAAAAGACATTGTTGCTCTTATTTTGACTGGACTGAGAGATGGTGCATGTATTTTGAACTGATATGAGTAGTTAGCTACCGAATTGTACTTTGTATGATTTTAGTTATGTTCTGATTTCTTGAGGATAGTCAATTGTTTAATTTGAGGGTGTTTATGTGTGAGTCCATGCTAACATATTTGAAGCTTTTAACTCTAAATAATTTCAAAGTCTTGAGCAAATTTAGTTGTTTTTGATTAGTTTACTTTTATTTTGCAACAAAAGTAGAGAAGAGGGGGAAACACTAATAAAGGAATCAAAAAGACTAAAATCGAAAGCATATAGAGAGCTAAGTGTGGTTGACGACATCCATGACATGTTATCAGCCTGGTGATAGGCTGTCACGGGTACCGTCAACCCTAAATAGAAGATGAGAGTTGCAGAAAGCTTAGTGACGAGCTTCATGACATGCCGTCAGGATCCTGATAGGATGTCACTATCATCGTCAACCTTAGGCAGCAAAAGATGAACTTATAGAGATGTTGATAACGTCCATGATAGGCCGTCGTGGGTGTCGTCGTCTATTCCAAAGAAAGTCTGAAACTTTTAATTTTATTTCCTTATTTAGGATTTACTATTTTAAAGCCTTATTTTAGGTTTTTTATAAATATGAAATTATCGAGCTATCCAGCAATCTATTGACAAATTGACAATATATTATTTTTTCTCTCTCTCTTTAAGAAAAATATTTTAGAGTTTTACCTTATGATTGAATTACAAGAACACTTTTAATTTCCTTCATTCTTGAAAGTAAATCTTTCCAGTTATGAATTCAAATTGTGTGCTTATTTCGTGCATCATGAGTAACTAAACACTCTTAACCTGGATTATGTAATCCAGGGTTAGGTCATGATAAGGTATTAATTAATTACTCAAGGTTTAATAAGTCTTAGAATTTCTTAGTAATTTTGAGATTAGAATTTATGTCGGTTGGTTCCAAACAATAGGCATACCTACTTTGGTTTGCTTGAGAGAGAAATCATAAACAGTAGGAAGTGCATTATCAACAGGGACTCGTAAAGGCTTCGTTTAATAATCAGCACTTTAACAAGGTTGAATAACTTGAGGTAAAATCTAGGCAGTGAGTTGCGATTCCCTAAGTACAAAAGGATTAGGAAATTAGATGCTCAAATAAGCTAAGAGACATTTAATCACATCATCGATAAAGATAGCTTGTCATCCTAACCACCTTGAGAACCTCGAGTTAATGGTAGCATCTGTCATGTTCCATAAGCCCTAGTGAACATAATCCTAGTTATCTCATAAAATCTTGATTACAAACATTAAGTTCAATGTGATAAATAATTTTTTGCAAAAGTAAAACCCCTATTTCAGGAAACAGTCAACTACTAGTGAATTAAATTGTAAACAACTTGAGTTCACACCCTATTCACTGTAGGATTCGACTACAACCTATTCGGGTTTTATAGTGACAACAATCTCTTACACCCATTCAAGAGTGTAATTTGAGTATTATCAGGTTCATAAGAATAGTGGATGGAATCGGGGTACAATGGATTCCCCAAATTTGTAAAACATTGTAGTAGGGGTACAAATGAATCCCCAAATAATTGGTTTTGGTATAGAAATTGGTAATAACCTCAACCCACATGCATAATTGGTTTGGAATATAAATTATCATTTTGTTTGGATTATTTCTTTGAAACTAATGTATTGAATAAATGTCTAATTGGATAATAATAATGATCTTGAAAACCTTGCAGGGTGCAACAGATTCCCCCCAAGTGAATTATTATAATTGATTTAGCGGGGTATGAAGGAACCCCCAAAGTGTTGGCTAATGACATTGCTTGCAAGCTATAGTCGGTATGATGATATCACTTAATAATGTCTTAGTAATTGACTCTTGAAATTGATGTATAAAGTATATGCTAAATGTTTTAATTGGTCTTAAAGGGGGTTGTGTTAGCTAGTTGTGAAGGTGTGATCCGAAGGACTGATACTCGAAACTCATGTTGGCCGACTCAAGGTTTGTTCTTGATTATTGTGTGTATATGGGTTACAAGGTAATCCCCAGAGTGTATATATAATTGTATCATAGTTGGTTAATGGTACATGAAAATCCCCAACCTTCGATGATATCTCCGACTTGTATGGCTAACACACACTAGGGAGCGTCCAGAGGGTGACACTGGACCCATATAGCCCATGGGTGGATTTCATGATGTTCAAGCTACATAACCAAGGCTAAGGTTTTGAAATGCATGTTATGCCTTGTTTCCTATCCCTTAATGCGATATATGTATATGTATATGAATTGGATTATGTGCAATGGATTTGATTAAGTATGCCTATGTGTAACGAAATCTATTATGTTAAGTTGTTTTCAAAAATTCTTTTAACTATGTTATATAAAATATATGTTTTTTTTATTGTTCAAAATACCAATACTTTCCAAGTATCCCTCCTGTATTACAACTTCCGAGGCATAGTCCCATGGTTCATCACATCAGTAGAAACTATGGCTATGACAGTTGGTGAGCCATCTATATTTCGAAAGACATGTTATTCATATGTTTATCTAATTAAGTTTATGGTCGAGTCGGGGGCCTTTTCCTAGTCTAGACACTTAGGTCTAGTACAGGCTTTCGTTAATGGAATTTGAGTCTTTTCCTGGTCTAGACACCTAGTTCTTAGTACAGGCTTTTATAAATGGAATTTATGTATTTCATTGCCATAACCTTATTGATATATATTGGTCATAAGATCAACTTGAATTTCCTTATATCATCCATTCTTTGATTTATGTATAGATTATTCTTATAATAGTATGCTAAGGGGTCTCTTAGGCTTTCATGGTTTGGGATACCCATCGTGGCCAGGGCCTCGACTTGGGTCGTGACACTTTGGATCGTTATTGTAGATCAGTTACTTATTGTTCATGAATAATCAAACATATAATAGAGAGGTTAGCTTCATAAAATACAATATGCATAGATTCTTCAACACATAAAGTCTATTATAGGTTCTATAGGCATGACTGGTGGGAGAGTATCCAAGAAAGATACCTTCATCACTTCGAGCGTCGAATTTCCATAAATTATTCTTATCATTCTTGTGGATGAAACATTTACATCCAGATGGATAAAAATAATTAATTTTAGGCTTCTTCCCTTCTCCAAACATCATAAGGAGTTTTCTTTAAGATTGGTCATCTGTTGAGAATATAACATCATGTGCTTACTTCTTCTGACAAAAAATAATTTGGTAGTTTACGTTCTAAGTGTATGGTTCTTGCAGTTTGTTCCACTAATTAGTTTTTCTATTCCACCATACTATTTTATTCTGGAGATCGAGGAGATGAGAAGTTTTGAGAGTAGCCATTTTGAGAACAGTATTCCTCAAAATTAATATTTTCAAATTCACCTCCATGATCTCTATGAATATAGGTGATGAAATGTCCTGCTTCTCATTATACATTTTTTAACAAATTATGTCAAAATTAGTAAATGCCTCATGCTTGTGAGCAAGAAACATAACCCAGCTAAAATGAGAATAATCATCAACAATAACAAATATAGATCTTTTTCCACCAATACTTGCATTCTTGGTGGGGACAAGAAAATCCATATGGATTATTTGAAAGGGTTTGGTAGTGTGACAATTTATTTGACTTTGAACGATGTTCGATTCTGTCTATCTAGTTGTAAAGCATCAAAGATGTGATCTTTTTCGAACTTGAGTTTCGGTTGACCTTTTACCCCCTTAAGTCTAGAGAGTTTCTCAATGGCATGCATATTAGCATGTCAAAGCTTTAGGTGCCACAACCAAGTGTAATTGGTTAGCACTGTGAGACAAGTTAAGTAACAAAGTCAGGATTATTATGAACATAAATATTATCAATATGTTCATCGATAAAAGAAATATCTATCTTTTCATGTTTGATGGAGAAACTCTCAGCTATGAAGGAGACTCCAAATCTTGTATCACACAATTGACTGATGTTGAGCATGTTGTGTTTGAGTCCATCGATATACTTCAATGAGTTCGCAGGAGGAGTTGTGCTTCACTGAGCCGACTCTAACAACGTCATCCTTTGGTATTATCACCAAATCTAACTGATCCACCTTTTATTTTCTTTAGAGAACAAAAATTTTATTTCTATTCAGTCATATGTTTGGAACATCTATTGTTGATGACCCACATTCTTTTCCTATGTTTTTTGAAGATAACTTTCTGCAAAACAAGAAGATCAATTTTGTTTAGGTACCTAAGTAGTCTTGGGTCCTTAAGGATTAGATGTATGTTTTTTTGGTCTCTAAACCCACACAGATTTTTGCTTACAGTTGTGTGATTTATGCCCCTTCATAAAATAGGTGTAGTAGATTGGCCCTTGAAAAGAAAAGTAGTTGTTTGCTGACTTAAATGAACTTGATGAGGAAATTGATGTTGTTTTAAATGAGTTGGATCATATGGAACTGTGACTAAATGATTTTCAAATATTGTTTAATTGCATCTCACATTATGAAGTTCTTCTTGAAGTAAGTCAATTTTTATTTGATATGCTTTAAGTTTGATTTTGCAGTTCCTTCGTTCCTCTTTAAACTTTTATTTTAACCAAGCTTTCCAGGTTTTGTTTTTTTTGGCATGTTTATTGTATTCATCAATAAATTTTTGAAGGTCATCAACAATCATATCAAGATTTGTTTGAAGAATTTTGAAATGATGACAGTTGTAGGGCCTTACCTCACTTGATTAACCTTTTTCCATAAAGTACACGTTTGCATCTTCTGTTTCTTCTTTTGTTTAATCTTCATACTCTATTCCCTAAAGTTTTTGTTTGTTCTTGATGATCTTCGTCTAAACTCTGGACTATTTTATTAGATGTGACTAGGCTTTCCATTGTAATAACAACGATCATCATTCCTTTTGAATTCATTGTTTTTGAACTCTTGTGGTCTTTGTTGCCTTTGTGTCAAGATCTTTTTTGCACCCAATTTACAAGAGCCATACCCCAGTGTTGTCTGTTTCCAGGAATTCCTCTTCTTTAGTTGTTATAGCATTGAATGCAACTGTCTTCTTTTTTTTCCTCCTTAATTTACTTGTTATAATACTTTCATTCATAGGAAATGAGATCACCTCATAGTTCATCATAGGCCATATTTTGGAGATCTCCATCTTCTAAAATTGCAACTTTGGTCTCCCATTCTTTTGGAATGCTTCTCATGAATTTATGAACTTATAGGCTATGTGGATAGATCATACTTATTGACTTTATTTCATGCAAGATCTTGCTAAATGTAACAAACATTGATTTAACATTTTCGTTTTCTTCCATTTTGAAGAGTTAGTATTCATTAACCAGAGCACTAGTTTTTACCTTTTTGACTATGGTGGTTCCTTCATATGTTACCTCTATTTTTTTCCATATATATTTTTTGGTTTCAATGGTTGATATGTTATCATATTCTTTACTCCTAACTTCACAAAGAAGTAAACTTATGGCTCTTGTATTAGTTTGAATTACCTTTTGTTGTTCCTTGGTGACTTTAAAGTTCTCAAGGTCTTCCATTTCAACACAGCTTGATTCCTTCTGTTTCTATTTTTATTTGAGTCCTATAATAGGATTTGGTCCCTTCATTATAACAACCCATGCTTGGAAATCATTTGATTGAGCCAAGATTCTAAATATGTTCTTTTATTAGGAGTACTGTCCATTGAAGTAAGGTAGTCTTGTGGAGGAGTGTCCATCTTGAAGAAGAGCACCTTGAATTTTATAGTTTGCCATTGGATCTTTTCTCACGTGGTTTTAAGAAACACTATTAGTAAAACCTGCTCCGATATCAATTGAAAATCAAGAGGGGGTGTATTAAAAAATTCCTTTGAGTTGACTGATAAGTCTCCACAGACGACTTTCCTACATATCAGAATACTCAGTAAAAAGGATTAGAGTTAAACAAGTAAGCAAGTAAATAAGTAATTGATGTAAATACATAGGAATTTTATCTTGGTTTGGAACACCAATATGGTGCCTACTTCTAATCTCCTTGGGTTTCAATAATTTCCTTAGATCTTTTCAAAAGTAGAGTTGGAGTACAAGTGTAGTGAACAAGTTCTGAAGCGTATTTTGATTTTCAAATCTTGTGACATTGCCTCAACCAGTATGATTAAGTTGTCTCAATCTTATTCTTGTGTAATAACTAAAAACTAAGAAGTACAACGCTTTATGGTGACTAAGATTGAGACACACTAAGAACTTTGAAGTTGCGCAAGTGCTTCGACCTTCAGTATTTTTCTTTTATACTCTTCAGTTGCTTCAGTGTCATCTAATCATAAGGAAACCCAAGGATTTCTTCTCAATCAAAGATTTGAGTTGATTCCTTGGTTAAGGGATTGCACCATATGTTATGTCCATATCAGATATTTTCTAACATAGTGCAACCTTTTTTTCACAGCCATACATGTCCATATCATAATTGTACATGCAGAGAGTGTGGTCTTCTTTCCATTTTGCTTCATCATGGAAGATGCTATAGTGATTCATTCGTCAATGATTTACCTCATATTTGGGGATCTAATGAGATTCACAATTGATGCATTTCCAAGTTTAGTGTTGGCTCATTTGTACTTATTTTCTTGTATGGGATATTCTTGGAAAACTTAGGAGATCGTAGCTTGATTCTTTAGGGATTTTTTAATTCGGTTGTATCTTAAGTATATCCTGGAAGATATTTGTTTATTATGTTGTTGTTATTAAAACATATTATGAGAATATGGGGCTAATACAGTATTCAATAACATGCTTGAAAATATTTGCGGGCGGCAACGCCAATCTCTAAATGGATTGCTCACCATGGCGACATTCTTGATCTGCCATGTGTTTTGCAGATCTATGACTTGGGGGTGGGGGAGTTGAGGTCTTGTATTTCTATTTCTTTTGATGGGACGAAATCACCCATGAAATTCTACTATTTAATTATAATAAAAATAGAAAAGTCTGTTTGATGAATTATCACAGTGTTGAATAATACTGGATAGAAATTTGTAGGGATGTTTTTGTATTAAATTTTAAAGATATATGACAGTATAGATTATGTTCCTAGTAATCTTTAGTATAGGATTACACTATTAAGATGTAAATTTTCAATACAAAAATAAACATTAATTTAATGTCTTTCAAAATTCTGACAAGTCATATTTTAAATTTTTGCGTCAGTTTCCTACTAGTACGGTTGTTGTTATTGCTGCTTGTTGATTCTTCTATCATTTAATGTCTTTAAAAATTGTGACCATTCATATTTTAAATTTTTCCAATCACTTTCCTTCTACTACTGCTACTTGATTTGATATATTTTGTCCACAAGCAAGTTAATTAATGTAATTACAAGTAATTTTATTTAATAGAATTCATAATAAACAATAATTAATAGGTTATAATCAATTAAATTAGACCAATGACTAATTGTTTTTGATGTATCTTGTACACAAGAAAGTTACTTAAAATATCATTTTGGGTATTTCTATTTAATTGTATTCTTTTACGCACTTAATGTTCTTTTAAACTAATAGAAAATTGAATAATAAAATATAGTTGTATTTATTTTGCATTTGTAAAGATCTCATTTTTATTGTTTCATCTTGAAAGTTTAATCATTTTGAAGAAATAATTAACGGCTGATGATTTTCATAATTTTGTTTTGCGTGTTTTTGGTTGGGTTCTTTAATATGACTAGAATAGAGTATGTGCCTGCACGATCCAATTAGCTGGGTCGTGAGAGATCGATAAAGGATTTGTAGTCAATTCAATTATGGAGATATGTCAAGATTCATGGTTATAATTCTGGAAGTTCATCGAAATTTGTGTTAAATCAAGTGTTTCCAAAATGTGACAGTTTATTAGGACTTAAGATTTGACAATTAATATTTGTCATCCCTTAAACATTTAGCGGTTGATTTAGCTAAGCATTTCTCTCATTAAAACTTAGCTAGGTATTTTCCATATGTAACATTCCTAGTTAAACCATAATCCTTGAAGGAAAAATTTAGGGATAGTATTTAGAGTTCTTTGGTGAGCAACAAGATGACTTTGAATAACAACTAATCTCTATAAGGAAGGACCAAAATGTGGATACAATGATAGTCTCAATTCTAGTGTTCTTAACCAACAACTTTGACATTGAGAATATCCAAAATGGTGACACTAGTGCGAAGAGTTGGGAAAACATGAAGCATGACAAGAAGGTTACATCCCCCTCACGCTTTATTAGCCCCTAAATCTGTACCGAACCGCCACCTTGGTAGTTCTATCATTAGCTGCAGGACATGTTAACTTAGAAGACTATTCCAAACAATAATATACCAAAAATGATCATCTTAATGAACTTCTAACTAATAATGTTCGGAATTTGGACTCTCTTACATATGCTATCATTAATAAGAATTATAAGTCGTTGGAGGCAATTATTTTTATTAAGATATTCTACAAGATGCAGATTCTTTTGAGGAAAGAGAGGAAGATGAATTATTGGATAACTATTTTCCTAATGCTACTAGGGACGTTGACAACTCCCCTAGACAACAAAAAAGTATAAAAAGCTAAAACAATAACAAAACTTTTAGACATCATAATTGGGATGATAAAGTGTATGGGGATTTTATCTCAAAACAACTACAAATGAGAGTATGCAAAGAAAAAGGTCACAAAGTTCAACAGAAATAGAAAGAACTAATGGATTTTCAAGACCCCTTAATTAAGTTAAAGGAAAGAGACTGATAAGAACCAAATTTACAGATCTACAAATTTTATGGCAGGTCAAGAAAGTCATCACAGATACTGAGCAGTCCATCCAGAGATAGGGGTTGCCATTCGCAAACATCTTTTAGCATGATTTTGACTATAGGATGAAGGGCATGGTCAAACATGTAACAAAAGGAAAGAAACAACATGTTAAGTATTGGATGTTACTGAAGAAAAGATTTTTAAAAATTATGGAAGGACTTATGCACAAATGTTATTACGAGTTTGCAGTTGTTATAACACCCACTCCATTCTTGGAGATGCCTAAAAATCTAAGTAAAAACCAAGAAATCATAAATCCGGTCCTCTATTATTTTCCCCCAGATTTAATAAAATAATAAATCCTACCTCCAGAGTAGATTTCTTACTGATTACATAATTCTAGAGCTCTAAGATGATGTATCAAAGCTGTTGTGAGAGCCTTATAAACTTTCTTACCATAAATTTTCTTCAAGACTTTCAAATTTTCATCTGCATCATCGATCACATTCTTTGGTTTCCTATTAACCATAATGACTTTGATGGGATGCTATCCAGGGTTTCTAAGGAATTTCTCCAACAATGAGAATAACTCTATAGCTCTTTCATCTGCTTCTTGCTCATCATAGTTCCTCTTCATTACTTCATGTAATGGTTTGTTGTAGATCTTCCCCATCTAATTAACACCAATTGGATCAACTCTTGGTAACTCCTTTAAGCTATCAACCAACTCTTTTTGAGTGTCTTGTAGATTATCATTACTATTTATTTCCTTTATTGTCAGAGTATGATTTAATGTTTCCAAATTATTGTATTCTTTTTTCTTCTCTCTTAAAATTTTAAGGGGTTTTTCCACCTTTACAAAACTTCTTGATCAACTTCATCTATTATATGTTTCATAATATACAATGACTATGCATTTGTTTGCAAGGATTTGTTTACAAATACTGAATTATGCGCTTGTGATAAAATCCTCACAGACAAGTGCATACTCCTTGAATGTGTTGAAACATATTGAATATAAGGGTGATCAAGAAGTTTTGAAAAAGATGGATACACTACTTAATTGTTTAACAAAGAAAGAAGAAGAATACGATGGTTTGGAAACACTAAATCAAACTCTGATAGTAAAGGAAAGAAACAGTAATAATGAGTGGTATAATGCTAAAAAAGAATTGGTTAATGGGTTAAAAGAGATATCAAGAGTTGTTCCAACTTATATTAGGATAATGGGGGAGCTAAACAACAAACTATTCCATGAATCAATAAAGGGGAACTATAATGAGTAAGAAGTAGATGGAAGAGCTACAGAGTTATACTCATAGTGATAGGAACACCTTAGACACCCTGGATTGCATCCCATCAAAGTCTTTATGGTTAATGAGAAATCTTAAAACGTGATGGATGATGAAGATGAAAAGCTAAAAGACTTGATGAAAAATTATGGTGAGGAAGTTTACAAAGTTGCCACAACATTTTTTACAGAGTTACCATGTATCATCTCAGACCTTTGGAATTATGCAGTAAATAATAACTATATTCTTGATGAAAGAGTTACTTTGTTACTAAATATGTGGAAACTATGAGACTTCTCAACAATTTCTAAATGGACGACTCAAAATACATGGCAGATCTTCTTGATCGGTCATGGCTTTTTCAGATCTACGACAGGTGGGGAGTTGATGTCTCGATTTCTTCCACTTTCGATAGGATAAAATTATCGATGAATTTTCATCTTTCAAATAAAAATTAAAATTGAAAAGTTTGTTCGATGACTTTTTATAGTGTTGAGTAAAAGTGTATTGAAACTAGATAAAATTGAAGGAAAGGTGTCATTTAAGTCTTGAATGAAGTATTGGTGACATTGACCAACTTAAAAGGTCAAACATAATTAAGAAACTTGATTAGATTAATTGTGAAATTGATTAATATTTTCAAAACTTTCTAATCTTTTCAGAAATATAAATGAACCCACACCCCCTCCTATCGAAATCAACCATCTCCCCTCTCTCTCTCGAAATTTTTCCCAAATAATAGTTCTCAAAATTTCTCCTTTCAATCCCCACCGACTTCAAACTCCGGCAATAAATAGTTGTTCTTTGTGAAAAATATCGACTTTCAACCATCAATCAACGTGACAACCTTGGTCTTCGTCCATAACAACTTTAAGTTCTTCACCATTCTTTTTCCTCTTTCACATGTAAAATATTATGTCCTTTTTAATTTAAAAAAAAAATAGGAACTTGAGCAAATTTCTCTTCTAGTATTGGTTAACAATTTTATTAATTATTAATTTAATTTGAAATATGTTCTAAATAAAATACTAATTTCTGGTATTTCTTCTCTTCTCTTTTTGAAGTGAAATATGATTTTTTGTTGTTTGTTGCATTTTTCGAAGTTTGATTTTTGTTGTTTGTTTCTGTACAAAAACAAAAATGATGTTGGTGTTTTTGTTATTGCAGTCATTGTTGGGTTGATTTGTTCTTGTTCATAGTAACAATGGTGATATTGCTGTTGTTCTATTGAACAAAATCATGCTACTATTTTTTTATAATATATTAACTTTCTGATGCAATAGATTAACCTTCTGATGTAATAGATTAATCCTTTGATGCAACAGATTACCATTTGATGCAACAAATTTACTCTCTGCTGCAAAAAATTAATCATTTGATGCAACAAATTTACCATATAATACAACAGATTAACAATATGATGTAACAGACAAACCATCGAATTAAAAAATATAATGCAATATATTAACCATCTGATGTAACAAATTTACCATCGAATTAAAAATTTCATGCAAAATATTAACCTTATGATGCAATCGATTAACCATCTGATATAATAGATTTACCATCAGATACAATAGATAAATAATCTGATTAAAAATTTGATGCAATATATTAACCACCTGATTCAATAGATTTACCATTGAGTTAAAAATCTAATGCAATAGATTAACCATATGATTCAACAGATTAACCATCTGATGCAACAAACTTACTATCAGATAAACAGAGGGACCATCTAATTAAAAATTTGATGGAATAGATTAACCATATGATGCAACAGATTTACCATCTGATGTAATAAAGGAACAATCAAATTAAAAATCTAATGAAAGATATTAATCATCTGTTACAATAGATGAACCTTTGGTTAGATAAAATCCTATCAACTATTAAACCAGGACATATCCAAGACTTGACTTTTCCAACTGATCATTCATGTGTCATGATAGACGACCCTTTCATTAGAGGAAATCTTAACAATATTGACCATTGATAACAGTTCCAACAGATCACTCATATGTTGCAACAAATGTGTGATCTGTTACACAGACTAGTCATCTGTTTCAACAGATGAGTGATTTATTTTTATTGTTGCAATAAATTACTCATTCATTGAAATAAGTTAGTTATATGTTGCAACAAATCACTTATATATAGCAACAGATGTGTGATCTATTGCACAGAACAATCATCTATTTCAACATATGAGTGATATATTTTTATTCTTACAACATATTACTTATCCATTGCAATAGGTTAGTTTATGTTGTAACTGATAACCTACCTAGTTCAACAGATGTCTGATCTATTGGAACTGTTATTTTACTATTTTCAATGTTAGATATACTATTATTCTATTTTAATGATGCATTAATTAATTATAATCTAGTTTATGTTCCTGCTACTTTTAGATTATATGGCTCCCCAAAAAAACCTAAATTAGGTCCAAGTAAAGGAACAAGTGAAGAAGCTAGGCTACATCCACCACTCTATGACCTTATTTTACAAGTGTTATCTCAATCAGAAGCAGAACATAATGAACATAGGGAGGATAAATGTTTCAAAAGAGATGATTCAAATACTAATGGTCCTTCTAACAATGAATTGGTCAAAACCTTCAGCATTGATAGTTTTCCTGTGAAAATGCAGTACGATGGTGCCACAGATTTAATGGGTGATTTCGTGGTTAAGTTATCCATGAGAAAATCTTTTGACACCTTCAAAAAAATACTTCGAGAATAAAATTTGGATTATTATTTCAGGGATAATTACTTTGGGCAATATCTTGATATGCTGGATGACAACAATGCTCGTTTCCATATAAAAATCATATATGATCTTCTCAAGCATAGGTTTATGCATGAAAACAAAGATAAGATGGATAAAGTATGGATAAATTACTATGGCTTTCCTATTTTTTTTGGTTGGAAGGACTTTGCCATAGTTACTAGACTAAGATGTTATCCTCCTTCTCCTTCTCAAGTTATACCTACTCTAACTCCCAAAAAGCTCTTCATACAACCAAAAACAACAAATGCAAGTAAAGTGATCCTGAATAATTGGTGTCCTTTTTTGGTCCAAGCTTCAAAAATAAAAATTTGATAGAAGCGTTGAAAGTTTAAAGACTTTCAAGGAAGCAAAAATATTCATTATGCTTGGTTTGGTTTGTACATAATATTCTGTGGGTGAGAGACGTTAACAAAAATATACCACTTGGTTTAATAAAGCTCTCCGAGGTTCTAAAGGCATGCAACAGGCATCCTTGGGGTTATGAAATCTTCAAAATGAGTGTCAAAAATTTGTTGATTCCATTAACACAAAAGATAGACAACTTATATGGCTTTCCATGATAATTCATAGTAAATAGTTCTTTAATTATGATATGATTCATCTTTTTATTCAATAATACTTTTGATTTATTGGGGTTATTCTATAGGCTTGGGTGGTTAAAGCCATTCCTTATTTGAGACAATAAGTGAACTACCTGGAAGAAGTTTTCTGTCTAAGAATCTTGAGGTGGTTGTCAGCCAAAACTGATAAAAATGCAAAATTTTTAATCTCTTCAACCCCCCGACGGATGCATTAAGTCTAATTCTAATTAAGTTTTGATTTTAATTAATGATTTTTTTGAATGATCTAATCAACATTCTAATATATACTGATTTATGTTAGACTGTGCATCTGCTGCTTCTTTCGACCAATTAAGAGTTGAAGATTCCATTTTTTCTTATTTTATGTTTTGTACAAACTTTATCGGACCCTAAGGTCATTAGTAGAATAAAAATAGAATTGCTTGGAGCAACAACCATCACAAGAAAAATAATTTTAGAGGTAGGCATATTATTGCTGTTGGTGTTGGTGGTGATACAGTTGTTAGTGATATTAGTGGTGCTTCCGTTGGGGCTAATGATGCTCCTCTAACATTTTTTAAAACAAACCATTATAGGTATGATCAAACCGGTTATACAGATTTTTACCCTCCTAGCGAATGTTCTGCATACAAATGACAAGACTGCAAGGCGAAACATGATGTAGTGATTAATACTATTAATGCATTAATGACTTCTGTAAAGGAATTGGCATCTAATAAGGGTGTCATTCCATAAAAGTGGATTTCATATCCATCCACTACATTAGAGATTAAGGATAAGGGGAGAAGGACAATAATTTTTAAGTCATTATCAAGAAGTCAAAAAAGCAAAATTGCAACTCTGTTGTCTTTGTATTGCACAATTGACAGATGTACAAAGTCCACAGGAAAGCAACATGAGATGAACAAAATGAGTATATAACATGTGTTCCAACTAACAAATAGACACATATCTATTTCAACATACAACCTATTTGCTAAAAATTATCAAATAAATATATACATTTGTTGCAATAGTTGACTAACCTATTGCATCAGATACACTATCTATTTCAATATATGTATTGTCTATTTTAGAAATCAAGTAGCAATATGTACTGTTTTGTATTTGTACCAGTAAATGACTGCTGCAGTAGATGGATCATCTGTTAGGACAAATTAAATCAAGACTTCTTACTGTTTAACTTTTCCAAACAGATGAGTAATATGTTGCAACAAATGGTTCATTCATTGGAAATTATCATACAGGTCTTCCTTATGTTTTAATTTCTTCCAATAGATGATCCCTCTATTACAATAGAAATATAATCTATTTGGGATAATTTAAGTTAGGAGGAATACCTATTTAATTTGCTAAAACAAATTAGTGATCCTTTTCCATTTTTTTGTATCTCTGTGATTAGCATTAACAATTCTTCCTTTCCAAGTGGATGCCACAGTAGAAGATACTACTGAACAACATTGACAATATACTACTCTTCAAAGATCTACGATGATCAATGCCGAATTCGATAGCATCGAATGAAGAACAACTTGTCCATATTGAGTTGATCTTTATAGCTTGAGTCTGTCAAAGTAATAACCTCACCCCTACTTAGGAATTATTGGCATCAAAACTAAAATTATTGATTTATTTGTTGAGATCTGTACCCATAAAAAAATTTTTACATTTCATTTATTTGTTGATTTATTTCATGTAATTTTTGAAAGCTTTGATTTATTTTATTTTTTCTATGAATTTTATTTTATCCTTAGATTTGAACTTATTAATTGAAATAGAATACTAGATTCAAATATTACAACAGATAAGGTATATGTTGCAACAGATGACATATCTGATGGAAAATATCAAACATATTTAGACATATGTTGCATCATGTAGGCCATCTATTGGAATTTATCAAACAGGTCTTCCCAATTTTGTAACAGATAGACTTAGATAGAAACATTGGCATAATTCAATAGATGACCAACCTATTGCAACAGATAAACTATCTATTAGAACAGATAGAATTTACTACAGATAGGCAATCTGTTGCATTTTGAAAAATTTAACTTTCATGAGACAAAACAATTTTCCACTACATGTAAAGTGAAGTGGCTTAAAATAAAAAATTGTTATGGTGTTTGTCTTTCTACATCTTATTCTTTATGCACAGGCTCCAAGTTTCCAATTAGTACCCTATAAGCCCAGATCTATTGCATGTTTTCAAATATATTTTTTCATGGAAGGGTTGTTGGCTCGGCCATTTCTGCGCCGATCAGTAAACATTTGATGTGTGCTAGAACGTACGATCCACACGCGACAACTTTTTTATTTTTTGGAATGTCCAACGTACTTGTTTCAACCTTCAAAAGCCCATGTTTTCTTTGTAAACACTTATGCCAGAAAATAATCTATCAGTTTACTCTACCTCAACAAGTTGGGGAACAACTCTAACAGTGGCTGCACGTGGATAAAAAAATGGCATCATTGAATGAAGGTAAGTTGTAGTCATAAACCTTGATTTCCCCTCCCCGAGTAGTATCTCAACAACTAGAAAATATATGACGTCCACGTTCATGACTGCAAGAATTCTCTTTGCCTTGGTCAAGATCTTGTTGTATGGATATGTCCTCTCCTCTCTAACATATTCAATCATTTTTTTCATTCTATTTGGACCCAAAAACTAACAAATAAAATCCTGGGCCACTGGGAGTTGACGCTAGCTTAATGAGCTCATCGTACCTATCCTTGAAATTATTGTAGAATTTGAGGTCCATTATCCTATCGACAGCATCATAAGCTTTTGGGTACGCTAATTGCCTGCTCCTCATGAGGCATAGAATTTCTTCAACATACGGTGATATTAGAAGATAATTTTTAAATAGGTTAGTAATTGTAAAGAAGAAAAACATAATAGAAAGATGCAATAGATTATCTATCTGTTGTAGAGGGTTCTCTGAATATATTCATAGATTCTCCATCTAATGAAACTTATGCAATAGATAGGTAATCTGTTACAACCCACCACCAGTTGCTAAAGAATACCCAGCTGTTGCAACAGATGACAATCTCTTGTGTAGCTTCTTCTTCATAGGGTAGATTAGAAGGCTAGGTTAGGAAATGTAAACTTACCTTATCCACGTACCAGTTATGCATATCTGCCATATTCTTGAAGTCTTGTGTGAAAAAGATATACATAGCGTAATATTGTATGCGTTGCTTGAAATTCAAGGCCCGTCATAGATTCCTCTTCTTTTTGGCTCTAAGTTCTACGTATAAGTCCACCTTCTTCAGTGGCTCCTGAACTTCAACAACTTTAGGAGAGGGAGGAGTGATAATTTATTTTGGTTTTCGATTAGAGAGTATTTGGATAATTTTTCTTTTCTTCCTCCTAATTGCCACTGTAGGAGTGTATGGCTCCATCATCTTCGTAGATGGTATGACATACCTCTTGGATTTTAATTCCTCAATTGTGTAACTCCCTGAGTCTGTATCCCGGACGTCACTTGGTGCTCATAATATCGAAGGACCACAGGCTAACCCATGATTGGTACCTGCTGTAATCATTGAATTATACTACTATAAACATGCAAAAATTTGGCAAAAATTGCCATAAGGTTCAAAATTGAATCAAATACTAAATACTGAAAATCTGTACTATAAATTAAACATCTTCTCAAAATATTCTTGCCTGAAAAGCCTCAAACTGAACTGATTAAAAGTGGATTTGATGGGATAAGCCCCAACTAACTCCAACTACTGAAGTACTGATAACTAAAAATAATAATCTATCTTGGAACTATGAGGACTTACCACTAATCTGCTGCTGATAATCTGAGCTGCTAGGTACAGTCAGGAGCCCATGGATCTGAACCTATGATATAAGACATCATAGCACAAAAAAAGGTATGCTGGTAGAGGTAAGGCTTAACAGATGGGTTCATATGCATGAATAATAACTAACTGAATGGCATGAACCTATCTGAATGATACTATGTGTATATTTAAAACTGTTGTAAATACTGATTATCTAATGCTATGAACATAACTATGTATATAGTAATTGAGATTTCACTAACATTGGATAATTAGTTCTAAAAATTGATTGACTGATATCTAGGTTTACTGATACAGTATTACTATTAACTGAGAGAATATTTATGACAATCCTGATTCTATAGAACTGATTTGAGTTCAATACTGAGATGGGTGACTGTATCTGACAGTCCTGATTCACAAACTTAACTAAGGTTTTATACTGAGTCTGAAACTTAAATTACGGTAGTGTTCATCTATCCGACATCCCCCGATTATGAACTAAATTGGGGTCCAATCTATGACCCCAGTTGGAAGGGTATTAGCACCTTTCCAAGGGATACTAACAATGGTTATGATTTAACCCTTTCTAACATGAAGCCCTTTTGTCAACCCTCGAGGGCAATAAAACTCATAAGAAATTTATCAAACCTAGACTGGAAAGAAGACATCTAAACTAATGCTGGCTACGTAGTTCTGTAAAGTAGAGATTGCTACTAAGGGTTAAACCCTTTACTGACAAGAATGCCCCCCTACCTGGGTTCTCTCGGTGCTGATTCCTACTCTCAACTTAATAGGCACTAAACTAATTTATAAACTGTACTAGGCTTGACTGAACTATTTTTGATCGTGTCGTCTATCTGAACTGGACTGAGTTCACCGAGTTCTGATAACTGACTGAGTACTCTAGGTTCTGTTTACTAGCTGAAATTACTGAGTTCTATTAGTTGTCTGAGTACTATTGGATGTGACATCACTGAGACTATTCTAAAAATATTGTAAATCTAGGTAAAAATAGAGATTGTCGGGTATTAGATACCCCCAGGACTCGATTACGTAAACTGTAAAAACATAGCACAATCCTAAAAGCATGATAGCTAGACACTTTGTCATAATTTTTTCATTGAGGCATTTTATCAAACACTTGCATGGCATGAACTTGTACACATTCTAACATGATATGATTTCATTACTCAACTTACATGAACAATTCATCAAACACTTGGGGAGAATAATTTATACATATGAAAATACTATAACATGCATGGATCATGATCAAAATACGAAACTTACAAATTCAAGGGTTTTTAACATGAAACCATATAAAAACACAGACATGCTATTTGTTTCTCAAGAAACTTGCAATTAATCATGGATTATAAAACCAACTACATCATAATTATGAATAGATACAAATTCAATGTTAAATTTCTGAGAAGAAATCAACTTGTAATTTAAAAAGTGTTCTTGAACTCCAAGGGTGGAAGGAAACCCTTGGATAAACACCTAATAAACCTTGATACTTGAATTAGTGAAGATTGATGGTGAATTTCTTGAATCTTGACCTTGACTTGATGGACTAGGGTTTTCCCTTAAGAGTACTTTAGTGAATAATGAGAGTATTTTGCCTATTAACGAGTTTAATCTCGTATTTTGGGGATGAATAGAAGTGTGGAAAATGTCCCAAATACCCCTATGGATTCTAATTTAATTACTGAAAAATATGCCCAGTGATGTGCTTACCAATGCATTGTGTCGATGGAATCAATGCGATGACCATCATGCCACATCGAGTTCGCATTGATTCACTAGAATTATACTAAAAGCTAGGGAAAATTATCTGTAGATGTGATAGGTGACGCAACGCGTCGAGATCGCGTTGACCCACTGCTTTGGTCACCTGAAAATGATACAAATGAGGTCTAAAAATTTGAAACTCACCCAAAGTAACCTATTGACCCACCTAATCATGATTCAATCTAAGGATCGGCATTTAAAGGTTATCAGGGTCCTAAAATAAGGTCGCCACTTATAATAGCTAGAATAAATTCTAAGAATAAACACTTAGGCAAAATTTCTAAGTTTGGGACCTCTTTTAAGCGTTAACAGACTAAGTTAAGTTTATGATTTTACATACTAAACATGCACAACTGAAGGATGATTACATGGCTAAAATTACCAATATACTGAGTTATCATACTGAACATGCATAACTGAAGAATGACTGAGTTCTGAAGACATGGCATATGACTGAGCTATTTTATGAAGGTATAAATGATATGAAAATGCTATGCAATTGAACTATTACAGATTTGTAAAGGTAATCTGAGTGTGTAACAGAGTAAATTAAAGGAAAACTGTTACCTTAAGCTGTGTCTGAGTTTGCAGAGAAGAGATGATGATACTTGGTCTGCATATCTACTTTTGCTTCCCAAGTAACTCCCTTAATGGACTGATTCCGCCAAAGAACTTTGACTAGATGAACCTCTTTGTTTCTTATGATGTGAACCTGAAAATAGAGAATTTCAACTGGGATTTACTTATAGGAGCGGCTATTCTAGACATCAATGCCCTCTATAAAGACTACAACTACTAGGTAACCTATGAACTTCTTTAGCAATGATACATGAAAAACTGGGTGCACTGAAGCTAAGTTTGAGAGAAATTCAAGCACGTAAGCTACCTTTATAAAATGACTGAGAATTTTGTAAAGATAGATATATCAGGGACTGAGTTTCCCCATCTTGGCAAACCTCTTCACTCCTCTCATAGTAGAGATTTTCAAATATACATAATCACCAATCTCAAACTCCATAACCTTTTTTCGCACACCTGCATTCAATTTCTGTCGGCTCTGAGCTGTCTTGAGCCTTTCCCTGATCAACTGAACTTTTTCTAAGGCATACAATACCAAGGTAGGCCCTACCCCTATGGCCTCACCCACTTCAAACTACCTAATGATAGATCTAGATCCTCTCCCATGGAGCTCCTAAAATTGAGCTATCTAAATGCTGGAATGACAACTATTATTATATGAAAAATCAATAAAATGGAAGTTATCATCCAAAATATCCTTAAAGTCAAAGTCATGCACTCTTAACATATCTTCTAGAGTCTGGGTGGTCCTTTTTGCTTGACCATCTGTTTGAGGGTTAAAGACTGTACTAAAATGAACTTGGAAACCAAGACCTTTTTGAAAGGCTTTCCAATAATGAAAGGTAATTTGGATACCTCTATTTGAGATAATATATATGGGGACTCCGTGTAGTCTTATAACACCTAAAATCTGGTACTCGTAATGCTACACAGTGCTAACAATCTTAAAGGACCACTAGCTAACCCATGACTGATATTTGTAACTGAGTACTGCATAATATATTATATAAATATAGAAAAAATGATGAAAAGCCATAAGCTTAAAATATATGATAAAACATAACATCTAAAAATATGGTATATTAATACCAAAATTGAACTAACTATCTAAACATGCTATAGTTTTAAAGCCTCTAAAACTAAACTGTCTGAATAAGGAGTTGATGGGACATGTCCCCAACTAACTCCAACTACTAAAATAACTAAGTACTAAATATATGAAATAATAAAATCATAACATCCTCGAATGATGAAGACTCACTACTGACTCTAACTGTTGAAATTTAAATGATATTGATGCTCTGGAGCTTGTGGTTCTGAACCTATGGTATAAAAATATGATAACACAAATATGTCAGTACGATTGAATATACTAGTATGCAAGGTGAGGTAACTTGAATGCAAGGTTTCATATTCATGAACAATACTAACTGACTGAATAACATGAATGTGAGAATACATGCATGAATTTGTAACTGTAAATGAGACCATGAAAACGCTGACTACTGAGTCTTTATACTGATATCATGGATTTATGATAACTAATATAGTTGATATACCTGTACTGAGTGACTGTGTCTAAAAGTGTAAGTTCTGATAGAACTGGCTGAGTTCAGTACTTAGCTGAGTGACTGTATCTGACTGTCTTGAATTCTGTAGAACTAACTGAGTTTTATTATTGAGATTGAGATTGAAATTGTGGAAGGTATTCATATAACCGACATGCCCCAATTAAAGAATTATTGCTGAGTTGGGGTCCAATCTGTAACCCCAATTGTAAGGGCGTCAATACCACACCACTAGTAAGGACAAACTGTTAGTGACCCTGATCTAATAGGTACTCTAACGAGAACGGCGGAACCCTTATCTAATAGGTTGAGCCACCTCATCTATCCACATCTAGTAGGTTTTATGTCTCAACCTACACTGGGTACGTAGTTCTAGAGCACAAGGATTTCTTCTAAGAATTACACCCTCTACTAGTAGGTGAGTTCCCTTGCTTGGGCTCACTCAGTGTTGAAGCCTACTCCCATCTGAATTAACACTGAACATGATTAACTGAACAAAACTAGAATGAATTCATTAAGTTCCGCTAACTGACAGACTACTATTGAGATCTGATAACTGACTAAGATTACTAAGATTACTGAGATTACTAAGATTTCTGAGTATTCCTGGGTTATGTAACTAACTGAATTCTACTGAGTTTTGAACATAATTGAGAAAACAATTAATTATGGCGTGACTAAGATTTATCATGAAACTGAAGCCTGCTCTAGGAACACAGCTATGTTGTTGGGTACAAGTACCTCAGGACTCGATAGCTTCAAACTAAAAATACATGACACTTCTTGGACACATAACCATGGTCTATAATTAATAGAAGTATCATTGGGTATTTTCCTGAAGTATTCACATACCAAAGGCTTACACAGGAATAATAATGTATATAAACATGTCATAATTCCATAAGACTTATCTCATAAGAATTACATCAATCCACTACAAGGCATAACAATAGCATGGGAGTCATTTTGAACATAATGGTAACATGAATTCATCATTTAGGTTCTATTGAGTCATAATGCCCAAGTACTATTCTCTTAGGCATTTTATCAAACACCTAGTATGCATAACTTAGATCTTAGGCATGATATCAAATTAATACAATATAATTTCCTAATTCAACTCAATTTGATTAATTTAAACCCACATACTAGTGTAGTTTCATGAAAAACACATAAAAACTCCAACTTGGGAACCCTACAAAAATAACTACATGAACATAATCAATCCACAACATAGACATCACAATTCATAATTTAAAATAGGATTCCTTGGCTTCATGGATGAAAGGAATCTATGAATGAATACTTGACATACCTTGGATGGAGAATTCGTGAAAACTAACGATAGAATATCTTGAATTTTAATGTCCTATGAAAATCCTAGACTTGTTCTTGTGAGTATTTGAGAATAATAATAAAATTTTTGTGAAATTAAATGACTGAAAACTGGGCATCAATGCAATTGGCGACATGGTATGTCGATGCATTGATGTGATACCAGACATGTCGCACCATGATCGCGCCAAGACTCAGTAGTTTTACTGGAAGTCCCTACAATAATGTTAACTAACGTGGTAGGCTACGCGGTGCGCCAAGATTGAGGTGATCCACTATTTTGGTACACTAAATGTGGTCTAAATAATTTTGAAAAATCCAAAACTTGTTCGGGAACACCTCATGACCTTTCTAATCATTAATCAACAAAAATATAGACTATTTAAGGGGGGTTAAAGTCATGAATTAAGAGTTCCAACTTTCAAAGGCTAAAAATAAATCTATTCAAGAAGCTTAGTAAGGAATTTCTAAGTATGGGACCACCTTGACAAGTTTAAAGGACTGATCTAAGCTTAGATATTTTGCGGGGTCTTACAATATCTCTCCTTTGAGAACATTCATCCTTGAATAAGACTGACTGAGATGGGAAATATACAAACTGAAGTATATATAGTACATGAATAACTGAAGTATGATTTCTTGATTGACATGATTGATAAACTGAATATATCATACTGAGTATGCATATTTAATGCATGCATAACTTATTCATGAATGCATGAATGAGATTTTTGATAAGATGAGTTTCTCATAATAAGGATGCATATTTGATCCATTAATACATGACTGACATGATGCATGAACATATGACTAAATATGCAATGAGATTTGATACCAAGTTTATAATAGAATTCGAAGCATGAAACTGAACACTAAGTTGGTAATGAAGCTTAACATTATAACTGAGAAACCTTAAGGAAAGCTATTACCTTGGGCTAAGTTTGAGTTAGCGGAAAAGAGGTGAGGTACTTAGTTCGTATATTTAATTCTTCTTCCCAAGTATCTCCCTCAATGGACTGACTTTGCCAAAGAACTTTGACTAGAGAGACTTCTTTGTTCCTTAGTCTACGAACCTGATAGTCAAGGATTTTGACTGGAATCTCTTCGAGGGAGAGGTTGTTTGGAATGTCTATGCCCTCTATAGGGACTAAAACTTCTGGGTTACCTATGAACTTCTTTAGAAAGGATACATGGAATACTGGATAAACTAAGGCTAGATCTGAAGGCAATTCAAGTTCATTAGCTACCTTGCTAGAATGACTGGGAATTTTGAAGGGGCCAACATATCGGGGACTGAGCTTTCCATTCTTTCCGAATCTTTTCACTCCCTTTAAGAGAGAGATCTTTAGATAAACATAGTCTCTAATCTCAAACTCGAGTTCCTTTCTGCGCACATCTATATAAGACTTCTGTTGGCTCTGAGCAGCCCAGAGTCTTTCTCTTATCAACTGGACTTATTCTAGGGCAATGAATACTAAGTCAGGCCCTATAACTGAGACCTTACTAACTTTCAACCAACCGATTAGAGATCTGCCTCTCCTACCATAAAGATCTTTAAATGAAGCCATTGAAATGATGAGATAATAGCTGCTGTAGCATGAAAACTCAATCAAAGAAAAGTGATCATCCCAACTAACCTTGAAATAAATTGCACACACTCATAACGTATCTTTTAAAGTCTAAATGGTCTTTTCTTCTTAACCATTTGTCTGGAGATGAAAATTTGTACTGAGATGAAATCAGGTAGCAAGACCCTTTTGGAAAGCATTCCATAAATGAGAGGTAAACTGGGTACCTTTGTCTTAAATAATGGAAAATGGAAAACCGTGTAATCTTACCAAATCCCTAATATAGAGTTTCACATAATCTTCAGCTGAATAAGACGTAGACTGTAATGAAATTAGCTATTTGGTCATTCTATCTACAATAACCCAAATTGAATCACGCTGGTTGCGAGTATTAGACAAACCTATCACGAAGTCCATGTTCACTTCTTCCCACTTCCAAGTAGGAATACTAAACTCCTACATGTACCTACTAGGCTTCTGATGCTCTATCTTAACCTGCTGACATATAGAGCACTTAGCCACAAACTCTACAATATCTCTCTTCATCCCATTCCACCAATATATCTCCCGCAACTCATGATACATCTAGTGGCCCATGGATAAATTGAGTAGCGCACACCATGTGCTTCTGTAAGAATTTGCTGCCTCAAGTCGTCTACACCTAGCACATAGACATGACCTTGACAACGAAAAAAACCATCTCCCTCTTGGGAAAAAATCTCTACTTTATGATCTTTGACTGACTCTTTCAACTTAACAAGACTGGGATCTCTATTCTGATTCTCTTTTACCTCGGAAACTAGAGATGATTCTAAGTTGTTCTGAACCCATATATTACTTTTTTCTGAATCGACGAGGCAAAAACCTAGTCTGAAAAGAAGATGGTCTTCCTAAGCCAACTTCTTCTTACTGTCCTTAACTGAGCAACACTGCCCATAGATTGTCTACTGAGGGCACCGACCACTACATTGGCCTTGCTGGGATGATAAAGGAGACTCATGTCATAATATTTTAGGAGCTCTAACCATCTTCTCTAATAGAGGGTAATATCTTTCTAAGAGAATACGTACTAAAGGCTTTAATGATCTGTGAACACATCTACATGATCCCCATACAAGTAATGCTTCCAAATCTTTAAGGAAAAAACTATGGTTGCTAACTGAAGATCATGAGTAGAATAATTCTTTTGATGGGTTTTAAGCTATCTGGAGGCGTAATCTATGACCTTAATATGCTGTATGAGGACACAACCCAAGCATACTCTAGATACATCACAATACACTATGAACCCATCTATACGATCTGGAAGATCCAAAACTAGAGCTGAGGTGAGTCGAGTCTTCAACTCCTGAAAACTCTTCTCACAAGGATATGACCACTAAAACATGACTTTTTTGAGTCAATTTGGACATAGGAGATGCAATAGAAGAATATCCCTTAACAAACCTATCTGTAATAGCTAGCCCGACCCAAGAAACTCCTAATATCTGATGGAGAGATAGGGAAAGGCCAGTTTTTTACTACTTCGGTCTTTTGAGGATCAACTCTAATTCCATCACCAAAAACTATATGACCAAGGAATGCTACTGACCTTAGCCAAAATTCTCACTTACCAAATTTAGCAAAAAACTGACAATTTCTAAGAGTCTGCAATACTATTATGAGATAGTCTGCATAATCACGCTCACTGTGTGATTAAATAAGGATGTCATCGACAAAGGCTATGATGACCATATCCAAGTACTGCTTGAACACACAATTTATCAAGTCCATGAAAGATGCTTGGGCATTGGTAAGACCAAAGGACATAACTAAGAATTTGAAGTGACCATACCAAGTTTGCTAGGCTATTGTTAAAATATCACATCCTCTAACTCTTAGCTAATGATAGCCTGAACTGAGGTCTATCTTAGAGAAATAGATGGCACCCTGAAGTTGGTCAAACAAGTCATCAATTTTGGGAAGTAGATACTTGTTTTTGACTGTGACTTTATTGAGTTAATGGTAATCAATGCACATTCTGAGAGAACTGTCTTTCTTTCGCACGAATAAGACTTGTGCACCCCATGGGGGCACACTTGGTCTAATGAATCCATTATCTAGGAGATCCTTCAACTGTTCTTTTAATTCTCTGATTTCAGCTGGTGTTATAATATATGGCGGAATAGATATAGGATGAATATCTATAAGAAGATTAATGCCGAAGTCTATTTCACTTTCAAAAGGCATTTCTAAAAGATCTTCAGGAAAGACATCTGAATATTCATTCACGAGTAGAACTGATTCAATACTGGGAGTCTTAGAACTAGTGTCCTTAACTAGAACAAGATGATAGATGCATCTCTTGGATATCATTCTTTGTGCCCGAATGTAGGAAATAAGATGACCGCTAAAAACAAAAGTACTACCCCTCTATTCTAAGACAGGTTCATTCGAAAACTGAAATTAGACAACTATGTTTCTACAGTCGACTGTGGCATAGTAGCAATAAAGCTAACACATGTCTAAAATGATATCAAAATCAGTCATCTCTTATTTGACTAAGTCTTCTGCAGTGACTTTTTAGGATACCATAACTAGATAGTTCTGGTATACTCATCGGGTTAGGATGGTTTAATCCACTAGGGTAGAGAATGAGATGGGCTCTTTAGAATTTTATGATTAACTCTGAAATCAACTTTTATATAAGGAGTAACAAAAGACAAAGGAGCTCCTGGATTTAGCAAAGCATAAGCATGCAAGTGAAAAATCAATAACGTACCAGTAAGCACATCAAGAGAATTTTCCTAATACTGTTAGGACTAAATATCATAGAGTCTATTTAGGCATTGCCTACTAGTAGCACTGGAAGTGGCACCTTGCTGATTCAGGTGATCAGACTGAGATGAGGAACGGTTACGCATTCCCTGAGGACCTGGCTGAGGACAATCTCGAATTCTGTGGCATATCTTGCAACATCCGAAGAAAATATCTTTGCCAGCTCTACAAGTACCTTGATGGTGCTTGCCATATGTCCGACAAAGAGGATAGGTTCAAGCACTTCTAATATTGCCATGAGAATTAGAGCTTGGTGCCCTATCTCTATTACCGTCTTTGAATTTTGGCAGTAGACCACAGGCTGAGGAAGGAGCTGGAATAGATGACTTTGGGTGGAACTGAGAACGACTTTCACCCTCTTACTTAGGATGAGCAAAGTTAAAAATACATGTCCTTGCTTTTTATTCTACTTCTCTCTTATATTAATCTTCTACTTTTCTATCTATTGGGCATGGATCATCAGCCTGGCTATGTCCATCTGACAAATTAACATTGCAGATCTGCACTCATTGACCTCACTACCAATTACCCCAGCAACAAAATTACTCATCTTAGCCCTGATGTCTGCCACTACATGAGGAGCGTATCTAGCTAATTGAGTAAACTTAAGAGAATACTCTTTCACTGTCATGTTTCCCTACCTGAGGGTGATAAATTCTAACACCTTAGATTCCCATAGCTCTAGGGGAAAAATCTATCAAGAAAGGCAGTGGAAAACTCCTCCCACTCTATAGGCCTTACATTGTCGGCCCTCTCAGCTTTCCACTGCTTGAAACATATGTAAGCCATATCCTACAACTGATATGTAGCTAGCTCAACACTCTCACTTGTGGTAACCCACATGATATCTGTAACCTTCTAAACCTGATCAAAGAATTCCTAAGGGTCTTCATCTAACTTAGATCTAAAAAAGGATGGAAAATTCATTCTGGTAAAGTCCCAAATCCTGTCTGCAGTAGAATTAGCCACTTGGTTAGCTGGGATGACAATTGGTCATTCATTATAAGAAGCACCTATATTAGCAAGAATAGTGAATTCTGTTCTGAGCTCTGCATGAGAAATATGCTCGTCCAAGGAATCTGCTTGGACAGGCTAAATGGTTGACTGACTTTGGTTTCTTTTCTTAGGAGGCATGTTCTATAGAAGAAAGGGAGAAACAAATTAGACTGAGATTTAAACTTGAGCTCATACTTATTAGCACTTATGAGCTCAAGTTTAACTCTCAGTCTAATTTGTTTCTCCCTTTCTTTTATAGAACATGCCTCTCAAGAGAAAAAACCAAAGTCAGTCAACCATTTAGCCTGTCCAAGCAGATTCCTTGGACGAGCATATTTCTCACGCAGAGCTCAGAACAACATTCACTACTCTTGCTAATATAGGTGCTTCCTATAATGAATGACCAGCTATTATCCCAGCTAACCCAGTGGCTAATTCTACTGCAGCCAGGATTTGGGACTTTACCCGAATGAATCTTCCATCCTATTTTAGAACTAAGTTAGATGAAGACCCTTAGGAATTCTTTGATCAGGTTCAGAAGGTTACAGATATCTTGTGGGTTACCACTAGTGAGAGTGTTGAGCTATCTACATATCAGTTGCAGGATGTGGCTTACATATGGTTCAAGCAGTGGAAAGCTGAGAGGGCCGACAATGTAGGGCCTATAGAGTGGGAGGAGTTTTACACTGCCTTTCTTGATAGATTTTCCCCCCTAGAGCTATGGGAATCTAAGGTGATAGAATTTATCACCCTCAGGTAGGGAACATGACAGTGAAAGAGTATTCTCTTAAGTTTACTCAACTAGCTAGATACTCTCCTCATGTAGTGGCAGACATCAGGGATAAGATGAGTAATTTTGTTGCTGGGGTAAATGGTAGTGAGGTCAATGAGTGCAGATCTGCAATGTTGATTTGTGAGATGGACATAGCCAGGCTCATGATCCATGCCCAACAGATAGAAAAGTAGAAGATTAATATAAGAGAGAAGCAAAATAAAAAAGCAAGGACATGTATTTTTAACTTTGCTCAGCCTAAGTAAGAGGGTTAAAGTCGTTCTCAGTTCCACCCAATGTCATCCATTCCAGCTCCTTCCTCAGCTAGTGGTCTACTGCCAAAATTCAAAGACGGTAATAGAGATAGGGCACCAAGCTCTAATTCTCATGGCAATATTAGAAGTTCTTGAACCTATCCTCTTTGTCAGACATATAGCAAGCACCATCAAGGTACTTGCAGAGCTGGAAAAGATATTTGCTTCGGATGTTGCAAGATATGCCACAGAATTTTAGATTGTCCTCAGCCAGGTCTTCAGGGAAAGCGTAACCATTCCTCAGCTCAGTTTGATCACCAGAATCAGCAAGGTGCCACTTCCAGTGCTACTAGTAGGCAATGCCCAAACAGACTCTATGATATTTAGTCCCGACAGTATTAGGAAAATTCTCTCGATGTGCTTACTGGTACGTTATAGATATTTCACTTGCATGCTTACACTTTGCTAAATCTAGGAGCTCCTTTGTCTTTTGTTAGTCCTTATATAGAAGTTGATTTTAGAGTTAGTCATAAAATTCTAGAAGAGCCCATCTCATTCTCTACCCCAGTGGATTAAACCATCATAACCCGACGAGTATACCAGAACTATCTAGTTATCGTATCCTAAAAATTCACTTCAAAAGACTTAGTCAAATCAGAGATGACTGATTTTGATATCATTTTAGACATGTGTTAGCTTTATTCCTGCTCTGCCACAGTCGACTGTAGAAACAGAGTTGTCCAATTTTAGTTTTCGAATTAACCTATCCTAGAATAGAGGGGTAGTGCACCATGATCGCATTGGTCTACTATTTTAGGACACAAAACCTGGTCTAAATAAGTTTTAAAAAATCCAAAACTTTTTCGGGAACACCTCTTGACCTTCCTCATCATAAATCAACAAAAATACAGACCATTTAAGTAGGTTAAGGTCATGAAATGATATTTCAAAATTTCAAAGGCTAAAAATAAACCATTTCTAGAAGCTTAGCTTGGATTTTTTATGTTTTGGACCACCTTGACAAGCTTAAAGGACTAATATAAGCTTAGAAATTTTGCGGGTCTTACAAATCTGACCAACTATCTAACATAGAGTTTGGCATAGTCCTCGGATGAATAAGAGTTATCAACTGGTAAGAAGTGAGCTAATTTGGTCATCCTTTCTTCAATGACCCAAATCGAATTATGATGGACATGAGTACGAGGCAAACCCATCACAGAATCATTGTTCACTTCCCATCACATCCACATGGGAATACTAAACTCCTGCATAGATCCACTAGGTATCTGTTGCTCAATCTTAACCTACTGATGCATAGAAAACATAGTTATAAACTCTCCATTGTCCCTCTTTATCCCACACCTATGCGTGCTAGTGTAGATGACTTGAGGCAATGCATTTTTGTGGTAGGGAATGGTGCGCATTAAAACAGCTACTGACACAAGATCATGAATTGGGTAACTCTTTTGATGAGTCTTAAGTTGTCTAGAGGCATAGACTATGACATTACCGTTCTGCATCAAAACACACCCCAAACCATCTAAGAAAGTATCACAATATACTAAAACCCATCTGAGCCATCTGGTAAAGTAAAAAATAGGGTTGTAGTGAGTCGAGTCTTCAACACCTAAAAACTCTTCTCACAAGAATTTGACCACTAGAACTTGACTTTTTCTGAGTTTATCTAGACATGGGGTATGCAATGAACAAAAAACCTTCCATAAACCATCGATAATAGCCAGCCAAACCCATGAAACTCCTGATTTCTAATGGAGATATGGGTTTGGGATAGTTTCTCACTGCTTCAATCTTTTTAGGATCAACTCTAAAGCCATCACTAGAAACTATATAACCAAGAAAAGCTATTGAGCTTTTCCAAAATTTGTACTTACCGAATTTGGCAAACAACTGATGGGTTTTAAGAGTTTGTAATACTGTTCTGAGATGGTCTGAATGATCATGTTCACTGCAGAAGTAGATAAGAATTTCAACAATGAAGACTATGATGAACATGTCCAACTACTTCTTGAACAAGCGGTTCATCAAGTCCATAAAGGTTGTTGGTGCATTGGTAAGACCAAATGACATTACTAAGAATTCGAAATAACCATATTGAGTTCTAAAAGCTATTTTTGGAATGTCACATTCTCTGACTTTAAGTTGGTGATAGCCTGATATGAGGTCTATCTTAGAAAAATAATTGGCACCCTGAATTTGGTCAAACAAGTCATTGATTCAGGGAAGTGTATACTTGTTATTGACCATGATTTTATTTAGTTGATAGTAGTCTATACACATTCTAAGAAAATAGTTTTTCTTATGTATGAATAGAACTAATGCACCCCAAGGGGATATGCTGGGTTTCATGAATGACTTATCTAGGAGATCTTTCAACTGTTCTTTTAACTCTTTAAGTTCTTCTAGGGCCATTTTATATAAGAAGATAGAGATAGGCTGAGTATCTTGAAAAAGTTCTATATTGAAGTCAATTTTCTGCTCGGGAGGGACTTCAGGAAGATCTTCAAGAAACACATCTGGGAATTCACATGCTACTAGAACTGACTCAAGTTTAGGGGTCTCTAAACAAGAGTCTTTAACTCGAACGAGATGATAAACACACCCATTAGATATAATTTTTCTGCCCTAAGGTAGGAAACAAGCTAACCCCTAAGTGTTGAAGTACTACCTCTCCACTTAAGGATAGGTTCATTTAAAAACTAAAAATGGATGACTCTATTTTTGAAGTCAACTAAAGCATAGCATGAATTAAGCCAATCCATGTAGAGAATGAAATCAAAATTGGTTATCTCTAATTCTACTAAGTCTGCTGAAGTGACTTTCTGAGACACCTTAATCGGATAGTTCTTGTATATCTATCGGTCTATGATAGATTTACCCACTGGGGTAGAGACTGAGAAGGGCTCATCTAGGATTTCAGGACTGACTCGGAACTTAATAGCTATATAAGGAGGTACAAAGTACAAAAAATCTCCTGGATCTAGCAAAGCATAAATGTGCAACTAATAAACTTATAACATACCAGTGACCACATCAGGAGAACTTTCCTGATCCTACCGGGACTGAAGTACCCAAAGCCTATTTGGGTCTTGGCCAATAGTGGCACAGGAAGCAGCACTCTGTTAATTCGGGCGACTAGACTAAGCTGAAGGACAATTATGTTGACTCTATGAACCAACCTGAGGACACTCTCTGACCCTGTGACCTGGATTTCCACATCCAAAACATACATTACTAATAGCTTTGCAGATACCATGGTGATTTCTACTATACATTTGGAAAAGGAGAGTTGTTCGGGCATTAATAACACTAACCTAAGGTTTAGGGCCTGGTGCCCTATCTTTACTGTCATCTCTGAATTTTTGCACTGGAGCACTAGCTGAGGACGGAGTTGGACCTAAATATTTTGGATGAAAATGAGAAAGATTTCCATACTCTGACTTAGGCTGAGTGAAGTTGAATCTACCTGTTCTACCTCTCTTTTTTTTCCCTCTCCTTCTCCTTATCCTTAGCCTCCTCTATCTATTGATCATGGTCCATGAGCCTGGATATGTCCATATCCCTAATTAGAATTGTAGTCCTACACTCCTTTACCACACTATTAGACTTGTTAGACACAAACTTACTCATCTTAGATCTGTTATTTGCTACCACATGAGGGGCATTTCAGGCTAATTAACTAAACTTGAGAGAATACTCTTTCACTTTCATGTTTCCCGACTTCAGATTAATAAACTTCAAAACCTTTTCTTCCTTCAACTCTAGTAGGAAGAAAATATTCAGAAAAGCAGTGGAAAACTTCTCCCGTTCTACGGGCCCTGTATCTGCAACTCTCTCTACCTTTTACTACTTGAACAATAATTGAACCATATCCTACAAATAACATCCAGCTAACTCTGTACTCTTACTCGAAGTCACCCTCATAATATCTGTGACTTTCTGCACCTGATTAAGATATTCTTATGGGTCCTTATCTGATATAGACCCGGTAAGGCTGGAGGGTTCATTTGTGTAAAGTCTTGAATTCTAGTTGTAGAAGTATTGACCACTAGGTTAGCCAGAATGGCATCTTGGCATTTATTCTGGGCTTCCACAGAATAAGTTAGAGTGGTGAAAGATGCTCTAAATTCTGTATGGGAGATATGCTCATTCAGGGGATCTTCTTGAATGGGCAGAGGATCTGGATGATTTCCTATTCTCCTTCCGTTGTTTTTTTTGTGAGGCATATTTTGTAAATTGAAGGGAAAAAGAATTAGACTAAGAGTTAAACTAGATCTCATGCTCACTCGCAAGATATGAATACTAAAAGAAGGGAAACTTTTTCTAAAATGCCTCATAGCCTCTGGTCCATAAATGTGGTGCGCTACATACCCATGGACAAGACTGTGGTTTTCAGACTTCCTAGGACTCTACTGAACCTTCAGCTCTGATATCAAGTTTGTAATACTCGAGTCTGTACCTTGAATGTCACATGGAGCCTATAATCGCGAAGGACCACAAGCTAACCTATTACTTATACCTACTATAATCAGTGAAAAAAACTACTTTAAAAATATGAAAATTTGTCTTAAACTATCATAAGGTTCAAAACTGAATCAACTACTGAATACTAAAAAGTAATACTATAAACTGAACATCTATCTAAAATACTCTATCCTGAAAAACCTCTAACTGAACTATCTAAAAGTAGAGTTCATGGGATAAGCCCCCAACTAACTCCAACTACTGAAGTACTGATAACTGAAAATAATACTCTATCCTTGAATTATTAGGACTGACCACTAAATTTATTGCTGATAATCTGGTTTGCTAGGTATGGTCAGGAGCCTGTGCGTCTGAACCTATGATATAAGACATCATGGTAAAAAAGAAAAGTATGTGTTAGTACTTTGAATATGCTGGTATCCTGGGTGAGGTAAGGCTGAATGCATAGTTTCATATGTATGAACAATAACTGACTGAATGCTATTAACAAAACTGAATGATAGTAGTGTATATCTGAAACTGCTATAAATATTGATTATGTAATACTATGCACAAAACTACATATACTATAACTGAGATTTCATTAACACTGGATAATGAGTTCTGAAAATTGAATGACTAATATCTTAGTTTATAGATACTATATTATTGATAACTGGGAGATTATTTCTGATAGTCCTAATTCTGTAGAACTAAAATGAGTTATATACTAAGCTAGGTGACTGTATCTAATAGTGCTGATTCTAAAAATAAACTGAGTTTTTATACTGAGTTTGAAACTGAAACTGTGGTAGTGTTCATCTAACCCAACCTGTGACACCCGGTTGGAAGGGTGTTAGCACTTTGCTAAGGGATACTACAAATAACAATGAGTTAACCTTTTCTGACAGAAAGCCATTTCGTCAAACCTCGCTAGCAGGACAAATTGTACGAGATATATCAACCCAAGACTGGCAAGAAGACATCTCAACCTAAGGTGGCTACAAAGTTATGTAACGCACTACTAAGGGTCAAACCCTTTACTGATAGGAATGCCCCCAACCCTTGGTTCGCTCGGTGTTGATTCCTACTCCTTAGTGAATGAACACTGAATTGATTACTAGAATGTACTGGGATTGACTAAACTACTATTGATCATGTTGTCTATCTGAACTGGACTGAGTTCATTGAGTTCTAATAACTGAATGAATACTATGGAATCTATTTACTGGCTGAATGTACTGAGTGTTATTATCTATTTGAGTACTACTGGACATGAAATAACTGAGACTATTCTGAAATTATTGTAAATCTAGGTAAACAGCTAGATTGTTAGGTCTTAGATACCCCCAAGACCCGATTGCATAAACTGTAAAAACATAGCACAATCTTAAAAGCATGATAGCTAGGTACTTTGTCACAATTACTTCATTGAGGTATTTTAGGAAACACTTGCACGGCATAAACTTATATACATTCTAACATGATATGATTTCATTACTCAACTCACATGAACAATTCATCAAATATTTGGGGATCATAAGTTAGACATATGACAATACTATAACATGCAAGCATCATGATCAAAATCCCAAACTCACAAATTCAAGGGCTTTTAATAGGAAACCATTTGAAAACACACACATGCTATTTTTTTCACAAGAAACTTGCAATTAATCATGGATTATAAACCCAACTACATCATAATCATGAATACAATCAAATTCAACATGATATTTGTGAAAAGAAATAAACTTGTACTTTTAAAAGGGTTTTTGAACTTCAAGGGTTGAAGAAAACTCTTGGATGAACACCTAACATACCTTAATACTTGAATTCATGAATATTGATGGTAAATTTCTTGAATCTTGATCTTGACTTGATGGACTAGGGTTTGTTTTTTTAGAGGATTTTAGTGAATAATAAGAGTATTTTTCCTATTGAGTGGTTTAATATCGTGTTTTGGGGTTGAATAGAAGTGGGGAAAATATCCTAAATACCTCTCTGGATGCTGCTTTCATTACTTAAAAGTGTGTCTAGCGATGCCAATACCGACGTGTTGCATTAATACATCAACGCGATGACCATTGCATCACATCAAGTTCATATTGATTCACTGGAATAGCACCAAAAACTGGGGAAAAATTATCCGTTGATACGATGGGCGACGGAGATGCGACGCATCGACATTGCATCAACCCACTATTTAGGTTACCTAAAAATGATTCAAATGATGTTTGAAAAATTGAAAACTCAGCCGAAGTGACTTATTGACACACCTAATCATGATTCAATCCAAGGATCGATATTTTAAAGTCATAAGGTTCGTAAAATAGGGTCTCCACTAATGAAGGCTAGAATAAATTCTAAGTATAAACACTTATATGAAATTTCAAAGTCTAGGACCTCTTTTAAATATTAACGGACTGAGTTAAGCTTAGGATTTTGTGAGGTCTTATAGACAACTTTAGCGATATCCTTTAATTTTTCATAGAGTTTATCCTATCTATCCATGCACTCTTCATATTTGCAATGAGAATATAAGGGTGTAGAGGTATGAGAGGGACCACTGTAAGAATAGGATGGACCGGTGTAAGAGTGAGAGCGACCTGTGTAAGGGTGAGAGGGACTTCTGAAAGGGTTGTTTTCAAACATATTTATTTTTCTTGAGCATTAACATGGTCATCATCATAACTGGTAGTAGCATCAACATCAGCATCATCATGGCTACCACCAACATCAACAACTCCACCACCAACAACCCTAGAAGCAACACCTAGATCTGTTGCAGCAGGTTGGTCATGAAGAACCTCGACATTTGGTTGACCTTGCCTATCTTCTCTTTGTATGGTTGCTGCTCCAGCCAATTTATTCTTGATTACCTCCATCGTTGGGTCTTCTATTGTATCGATAAGACCTAGAGTAATAAAAGAAGTCATCCCCAACTCTTTCTCAATAGGAATGATCCATGGATGCACAAACTATAAAAAAGATAGATACATTTAAATCATATAATTATTTGCAATCAGTTGGGTTACATGTTAACACAAATAACTTATTCAATAGATGATATTTCTGTCACAATAGATTAAATATATGTTGCATCAGATTATCTATCTTTGTATAATTTGCAGTAGATGAGTAATCTATAGAGTCGGGTTCAGAGACAAAAGCAACAGATGGGTAATCTGTTGTAAAATTTGAATTGTCTATCACAATAGATTACTCATCCATCATAATTTTCTTTCTTTGAGTCAAATTGTTTTACTTGAAAGAAGACTTATTGCATCACCTGGAGGGTTAAAAAGACCAGCCTCCTTAATTATTTTGCTTCTCTTTGTAGCCAATTACCTAAGGATCCTTGAATGAGAAATCTCATTTGGGTAATATTTGACCTACTTTCAAAGGGAAGGAATGACTTCAAATGCCTATGCGTAAAAAATATAAATTGGAAGCAAGCAAAAAAAGTCATAATAATTATTCAAGATAAATTGATGGAAGAATAAATAAATAGTGATTAAATTTACCATGAAAGCCCAAGGAAAGCTGTATAATGTGATCGTCTTTAGGGATATCTTTGACAGTAAATATTTGATAGTGAAGTTGTAGCTGTCATATCCCCAGGTATAATTGTTGAATTTCTCAAAATCCTCAGCAAGGTTCAATAAATCATCTTCTATGACTTTGTTGATGCCTCTTACTAAAATTATGGAATGGGCAAACCAAATTAAGCACAATTTCTCCTTGTACTTCTTTAGTATGGTTTTATCCTTGATATGTTTTAATAACTTATTGGCTCTGTACCAATGCCCAATAATGTCCAATAACCCATCTATTTTTTCTTGCATTTGTTAGTTTTGGTGGGTGGTCACTTGGACAAAGCCTTTCCTCTATTTGATAGTGGTGGTTTGGCTGTCCTTCTTTCCTTGACCTCTTGCGGGGTATTTCCTTGATGAGAGGTTCTTCTATACGATCGCATCTCAAGCCTGCCACTATGGCAAACTATTTCAAGCAAAAACAAACAGGCATGCCATAGTAGTTGGTCAAGATTTCATCCATCTTTTTACCCCCTTCTTTGAATCACCCCTCCCCCCCCCCACATACTTGATTTTGTGCTTGAAAAGACCATAGCTATAATAGATCTATTTAAGTTACCCAAGTTATCCGCACCTCCCTCCAATTAGTATCAGAGCTATGTTGTTTAAAGTTACAAAAGTAGTATATAAGTGGATTTATTCGATTAATTTATTTATTTGATTGATTAAATAAAAGAAGACCATTTAAAAATAGAGAAGCTTTTAGAAAAATTAAAGAAGTTTTAACTAGTAATTATTCTGAATATAAAAGTTTAAATAAAACAAAAGAAGACCCCCATAGATTAGCCTACCTAATTACTTTAAAATCTAGTATTAAAGAAAAATTAATAATTCATTTAAAATCTAGAAGAATGAGACACATACCACCTAATTATGATAAAATTAGATTTAGATATCCATCAAAAATATATTTATAATATTTGTTTAGATAATAATGTACAGAAATTACAAAAATATGGAGAATTAAAACAAATAATATCTGAAAAACGTAAATAATTAGAAATAAGGATAGAAAGACTACCGTATAACATAATTGTCGGAGTTAGTAAAAAATCAATAAATGCACAAAAAAGAAGAAATATTAAATTTAAAATCAACAATAGATAGTCTAGAATATATATATGAACATAACCTATATACGTTTAAATAAAATGAACAGAGAAGAATTTATAATAGATGAAAAAACAGATGAAAATCATGAAGGATTAAAAATAAAAATAGTATTCTCTAATTTAAAAAGGAGATATAAGAAAATACGTGAACCTTTTTATTTAATGTTAGAAAAAGAAGAATTAAAATTAGAAGATAAGTTGGCAGCGATGGTAAGAATAGAAACAGAAAATGAAGAGATCGACAGAAAAATGAAAATATATAAAATAAAACAACAAACCACAGAAGAATACGAAAATAGAAGAAACTAAAAATAGTAAGATTGTTGAATTAGAAAAAGAACTACAAACAGTAAAAGATTTGTATGAAAAAAGACAGAAAGAAAAAAAAAGAAAAAGATAAAGAATAAAAGTTATGAATTGAGATAAATCAATTTAAATAAAAATTAGAAATAAAAAATAAAGAACCACAAACCAGTGAATTAGAAATAAATACAGTAGATGCTGAAGAAACAGATAATTATGATTCGGAAGATAGTTAAACATATACAAAAATTGTAGAAAATATAGGAAAACTAGAAATAAATGAAAAACAAGAGGTAATTAATAAAGAAAACCTAGAACTAATAAATACAAAAGTAAATACTCTAGATAAAAATATAATACCTAATATATCAGAAATAAGAAAACCAACCTATAATTACAAAAATAATTTTAAAAGATATAATCCAAAGGATGAATATAATAAATGGACACCAAAATAAATAACTAATTATAACTTTTTAGATTTAGACTGTGTAATAGATACAAATAAAACAATACAATTATGGGTAGGATACATGTCAAAACAATTATTAGGTAATAAAATAGATACAACAAGCACACCAGAATATATAGAAAAGACATTAATAGGAATAGTAAAATTATGGTTTTTAAACCTAGCCAAAGCACGTAAAAAAGTATAAAGATCTGATAACAAAACAGAAGGAACATCAACAACTACTAAAATACTACCAATATAAATATTGAAAAAATATGAAATAGCTATAAGAGATGAATTTAGTAGTGTAACAACAGAAGAAGAAGAAGAGCAAAATAAAGAAAAAGATTTAAATAGAAATTTAATGTTAAAACTAGCAATGTGTAATATGTGCTATATGGATGAGTATGCGTGCATATTTAAAGAATATTATTATAAAAGAACATATAATATAGAAGAAAGTAAGGAAATAAGAAGATTATATTATAGTAAATTACCTGAAGTATTTAGTTCAAAAATAATAAAGAGTTGGGATGAAACAAAAATATTAGATACCCTAGGAGCAAGAATAAAATTTTTACAACAATGGTATAGAAATCTATGTGAAAATATGGAGAAGAAATAAAAATAGAAAAAATATTAATAAAAAATTTAGCATGTTGCAAAGATAAAATAACGCCTCAATTCGGATATGAAGAAAGATATTATAAGGAAAGAAAAAGACATAAGAAATATGAGAAATACAAGAAATCAAAATATAAATATAAGAAACCAAGAAAAGATATTATGTAAAAAATTATAAACATAAAAGACCATATAGAAAAAGAAAATCTATAAAAGAATGTACTTGTTATAATTGTGAAAAACTAGGACATTTAGCTAGAGATTGTAAATTACCAAAAAACCCAAAAAATAAACAAATATCAGAAGTACAAATAGAAAATACAGAATATATGCAGATAGATTATATAGATTATGAATTAGAAAATGAAGATAGTATATATGAAATTTCGGAGAATGAAAGTAGATAATGAAATATATAGTGAATTAGATGAATCAAATGACTGAAGAAGATATAAAAATGAACCAAATAACTGAAGAAGATATAAAAATAATAATAAAGAAAGAATATTTAAATGAAGAAGGAACAAATCAAAAAATAATATTTGACAGTAATATATTTGACGAAATAAAAGGAAAAGAGTTAGACCTAAGTGTAGAAAAAAAATATTTAAAATAGCAACAATAAAAAATATATGTAGTAGAAAAAAGGAAGAATACTACGTAGTAAGCCAAAAATAACATGTAATAGTTTATAGATATGCAAAAGGTAGAGCTAGTTTACCACTAAAAAAGAATAATTAATAAAGAAATAAACAATATAAAAAGTAAAGACCCAATAAAATATGTACACCTTGGAGGAACAGAGATATTAATAAAAACATGTTTTAGAGAAGAAATAGATACAGTAATAGAATTATATTTAGCAGATGATAGAATTATAAAACCTACAGAAAAACGTATAATAACAGCAATAAAAGAAATTTAATATACCAAAAATTTAAATTTATAATAAGTACGAATTATTCAGTAGAAATAACAGATAAAAATATAGATAAATCATTAGTATTATATTGGAAAATATCAGGAATAGAACTAACCCAAGGAAGTAAAAATATTTACAGCAAGATGTAAAAATCTTTGTATTAACAACAAAACATAAAATAACGGGAAGAAATAAAATTAATAAAATATAAATAGAAAGTCCTTTCGAACAATTTGTAAAAACAATTGATAATAATGATTATAGTTACAAAGACATAGATATAGAAGAATATTTATAAATAATAAATGATAGAATAAGTACAACAAAAAGTAGCTCTTGAAAAACAGAATCATCAAGCTCATAAAAAAAAACAAGTTATGAAACAACTTCAACAGTTAATTTAAATCAATGAAAAAGAATATTTAATACTCTTAAACACAGGACAAGAAGAAAATTATATAGCAAAAAATCTAGTAAAAAGTGATGAACTAAAATCTAATAGTAATATATTCCCAGATCTGCCAAGGAGTCTAATAAACATTAAAGATATGGTAGAAAAAGAATAATAATAGGATTCAAAAAAATAAAAATAAAATTTGAAATAAAGGACGAAATGCAAAAAGTAGACATAATATTAGGAATAAAATGGTTAGAACATGTAAAACCATACAATATAGAACATACACAATTATCTATAACATATAATAAAGAAAGATTATTCATAAAAAGAGCTTTAACATGATATGAAAATATATGTACTTGTAAAAATAATAGTAGAAAGATATTATAATAGGTATTATGCACCTATGATAGATACAGGAGCAGAAGCAAACTTATGTAGATACAACTGTTTACGAAAAAGTAAATGGGATAAATTAAAAACACCAATAGTAGTCAAAAGATTTGATAATGAAGGAAGTTTAATTACATATAAAGCTAAAAATCTAAAAATACAGATATGGGATAAAATAATAACAGTAGAAGAAATCGATAATTATGAACTATCATCAAAAGATATGGTTTTAGGAATGCCAATTTTAGATAAATTATACCCACACATAATAACTAAAACAGATTGGTAGTTTACAACACCATGTAAACAAAAAGTAAGAGTAAAAAGAGTTATTAATAAAATAAGAAAGAAAACTGATTGGATAAAAAGAAGTGAAAAAATTACACAAAAGTTAGAAAATATAAATACTGGAGAAGACACAGTAGAACTAGTTGTATTTTCTATAAATAAAACAGAAATAACTATATTTTCAATAGATAAGGTAGAAATAATAAATAAAAAATTAAGACAAATATATAGTGTAGATTCATTGAAAGGATGGGAAAAATATAAAACTACTATAAAAATTGAACTACTAGATAAAAAGAGCATAATAACTCAAAAACCATTAACCTATAATTTTGATGATTTAAAAGAATTTAAAATGCATATAGATGAATTATTAGAAAAACAGTATATACAAAAAAGCAATAGCAAACACAATAGTCCAACATTCATAGTAAATAAATATAGTGAACAAAAAAGAGGAAAAAGTAGAATGGTTATTGATTATAGAAACCTAAATGCAAAAACTATGACATATAATTATCCAATACCAAATAAGATACTAAAATAAGACAAATACAAGGATATAATTATTTTAGTAAATTTGATTGTAAATCTGGATTTTACCACTTAAAGTTAGATGAATATTCAAAGGAATTAACCACAATTACAGTACCACAAGGATTTTATGAATGGAACATATTACCATTTGTGTATAAAAATGCACCAGGTAGATATCAACATTTTATGGATAGTTATTTTAAAGAATTACGTAATTGTATAGTATACATGGATGATATAATACTATATACAAAAACTAAAGAAAAACATTTAAAATTATTAGAACAATTTACAGGTATAATAGAAAGATCGGGAATAAGTTTAAGTGAAAATAAAGCCAAAATTATGAAAAAACAGATAGAGTTTTTAGGAATACAAATAGATAAAAGTGGCGTAAAAATGCAACAACATATAGTACAAAAAATAATAAATTCAAAAGAAGAAATTGATACAAAAAATAAATTACAATCATTTTCAGGATTAGTAAACCAAGTCAGAAAATATATACCAAAATTAGCAGAAAACCTAAAGCTTTTAAAGAAAAAATTAAAAAAGGATATAGAATATAATTACAACGAAGAAGATAAAAATCAAGTTCAGAAAATAAAAAAAAATTTGTAAAGAGTTACCAAAATTACTATTCCCAGACGAAAATAAAAAATTTATATATATAGTAAAAGCAGATGCTAGTGAATATAGTTGTGGAGGAGTACTTAAAGAAAGATATAAAGAAGATAAATTAGAACATTATTGTAGATACTACTCAGGTACGTTTAATGAAATAGAAATAAAATAGGAAATAAATAGAAAAGAATTATGTTCGTTATATATATGTTTATTAGCATTTGAGCCATATATTGTATACAACAAAATTTATTGTGAGAACAGATGATACCCAGGTTCGATGGTGGCTAACAAAAAAAATACAAAATTCAATTACAACAAAAAAATTCTGAGACTAGTATTGAATATATTAAATTTTACATTCCCAATTGAAGTAATTAGTACTAACAAAAATGTTATTGTACATTACAAATCAAGACAAAGCTACACAGGCTGATATAATAGAAGATGATGCTTTAGAAAATATACTCAAAACCCTAACTACACATTCAATGAAAGTGGACAGTATGGGTAACGAAATAGAAAAGCTAAAGACTAATGAAGTTAAATTGAAGTCTAAATCTATGAATTAGCTAACTCAGAAGTGTGTAGAGCTATGTCGATCAGAAGAAATTAAAATTTCAGAGATAAAAGGAGACGTTAAGAAATTCCATAAAACCCATAACGTTTATCAATCTTCAATTGCAGGTACAAGCAAAGGAGTTAGTGGACAAAGATACCAGAACATGAATAAGATTTTTGAAAAACCATTTATACCAAAAGCACAAAAACACCCCTTGTACATACCCCTACAAATTACCACATATCAAGATAGTTTGAACCAAGATAAAAAAGCTTATAACCATATATCCTGAGGATATATAGAAAATATCTACCAAGTACAAACTTTTCTAAATCTTAACCCAGAGCTACAAATATCCAAGAACCAAACACAAACAATATAACCCAAAAATTGCAAGGTTACAACAAGCCAATAGCACTACCAAAAACTAACCCAAGCTTAATAAAAACTTATTTCGACTATGAATTATTAAATACCATATATACCTAAGATGGAAAAGAACTAACAACTATAGAAGAATTACATAAAGTATTCACCAACATTAGAAGAGTAACCAAAGGAAATCTATTTTATATAAAGTCTTATACTACACCAGCAGAGATATTATATGACGAGATCAAACCAGTTATACAAGTTGTAAAAATAGGATTAACCAGAGATATGATTATACCGGAAGATATTGTGTAGCAGCCAGAGATACCCAAAATCAAGATACCTGATTTTTATGCAAATAAACGACTTAATGGAATAGATACAATTATTCAAGAATTATAAAATAATTTTATCAATGTAAACCCAATATGGGGCTATTATTCAAGAAATCATCAAATAATTTATTCAAATTCAAGAGAACTATGATAAACAGATATGGAAGATGTTAGACGATGGATAATGACGGTACTTAACCCAGAAAAATAATCTACGGCAAGAGCAATTATGAAAGGATTTATTTCAGATAGATTATTAACAAGATATTGCAAGATAATTGAACACAAATATCCAGACCATCAATGTTTGACATGTAATGGGGGAGATAATATTATCCTAGAAGTCCAGCTAGAATAAAAGAAAAACCAACCAAGAAGATAAGGACGCCAGCTAAAAGATAATAATCAACGGAGCAATAATAGAAAGACAAGGAGAAAAAAATATTAAAGGAAGAAAGTGACATATGGAGAAAAACCTAACTTTGTGAAAAATAAGATATGTGAATCATGTAAACATTTAATAGCTTTACTATTTCTAGGGTAGACTTTTTGACTTTTCTTTTATTCATTTATTAACTTTTAGCACTTGCCATTATTGGCTTTTTTAAGACAAATGTATATAGGAAACATGTATTGTTATATTCGGAAAGGTGTAAAGTAAAATACTATACGTGCTTTCATTCTTAGGTTACAAATAACAGAGCATTTGCTCAGTTAGAGGCAAAACTTTCATGTGTTAAAAGCAAGTCTCCTACTTTGTGAACAAAAAACTTTGAATATTTAATAAAAGACAGATATATTTCAAGCAAAAACTATGGATGAACAAAGCCCAGAATTATCAAATCTACCAGAACAGGTATATTTATTTATGATTATGAATAGCTAAATTCATAAATTCCTAACAATCATGATATGATAAAATAAGTTCATGTTAGTTACTTTATAGTACAATTATCCGAAAAATAGCATGTTAAGAAGTTTATTAGCAAAGTGGAAAAAGATAAAAATCCCTAAGAACCATGCCATCCAAAAGGTGAAACCGGTGAGACAAGAAAGCTGTGATAGGGTAGTAGCCAGAGTAGAGGCACTGTTTAAGGGAAAAGTATCCAGATTACCATGCTAATAGTGACCGAAGAACATGTTATTTAAGAATAATCTAGTGTATAGTAATCTCAAATGATCATATTTTGTTATGTATATGATTGAAGGGGATATTTTAAAAATAGCATCATATCAAAAAGCATGACTACCTATTTATCTAATGGAATGATAGATAAATTTAAAGTACTTGTTTTGTATGTACTAAAAGATATAGAAATAGTAGATATAAGAAAAATTATATAGGAAGAGGTAGTTTATTTTAATGAAGATTTATTAAGTTCTATAAAAACTTACACCTATATGATGAAAGCTATTGCTCATATTTAGATAGTTATTACTCAGATGGATATTATACAGATTAGAAATGCTAGAACATATTAGAAAAATTAGAGAAATCCAAAGTGACCTATATAATAAATTAATTATGGAAACCAACTCAAAGAAATAATGGAAAATCTAAAAGAAAAATTAATATGGATAAAAGAAATCTTAGAAAATTTAGAAAAAAGTACAGATAATAGTTAATATAACATAATAAACTTATTAAGAAAAGAAGAAAGAGAGATAATTAATAGTATTAATATACTTAATTCAGATATAAATTATAGTACAACTAGAATAGAATATTACACAGAAATTAATAAACAAGCAACTACTTTAGAATATAATGATAGACTACGAGTATTTAAAATACTGGAAATAAAATATGGAAGAAATAAGATTAATAGAAATACTTATGAAAGACAATTTAATTAAATATTTTGAAACAAAAGATATAGAATATTTAGAATACCCTCAAAATAATGTACAAGAATTACAAAGACTAACAGAAAAAACTAAAGAATATCATAGTAAAGTATTTAATAAATTACCATATAATCACCCCCCAAGATATGAAAATTAATAAAATTAAAATAAATAAACTAAAAATAAGAATGATAAGAGAAGTTAAGAAATATCCACGCACAAACAAAGATAGATCCATTAGAGCTATAATAGATCTATTTAAGTTACCCAATTTATCCGCATCCCCCTATAATTATACAATGCTTATTTGGAAATGGGTAGTGTGGTCTTGAGGCAGCTCAAGAAAGTGTACAAAACAGCTCTTCTTAAAAAGTTCATCTATGTTTTCATTCTTCATAGTATTCCTAGATTCATCAAAAGGTTTCCCAACTGACATTTAGGTACAAGATCACCAATTAGTTTTGTAGGGTCATCTATCGGCATCACAACTTGAAACCTGTCAATACTAATAGTTTTGATAGCCCCATGCTAAGATTTCAATATTGATTCACGCCTCATTGGTGATGTATTATAATCATGTTGATCATACTCTTTCTTACTTTCTTCTTTCTTCTCTTCTTATTTATCTTTTTCTTCTTTCTCCTCATTTTCATTTTCCTTATCACTATCTACAAATCTTTGTCCATCTCCCTCAATGTTATTTTCATATCTTTCCTTAACTTCTCTTTTTCCTATATGAGATTGCTTAGAAAGTTCTTCGGAATCCATCTGTAGTCTAGCCTTTTTTGTTAGGTGGTCAGAAGTTGATCCACTTTCACTTTCTTTTATTTTGGGAGACATAGTTTACCTACAAATAATAGAAAAATAAAAAAATACATTACAATTGGTATATGCATAAATTTTAAGCAAATGTAAGACAAATTTCAATAAATTTTTATAGGCCACATGACAAAAAAATATTCCAACAGAATACCCATCAGTTGGAATAGATAAATCATCAGTTACGGCAGATGAATAACCTGTTCCAACTGATGAACAACCTGATGGATAAGATCAAAACAATCTCTCTACTCATGAAACATTTGTTGCAATAGATAGGAAATATGTTTAAAGACCTATTTTAATATCTCCCAATATTTATTCAACTTGTTGCAACAGATGGACCACCACCACAACCATAAACACGACCACAAACACCACCAATACCGACAACACCAAACAATGTCACCAATACGACCACCAATAGCCACCAAACACACCACCAACAACAACTACAAGGACCACTAATACCGACACCACCAACAACACTTAAACTGACACCACCAACACCACAACCAATGCCACCAACACTATATCCATCAGCCACCACAAATACCACAAGACTGAAACCATCAATAACTACTACAAACACCACCAATACTGACACCACCAATACCACCAACTAATGCAACAAACACCACCACCCAAAGCCACCACAAATACCACCAATGATACCACAACCACCAACATAACTAATACCACCACCACCACTAAACCACCATCACCATGACCAAAATAAACATTAATGCCACCAATACCAACAACAAGATCACCAACACCACCAATACTACAACGATGAGCCCCTACACCACCACTAATAGTCACCACCACCACCAATTCCATCACACCACCACTAAACCACCAATACCATCACCAATACCACCTCCAATGCCACCCATAGCAACATCACCACCAACTGCCACGACCAACACAAAAACACCATCCAATATAACCATGATATTCAATGAAACACTGTGATAAAATATAGGATTTTCTTTATTTCTTCCTATGATTCTAAAAAATAAAACTCAAAATAGTTAACCTATTCTCGAAGATAATACAACTAGAAGTCTTATTTTTCATCATTAACTACAAAGCAGTAATTTAAAAAAAAATAAAAAATATAGAACTCTTCTTGACATCTATTACATATAGAGAAAGAGAAAACGATGGATACAAGTAAGAATGAAGTTATAAACAACAACTATATGGTCAGAAATGGTAAGACAATTAATCCGTTGTGAAGGTTTGAGTAATATATTGATTTGTTGTTGTTTGTATTATTAAGAGAGAAAGAAAAGAACGAGAACTCGAGATTTGAAATGATAAAATACTTTTCCTACAAATGGATGATTTGTATGGGTTGATTTGTATTTTGGAAAAGTATGACAAGTTTTGAAAATGCTAATTTGGTTAGAGTAATTTTCTCATCCTTAGTTGTAGCTAAACCAATCTTGGTATTAAAAATAATACGCTAATATGAATTATTTTAATTCAGATTTATTGATTAATGGCTCAGGACAGAAGGAACGCAAAAACAACATTATGCAATATAGTTGACCTATCAGCTCATCCATAGTTGTAGCTAAATAAATTTAGGTATTTCAAATAATAAGCTAATATGAAAAGTTTCAACTCAGATTAATCGATTGTTGACTTAGATCAGAAGGAATACAATACCAGCATCATGCAATATAGTTAACCCTCATCTTTAGTTATCACTAAATCAATTAAGGTATTTCAAATAAATAGATTATATGACTCATTTCAACTTAGATTCGTAGATTGATGGCTTGGGTTAGAAGGAGCCAATACCAACATCATTTAATATAGGTGACCCTATTAACTCACCTTTAGTTATAGATAAATCAATTTAGGTAATTCAAATAATAAGCTGATATGACTTGTTTCAACTCAGATTTGTCGATTGACGGCTCAGATTAGGAGGAACGCAATACCAACATCATGAAATATAGTTGACACTATCAACTCATCCCTAATTATAGCTAAATCAACTTAGGTATTTAAATAATAATCTAATAAGAATCATTTCAACTCAAATTGATCGATTGACGACTTGGGTTAGTAGGAATGTAATACCAACATCATGCAATATTATTGACCCTATCAACTAATCCCTAGTTGTATCTAAATCGACATAGGTATTTCAAATAATAAGCTAATATGAATCGTTTTAACTTGAATTGATCAATTAACATCTCAGGTCTGGAGGAATGCAATACCAACATCATTCAATATAGTTCACCCAATCAACTCATCCATAGTTGTAGGTAAATCAATTTAGGTATTTCGAATAAAGAAAAGGGGCCACAAATACCCCTCTACTTTAAAAAATGGGCCAACTTTACACTCAGTTAAACTTTTGGGGGTTATATACACCCCACTGTTATAAAAGTTCACATATATACGCTCCAACTAACAGAATAACCCATATCTCTTTAAATGAACCATTTTTAATAAAACAAACCCAACCCGCCCAGGCACTTCAGAAGACCAAAACATAATATGCAGATTTTTCATCACTTCATAATTAGGGCTATTCACCTTCACTAGAAAGAGAGACAACACATGATTTTCTCATACTTCACAATTAAGACTTTTTGAAAGAGATTTAATTGAAATAGAAGATAGTTCTTCAAATGGAATATACTTTCTCCCACACTATTAAAATGTTTCCCATCTAAGGTTTTTAAATTTATTAAGGGAATCTCAGTAAAGGTATAAAAGTCTCTTTGATTTGAGAATATTTCTCTTTTTGATTTGAGAATATTTCTCTTGTTTCATGTCTAACTCCTTATAAACTAGGATTTTTAATTAAGATTCCAAAGTAGTTTATCTTATATACTAAGGTTTTAGATCTAATGGAAATGTTGTTCTTTGTGTCTAATTATAGCATATTTTATTGTTTATTCATTTTTCATTATTTTAGTTTAGGAAATATTTCTTTATTTTTGTGCCACCTAAATTCTCTAATTACTTTCTTCATTTATTTGTTATCTTATTTTAAAATTTTTACTGATTTTAGTTTATATAAAATAGTGCTAATTGACATGGTATTCTACTATAACGGTGAGTAGATAAGAGAGTAAGAAATACTATATTCAAGAAAGTTGGTGCACAAATGGGAAAAGTATGATTCTGATTTGTTATCATTTATAGATATTTTCAATGAATACAATGGTACATTAGGATTTCTTGGTGTTCAACAAGTGATTGTGTCTTTCCCTTCTTAAAAATACTATGAAATAGTATGTGATCAATGAATTAGAACATTATTTTATTATGTGAATGATAAATTTGATGTTATAAATTTTTTTGCCATTGAAGATAACAAATTACCTATTGATGTTGAAAACATAGTTAGACTGAAAGAGTCTGTGGTAGAGGTTGATGAAGCAGATAGTGAAGATAGTGGTTGCAACTCTGATGAAACTGATAATAAGGGTTGTAATGGATCTGATTATTTTGATTAAGATTATGAGGAGTTAGAGGTTCTCGCAAAAGAAAGAAAAGACAATCAATGACAAGTTGTCTGAATATAATGAGCTACATAGGTTTATGACTTTCAAAGGTATAGCTAAAGTTAGAAGATTCATTAGCTTGCATGCATTAGCAAATGACTATAACCTAACTATAAAAAAGAGTGACTCAAAAAGATTTAGGGTCATTTGTCAAAAAGTGTGCAACTTTTTCTCCCTCATTTTCGGTGAGAAGAATTGTTCTGGTGTTAGTGTGAAAACATTAATGGGAAAGCACAAATATGATGATGCATGCAGTAACTATATGGTTTTAGCAACTACACTTGCTTATTAATTCAAGGAAAAGTTGCAAGCTAATCCCAAATATAAGTTTAAAAACAAGAGAGTTGATCTGAAAACTGCATTCAACATTAATTCTTCTTTTGGGAAGTGTAAGAGAGCTAAAAGAATGATTTTGGAAAAAATGGAAAGCAGTTTTTATGATGACTATAAAACGCTTGTTGGTTATGCGAATGCTCTATTGGAGTGTAATGTAGGGAGTGGTGTTAACCTTAAAGTTTTACTAGCTTAAGGAAAAAGACAGTTTTTTACAATGTATATCTATTTTGATGCACTGAAAAGGGGGTTTAAAGTTGGTTGGACAACTTTCATCGGATTAAATGGAATATTTTTTAAATTTAAAGTGAAAGGTCAACTCTTATGTGTTGTTGGTCAAGACTCAATGAACCATATTTATTCTATTTCTTTGGCCATTGTGCACAAAGAATGCAAAGCTACTTAGCTTTGGTTTGTGGAATTGCTTCAGCAGTCTCAAGCCTCAACAAGGGAGAAGGGATCACATTAATCTTAGATATGCAAAAGGTGAACCACCAATATTGTATAATTTAATTATTTTCTTTAACATTGACATGATTTTCACTATTTGCTATTAACTGAATTAGTTCACTATTTTTTGATATGTGAATCGATTTAGTTCATTATTTTTTTATAATTAAATTGAATGAACTCATTATTTTATAATAAGTGAATTAAATCAATTCATTGTTTTTTTCATAATTGAATCAACTTAGTTCATTATTTTCTAAGAAGTGAACTGTATTAATTTATTATTTTTTAATGTCGTCTAAATCGATTCACTATTTTTTGACAAGTGAATCGATTTAGTTTATTTCATGCTTAGAAGTGAACTAAATCATTTCATTATCTTCTAAATAGTGAACTGAATCAGTTAACTATTTTTTGATAATTATTCTTGTGTCTGTTCATTTATCAACTTATTTTTGTTTACTAGTAAACAGGGACTGCTTGAAGCAGTCAAAATTATTCTCCTTAATGCCATGCATAGATATTGTATGAGACAAATAGAGGCCAATTGGAGAATAAATCAAAGAAAATCTAAACAAATGTCTAAAATAGTAGGACGGTGTGCATGGAGCACCTACAAAGAGGAGCTGGATGATAATTTAAAGGAATTGGCTGAATTGTCAAAAGAAGATAAAGACAAGTTGTTGCATTTTCCAATAGAAACATGGTGTAGAGTATTTTTAGACACAGTTTGAAAGAATGAAATGGTGGAAAATAACTTGGCTGAGTCATTCAACTCATGGATACTGGAAGCAAGACAGAAACCCATCATTAGGATGCTTAAGGCTATCAGAATAAAGGTAATGAAGAAGTTTGTGAAACATGAAAAAGAAGTTAACTTTGGGATACTAAATGGATTCCAAAAGCTATTGAGATATAAAATGAATACTTGAAAATTGCTAATGTGTGTGAATTAAATTTCAATGGTGATTATGGGTATGAGATTAGTAAGGGAAATGACAAACACAAAGTTAATTTGCAAAATAAGAGGTGTATTTATAGGTTATGAGAACTTACTGGAATACCTTGTCCCGATGCAATCAAGGCACTTCTTTATAAAGAGAATGATCCTAGGGAAGAGATCCACTGGTGGTACATAAAGGAGGCATATCTCTTATCATTTAAAAATACAACCTGTGCCTGGCCCTAAATTTTGGAAAATTGATCCAGCAGAAGCAATGGAACCACCCGCTTTCGTAACCCTATCTGACAGACCTGTAATGACAAGGAAAAGAGATAAAGATGAAGCAGTTAAGAGGAAAACTGAGTGGATGCAACAAGGAGAGGTAGATTTATGACTTGTTCAACCTGTGGAATTCCAGGACACAATGCTAGGGGTTGTCAAAAGGTAACTTTCTGTTTTAATTAATCACTTCTAATTTTTTGTAAGTACTATAGATTTACGCTTAATTTGTTGTTTTATTAGTTTCAAAAAATGAGTGGTGAAGGCACTTCTCAATCCAGCTAGTTGAAGAGTGATAACGCTCAATCTACAGCTCTCGTAGGAGTGTAAAGCGGTCGTAGTCAAATAGACAACCCAACTGAGTTGGGTATCAATCCCACAGGGAATAGCTTGGTCAACAAGTAAGTAACGATTACTAAACTTTTAGTGCAAGTCTTGTAAGAAGGGGGGATTCTTGTCGTGCAAGTAATGTAAATAAAATAATAAAGTAAGACTGAAAATAGAAAAGTAAAAAGAAAGAATGTTTAGTAGGTTGTAAAACAATGAGAATTGAGAAGTTGGGGTTATGTCCACCTTATGAGTTGTACGTCTCTATTGGATATGAGTTATGCAGAATTCATACATGCATGTGCTTATAGAGAATTGTATTTGATGGTAAATCCAAGCGTCTTTCGACCTCAACAAGGACTATTTCACTTTAACTCTTTCGAGCTTAAAGAGTATCTAACGATACAAATTCTCCAAGAGGTTAATCCAGTTACGGTACTAACTTTTTAATAGGGGATGGGACCCTATTACCTTGACATTATCTCTTTTCCAGACATACAACTTTTCTTTCGAACAAGTTAATGCTATACTGGCGTATTCTATGCGTTTGCAACCACAAAGAATTTAGATTAAGATGAAGAGAATAATGATATAAGCAGCATACGTGTCATGAACTCACAAACTCATAGCAATAGATAGTATCTCATATGGCTTCCATAACCCCAACAGAGAAGTTTAGTTACCCATGAGTGCGATAAAAATCACAACAGACATTGTTGTTATAACACAATAAAGATTTCGTGTAGTAATAGTGTGGTAGGCGTTAGGCTTGACTTCCTTTGCAAGTAACGTTTCTCTTGTTGCGGAAATTAAGAATTAAATAGCTGAATAGAAGAAGAATACAAAGTAGAATTAATGGAAGGATTAGAAGAGTTGGAAGAGTAGAAAGATGAATTAAAACTAGAATGAGAATTGTTAAAAATCTCTAGCAAGATAGGGTATTTATAATACCTATATCCTATTCCTACTAAGCTAATAAATTACTTAACCCAATTCTACTAGGTTAATGTATCATTATCCTAATCCTAATAAGTTACTGCTAGTCCCCAAAGTCTTTAGAAATGCTGTTTTTGCCCGGGACAGATTTTCCATGCGCCACTTTTGGTCCTTGGCATCCAAGCCTTGCTGTTCTCCTTTCGCGAAGCTTTCTTTGGCGTCAAGTTATCCCTAAAATGCTGAATTCTGCATCATTTATACCTGAAACTTTGCTAATCATGTTCGTTAGCTCACTTACAGGAAAAAGGACTAAAAGTGCATGAAATATATAATTTGTTCTCAAAACTTGGCTAAAATATAGGCAAAATCTAGTGCTATAGGCGTGTAAATACGCCTATCATCAACACCCCACACTTGAAGCTTTGTTCTTCCTCGAACAAAATATCATGTCCATCTAAACATAAACTTAGGGTTTCACAATAACAACACAAAATATTCGTCAAGACAAGCACAACAATTATAAACAAAGAGTAGTTTTCTGATCATTAGTAGAAACAATTTAACCTCTAGCATAGACTCGTGATGGTGGTCAACTCATATTCAAAAGTTAAGGCACAAAGAATCATACACAACTACCCAAAACTCATCAACCATATGTGTCTCACAATATATTACCCATAATCACTCATAAGTATAGCATATTTTTCAAACATGGGTATAAAAGTATCCTTGCTCTCGCTCTCACTAAGAATTCATATGCAGCAACTGATGACCATAGGCTTGACCTTAGTGTAATGCTCCACTAAATGTCAGAATGCTAAGCTTAGGATCAACTAGGTCTTTTGTTTGTTGTAATGTAGGCTAAGGGACGGGTAGGACTATTTTTGCCAGAAATAGTGACTATGTTCCTAAGCGCTTTAATACATCACATTATGTCATTAACACTTTCCTTTCAAACAACCTATCGACTTTGTTTTATTCTACCACCCCTTTTCTCCTCTTTTGTTTTTCAATTTTTGAACATAACTAACTTTTCAGTTTTATTTTTTTTCTTTTTCTTTTCATATACCTCTTATGATAACACTTCTTTTTCATAACAAATTCAAGCACCAATATATTCTAAAGCATCATACTCACCATTTTCCTCTTATTTCATCACATAACTTGACAATTTAAAGCTCTTAGGAATTTGGATCAAATTATGGTCTTGAAAAAAAATAGATTAGGCTTACATATGAGGTTGTCAAAGAAAATAGGCTAAAGGCTCAAAAGGGTTTAACTAGGATAATGTCCACGGGTAGGTAAAAAGAAGGTAAACAAGTATAAGTTGCCAAAGAAATGCCTAAATCATCTCCTAAACTTACACTCTTTATTTTCTCTTTGCACACATACCAGGCAAGTTCTAGCATCAGCCACAAACATAGAATATACTATATCCTTACACACACAAGGAACATGGTCGACTTTATTGGGAGTAGTATAGACTCTTGACCCAACAGATAAAGGAATTAAACCAAACAATATCACATAATGAGTCACAATTAGAGCCTAAACATCTCAATAGTCATGATTTTAGCACAAACTCTTGTTATAATCTCATGCTGCCTATTAGAATAATTTCATGCAAAGCTAAGTAAAAAAATTTAACTACTAAAAAAAAACGAAAAATGAAAAAGGAAAAAAACTAAAGTAAACATAAATGCAAATGCGGATAGAGAAATATAGCATGCAAATACCACCACCCCACACTTAGACGGGACACACTGCCCTCAGTGGAAAATAAATATGAAGAACCTGGTCAGTCGGACTCCTTCTCTATGTCGGGGGTCATACCCCCTTCATTTGAATCGTTATAGGAGTCGTCTTCATCATAATTCTCCTCCACGTCGGAGTCTGGCATTTGTCGATAATCATCGGTCGGCACATCATCATCAAGAGGTTCCTCAAAGTATGTACCTACTATACACATGTCTTTTGCATGCACATTCATTGGATAGTCATGATCCATCTATTGGAGCTCTACAGCAGTTGGAATACGACCTCCGCTCATCATTGTAAACCAAGTCATGCCATAAAGATGGCGAAAAAAACTCTCATCCCGAGCATGTCTCTCTGCCGTAGTAAGGTTGACGCCATGTGTTGTTTCAACATCTTTGACCTTTATGAGGTCAACCTTCTACGGATTGTGTGGGAGTTTATGATCAGTTGGTTCCTCTTCGATGTCTTCCTTCCTCATGATTGTAGTCAACAGATTGCCAAAGCTAGAGTGGGATCTCTTGTGTAGCCTAGCTTTCCGCATTGTGGAGCGAATGGTTGCCCCGATGTTGATAGGGACATTCGTCATCAATGCATATACCAAGCACACTCTATCTCTTGTTATCTTGGTGTATTGTGTCCCTGGAATAAGGCAAGAGTTGACTATGCACAACCATATCCTTACTTCCCTATTCAAAGGAGCATATGGGAAGGTGTTATGTCGTCTGGTGTCTTTATGTCTGATCCACCTTGCCATAGATCTAGTTTCACAAAGTGTGTGTCTAATTTCTCTATATGGAGGTCTACTGTACAGCTCTTTGAATGGTGATGGATCGACTGAAGGCAAGCTAAGAAAGGAGTTGAAGAAATCCGCATTGAGTTGTAAAACTTGGCCCCGAATCTTGACCTCGCTGCCTGTGGTTTTCGGTGACCAGTTGGCATAAAATTCTCTTGTCAAATCGAGATTACACTCTCCCATGTCTCGGAAGATGAAATCAAGATGTAATGCCATGATCTTGGCCAATATGCGCGGCTTCTTCTTTGCTAGGCTTTCCTTGTTTATCAAGTCCACATGAACATATTTTCTTTCCTTGTTGTTCCGATACCATTCCTTCGCTTCCTCCTCAAGAACCCATTTTATTACAAACATGCGGCGTGGTAATTGAATCGAAGATGATTCTCCTTGCTCTTTTCGGCCTCTTTTATTGCCTTTTTGGGAAGTGGTAGCCTTATCTTTGCTTTGTGTTGCTTTGGGTGCCATTGTACCTGAGACTAAAACAATGTTCATGTTAGCATCATATCGATGGATACAATCTTTAAACAAGAAATAGGGGCACCACCCCATACTTAGTTTGTTGGTACAGACTAGTGAAGTAAAAGTGGTCGATCACTTAGACTTCATCGGCATACGTTTTAGGTACTATAATTCAACCATAAAATCAGTGCAGTCATACTTCTTGAATCTTTGCAATACTTTCATGCTAGATATATCAATATTACTACATAGGGATTGAATCAAGGTATAGTATCTATCAATAATCACAACCTCCTATGTCGGTAGGCAACTATAAGTCTTATTCCGATGAACAAGTCATTCCAACATGTAAGTATGCAAGTGACAAGATTATGCAATTTTAGTGACCATATCAATTCCGTAAAAGTATGACAATGCATCAAAATCAAATTCAAGTTGGGAACAAGTTAAGATCATCCTTATGTATTCATTCACTCACTTAGTTGTATCACAACAATTCAAACACATTCATATCACCACTACTTCTTTCAAGATTCAACAATTCATAATAGATGTAGTAATGTAGTACTTACGGAATATAAATAAAGTTCAAAGTAGTACTTACTTGATTGATGTCTTTGGATGATGTTCTTGTGATGAAAAAGAGTAAAAGAAAAATTTTTGAGAGGATTTGGAGGCTATAGGCGGCGCATAAGCTAGTTTTCCAATGTGTTTTTGGTTCAAGACTAAGTCTCATATTTATAGGAAAGGGTTGGGTCGGGTTTTGACCCATTTAAAATTGGATTTGGAGACAAGAAGTGACCATAGGCGGCGCCTTTACGTTTGCCTATGCTTGGCATAGGCGGCGCCTTTTGCAAAGCCTTTGGTGAGCATAGGCAACGCCTTTAGCAAGGCATATGAGATTCAGAGACAAAAGGCATTAGCATAGGCGGCGCCTATGCTATGGCATACTTGGGCATGGGCGGCGCCTATGCTATGGCACACTGGATTCCGAGACCTTAGGCCATAGTATAGGCCTTGCCTTGTTTGTGGCCTAGTTTTACCTAGGCCTAGCCTTGTTCGATGCCTATATTTTCATGGGAAATTCTCAATCCATCGCCTTTTGCTTCTTCATTCCTAACTTACCACCTTTAACATGCAACACGTTCAAATCGAAATTTTAAACCGATCTCCTCGTTTTATACCTCTTGCACCTACATTAGCTCAAAACCAATGAAAACGATTAGAACGATGGGTTTCCTCCCATCAAGAGCCTTCGTTTTGGTCGTGGCATGACTCTTATTTTTGTATTTTTATTTATCAAAAAAAACACGTAATAGAACAAAAGAAAGACAAAAAATGAAAAACGATGGGTTGCCTCCCATATAGCGCTTGATTTATTGTCGCGGCACGACATGGATATCTCGAGTACTTAGACTTCGTTGAGATAAGTGATGGCCATATAGTTTATCTAATCAAGAGGACCGATATAGGGTTTCACTCATTGGCCATTCACCTTGAAGACAACACCATTATTGTCTTCCAACTCAACTACTCCGGACGAGTAGACTTGGATAAATTTGTATGGACCAGACCATTTGGACTTTAACTTACCTGGGAGTAACTTCAGTCTGGAATTGAAGAGAAGTACCATATCATCCTTTTGAAAGTTTCGTCGAACAATTCGATGATCATGATACTTTTTCATCCGCTCTTTGTATAGGTCTGATCTTTCATAAGCATGCAGACGGAATTCATCCATCTCATTCAGTTGCTCCAATCTCAGATTCATTGCATCATCCCAATTCAAATTGAGTCGCTTTAACGCCCACAATGCCTTATGCTCGATCTCAATGGGTAAGTGACAAGCCTTTCCATAAACTAGTTGATAAGGGGACATGCCAATTGGCATTTTGAATGCAATCCTATAAGCCCGTAGTGCATCGTCCAACTTTCGAGACCAATCTTTCCTATTAGCATTTACCATCTTCACAAGGATTTGCTTGATCTCTCGATTGGAAACCTCTACCTGTCCACTAGTTTGTGGATGATAAGGCGTGGATACCTTATGTTGCTTCACACCATATTTTGCCAATACGGATTTGAATAGCTTGCTGCAAAAGTGAGATCCTCCATCGCTTATGATAGTACGTGGTACTCCAAAGCGGGAGAAGATATTTCTCTTCAAGAATGCAACAACACGCTTCCCCTCATTGTCGGCCAACGGTACTGCTTCAACCCATTTTGAGACATAATCTACAGCAACTAGGATGTACTTCATTCCAAACGAATTTACGAATGGACCCATGAAATCAATACCCCATACCTCAAAGAGTTCTACTTCAATAATTTTCGACGTGGGCATCTCATGGTGTTTCGACATAGCACCTTGTCTTTGTCATTGGTCGCATCTTCTAACAAAGTCATAGGCATCTCTAAATATCGAAGGCCAATAATATCCACTTTGTAATTCTTTCCTTGCTGTCTGATTACCTGCGTAATGTCCTCCAACTTGGGAAGTGTGTCATGCTTCCAATATAGTAGGCACCTCTACATGGGATATACATCTTAGGATAACACCATCCGCGCATCGTCGAAATAAATATGGCTCATCCCAAAAGTAGTGTCTTACATCATGCATAAACTTCCGCTTTTGATGGTAAGATAAGTTTGCAGGTATCACATTACTTACCACAAAATTTGCAAAGTCGGCATACCATGGTAACTTTTCCATTATTGTTTCTAAGATCTCCTCGTCAGGGAATGCATCATCAATCTCGATTTTAGGTTGCGCCTTATGCTCGTTTTCGAGACTAGATAGATGATCAGCCACTTGGTTTTCGCAACCTCTTCTATCTTTGACTTCGAAATCAAATTCTTGCAGCAGCAACACCCATCGAATTAGTCTTGTTTTTGCATCCTTATTTGTCATTAAATATCTCAGGGCTGCATGGTCTGTATGAACGATCACTTTGGTTCCCAACAAATAAGCACAGAACTTCTCAAACACATACACAATCGCTAGGAGCTCTTGTTCTGTGATAGTGTAGTTCTTTTGGGCTTTGTTTAGGAATTTGCTAGCATAGTAGATAGGATGAAATAATTTCTCATTCCTTTGGCCAAGCACAGCGCCAACGGCTATACCACTAGCATCACACATGACTTCGAACGGCAGAGACCAATCTGGTGCTACCATGATAGGGTCTTCAATTAGTTTTCCTTTGAGGCATTCGAATGCCTTCAAAAAATCTTCATTGAAGTCAAACTTTGCATCTTTCTCCAAGAGTTTGCACAATGGACTAGCAATTGGAGGTGGTAGCTTCTCAATAACTTCAATTTTTGCTCGATCAACCTCAATTCGTCTTTCGGAAATTTTATGCCCAAGAACGATTCCTTCTTTTACTATGAAATGGCACGTTTCTCCATTCAGCAGTAGGTTGAATTCTACGCATCTTTGCAACGCCATACTTAGGTTTTCCAAGCACACTTCAAGACTCAACAACAACTGAAAAATCGTCCATGAATACCTCCAAAGTGTCTTCAACCATATCAAAAAAAATGGACATCATACAACGCTGAAAGGTGGCTGGTGCGTTACATATCCCGAATGGCATACGTTTGAAGGCAAACGTGCCATATGGATATGTGAAGGTTGTCTTTTCTTGGTCTTCGGGGGAAATACAAATCTGATTATAGCCTGAATAACCATCTAAGAAACAAAACCATCCTTTTCCCACAAATCGATCTAGCATTTGGTCCATAAATGGCATTGGAAAGTGATCTTTCAGCGTCCATGAATTCATCTTTCGGTAGTCCATGCATACTCTCCATCCGATGACGGGTCTGAGTGGAATAAGCTCATTCTTCTCATTTACGACCACCGTCATTCCTCCTTTCTTGGGAACACATTGTACCGGGCTTACCCATGTACTGTTAGAGATTGGATACACAACTCCTGCATCTAACCACTTGATAATTTCTTTCTTCACCACTTATTACATAGATGGATTAAGACGTCTTTGATGCTCAATGGTGGGTGTGCAATTTTCTTCAAGCTGAATCTTGTGTGTAAAAATTCCAGGTGGAATACCAATAATATCCGCAATAATCCAACCAATGGCTATATATACTTCCGTAGAATAGCAATGAGAGCTGCAACTTTGTGCTCACCCAAATCTGTTGCCACAATGACTGGAAGTGTGTTTCCGCTTCTTAAGAATGCATACTTTAAATGACTTGATAGCTCCTTTATATCTAACGGGGGTGGCTCTTCAATAGATGGCTTAGCTGGTGGTTTGGGTCGATTTTTGAGATCAAGGTCCAGCTTCTTGGGAGCATGGAGATATGTTCCTAATCCTCACAAATAGTTTCTTCACAATTTTCATCATCCTTACTCTCTCCATTTATGAGCACAGTCGCCAATGGGTCATCAATCAGCTGCTCCTCTTCAAGTAATTCTTTCTCATCATCAAAGTAAACATCAGACACCTAGAATATGTTTAGCTCTTTGGGTTGCTTCATTGATTTTCACACATCAAAGCGAACTACTTCGTCATTTATTCAGAATGAAAGCTCATTAGCTCTCAAATCAATGAATACACTTCCTGTAGCAAGGAAAGGGCGCCCCAATATTATGGGAATTTCTGAGTCTGCCTCACAATCACATATAATGAAGTCTGCTGGAAAGATGAATGAAGAAACCTTCACCAATACATCACATAGAATACCAACAGGTCATTTTACCGACCTATCTGCCATTACGAGCCTCATATTGGTTGGAGTAGGATCACCCAACCCCAACTTTTTATAAATAGATAATGGCATCAAATTGATGCTGGCTCCTAAATCGCATAATGCCTTGGAAAAATTCAAAGATCCAACGGTGCATGGAATAGTGAAAGCTCCGGGGTCTGCCTTCTTCTGAACTAGTGATCGGGTAGCAATTGCGCTGCAGTGATGAACATTATCTTTCAACTCATAGCTTGCTGCCCGCTTCTTTGTGAAAATATCCTTCATAAATTTTGTATACCCAGGCATTTGTTCAAGTGCCTCTACCAATGGAACATTAATTGTCAGCTGCTTTAGCATAGTCATGAATTTGCTGAACTTTGTATCATCCTCCACCTTCTTTAATCTTCGAGGAAAAGGTGGTGGTGGATAAGGAATTGTTTTCTCCACGACTTTTTTCTCTTCTTGCTTCCGTTTTTCAGCCTTTTCAGGCTGCAACATGCTCGGCGTGACGTCATAGACGTCGTGGGTGGCTTCTGCGGATTCCTCTCCTTTTGCCTTATCATCAATGTTCACTACTTCATTAACCACTTGATTGCCTTTTGATGATGTTTCCAGTACCTTAACACTTTGGGTAGTAATGGCCATGCATGACCCATCATTCCTTGGGTTTGGAACAGTGTCGCTAGGTAAGGTGCCAGCCTTTCTTTGATTGAGTGCTGCTGAAAGTTGGCTCAATTGCAGCTCTATTTGCTTGATTGAAGTGGAATGATAATCAACTAATTGATTCATGGAGGACAAATCATTTATTACCTCCATTACTCCAGCGCTCGTTGCTTCCACTCCTTTCAATAGTTTAGCCATCATGTCTTCCATACTTCCAGAACTAGATGTGGTGGCGTCACGTCTTCCAGGGGGAACGTATAAATTACTCTTTTCATTCTTGTTCTTCCAACTAACTTGGTCCTTGTTTCCAGATTTATCATAGTAGTTCCGAACTTGGTTTCCTTGGGCATTGCCTTGGAAACCCCCTGATTGTTTAAGTAGTTGGCCTCTTCTTCCGAATCAGATTCGTCTCTTCCTTTTGACGCAACAGCTTTAACTTTTTTGGTCTTCCCTGATAATAGATGCTTTGTAAGAAGATCCACTTGTGTCTTTATGTGCGCCATATCTTGGTCGCGTTCTTCTTCTCTTCTCCTTAGGTCTGCAGTCAAGCCAATAGATAAAGTGGTGCTTGCTACCTCAGAATCCCTGGTATGCCAAGCTCTACTTTTCTTTTTCATACGATCTAGCATATTGCTTGCTTGCCCAAAGGTGAGGTCCTTAAAAGATCCTCCAGTCGCATTATTAACCACTGGTTTAGTTATTGAATTCAAGGCTCTGTATAGTATCTCCATTAGGTGAACATTGGTCATATAATGGTTTGGGCATATCATTAGCTTCGTCTTGAACCTCTCCCATATTTCCTGAAGGGCTTCAATTGGAAGCTGACGGAAGTTGCTGATTTAATCTCTCAATTGTGCTTTTTTGGATGGCGAAAAGAATCTTTCTAGGAAAGCGTCTCTCAATTGCCTCCAATTTGTAATAGAATCAGGAGTCAGCCCATTCAACCATAGAGTTGCCTCCCCAGATAGAGACAATGGAAATAGACGTAATCGAATTGCATTCTGACCAACGCCAGGATTATCAATTGACTTGCATGTCGAAATAAAGTTGATGAGATGCATATTCGGATTATCGCCTGCTAGTCCACCAAATAATCCTTTGAGTTACAATAACTGAATCATCATCATCGAAAGATGGTTGCATAGCTCGGCGTTCAGGCCTAAACCTAGCTTGACGATCTCTTCTGTTGGCAGGTGTTGCACTCTCAGCAGCATGCCTAGGGTTTAGTAACTCGTCATCACCTAGGTCCTCGTCGTCGAGATTTATTTCTCGGCCAGGGTTATCAATGTTCTGTTGATGGACTTGAGCGGCGGCAAGATCAGCTAATCTCGCCCGTTCCTGTTGAGCAGCCATCCTTTCAATTTCGTGTTGTGCCCCCATTCTGCCAATACGTTGTGGTTTAGGATTGATAGGTAATAACGGTTGACCAGAACTTCGAGTATGTGGCATGCACTAAATAAAAAACTGCAGTAAACAAAAACAAAAACTAAAAGTAAAAGTACAAGAATCATTGACCAAAGGGTCTAGTAATTATCACAAACTAAATTGACACTCGTATTCCCTGGCAACGATGCCAATTTTTGATAACGCTCAATCTACAACTCTCGTAGGAGTGTAAAGCGGTCGTAGTCAAATATAGATCCCAACTGGGTTGGGTATCGATCCCACAGGGAATAGCTTGGTCAACAAGTAAGTAACGATTACTAAACTTTTAGTGCAAGTCTCGTAAGAAGGGGGGATTCTTGTCGTGCAAGTAATGTAAACAAAATAATAAAGTAAGACTGAAAATAGCAAAGTAAAAAGAAAGAATGTTTAGTAGGTTGTAAAACAATGAGAATTGAGAAGTTGGGGTTATGTCCACCTTATGAGTTGTACGTCTCTATTGGCTATGGGTTATGCGGAATTCAGACATGCATGTGCTTATAGAGAATAGCATTCGATGGTAAATCCAAGCTTCTTTCGACCTCAACATGGACTATTTCACTTTAAACTCTTTCGAGCTTAAAGCGTATCTAACGGTACAAATTCTCCAAGAGGTTAACCAGTTACAACACTAACTTTTTAAAAGGGGATGGGCCCTTATTACCTTGACATTATCTGTTTTCAGACATATAACTTTTCTTTCGAACAAGTTAATGCTATACTGGCGTATTCTATGCATTTGCAACCACAAAGAATATAGATTAAGATGAAGAGAATAATGATATAAGCAGTACACGTGTCACGAACTCACAAACTCATAGCAATAGATAGTATCTCATATGGCTTCCAAAACCCCAATAGAGAAGTTTAGTTACCCATGAGTGCGATAGAAATCACAATAGACATTGTTGTTATACCACAATAAAGATTTCGTGTAGTAATAGTGTGGTAGGCGTTAGGCGTGACTTCCTTTACAAGTAACGTTTCTCTTGTTGCAGAAATTATGAATTAAATAGATGAATAGAAGAAGAATAAAAAGTAGAATTAATGGAAGGATTAGAAGAGTTGGAAGAGTAGAAAGATGAATTAAAACTAGTATGAGAATTGTTAAAAATCTCTAGCAAGATAGGGTATTTATAATACCCATATCCTATTCCTACTAAGCTAATAAATTACTTAACCCAATTCTACTAGGTTAATGTATCATTATCCTAAACCTAATAAGTTACTGCTAGTCCCCAAAGTCTTCAGAAATGCTGTTTTTTCCGGGGACAGATTTTCCATGCGCCACTTTTGGTCCTTGGAGTCCAAGCCTTGCTTTTCTCCTTTCGTGAAGCTTTCTTTGGCGTCAAGTTATCCCTAAAATGCTAAATTCTGCATCATTTATACCTGAAACTTTGGTAATCATGTTCGTTAGCTCACTTACAGGAAAAAGAACTAAAAGTGCATGAAATATATAATTTGTTCTCAAAACTTGGCTAAAATATGGGCAAAATCTAGTGCTATAGGCGTGTAAATTCTCCTATCATCAAAGAGTAAGAAAAAAATGAAATACAAATAACCAATGAAGGGCAAGTAGTCAATAAAGAGGTGAAGAACAATAATTGATGAAGAAGATGTAGAACCAAGCCCTCCCAGATTCCCAGATGATGCAATAGTTGAGGACGTGGACTAGACAACTCTATAGGCTAGTCGTGACAGTGCGTCAACTCAATGTCAGCTCCTCTTTGGTGAGTCCTTTGATCAGTCAATCTTTGGTCCATCTCCATGTTATTCTGAATTTTAATATCATGGTCCTGAAGTTGAAAAACATGTACGGTGGAAGCCAAGTAGTGTTTCAAAATTGAAATCTAAAATTTTACAAAGACAGGAACAACCAAAACCAATTGGATCAAGACCAATCAAGTTTTTTCATGATGGTATATATTCAATTAAACTAAGTTTTGTATGCCCCAAAAGGGCTCTCATGGAATGATAATGCATCTATTATCAGGATATAGTTGGATCAATTAAGATTGGATAAACTTAAGACGATAAAGGGTAATGACATGGGACAACAATGAATCTAATATTGGCATGTTTTGTGTGTTAACACAAGGGAATGGTCAATATTTAATGGTGATAATGGATGTTCTGTCTTTTTTTTGTGTGTGAAAATTATGAACTTGTATTTTTGTTGCAACTTTTTGTCTTCTAGCGGTATAGATGCCTATTTGTGGGATTACACCTCTGTGCTTTGTTAAACGTATCTGTTATGGTTTGAAAAATTCAAAATAACATTGTTATCTATATCTAGGTTCTATTTGGTAAATTTGATTGTGAAGTTGTGATTTTAATCTAATATTTTCAACACATATAAACTGCTTCTTGGTTATTGCAAGTGTTACATACTGTTGTTGATATCACATGATAGAGTATTTTATTTTTCTTTGCATAAATCATGCAACATGCAATAGGTGTGCTTAGTGTGCTCGAATATATATTTTTTGCCACACTAATTCATTAGAAAACTCTATTTACCAATCAACATGGGCTGTCGAATAGATTTATGCTTGTTTGTATCTTCTAAAGGTTGATATTTTAATGAATAACTACTATTATAAGTGTACGTACTGAAAATAATTTGTCTCTTGAAGGAGCTAATGATAGACATATAGTATTGAATCACACCATTTGTATGGATTTGGTGTGACTGGTACAGTTTTTTCATACACATGCTCTAAGACTACTACTAATTGTGTTCATATGTTTGTCCCTTGACTTAGAATTTTTCTTGCACAATATTCAGAGAATTCGAACCAAATAAGAGTTGTGATGTCATAAGTAAATTTTGGGTGATATTTGAGTCTGTTTTGGTCCAGATTTTTGGTCTTGAGTTTTATCTACATTGGGTGCATTGTCATATGACATAAAATATTTGTATCATGAAAAATATTTTTGTTACCAAATAGTGAAAAAATTATTTTCACAAAAAATATCAACTTAAGGTTCTATTGGAAATAAACTCTCTATGTTCACAAGGTAGAGTAAGACTACTGGTACTATAACTATTATGCAGTAATTAGTTTTGTTGTTTTACGGGATCTTCTACCTATAATGCACATATTATTTGTAAAAATATGTGGATTTCCTAAAAGGCATTAGATTAAGTACAAAAGTGGTACTGGAAGGTTTAACGGGATACTTCACAATTTGGTTATTTTTATTATTCACATATGCAGGCCACATGCTAAATGTTCTTCTGCCATTGATGTATTTTGTTTGTAAATTGCATTACTGGAAGCATGAGTTCATGCCACAGGCTGTGTAAGGATAGAATGAAAAGGATGTTTTGGATTCTATAACTCCAGTGATGAAGAGGAAAAATGCACAAGTTCATTTAAATCCTTTGCCTTCCATGTTTGGTGCATATCTCTATACATACATACATACATACATACATACATAAGGTTTGAGCTGATAATCGTGAATCATGATTCTGACAAACCTACAGAACTACTCTAGATTAAACCATATACAAGAATCACTTTTTTTTGGTTTATATCCACAAGACTTTTTCAAATGGCATCCTACTTTGCTAGTAAAAGTAATACAGAACCAGCCAAAGAAAATGCTCCACAAACCTTCAGTAACAACTCCTCTACACCGATCTGGAATTTTAGTAAGAACATAAACTATTTGGGAGAAGGTATATTCCATTAGTAGAACTATCTTCTGTTTCAATTGAATCTCTTTCGAAAATCCCTAATTCTGAATTATGAGAAAATTACATATTGTCTCTCTTTTTATTGAAGGTGAAGAGCCCTAATGGTGAAGTGATGAAAAATCTGCGTATTATGTTTGGGTCTTGTGATGGGTCAAGTTGGGTCATTTTGTTTTTTAAAACAGGTAATTTAAAGTTATATGGATTATTCTATTAGTTGAAGGGTATATATATGAACTGTTATAGCGGGGTGGGGGTGGGGGAGGGGGGGTTATATATAACCCCAAAGTTTAACTGAGGGTATGGTTGGCCAATTTCTCAAAGTAGAGGGATATTTTTGGGCCTTTGCCCTTCAAATAATAAGCTAATACATATCGTTTCAACTCAGACTGATTGATTCATGACTCGGGTCAAGAGGAATGCAATACCAATATCATGCAACATAGTTGACCCTATCAACTCATCCCTATTTGTAGCTAAATAAAATTAGCTATTTCAAATAATAAGCTAATATGAATCATTTCAAATTAAATTGATCGATTGATGACTAGGGTAAAGAGGAGAACAATACCAACATCATGCATTATAGTTGACCCCATCAACTCATCCCTAGTATTGCTAAATACATTTAGGCATTTCAAATAATAAGCTAATATGAATTATTTCTACTCAAATTTATCGATTAACGACTTGAGTCAAGGGGATCGCAATACCAATATCATGCAATATAGTTGACCATATCAGCTCATCCCTAGTTATAAGTAAATCAATTAGGTATTTTAATTAATAACCTAATATGAATCATTTCAACTCATATTTATCTATTGACAACTCGAGTTAGGAGGAACACAATACCAACATCATGCCATATAGTTGACCTTATCAACTCATACCTAGTTGTAGCTAAATCAAATTAGGTATTTTAAATAATAAGCTAATATGAATCATTTCAACTCATATTTATCGATTGATGTCTCGGGTCAGAAGGAACATAATACCAACATGATGCAGCATTGTTGACCCTATCAAATCAGCCCTCATTGTAGCTAAATCAATTTAGGTATTTCAAATAATAAACTAATATGGATCATTTTAACTCAGATTAATCGATTGATGATTCAGGTCAGGAAGAATGCAATACTAACATCATGCAGTATAGTTGGACCAGTCAAATCATCCCTAGTTATAGCTAATTTAATTTGGGTATTTCAAATAATAAGCTAATAAGAATCATTTCAACTCAAATTGATCGATTGATGGCTCGAGTCAGGAGGAACGCAATAACAACATCATGAAATATAGTTGACCCTATCAAATCATCCCTAGTTGTTGATAAATATATTTAGGTTTTCAGATAATAAGCTAATATGAATAATTTAAACTCAGATTGATCAATTGATGACTCGGATCAGTAGGAATGCAATACCAACATTATACAATATACTTAACCCTGTTAACTCATCCCTAGTTGTAGCTAATTCAATTGAAGTTGTAGTTGTATATATAAACTCACATGAAATTGTATAAAAACATATATTTAACCTATTGTAACAGATGACATATCTGTTGGAATTTATCAAATAGATTAATAAAACCGTTGCAATATGTTACTTATCTATTGTAAATTATTAAATAGATGTTGCCATCTGTTGCAAAAGATTACAGAGCCATTAAAATATTACCAAGAGAAATTGATATATTTTGCAACAGATGACTTATATGTTTTATAATCTTTTTTTTATTTTAAATAAACTTTCTTGCCGAGATAAAAAAATATAAAATACAAAGGCGTTAAAAAATATTACATGAATAACTAAAAAATCTCCTCTTTGAGTAGTCTTTTCTTGTCTTTTCAATGTAACCGTCTCCTCGTTTCCCTCAAAGTCATTAATGAATATTTAAAATCCATCTCTCGAGTTCTCTCTCCTTCATCCGTGGATTAATTCATCTCTCCTTTTTCTTTCAAAACTAATTTATATTTTTTCTTGACTGAAAGGGGTGTTTTGATACCTTTGCATTTTTGATATTGTAGGTATGGTTCACTAATTGCTCTTTCCTTCTTGTCTTCTTTTTTGTATGCTATTTAAATTAAATATTTACATCTGCTGTTTCTATTGATTTACCCATTACCAGTATCCTATTTATTGAGAAAACTGAAGGAAATGTTACTTTTAATTCTTGAATGAATGAATAGTGGTTTTTATTACAATATGCAAAAAAGTCATCTATTGGGAAGGCTTAAAATGCCTTATTGTTAGTATCATTTTTATGTCTTTTTTTATTTTTATTGGTGCTGTTATTGTTGGGGGTGTTGGTGTTGTTAAAACATGTGGTGTTTGTGTTGTTGATAGTTTTGGAACATATGGTATTATTTCTTTGTTGTTGATATTGTTGGTTGTTTTGGTGGTGTTGTATCAGTTTCCTCAACTATTCCAAGTGATGAATCAGCTGTTGGAACGGATGGAGCAAATGTTGAATGAAATCAAACCAGTAGCAATGCTGGTTTGATTTATCTGCTGCAACATGTCATCCATCTATTCCCTCAGATGCATCACCTGTTCCAACAGATGACTCATTTGTTGATCAGATGAAGAATTTATTGGAACTCTTATTGTAAAGTATTGTATTTATTTAATTTTGTGTTACCCTTTTGTAATGCTCCTTTTGTTCTTCTCTTATTTGATTTTAAATTTTTTTCTCTTGTTTGCAGATAAAAAGAAGTGAAAGTGGATCAACTTTTGCCCAACCAGCATTAAAGGTTAAAGTAAAGATGGGATAGGAGGAATAAGCTTCTTACAAATGGAACCACTTCATATGTGGGAGGTTTGTATTACTGATGAACCTATCATGAAAATACACATACAATACACTGATTTTGTAAATATTGGTTCTTTACCTATATGAGGTATAATCGTTCAAACAAGGTGTTGCATTTTACAGTTAAGATTGTTAGGTTCGAACTGATAAGGCCGAGGGACCAAGTGTTGTTGATACACTATTACAATTTAATTAAGATTCTGCTAATATTTGTGTGTCAAGTATGGAGAGGAGATCAAGTTTTTGGTTGCAGTGCAAATATTTAAAATTGATTGGACTAATTTTAAGGGTTCAATGGACTTTTGAAAGGCCTCTTGTCATGAACTGAGGCTACCTGCAGTCGCAATAACGGTGCTTATGGTTATATGTGACCACAAGATAACCTGTGAGCTGGTACATGCGTTGAGCACTGCGTAATATACTAATAATGAATATGTGTGGAAACAATTGAATAAATACATAAGGTTTTAAATACTGGAACACAATTAAACCTTAAATATAAATGTCTATAGACAAACTAAAAAGAATGATAAAACATCTGATAGACTTACTAACTATCTGAATGTTTAAAACATCCAAAAGTCTCTTAACTGATTGAAGAGTTGATAGGACAGTCCCCAACTATCTCTAAACTGAACTAACTGAAAACAAATGCTAAAATACTGAAATATCATAATAGTTCCTCGACATATAAGGAGTCACCACAACTTTTGTTGCTGATATGGTGTACTGTCTAAGCGCGGTCAGGAAACTGAGTGCCCAAACCTTTGATATAAGACATCATAGCATGAAGAAAAGAATGCGACCATTACGTTTAATGTACTAGTATATGAGATGAGGTTAGGCTAAAATGCATAGGTTCATGTGTATAAAATAATGAATGACTGAATTGCAAGAGATAACTGATGCATGAATGCATGAAAGCTGTAAAATCTGAGAATGCATGACCAAATATATAACATGATACATAAATAGTCTATAAACTAAAATACTGAAATATGGTAACTGAATAACTGATGAACTATATGCTATGGTCAAGCTAATCTTAACTGAATTCTATACTGAATACTGAACTGAGACTGTGGGAGGTATTATCTAACCGACATGCCCCAATTTGAGCTAATAGAGGTCTAACTTGTAACCCTAGTTAGAAGGGTGTTAGTACCATACCATAGGTACTAATATGGGATGTGGATCCACTAAGCTAATGTCCTAAAGGAGTAAAAAGTCACCCTCATTTGGTAAAAGGTCTCATTCCATTGAAAAACACTCGTAAAATAACTTGTAATCAAAATCAATAACAACTTCATGGAGACAATTCATCATAAACATGTAAAAACTCATAATTTGATATCAAAAGGGGGTTCTTGTACTCTATGGGTGAAAAGGTCCCATGGAAGAATATCAAGCATACCTTAAATCCTTAATTTTAAAAGAGAAACACAATCTTGATGCTTTTATTACCTGGATTTGAGGAACTTAGTTTTCTTGAAAAGAGTAGGTAATTGAATTTGATGAACTTGGGGAATGGTTAGGGTTTCTTTGTGAGGAGAATTGGAAAACATTGGAATATAATGCCCTAACCGACATTTTAATTCATGTTTATATGAATTGAATTGAGGGGAAAAGACTCAAATGCCACTTAGAGAATTAAATTCAAAACTAGAATGCGGATTAAAGGTCCACCATAATATGATGAATCTTTCACCGCTATAGCCATCGTAACGCACCACTATTGCATTGAGTTGCTGGAATAGAAATCCAAACACGACTAAGTCCTTGTCTAAAAAATCCAAAACATCCTTGAGACATGCTCCTTACATCCTTTAACATGAAGTAACTCAAAAACCAATATCTCGGGGTCTGGAAGACTCGTTTAAAAATTATGAAAGTTAAGAGGCCAAAAGTATGACTAAGTCCCCAACACTTAGTAGAATTTTCAGGCTGTATTCCTCTTATGCATACAACTAGGAGTTCAATTAAGCTAATAAAAGTATGGGTTATTACAATATCTCCCTTTTGAGAACATTCATAATCAAATGATATTGATTAAGCTGAGAATACTGGGGAAACTAAAATCATATACTGGACATGCGTAACTGTAAACGTGATTACATGGCTGATTCCGAAACATGATACATAAATTGAACTAATTAGTGAATTCATGCAATGACATGAGAATTTTTATATAGTTGGAACTAAGAATGAAAAACAGATAATCTAGGAAAAACTTTTACCTTAAGCTGAGTGTGTGTTTGAAGAGAAAAGATGAGGGTACTTGGTACACATATCTTCTTCTACTTCCCAAGCGGCTCTCTCAACGGACTGATTCCATCGAAGAACTTTGACCAAGGGAAATTCTTTGTTCCTTAGTATATGAATTTGATGATCAAGGATCTAGACCGGGATTTTTTTTTAAAAAGGCTATCCTAAACATCTGTGCTTTTTAATGGAACAACAATAGCTGGATCACCAATACACTTCTTTAATAAAGAGACATGGAACATTGGATGCATTGATGACAAATCCGCAGGCAACTCAATCTCGTAGACTACCTTCCCAAAATAGATTAAGATTCTATAAGGGCTAACATATAGGGACTGAGTTTCCCCTTCTTGCCAAATCTTTTCATCTCCTTCATGGGAGAGATTTTCAAATAGACTGAATCACCAACCTTAAAGTCAAGGTCTCTTGTTCTCACATATTCATAAGATTTTTGATGGCTTTGGACTGTCTTATGCCTCTCCCTAATCAACTAAACCTTCTCTACCACATCAAACACCGAATCTAGCCCTACCAATGTAGCTTTACCTACCTCAAACCAGCTAATAAGAAATCTACATCTCCTACCGTTGAGAGCCTCAAATAGATCCATCTGAATACTTTAGTAATAACATTTATTGTACGCAAACTCGATCAATGGAAAGTGATCACACCAACTACCTTTAAAGTCAAGAACACGCACACTCAACATATCCTTAATGGTCTGAATAATTCTCTCTACCTGACCATCTGTCTGAGGATAAAAAGATGTACTGAGATAAAATTGGATACCAAGTCTCTTCTGAAAAGCTTTCCAAAAGTGAGAGGTAACATGAGTACCTCTATCTTAAATAATTGACAAAGAAACTCCATGAAACCTAACAAACCCTATAATATAGACCTTGGCGTAATCGTCGGTTTAAAAAAAGTATGAACTGGTAAGAAATGGGTTGATTTGGACATACTGTCTATTATAATCTATATCAAATCATACTAATGATGCGAATGAGGCAATCCCATTACAAAATCTATGTTCACCTCTTTCCACTTCTAAGTAGGAATGCTAAACTCTTGTATTGTACCACTAGGCCTCTGGTGGTAAACTTTAACCTACTGACAGTTAGAACACGTAGCTATAAACTCTATAATATCTCTATTAATACCACTCCACTAATAGATTATTCGCAAATCACAGTGCATCTTAGTGTCTCCTAGGTGAATAGAATAACGCGCACCATGCATTTTTGTAAGGATTCGTTGTCTCAAACCATCTACACATGGCACACACAACCTACCCTAACAATGCAACACCCTATCTCTCCTTTGGAGAAAACCTCTCCTTCTTATCTCTAACTGATTTCTTCAACTTTACCAAACTGGAATCAGTATCTTGTTTCTCCTTCACTTTGGCAACAAAAAAAGATTTTGAACAATTTTGAACCCATTAACTACCCTCAACTGAATCAACCAAACTAACAACTAATCTAGAAAGATGATAAACCTGCTGAGCTAACCTTTAATTATCATTCTCAACATGAACAACACTACCCATACACAATCTACTAAGGGTGTCTTCCATTACATTATTCTTGCCCGTATGAAATAACATACTCATATAAGAATCTTTTAACAATTCTAACCACCTTCTCAAATGAAGGTTTAAATATTTCTTTGAAAACACATACTGCAAACTTTTATTATCCGTGAACGCATCAATATAAACTCCATAAAGATAATGCCTCCAAATTTTCATGAAAAAAACAACAACTGCTAACTTAAGATCATGGGTAGGGTGATTCTTTTCATAAGGTTTAAACTGTCTAAAGGCATAGACTTTGGCCTTACCTTTCTGTATCAACACACAACCAAGACAACTCTAGAAACATCACGGTAAAAAACAAAACCCTCTGAACTATCTAGCAAAGTCAAGACTAGGGCTGAGGTGAGTAATAAAACTAAAAATATCTAATAAACCCTCTTAAATCTGAATATCTAAAGACAAACTAAAAAGAATAATAAAACATCTAATAAACTGATTTACTGTCGAAATGTTTAAAATATCTGAAAGTATCTAAACTGACTTATGAGTTGATAGGATAGGCCCTAACTAACTCCAAATTGAACTAATAGAAAAGAAATACAGAAATACTGAAATAACAAAACAGGTCCTCGACATATGATGACTCACCATAACTGTTGCTACTGATAAGTTGAACTGTCTAAGCACGGTCAGGAAATTGAGAATCCGAACCCATGATATAAGACATCATAGTATAGAGAAAAGTATGTGCTCTGTACTTTGAACGTACAAGTATATGAGATAAGTTTAGGCCGACATGCATACGTTCATGTGCATAAAATAATGACTGATTCAATAGAATGAGATAAATGATGTATAAATGCATAAAAGATATAAAATCTAAGACTACATGACGAAGAATATAAATGATACTGAAATAGTCTGTAAACTAAAATACTGAAGTCGAGTAGTTGAATAACTGATGAACTGTATGCCATGCTAAAGTAAAATTAAACTAAATTATATACAGAATACTGAATTGAGATAGTGGGAGGTATAATCTAATTGACATTCCCCAATATAATCTAATCGGGCTTAAACATGCAACCCAAGTTGAAATGGTTACAGTATCGTTCTACGGGTACTAACATGGGTTGGGTGGATCCACTAAACTAATGTCCTAAAGTAAGAAAGAGTCACCCTCACCTTGCAGGTGATTTTATAAGATATCAGTTACCCTCAAATGGCAGGTAAACCTTTTATCAACCCACAATTGGAAGGTTGATATCTCTAACCTACATTGAATACCTAGTTCTGGAACTTAGGGACAACTACTAAAGGTCATACCCTCTACTAGAAGATGAGCCCCCATCCCTGGGTTTGCTCAGTGCTAAATATTACACCCAACAAAATGATACAGATTACCAGACTAAACTAAGCTTAACTGAGCAAACAACTAATCATGATAACTAACTGAATGACAACGCTCATGGTTTATCTGAAACTATTCTAAAGATACAAAAATAAAGTAAACAACTAAGTATCGGGTGTTCATAACCCTCTAACACTAAATAAAAATAATAAAAAGGTCATATGAAGCTTTAAAAATCATAATAAAGGATCATCGCTCAAAACCCATCATTTAGACAATTCATCAAACACATGGGAGTCATGAACTTAAGAATGGGAATGGGTAAAGCATGTGATTGAAAACATAGTTACAACATTGAAACCGTGAATTAGGAATTTAATATGAAGATTGCAATTCTCAAATCATATAAAGGCTCATTCCATCAAAAAGTGCTCATAACATTACTTGTAATCAAAATCAATAACAACTTCATAGAGAAATTTCAGCATGAATATGTAAAAATTAATAATTTTATATCATAAAGGGATTCTTGGACTCCAAGGGTGAAAAGGGACCATGAATGAATATCAAACAAACCTTAAATCATTATGCTTGAAATAAAAACACAATCTTGATGTTTTTATTAAAAGTTCTTGGATTTGGGGAACTTGATTTTCATTGTTTTGTTAAAGAGCGGAGGTAATTGAATTTGATGAACTTGGGGAATGGTTAAGGTTTCTTGTAGAGGAGAATTGAAAAAAATGGGCATATAATGCCCTACCCAGCGTATTAATTCGTGTTTTTACAAATTGGATTCAGGTGAAAAGACTCAACTGCCCCACCGAGAATTAAATTTACAACTAGAAAATATATTAAAGTTCCACTATAATGAGATGAAGCTTCCACCACTATAGCCCCTGCGACACACCACTATCGCAGTGATCTGCTAGAATCAAAACCCAAACATGCGTCAATCCTCATTCAAAAATCAAAACATACTCAATACATGCTCCTTAGACCTATGAACATAAATTAACTTTAAAATTAATATCTCGTGGTCGGGAAGACTCGTTTAAAAATCCTCGAAGTTAAGAGACCAAAAATATGACTAAATCCCTAACACTTAGTGTAATTTTTAGGCTGTAAGCCTCTTAAGCAAGCAACTAGGAGCTGAAATACACTAATAAAAGTATGGGGTATTTCACCTCCAAAGTCTCGTACTGCTGCAACCAAGAATGAAAATAAATATAGTTATTGCGCTACTCTAAATTTACATGGATTGGTTGCTCAAGGAGACTATTATATAGTAAAAGGTGCTTGGGAGAATACTTGTGTGGGAAGGGAGAGGAGGAGAACACCATATATCAACACAAACCTTATTAAAGAAGAAACACAGGGTAGGAAGGAACGGTACTGAATCTAGCTGATGGAATTGACACAAAATATTAAAAAATATAATTAGATGGAAATGTGAAAGTGTATCCAAAAATGAAAATATATCCGACCATTTTGAAAAGAAAAATGTTGAAATGGTCTGGAGCGATGGAATTTGCTAGAGGACTGTAACTATCTAGCATCGCCTAAATGAAGACCCACAAAATGTAGGACAAAAACTCTAAGTTTACATCTTTACAAGAATTTATGGTGGTAAGATTGTCGGTGAGGAACAAAACTTGAACCAAAAATTCTTGAAGTAAAAATAAGGGATCAAGCCAAAGTGGAAATTTATGAAGTTAAACTTGCATCCCAGGCCTTCTGCTTGTGGTTATGGTTTGGTAATAGGAAGTGGAGACAACAAGGCATGGGATCACTTGTTTTTTATTAATGGAAATGGTTCTCTGACTCCACACCTCTTCTTATATAGCCTTCTTCCCAGTTTGATAGTGGGGTCAATATATGAATGAGGTACTAATCTCTCCAAAAGATCTACAAGAACAACCCAAGATTCTTTGGGAGGCACTGGAGTAATATTCTCAATATATGCCATTATATATTTTTTTCACCAAATAATATGGAGAGGTGTACTCATGAATTTTAGTTCTATATTGTAAACCGCATTGAGTTCCAAGTTTTACCATAGCATATGGACAGGTTATTTTGTCCAAGTCAAAAACTCTACTTTTACAAGATCTTGTTTAAAGATTAACCGTGGCAACATCACCATGATCGTCAATACTGAACTTGTAATCTTTTATTTGATGAGTAAATAACCTATTTCCCAGACTAATGTTCGTTGATATTATTTTTCCGCTTCTAGAAAAAAATATTTCTTGTCTTCTCAAACTTTGTATGCCTTTCATCAAAAAATTTGCCATACTTCTAGTTTATTATGTCTAATAGAGACACGATAGAAAAATCTCTTTCATCACCAAACAATGAATTCACCGATTCAACTATGTTTGATGTCATAATATTGTAGCTATACCAAAGAATCACCTAGTACAAAATCATACTAAACTTGTAACTCAAACAAGACATTAAATTCAAAAGAATGTATCTATTTGCCTAATAGAATTCCTGGCTCCATATCTTGAAATCGACACGTGCGAGATGTTCTACTGCCTTGGAACGCATATCTATCATAACTGAAGACAATGATGAACATATCCAAGTACTAGTTCAACACTCTATTCATCAAGTCTATGAAAGTTATAGGGGCATTTGTTAATCCAAAGTTCATAACTATGAATTCAAAGTAACCGTACTAAGTTCTTAAGGCTTTCTTCGGAATGTCACATTCTCTTACTCTGATATGATGATAGTTGGATCTGAGGTGTATCTTAGGGAATAACTGGCATTCTAAAGTTGGTCGAACAATTCAATAATTCTGGGGAATTGATACTTATTCTTGATTTTGACTTTGTTCAATTGATGGTAATTCATGGACTTACTAAGATAATTGTCTTTATTATGCACAAATAGGACTGGAGCGCCCTATGAGGAAATACTAGGCCTGATGAATCCCTTCTCTAGGGTCTACTAAATAATAAACATAGAGATGAATGTAGTATAATGTACCCATAACTACATAAGAAGAACTCTCCTAATCCTGTTGAATATAGAGGGAAGTAATGCTAGAAGTGGTACACTATTGAGTTGGGCGACCAACTAGAATTGGAGAACTATTAGACTGACCCTGTTGGCCGGCCTTTGAGCAATCCCTGAATCTGTGGCCTGGCTTGCCAAATCCAAAACATACATCATTGTCGGCTCTACACATACCCTAATGATGTGTGCCACACTTCCCATAAAGGGGATTAGTATGACCACCGTTCATTCTACCTTGGGACTTAAAGAACGGTGCTCTATCCCGACTCTCTTACCTAAACTTAGGTACTAGAACACCAGATAAATATGGGGCTAGGGATAAGGACTTTGATGGAACAAAGAGCAGTTACCACCCTCTGAACTTGGCTGAGAAATGTTAAAACTATCTATTCTAGCCTTCTTATTCTCTTTCTTTTTCTCTTTAAGTTTATCTTTCTCAGTTTGCTGAGCATGAACCATAAGTAAAGATAAGTCCATATTATTAATCAACATAGCTATCCTAAATTACTTAACCATACTATAAACTACACCACCACAAACTTACTAATACTAGACCTATTGTCAGCCACCATAGTAGGAGTATACCTCGCCAATTCAATAAACTTAAGTGATTACTCCTTCACACTCATATTACGTTACTTTAAGTTAATGAAGTCCTGAATATTAGCCTCCCTCAAATCTAATAGAAAGAAACTATCTAGAAAGGTCATGGAAATATCATCCCACTCAATAAGACATACGTCAACATCACGGTCCTCCTCCCTCTGCTCAAACAAGGTATGCGTCACGTTCTTCAATTGATATGTATCCAACTATGAACTCTAATTAAATATGACTCACACGATATTAATCCACTTATGAACTATATCAAAGAACTCACGCGGGTCCTCTTCAGACTTGGTTCTTGAAAACAAAAGAGGATTCATTCGATTAAAGTCTCGAATCCAAGCTGTAGATATATTTTCCACTAGATTAGCTGGGGTGATGATTATTCCGAGAATTTATAGAATGATATAAAGTAGTGAAATTAGCTCTGAATATGACATGAAATACATGTTCATTTAGGGGATCTTACTGAACAAGCGGTGGTGTGGGCTGGTTCCTATTCTTTCTTCTGTTAGTTCTCTTTGGAAGAATTGTCTAAAAAGTTAACAAAGGATGAGTTAGAAAGAGTGTTTAATTAGATATCATGCTCAATCACATGACATGAATATTTAAAGAGGCAAAAATTTTGCTAAATCATCGTGTATCCTCTTGTCTATAAGTATGGCGAGCTTCCTACCCATACACAAGACACTACTTAATGTGGCTTTCAAAATCCCTAGGGCAATTCAAAACTCTGGGATCTAATACTAAGTTTGGTCACAACCTGAGGTTACTCCCTAATCGCGATTATGGTGCTTAAAATCATAGGTGACCACAACCTAACCCATTTGTGGGTACCTGTTGTAAGCATTTAATAAATATGAACATAACACTTATACGGAATATAAATTGACCTGGAAAATATAAATTTGAATACTTAAATACCAAATAAATTATAATTCTGAAATATCTGGTAAAAATTAAAAGTAAATGACTGGCTGTCCAAACAATTTTTCTGAATGGCTGAAAGCCTCTAAACTAACTGAGGAGTTGATGGGATAAACCCCCTAACTAACTCCGACTGACTGAATAAAATAAAATACTGAAATAACTGAATAATCATAACATATCCTCGATGGATGAAGACTCACCACTATTGTTGTTCAATTATGCTGAGTTGTCTAATTGTGATCGAGAAACTGTGTATTCAAACCTCTGATATAAGACATTATAGGACAAAAAAGGAGAATGTGGTAAGTACTTTTAATGTAATGGTATATGAGATGATTATTGCCTGACATGCATAGGATACTATGCATATTAAATATGGACAAATTGAACAGTATGAGATAATAGAACATGGATGCAGGAAAAAGTTTAACATCTCAGAATGCAAGACCAAGCATAAACATATGTTTGAAATGATTTATAAATTGAAGGACTGTAATCTGATAACTGAATATCTGAGAATCTATATAATTTGTTCAAGTAAACCTGGACTAAATCTATATTGAATATGATACCGAGACTATAGGAGGTGCCATCTAACTGGTATACCTTAATCTAAGCTAATTAGATTCCAGCCTATAACCCTAGTTGGAAGGGTGTCAGTACCGTGCCATGGGTACTAATACTGGCTATGTGGATCCAATAAACTGGTGTCCCGATGGACTAAAGAGTCACCCTCAAATAGTAGGTACTATAAAGAGATATGTTTCAACCCTCAACTGGAAGGTAGACACATTGTCAACCCTCATCTGAAAGGTATACATCTCTAACCTATGCTGGCTACATAGTTCTGTAAGTCAGGGATTGCTACTAAGGGTTAAACCCTCTATCCTTTAGTTTGCTCAGTGATAAATCCTACTCCCAACTAAACTGACACTGATACTGGAATAGACTAAACTTGATTGAACATAATTACATAACTGATTGTGCTCATGATATTCATAAACATGTAAGTATAGTAATAAGCATCATGGATTAATTGCTTGAGTACTTGAAGAGATGAACTCATGTAAAATACATAGATATCAGGTGTTCATAACCCACAAACATTGAATGAATATGAATATGCAATATGAAACCTGAAATACAGTAATACGTGATTTGGGTTCAAAGAGACAAACATGTCATCTCATTAAAACATATGAAAATCATACACTTAAACATGAGTATATTTTAAAAATGAGGAAACAACAGGATATTTAGGATAAACTGTAACATGAAGATTCATCCTGAAACCATTTAAATGCGACATGGATGTTTTAATACTCAAACATGATATGATTCATTCTACTTGAAAATACGTATAACTATAACTTGTAATTATGTTAAAAAGAGATTCATTGAATTATTTCAATTTGATTAAAACTTAAAAGGTAAAACACCAAAAAGGGTTCTTGGACTCCATTGGTGGAAGGAACCCATGAATGAACATCACTCATACCTCACTAGATGATTTCATGAAGATTTTTGAGAATTTCTTAAGGTTTGATGCTTGAATTCCTTGATTTCTTGAGAAAGCGTTAGGGTTTTTTCTAGAGGAAAGGGATGCTTCTATTGAGAGAATTTGTGATAAAAGGGAAAATAATGCTCTTTTAGAACCTAAATTTTGTGTTATGGACTAGTTGGGTGAAGAAAAAATAACCCAAATGCCATTGAATATTGAAGAAAAAACTGGACAAAAAAAGGAGGGGGAGACGCAGGATCTATGGCACTGAAATAGAGCGGGCGGCGAGGGCTCTAAAGCGGTGCACTAGGGGAGCGGAGCAGGATAATCCCGATTGTTCTACTGCCTTGGATCTCCAAACATACCCATACGCTCGTGAAAAAATTTTGAAACTCACCTGATACATACTTTTCGCTTCCCCAATCATGAATGAACTAAAAAATTAATTTTCCAAGATCGAAAGGTCAAAAATAAAATTATCGAAGTTTAGGGGTCTTGGAAAAGACTAAGTCCCCATACTTAGTGAAATATTCAAGTCTTGGAACTCTTAAACATGCAACAGAGAGCTGAAATAAGCTAAAACTTTTATGGGATATTACAAGTACGTAAAAGGGACTTGGGAAACAAAAAGACTTAAGCAATTAGGCCCAAATCAATAAACCTCTCCTAAGATAATTTGGGATTATGACCCATCATCACTTGTCCTAGTAAAAAAACTAGGATTGGGACTGTAACCTATCATAAACTATATTTTTTAGCCCTTTTGACCTGATAACGCTCAACTTACACATCAATTTAGTGCAAGGCGGTCGTCGTCAATATATTTACCCAATTTTGAAGTCGGGGTTGAATCCACAAGGAACAATATGAGTGGCGATTGAACAAATTTGAAGCTATAGCTACAAGTTGAATTCAAGCAGATGTTACAAAAAGATAAAATGGGGGGTTTTGGAGATTAGCCAATGAATATTGGTCACTTTAGCTTTGGTGTTTGTAATCAAGAGTTTATGGAAAAACTAGAATTATATTCACTAGGGGTTTTGGTACTTGACAGATGCTTATGGTGGTTCAAGATTCTCACAGTAGGTAGGACAACAAGTTATCTTTATTGAAGTTATGACAAAATGTCTCTCGACCTACTTAGGCATTTAATTACCTAATCCTCTCAGACTTAGGGAATTTATATTAATGACCAGATTTTACCTTAGGTTAATCAACCATGTTACAATGTCAATTATTCAATGAAAATTTTTAGTTCTTCCAAGTCCCTGTTAATAATTCACTTCCAACTATATTTGATTTCTTTCTCAATCAAATCAAACCAGGTCTCATCTATCGTTTGCAATAATAAATGATAATTAAAACCTCAAAATTATCAAGGAGTCCTATTACCGTTAGAATCTTGAATACTTAGAAACTTACCAAGACCTAACCCATAGATACCATAATTCAGGTTAAAGGGTTTAGCTACTCATAATGTAATAATCAATACAACAAGTTGAATTCATAATTTGGAAGATGAACTTACAGCAAGATGAATAACGAGTGTTTCTCAGATTAGATCAAATTAGAAATCCCAAAATATTGGTGATAATCTCTTCAAAGTTAGTTGTTTTGTTCAAGCAAAGAAACTAAAGAGAAAATAACAAAATACGTGTCTCCAACTTAGGTTGGGAACTCTTAAGAAAACCCTAAAAAAGACTTTGAATAGTTCACCCAAATTATCAAAACAAAATAGTAAAATTCAAAAATTTCATGAATTAGGTGACACCATTTGTTATAGCCTATCAGGAGGCTAGTGACTTACCACAAATATTTTCAGCTTGCCTAATGCTGACGACAAATGGTGATGCCCTATCAGCTCCTTGACGACCGATCACAAATATCATCAAGGCTTTTCCTTAGATCTCATATTTTACCTTAGGCTGATGACAATCCTGATAACTTATCAGCTCCTTGACGTCCTATCAAAAAATGTCATCATAACTTTCAACTTAGGACAATGCTCTATCTACTGCTTACGATGAAGTTCATAGCTTATCATTGGGCTGACGACTTATCACAATATTTGTCAGCCACACTTCCCTTTTATTTACTTCAGATTTCAGCTCATTTGCTTCCATTCTTGTTGGTTCTCAAACATCTTAGCTTCTACTACAAAATCAAACATGAAGAAATAAAAAACGAGAAAAGTTGCTTAAGACTTTGCAATTATTATTAGTTAAAAGCCTCAAATGTGTTAGGATCTTCTCACACATCAACACCATCAACTTAAAACAATTGTTTGTCCTCAAGCAACTAAAATACAATTAAGAGAATAAAAAGGACATTTGACAGTCAATCATCTATATATTATCAAAACATCTTCACCATCTCTAAGGTCAGTCAATTGAAGAACAACTGTGTATATTATTGAAGAACAACAATGTAACACACATGAATCAAGATATCGCACTAGCTCAGCAACACAACCATGCCTGTATCAAGCTTACACTATCCAAATAAGTTAGTAACTAGCAATATAACCAGTATGCCCTCACTACAAAGAAATCCCACTTTAGCTATATCTAACATTAAATATGTAACCATGGGGACAATCACCAGACACTCACTATCAGAATGAAGTTCCAATCAATGTATGCCAAATATCATTGGCTTTCTCTTATTTTCTTTACTAAGACTTTCAAAAAAGTCAGCTAGGATCACTATAGTTCTTCTCTTTGTCTTGTAATGTCGGCTAGGGGATGCACTAGATTTTGGGGTTTCACTTATTCGCCTTTTTCAATTCTTCTCTTTTCTTGATCAAACTTATTCAGGATTGGTGTGGTTCGTTTCTACAATCACTTCTTTTTTCCATAATTTTTCTTTTCTTGCTCTTTTTCACTGCACCTATATTTTTATTCTTTTTTTTTACTCTATCTTTCTTCATACTCATTTTTTATCACGCACCCCTATGATAGCCACCCTCAAATTAGACCATTTTCTTAAGTCAAGGTGCACAGTGTCCAAGGAGGACCAGGGCCAAAATAGGTTTATTATGATATAAAAATAGGATGGTGATAGGTATCATAAAAAGAGATAGGCTATTCAGACTCAAAATTGGGATCAAAGGAAAATATGCATACAGGGAAGGTCATTTAGGCTAAAGTGGGATAATATCAAAACAACCTATGATCCTTTCCTAACCCCTATCCTTAAACCCAGGTAAGAATAATCGGGAAAGTTCTGAATCCAACCTACAAAGAGAACTAAGTAAAATCTCACACGCATATGACACAAAAGTATATCAAAAGTTACTACTTATCTAGTTCATGTAATTTTTAGAAATGGTTATCATGTCACTAGTACTAATTCCATAACAAGATGCACAGTGGTCACACATAAATGGATGTCACACAGTTATAAAATAGACCTTTGGAGAGGTGCTAAAAAATTGACAAATATATGCCAACTGCTGTAGATAATTATTTTTCTCCCGGTTAAACACAACACATCACAAAATAAAACACAATATGCTTAAAAATGCCAACTATACTAAGAAAAAGACTCTAGAGAAAAGAGACACGACAATAAAAACCCCAAAAGGACATCAACAGCCACAAGTAGCCGCATCCTTAACATAAAATCATGTAAGGTCCCCATTGCGTCAAACCAAAACAAGAGAGTTAGGAACATACCTGTGGCACCATGGGTGCGAAGATATGATATCAATCACATAATATAAAAACAAATAAAAAAATACCTTGGGTTGCCTTCCAAGAAATGCCTAATTTAGTGTCACAGCACTACATTATTCAGTTATCCTTTATCCCTCCACTTAGAAGAGTTGAATTGTCGGCCCATCTTTTGATATTTACTTCTTTTAGGTGTATTGGGAAAAGGTGAGGGCATTATAACGAATGTTTTATCATGCCACTTTGAATACATAAACCGTTTGCCCTATTATGCATCAAACTTTCATGTGGGCTTATTGGGAAGCAGTGGGGATCTTAAAAAGAAACTAAATTGACATTGATCTTTAGGCTTCTTGGATTTTACAATTAGGGTGGTGGTATACACTTTTGCAAAGATAAACTCCAAAATCTTAGAATTTTCCTCCTCATTTTCTAAATTCATCATTTGGTTGGGCGATTCAACTTTCATCATATCCATAAGGCATAATATTAAAAAGTGGTTCGAATGAGGACTGACTCTTACTATCGGAGTAGCATCCCGATTAGTATCTTTACCCCTGAAATGGATGAGAGTCTTCACAAGGATTGTGGTTGATTTTTTATTTTATGTTTAGCACCATTTCCCCAATCTTAATATCATCCCTTATGGTTGGTTCAGTTTGTTGGGAAATCTCCACGGGTTGATCAACGTCAAGATCATTATTAGTATAAGATTCTTACTCCTCATATTCACACTCTTCAATTAGTTTAAATGATTCAAGATATCATCTAAACATAATCTAGAAGAATGTTTTGGATGATTGAACTCGATATCTATCTCTCCTAACCTTTCTCCTTCCTTGTTAAATGCCCTAATGTCTTGACGTATGTCACATAAGATATCATTCGTTATGTCCATATGATTCAATATTAGTTGAAGAATAGCTTCAATGCCACTTTTTTCAGTGTTTCATTCTTCCTTTTCTTGACCAAAAGCCTATTAAAATTATAAGAAGAACTAGAATTTTGGTTAGCACAATGGAGGGAGGGGAATTTGGGAAATCACTCCAATGTCCATCTTGACCACCATAGATAGAACAATCATAATCCCGATAGGATGGAGATGGTGCACACATCTCTCTCCGGGGAGCATATCTACAGTGTTTCCAAAAGTGAGGCCCATCACAATATGGACATGGATCATCAAGATAAGATTTTCAACCACCAAGATCATGTTCATTCCATGATGCCATAGTAGTAAGTAAACTAAAATAAAAATCTACCTAACACAAGAAATAAAAGTAAACTAAAAAAAATATTTACAAGAATGAATTCAAGAAAGTAGGCAAAAATTCCAAACCAACTCAATACGCCATTGTTCCCCAGCAACGGCGCCATTTTTGATAACGCTCAACTTACACATCAATTTAGTGCAAGGTGGTCGTTGTCAATATATTTACCCAACTTTGGAGTCGTGGTCGAATCCGCAGGGAACAATGTGAGTGGTGATTGAACTAATTTGAAACTATAGCTACAAGTGGAATTCAAGTAGATGGTTTGAAAATATAAAATGAGGAGTTTTGGAGATTAGCCAATGAATGTTGGTCACTTTAGCTTCGGTGTTTGTAATCAAGAGTGTATGGAAAAACCAAAACTACATTCACTAGGGGTTTTGGTACTTAACAGATGCTAATGGCGGTTCAAGATTTTCATAGTAGGTAGGACAACAAGTTATCTTTATCGAAGTTATGCCTAAATGTGTATCGATCTACTTAAGTATTTAATTACCTAATTTTCTCAGACTTAGGGAATTTATATTCATGACCACATTTTACCTTAAGTTAATCAACCTTGTTACAACATCAATTATTAAATGGATATTTTTAGTGCTTCCAAGTTCCTGTTAATAATTCACTTCTCACTATATTTGATTTCTTTCTCAAGCAAATCAAAGCAGGTGTTATCTATCATTTACAACTAATAGACGATAATTAAAACCTCAGAATTATCAAGGAGTCCTATTACCTTTAGAATCTTGAACACTTTGCAACTTCCCAAAACCTAACCCATAGATCCCATAATTTGGGTTAAAGGGGTTTAAACACTCATAATGTAATAATCGATATAACAAGTTGAATTCATAATTTAGAAGATGATCTTACAGCAAGATGAATAGCAACGAGTGTTTCTCAGATTTGATCAAAGTAGAAATCCCAAAACATTGATGGTAATATCTTCAAAGTTAATGGTTTTATTCAAGCCAAGAAAGTAGAGAGAAAAGAACAAAATATGTTTATCCAACTTCGGTTCGAAACTCTTAATAAAACCTTAAACAAGGCTTTAAATAGTTTACCCTAATTATGAAAACAAAATAACAAAATTCAGAAATTCCTCGGATTAGGTGTCGCCATTTGTGATAGCCTATCAGGAGGATGACGACTTAGCAAAAATGTCTGCAGCTTCCTTTATGATTTTTGTACTCACAGCATAACACTAATGACAAACGGTGATTCCCTATCACCTCCTTGACGAACTATCAAAAATGTCATCAAGTTTTTTCCTCACCTCTCATGTTCTGCCTTAGGCTGACAACAATCTTGGTGACTTATCAGCTCCTTGACGTCCTATCAAAAAATATTGTCACAACTTTCAACTTAGGCTAATTCTCTATTTACTACTGACGATGAAGCTGATAGCTTATCACAGGGCTAATGACTTATCACAAATGTCATCAACCATACTTCGCCTTTATTTACTTCAGATTTCAGCTCATTTGCTTCAATTCCTATTAGTTCTCTAGCATCTTAGTTTCTACTATAAAATCAAACATAAAGCAATAAAAAATGACAAAAGTTTCTTAATACTTCACAATTATTCTTAGTTAAAGCCTCAAATGTGATAGCATCTGGCCACACATCATGGCCAAAAATCTATTTCACCTGTATTAGTTTAAAACTTTGACTTTGAGTACCCAAATGAAAGAATAGAAAATTAATTGAATTATTAAATGAAATATATATAGGAAAAGACCAATAAAATTGTGACTTTAGAGTCTCTTAGAAACTTTGTCAATGGGTTTTCTACCCATTTTCCTTCTTCCATCTTTTTGTATCTGTATGTCATGCGATTTTTTTGGGCCTTTGAAATTGACTCAGGAATAATGGGCCTCAATGATCCATATCTATGATGCAAAATATGGGGAAAATTCCAATTAGGACTCAAATATATTCAGATGTGAAGGAAATTTGTTTGTCCTAAAGTTAATGATCAAAAGAATGCTAAAATATCTTGCATCTTATTTAATATTAGGCAATAAAGATATGTCACATTAGATTAACAAAGGTAAGTTCATATTCAATAGCATACATGGAAATGACATGAGAAAATATCACAACACTCAAGAATATGAATGCAAAGGTAAGTACAAATTTAACGTCATATAGGGGAGATGTATAATGTTTTCATAATGAGGGCATCAAGTAAAAGGTAGAAATTTTGAACTCAAGTACTCAAAAAACATCGCATGCTTAATATGTGAAAATAATAACATATCCCATCTTAGAAATTGACTTAAAAAAATCAAAACAAAATGTAGAGAAAATTAAAGTCAACTAGAACAGGAGGAAGAAAACAATTTCATGAGAGAGATGCTAAATGAAAAGAAATATAAATTACATACAAAGAAAGTGGAATGAATTCAATTCTTACCATAGAACATCACCAGATTATTGCCATGACCAACCAATGAAGACTCCCATTACCAAATATGCCAACTACAATAATCCTACATAAATAAATTATCCCCAAAACTAATACAATAAAAAACAAGACGTTATTTTATACTCTAAGGATCCACTAACAGTTTCCTCAGCTAGTAGTTATTTGCGGCATGAATGCTGATAGGAGCTTCAAGTGACTCTACGTGCACATAATATAGTATAAAAGGAATATTGATGAATCAAGATGAATAAGAATCCCGTTCATGCTTATACTACAAAAACATAACTCTCAATCTTTGGGTTAGGCCCTCACTTAATCAAGGTTTCCTTGACATTATGATGCTTATTAGAAAAACAATGAATAATTTATTCATTTTGAAAAAAAGAATAACAATTTTGAAAGTAAGAACTTAAAGGGCATGTTACATGGGGTATTTCTAAAAAAGAGAAAGAAATATGTATATTTTAAAGAAAGTCTCACAAGACTGCAACACATTTCCAACAACCTTTCTTAACGGAACAACATAATACAATTTGAGTAGTTAGTCTAGTTGCAAGCATCAGTCTTTCTCGTTGTATGGGCAGACTAATAATCAAAACATAAGGAAAACACAACCAACAATTTTAAAGATTTCTTCTTTATTAGCAGGTTCATATTCTTAACAAATACATAATGGGGAAAAAGAGAAAATATGCCAAAGGCTATCTATATTCATGGGTAGGTAGCACAAGAAAGAGAGAAAAGGAACAAAAAACACAATCTTTGTGGTCTCACTACATCTTTAGGAATTTGGCTTGTTAACATGAGATTAAGTTTAAGAGACAAAAACATTGTAACTAAGTTCACATTAAAAAAAATCTACACTTTCTTAATCATAGCCAAAGAAGCACTAAAGCCATTAACTGCGAGATTCAAATCTCAACATAAAAGATCACACTTAACCACTTATCATAGTAGCGGGACTATAAAACTCTGTAATACGCTATTTGAGTAAAAGGAGAAAACACACAATGAATATGAGAAGTAACAAATGGAGATTAGACGATGTATAACGTTGGATGAAAGAACACATAACAAACACACAATGAATATGAGAAGAAACAAATAGAGATTAGACGATGTATAACGATGGATAAAAGAACACATAACCCAAATTGGTGATTAAAACCAAGACAATTTGCAAATAACACTTCAAAAATATATGCTAATTTAAAAGAAATGAATAGCTAAGGATTTCAAACAAAGAGTCAAAACAAAACAGTATACTTTTGTAGAAAATTGAAGATAAACATAGACTAGACTAAGAATGTATCAATGTGTTAAAATCACAATTTTCATTACCTAATCATACTGCAATCAATACTGACTACAACGAACATTCCCAGCAAACAAATTACAACTTTGAGGAAGGAAATTAAGAAGAAACAATGAAAAAATAAAAGGGAAATGTGTATTAACCTCTGTCAGGGTAGTCCACAATCTTCACGGCAAAAAAAATTCACTAAAATATCAACTCTTCTATGCTCAAAGTTTTTTTCAAATGTTGAGACTTGTCCCCTTTGGCTCACCAAGTTTTCTTTATATTGAAAGGATTGATAATTCAATTTTAGACTTCCACCGATGTGGACAAAAAAATTGATTTTCATTTTCGAGATTTCAAATACAATATTTTAAAATTATAGGATAAGGATAGGATTTTACACCTCATCTTTGTACCAATTTTTGAGTTTTTTGAGAAATTTGAAATGGGCTGGATAAAAATGAATTATGCTCAAGAACCAATGAAATTTTTACTAAATATGTACAAATTGTTTGAATTTGGCTTTGTGGGAATCACCCTCGGTTTTTTTCTATAATATTCTTATACCCTCTTTATACAAAGCCGCGTATGATTTAATTGATTTGCACAAATTGAATGAGGGGAAGTGATTTTTGGAGGGAAGAGGAAGAATAGGGTTGTGTTGGATCGATATCGGGTTATAAAAGAGGGTGGTCGATCGTTCTTCTTTACTGAAGTTGTATGTTATTGTTGGAAGATGTTTAAATTGTTGGGTTTGGGTTTTAACATTGGTTGATTGAGGGAATAGAAAGGTAACAGAGTGAGCCAGGTATGAAGAATTAGGTTGGTTCAATGGTGTCTTATTTTTTTTGGGTTGCTTTTTTGGTCCATTTTAAAATGAAAAGGGTAGTCAAATTGGTCATTTATAAAATGGCCAATTACGTTAAAAATTTAGTCAACTTTATTTAAGTGTTAACTAGATTAAATATCAGTTGACCAATTTCATTTCAATTGTGGTCAATTTTGATTTTAATTATTGCCAATTTAAATAAGTCCACTAAAACTAATCAAAGCTTGAAACAAATTTACTGATTCGATCTCGAGTTTCTTAGTTTAAAAAAATCAAACACATATTTCTCTAAATAAATTATTTTTGAGAACAAATTATAAATATATCAAGATTTTACCAATTTGAATTAATTTTCTAGATTAATCACAAAAATAGTCCAATCTTGATAAAAATATTCATTTAAGTAACAAAATTTATACAATCTCGCATGTGTCAACATGAAAAGGTATAATTGTAACTTAAATGACAAAATTAATCTTAAAAAAATATTTTAGAGTACATTTATCTAGATGAAATAAATATTTTAATTTTATTAAAAATCAAAGGAACTTAAGAGTAAATTAGCCACAGAGAGAAATAAATTAGGTGTCAACGGGCATGGACATAAGGTGGGGGAGGTAGATTTGATAATTTAAGAAGAAAAAACTAAGGTGTGGGGGGGGTGCTGGTTGTTGAAGGAGAAGATATTGGAGAGTATTGATTGATAGGAGTAGAAAAAATCATTAGAATTTTTAATCTTGAAATATTTTAATATGTATTTAATTGAAGATAATTGATGGGTTAGAGTGTAAAGAAATAAATAATGTTGAAATTTTGATTCTTAAAAATAGTTTCTATGTTTGTGATTGAATTGTTGAAGGTTAGAAATGAAAAAAATGGAGAAAGGAGATAAGAAAGGGTGGTGTGGTGTGTGGAAGAAGATGAGAAGGAGTGGAGGGGTGTGAGGAATAATAAATTAATGAAAAACGTAAAATGTATAGTGGGTCCCACTATTTTTTAGTCATTTACGTGCTAAAACATGCAAAATTTTTCATGTCAGCTATTGAGTGGGTGTAAAATTTATTTAAAAGTTGTTAAGTGGGTATATAATTGTCCGTGCAGTTTAGGATCTAAAGTAATTTATGTGGACAAGTTCAGGGGTGAAAATGATGTATTTTCTCTAAGCATGAAAGTTAGAATATGAAGCACATCCTGAATTGAGAGATGTAGGGGGATGTTTATGCACTTTGGGATGACCAAACTATACTAAGAATAAGTTGCACATTGAGAGAAAATTTAAAAGGAGTGTGGGGTAAAAATGGGATGTCGATTAGTATTAAAAATTGTCATGTCCTCGATGGTGATTACACGGCAATCACAGGCGGTAGCATGCGTGTTGTGATCGTGGTAAGAGAGGCTAAATTAGTGGTCCTCTATTTTTCCCTGTTCAGTCTATTAATCAAATGAACCACATTTTCCCCTTCTCAACCTCACTCAAAAGATCTCCTTGTACCATAATTTCATGGGTTAATCATAAACAAAAACAAATCCTACTCTACTAATAAAAATTCAAAGGAGACGGGCCACTTTCGTTGAATTGGTGGTTTGCCTCCAACCTACCACCTAATTTATTGATGTGGTATGAAGTTCTAAATTTCAAGTAGGATCATTGAGGTACCCATCATCCACCTTTGTCTCAACAACATCGATGACGGACATCATTGTAGTTCCATTTCTCAATTTTACATATCAAAAAGGAAACCTCATCATTTTGAACTCGAAATTTCATCTCCCCTTATTCTATATCAACAATTTCTCTTTCGGATGCAAAAAAGGTCTCCAAATAATAATGGGTATTTCTTGGAAAATTTGACAATCTAGGACCATAAAATCTACTAGAAAAATAAAATGATCAACCTTGACAACAACATCATAGAAAACTCCAAACAGTTTGTTGATAGAGGGATCCACAATCAAGAATCTTATTATTGTAGGAGTAGGAGTTTAAACAAAAGTATTTGATAGATTTCATATGTCTTGAGATTGATGCTTGCACCAAGGTCACACACAACTTTCTCAAATTTTTGTCCTAATAGTGCATGGGATTGTGAAGGCTCCAAGATATTCATTCTTTTCTGCCATAGCACTAGTCATAATGGCACTATACTCATGGGTCACTTCAATGGTTTCACCATCCATAAAGAGGTTCTTGGACCTCAATTTCCTGATTATCTTAACATATCCTGAGATTTCTTGAATGACTCTTAGCAATGAGATATTATTAGAAAGATTGAAATGCTTGGCGAGAAACTTCTTGAATTTCACATTTTCCTCCTTTTATTGAGTCTTTGAGGGAAAGGATAATCAACCATCATTATCAAATCCCTCCTAATCAACCACCTCTTGAATTATCATTGGTTTTTTATCATCCCCTTCTTAAGACATTGGAGATTTATCATTAAACTCACTTACATGTTTGTTCTTTGTATTCAGTTTCTTCTTATGAGACTTTTCTTTGACCTCAACCTCTTGTGCTCCAATTTATTTAATGTCATCATGATAATTGCTAACACTTGAGCATCATATTTTTATTTTCCACAGTATCACTAGGGATGCCACCCTTGGTCCTAGCAATGAGTTTGTTGAGATTTTACCAATTTTAGTCTCCAATCACTTGATTGAAGCGAAATATGATACAAATATTTGGTTGATTTGAGAAAAGTCTACTTTTAATTCTAGAAACATCTTCGTCGTTCCCACTACTCTTATCAAGATTCTATCAAGCACATCCTAGGATTTTAACTTTTGGAGATCCTCATGATTTGACACTTTACTCTTCACTCAGTCATGGGGGCATATACCTAGAATAATCCCTTCCCTTATCCATCCAATCATGATCTCTATATCTATAAGGCTATTCCCTTTATCGATCATAATCGTTCCAACCTTAGTTCCCATCGTGCCTTGTAGAGGTCGGGCGAGAACCCCCCGAGTAGTTTGGCAAGTATCTAATTTCCTCATCAAGACTCTTGGCCTCTTCTTTGTCATATTCTTTGGATGCTATAACATTTACTTTTTTTTGGGGTTCACACATTACATGCTTTGTAAAGAGGTCTAATTGTGTCATCATTCTCTCCATGTTCTCCTCTTACATTCTTTGTAAGGAAGTCTAATTGTTTCATCATTTTCTCCAATTTTTACTTATTCTCTTCTTATTTATTCCTTTTATACTTATTCATAATTAAGGTAGTGGGAGAACCCATGGCTACCTCAGTATCTTGAGTGTGCTACCCTCTATTTTTCCTTGTGATTTGCTAAAGCATAGTTGAAGGCACACCATATGACAATCTCACAAGGGACATACTGGCTTCATTGTCCACCATGGTCTTGTTTAGTTTGTCCAAATCCCTATAGAAGATATCTAGGAGTGTATTATCTAGTACCTCATAGTTAGGACATTAAACAAGATTTTCATTAAATTTATCACAAACGCATATAGAGGCTCCCCATTGAGTTTACAAAAGTTTATGATTTTGTCCTACAAGTGAAACATCTTTAATAGTAGGAAATAATGATTTTGGAATGTATTAGCAAGCTCAAACCATGATGTGATTAATTTGGTGGGAAGGGACCTTATTCGAAACACCACATCTCCTATAGGGAGAACAGGAAAAGGCATACTCTATGGACTCTTGTAAGGTGTGAGAAATGTCAAACAAAGCACATACTTCCATAATATTTTTCAAGTGCAAATTTAGGTATTCACGGGCTTGACCCTAGAGAGTCCTTTCATTTGAAGAATGTGGAACATCACACTTGTTATAGGAAAGCCCTATTCCCTTTATTTGGCATTATACAGATGGCACTAGCATGCCCCCCATTATGGATATGGCCTTTATTATTAAGGAGCCAAACAAATGTCCCGACATTACTTGAATGATCACTCATTGTGTTGTAGATACTATTGAAATCACCTATAACGAAACAAAAACAGCAACCAAAGTAAGTAACAGACACTATGAGTAAACCTATAGTGACTTTCAACACCGTACAAGCAAAAACTAAGTTTCACTCATCAGCAATAGTGCAATTTTGATCGCGCTTATCTATATCATAGTTTTGATGTAGAACGATCTTTCTCAAATATAATAACCCAACTTGAGTTGCAGTTGAATCCACAAGGAGTGTAACTATTATTTGAATCTTATGCACATTAAAATCTACTAAGTACATACCTATAATGTAAATATAAAGTAAGACATAAATTAAAATTAGGGTGTAAGGTTTTAAATGGAATTTTAATAGGAGAATGGTACGGGGATTATGTTTTCCTAGGTTCAAATAATGCATGCGTACATTAGAGTCATATTCCAATTCTAGTCAATGAATATGTGGGTAGGCTAGGTAAGGGGTTTTGGAGTTAGTCTTTCAACATTACACCAAAAATACCACCAATGGTTTCTTTCGAATACCTCATGGGTGTGGCAAGAAAATCAACCCAAAGCCACAATTGGAAATCCCTATTTCTAGAAGGATGCGCAAAATATAGCAAATTCACAATCTAGGCTTATTTCTAAGATAGTGTAAAGAAATAAGTTAATATCTAATTATTGTTCACAAATACTTGTAATAAATATCCCAATTTTAAGGATAGTATGGGATCTAAAGGAAAAAAAATATCACTCTTTCAAGGATGATGTGGGGTTTTAAGAATTTGGGGCTTTCACCCACAAACTCCAATTGAACAATCAAGTATTAGTAGAATCCAACATTATTAACCAAGAATATAAACTATCAATCAAGACCTACACATATTTGCATTCTATTTAAACATAATCCCAAGATAGATGTTTAGCTATTCATGAAATTTTAAAGAAGAAATATATCAAAATTGATATTCAAAGCTTCCATTGAAGAGGCTAAGAAAAAAGTATTCTCAAATTTAACTTCAATTTAAACTAAAATTCTTGGAAAATTAACCACAATAATATTTCCCAATTTAGTAGGATTTTTACAATTCCAAAACATGAATTCTAGTTCAAGATATCCTAAAAGTGAAACGGTTTTTGCCCTATAAAGAATTTGAAATTTGGCTACTTTAAATTACAAAAATGCCCCCAGGCATTTGGTCGCGCTATCGCGAACACCATTGCTTGTTCCTGATCATGGTGATACCATTGCGATCGCCAACCTTGATTGATATGGCCTTGTCATGATTGCAACTCTCAAACAACGATTGCAGTAATTAAGAGTTAGTCCTTGCTCCTAATTTTCCAGCTTCTGCAATACTTTACCCTTTTTATTCCCTTTTTAGCTCGCTATACAAGTTTGCGTCCATTCACCTGTGGAACTACAAAACATGGAAATTAGTGCATTTAAATAATAAATTTGTCTCATTAAAACCATTTATCCATAATAGTATGCAGAAATTTAGATGTAAATGAGTGGTAAATTTACCACTCATCAACATAGCAGATGCAAGTGGCAAAGATTGTAGGCCCAATTATTATTTAAAATTTTGGGCCAGCACTTGCTTAAATAAGGCATAATCCACCATCCACTCTTTCTATTTAAGAATACTTTAACTCATTTTAAGTTATTCAAATACTTTAAATTTCATTCTCTTAAAAAAACATAAATTCCCTCTAAAAATATCAAACTACCCATGTTCCCATACTTAAGCAAGGAAAAAATTGAGACTTATTTGGGGTACTAAATTGTCCTAAATTGCTAAATAAATGTTTAATCGTGGGTTTTGCTTCACTTCTTCATGGTTCACTTTTGAGTTCTCAAAGAAAAGGTAACTTTCCTGATCTAAATGTTATACAAGAAAGTTGATATGTTTACTTTTTATGAAAAATACAAAGAAACAATAATTCTTATATGCAGGAGCATTGAAGTAGCCTAAAATCTTGATGTGGGACTTTGTTTTAAATTAAACCATAAGATTAGGCCATAATAGAAGTTGAACTTGAACAAGTAGATGAATACCAAAAGTAGGATATATTAGTTTGCATCAAAAAAATTATGATTCAATATATATGTGTGGATATTAGACTTGTTCGGAATGTGAATAAGTTATAGGGGGGTTAACATTGAGAACAAATTTAATGTTTTTGAATTTTGAGTTTTTGTTTAACATTTGCATTACCTCTTTATTTGTTGAATACTAACACTTGGCTTTTTCAGGTACTGATGGTAACGAAAGCTTTGAAGAAAAAGGTTGTTGCATTAATGAGATAGGATGTGTTCCCTGAGGCCAGTGGCTCAGTGGAGAAGTACCCTATTATACAAATTAGAGCAATTATAGTCGGGGTGACACACAAAGTGACTAGAGGTTAGGTGCGGCAGACAATTAAGACTATTATTGTGAAACTATAGGAGAGATGCTGCCTGAGCACTCACTATGGGGTATAAGACTAGTCTTTACCCAACCTAGGTCTCAAACTAATGCTATTTAGGTTGCCCATATTTCCCAAGAAAATCTAGCCTAATCGACGATGAAGACATCCAAGAGATCACCCTTACACTCTCCTCCACCGAGTGATGATGATGATGAGGATGACAAAAGTTATGAGATAGTTCCACAGGGTATAACTATGGACCCCTAATCTAAGGAGGGGTCCCAGGAACTATCTAAAACTACAATTTAGGAGGAATCATCAGTGGTATCCCAGTCTGAGTAGGGTACAAAGAAGGCTTCCCAAAAGGTTCTAGTTCATGATAAGAAGGCACCAGCATAGCATGGATAGAGTTTTGCCCCTACACATACCTTAGTGATATCTCTTAGGGAGGATAACTCGAGGTGGTTTGTAGAGGGAATACAAAAGATATTATATATAGATAGTCATATTTTAGAGACTGGTAGACGTAAAAGGCTCATTTTTAGAAGCATAGGATTGATATATATAGGTTGATTAGAGTACCACAGTTTCACGAGCCTTTGATCACTATTAGTTAGAGTGGTTCACTAGACCACTTTGTTCTTATTGCCTAACTTTGGTACTATAGTTTTATGCATCATATGTTGCCACTGTAGTTCTTCTGATGTGAATATTTAAAAGTTGTCTAATACACATGGAGAAACCACAACTTTAGTAGACCCTGGTGAGAGGGGTCTGGGTTGATATTTTATCAACAACCATTCATTGAGTTTTCTTTGGTCCAGACTATATTACCCAAGCATCCACACTAGAGTGTGAATACAGATTGAGAATCACACATGACAAAAATATTATGAGGGAAGCTAATAATAGACATGAGAGAGTTTTGATGGATAGTCTAATTGTGGACTAAATTTCACCTTTAGTTTATGATACCTATTCGATTGAGGGATAGGGCATGATAAAGAAGCCATCATTGACTTTTACTGCTAAGTTTTGGTTATTTATCATCAGATATAGACTATTCCTAATGGTTTCAGATAATTCATTGATTTAAAAGGTAGCCACATTGATTGCTAATATGATAGATCCTATGATATTGACTTTGCAACCATCCTTCGACACAATATTGATGATAGATCCTCTAGATAGTCAATGAATTTGTTATTTCCTTTTCTTATTCAGAGATTGTCTGATGATGTTGGTGTACCAATGATACTAAGAGTTAATGATAGAGTATAGGTGATATCCATTGCACAAAAAAAAGCGATGAAGGATCCAACATGACCGGCCCTTCCCAAGAGACCTAGTTGGCCTGCTACAGTACCTCTGGCCTAGTTTGATGGCCCATTAATAACTATAATTCTTAGTGAAGTATAGAGAGATAATGTGGGCACTGGTATAGATTTTATGATAGAGGAGCAAAGAGAGACCCCCAAGCTTAGTACACAGAGTAAGGGGACCTCTGTGAAATCCACATTAGCCCCGACTTCTACCTGTGAGATGTTTGGTGTATCTTTAAGGCCCTCTCGCTCATCTACTTTAGTTGTTGTGCAAGATATGACTATGATATCTCATGAGTTCTTGTAGAGCTTAGTGGACAGTCAGATATACACTAATACTTAGTTATGTATTATTAATACCGAGGTTGCTACTCTATTTAGGCAAATCCATCCATCGGCTCGAACAAAAAGAGAGACAATAGAGTCTATAATGGATATCGCACGCAAAAATGCTATGTCAGAGTTACGTGTTGAGTTATAGGCATGTATTGATATTTTTGATAGATGTGTTGCAACCCTTGTAGAAATTAAGACACTAAATCTAGGCCATATAAGGGAAGAGGTGGATACCTTGTGCACAGAAGTACACGCTCTTATAGAGAGCTATATAGTAGTGCCTACAAAAGTCATACCTTTAGTGGTTAAGATTTCACCTCTGCATGGGCCTAGAGACTTTGATTTATTTATGAAATATGATAATGAGGTACTAATAAGTGGGATTGAGAGAGGACACATAAAAAATCTATAGGGTCCTAATATGCCATATGACAAGGCCTTAAAATGGCCAGACATGAGTCAGTGATGTCTACAGTTATTGAGAGGTAGACTCATGATAAGTTCAAAGTGAGTGCTTCTTCTAGTAGTGCACCGTACACCACCTCTACCTCCGCCAGTGGAGATAACCCTATCAGGGAATGATCATGATACGAACGCTTATTGTGTTTGAAGTATGTCTTCATTTCCTTTGTTTCATATTGTTTTAGTATATTGGGGATAGTGTGTGGTCTTTTAGTAGGGGTGTGGTATATCATAGCAATTGGAAGTTTTTATTATTATGGTTCTTTTCCTATCGGTTGCGGTATAGTTGTAGCCCCAGCATATTTAGGGTAAAATTTATTTTGTATAGTGGTTTTGTTTCGTATTATGTTCTATTTTGTGTAATTAGGACATTTTAAAATATTTAGGGAAGTTGTAATGTTTTAGATTGATTTATGAGAAAAAATGGTATACCTCAAATATTTTGTTTTAGAATTGAGTAAATGTATATTTTTATGGGCAATATGGATCTTATTATGGCGTTAGGATTAGGGACATGATAATCATTTGCTAGCAATTTTATAAACCAAATATGCATTAGCTTGTAATATTGACACTTTATCATGTGTGTGTGATATACAACTTCGTTCTTTCCGTGTAAAATCCAGAGCATGCTTGGTTAGTCTTTCCTAGGTTGTAGGATAGTTGGTTAGGAAAGGATCATAGGTTATTTTGATGCTAGTTCATTTTTAGCCAAAGTTTGAGCCTTATATCCTATTTTTATTGTTACATCTTTCACCTTCCCATTTATGTTGCTCCCAACTTAGTCGAATTTCTAAGGTTAAGGGTCTTATCATCGTGGTGTGTAATGTAAAATGGGTATGAAGAAGAATAAAATGAGAGAAAATGGATGGTAGAGATGATATGGAAGAAAAAGAAAAGAAAAATTATTTAAAAAGTGAAAAGGAAAGAATAAAGATCACACACAACCTAAATGTGCAATAAAAAGTAAAGAGGGAGAAATAAGGATAGAATAAAAAGAAACATAATTAAGTAGTTGACCCCACAGTGAGTACAACACCAAGAATGCTTAGATAATTGATATATATATGTACTATACCAGCCCTGAAACCTATATTACAAGCATAATAAAGTCTTATAGTGATCCTAACTTGATTGTTCAAAAACTAAGGTAAAGAAAATAAGGGCAGGGGTATGATATTTGATGTACATTGATTGGAACTTCTCTTTTATGAGTGAGTGTCTCTTGACAGACCCTGCATTGATATGCATTATATCATAGGAGTGAGTGGGACATAATTGTTTTAAGTGAACATAAGTCATATTGTTGGCCGCTTACTTATTTTAGGTCGTGTATCTTGTATATACATGCATGATTGTCTATTAATAATATAATGACATACCTTGACCCCAGTGTTTCACATTGTTGTGCTTCATATTTATACACAATAGGTTTTAAAAGGTTAAAATAGGAGAGGGTATTATGGTTTGAGCTTTAAAGTGTTGATTAATTGTCTCTGATATCTTAGATTCTCCTAGTTAAGCGCCATGTTTTATTTTATTTTGTTTTTTTTTGTTGTGTTACCGGATGACGTGGAGATTATGCTATAGAGATTTTGCTATTTTGACGCTTAAAACTATTAAAATATGCATGTTTCTTAGGGTATTTTGTTAGAAATGATATATTTTCATATGTTTAGCAGTAAATTAGGTTTTGAATGCTAAGTAAAAGAAAATATAAAACTTTAGCAATTTTGGAATTTATGGCATTAACCGAGTATGTGTGACCAAAACAGATTCCATAAGACAAAAGTTTAGAAGTTTGGTTGAGGGAATGAGAAGAGATGACACTTACCTCTATCTACATGTTGGCTGCATGTAGCATGTTTGTTCCATATATGACTATACCAGAATTAAAGATTCAGAGAGTGCAAGAGCTGAAGAAAAAATTTTGGTACTTACTTATGTCTACATGTGGACTATATGTGGTCAAGGTAAGTACCAGAAGTCTTGAACAATGGAAGAATATTTTCTAGCACTTACTTGTGCTTACATACGGACCGCATGTGGTCCAAGTAAGTGGACACCAAACTTTTTTGTCTTTTTTATTCAGGCTTTGATTTTTAGGGTTTCCTCATGTACTATAAATACCATTTATATGTTTTTAGTAAAGGTTACACACTCTTGATACTCACAAACATATATTTGATTCTGAGATCCATCATTAGTCTTGTAATTATTTTTTATTGATTTTGGTTGTTTGCTAAGTTAGCGTTTTTGTTTTTTTATTTATTGATGTGGTGTGATTGTTGAATGTCTTCAACTATGAATTCTTTTCATCGTTACACTAGCATGAGTGACTAATCTCCCTTAGTAAGGGTTTTTGAAAACCTAGCTATATAATAAAGTAGGGAAATGTTCAATCCTTCTAGACTTTTGTTTTTGTATGTATTGGGGTTTTCCTTTCTGTTATTGATTTCTTAATGGGTGCATACGTTAGGATCCAGTCTCTATTCATTACGAACCCGAGAGTGAGGTGGATATCAGGAAAAAGAAATCACAACGGTGATGTTGGATTAATTGTTAAAATAAGCTTACTTGTACTATCTTCTTAAGCCAGTTAACTACTATCTAATCAACTTAAAACTAATAGTAGATAGTTATAACTAGGTTCCAAGGTAAGGGTTATTAATTAAACACTCTCAAACTAAGAGGAGATGAGTGAAATTTACCAAATTATGTTGAGAGGCAATTGGCGATACCTCTCTTACCAGACTCTACGTGCATAGCAGTTACATAGTTGGATTAAGCATGAGAAGCTTACTGAGTTAGAATCCAGGCGGAACACAATACTTCTGTTTCACTACAACTAAAATACTACCATATTTAATATAAGCTACTTGTTCATTATTTTCAGTACAAACCACCAAATCAACTCTTTAGTTTTGACCATTGATTATAATAGTTAAGAGCCATAATTCCACGTATTCCTTGTGGATTTGGCCCCATCCTTCGGTGGATTACTATATTTCATAGTGACTGTATATCTTCAGATTAAAGGTATAGCTTGGGTGTGATCATTAATAGGCATAATATAAATATCAGGCTAGCTCACTGTTCTGGCTATGTTTTGTCCTTAAAGATTCGTATAGACACCATACAATCGTAACTTGAGTTGTAACTTGGGAAGTAAGCTCGGGATTTTTTAGAGACCAACACATGAGGTATTTCATAGGCCTTTGGACTTAGAGGCTCAGTTTTTAGCTAACTATATGGTTAGACTTTATATTTTTACACGGGTGTGGTTTGGTATTTTTCAAGGCTAGGTCTTCTTGATGTAGAAGATTTGAGCTCATCAGTTTCCTAATGTTGGATTGAGGTTGATTTTTTTTAAGATGTTAATTGGTAAGGATAAGAAAGCCTCTCTTGATGCAGATAGTTTTTTGAGGATTGGGGTTCGATTTTGATCTTAGAGGATATTGAATTTGGGATTGATCTTATTCTGGACACTAGTCCAATATTTATTCCCCCATATAGAATGGCTCCAGCCGAGTTGAAAGAGCTTAAGGATTAACTCAAGGATCTCTTAGGTAAGGGTTTCATCCATCCTAGTGTGTCCTCTTGCGGTGCACCAGTGTTGTTCATGCATAGGAAGGATTGTTTTGTTCGGATATGTATTGATTACTGGCAGTTCAATAAGGTGAAGTTTAATAACAAGTATCCTCTTCAAAGAATAGATAATTTATTTGATCAGTTATAGGATACTAAGTTTTTCTCCAAAATTGATCGTCGTCCGTGTATCATCAACTTAAGATTAGGGAGGTGGATAACCCTAAAACTTTTTTCCATACCGTATAAGGGAATTTAGAATTCTTAGAGATGTCATTTGTCTTGACTAATACCCCTACAGCATTTATGACTATGATGAATAGGGTATTTCTTCAATTCCTAGATCTATTTGTCAATGCCTTCATTGATGACATCCTAATATATTCTAAGAGCGACATTGATCATACGGATTACCTCCAAATTGTGTTGTAGAACATGAAAAAATAGCAGTTATATGCCAAGTTCTCAAAACTTGAGTTTTTGTTGAACGTTGTCACTATTCTAGGTCATATAATTTCGAGTGAAGGGATCATTATGGATCCGTAGAAGGTTGCAGTAGAGAAGAAGTAGCCTAGACCCAGGACTCCAATCGACATAGGGATATTCTTGGATTTTGCTAGCTATTACAGGAGGTTTGTGGAAAGTTTTTCGACACTAGCTGCCCCATTGACAAAGTTGACTTAGAAGAAGTTAACATTCTTATGGTTTGATGACTATGGGGGAGTTTTAAAAGGCTGAAGGATAAGCTGACTTTTGATCCTATTTTTGACTTTTCCTAAAGGGCATATATGGGTTTGTGGTCTACTATGTTGCGTCTCGTATGGAACTTAGTTGTGTTCTGATACAATATTGAAAGGTGATAGAGTGTGCTTATAGACATTTAAATGTACATGAGAGGAGTTATCTGACTCATAATTTGGAATTTGTAGCAGTGGTGTTTGCATTGAAAATCTTCTGTACTTGTATGGGGTACATATGGATGTATTTTCTAATCATAAGAGTTTGAAGTAGCTGTTTACTCAGAAAGAGCTTAACCTCAATCAAAGTAGATGTCTAGATTCTCAAGGATTATAATATGAGTGTTCACTATAACCCAAGTAAATATAACGTGGTTGTTGATGCTATTAGTAGGTTATTTATAGGGAGTATAGGTTTTGTAGATAAGGAGAAGCAGGAGTTCGTGAAGGACATTCACCATTTGGCTAACCTTGGAGTTTGATTTTTAGACTCTGAGATTGATGGTGTGTATATGTAAGAATTGGCGTGGTCATCTGTTGGTGCTGAGATCAAAGAGAAATAAGTGTAAGATATTCTCTTGATGAGGATCAAGGGTGATGTAGGTGGGAAGAAGGTGATGGACTTTGAGATTAGTGGTGATGGTTCCTTGCGGTACCAAGGTATACTATATGTTACTAATGTAGATGGTTTGCACAAGAGGATCTTGATTGAGGCGCATGATTCGCGCTATGTTGTTTATCCCAAATTGTCAAAAATGTATCATGACCTTAAGGAGATGTATTGGTGGAACAATATGAAGAGATATGTAGCCAACTTTGTGCCTAAATCCATTGTGTGTTAACAAGTGAAATTTAAGTATATGAGGCTCGGAGGACTGTATCAAGAAATTGAGCGGCCTGAATGAAAGTGGGAAGTAATAAAAATAGATTTCATTACCAGTCTTCCTCGGTCATAAGTGAAAAAGTCGGCTTAGTTTTTTTCAAGAGAGGACTAATTTCTCGATTGAGGATTATGCAAATTTATACCTCCAAAAGATTGTCAAGTTTCATGGGGTACCTATTTCTATCATCTCTAATCGTGGTACGCAGTTACTCTCTAACTTTTAGAAGTTATTTAAGAAAGGATTGGGGACTAAGATGAGTCTGAGTACTACTTTTCACCTGCAGTCAGATGGCAAGCAAAAAGTACTATTCTTATGTTGGAGGATATACTTCGTGCATGTGTTATTGAATATTATGGTAGTTAGGTTGAGCACTTACCTCTTTTGGAGTTTTCTTACAATAGTAACTACCACTATATCATTAGGATATTTCGGTTTAAGTCCTTGTATGGTAGGACGTGTAGCTACCAATTGGGTTGTTTGAGGTTAATGAAGTTAACATATTTGGACCCGATTTGGTTCATCAAGCTATGGAAAAGATGAAAATGATTCAATATAGGCTTAAATCTTTCTTAAAGTTGCCAAAAGTCCTATGCGAATATTAGGAAATAGGACTTGGGGTTTGAGGTAGGAGATAGAGTATTCATAAAGGTGTCTCCAATGAAGGTTGTGATGCTATTTCGGAATAAGGGGAATCTTTGTCCCTGATATGTGGGCCTTTATGTGATTGTGACAAGGGTTGTCAATATGGCATATGAGTTGGAATTGACTTCAAGTTTGAGCTTTAGTCATCCGGTATTCCACTTTTCTATGTCGAGGAAATGTATTGGTGATCCATTGCTAATTGTGCCTATCGAGGATATTGGTATTTTGGATTCCCAATCTTATGATGAGATCCTGATTGAGATCTTAGATCGTAAAGTTCATTGATTGTGGACCAAGTATGTGTACTCGATAAAAGTGTTATTGAGGAACCACAATATGGAAGAGGCTACTTGGGAAGAAGAAGAGGACATGAAGTGGAAGTGCCAATTCCTTTTTTCTGTTCCAGTAATTCATGCGGAAGGCATGTGTTCTTTATAGCATTTTGTATTCTAACTCAGATAAATGAAAGATTAATTTCCTTGCATCCTTATTTTCTATCTTAAGTGTAAGAGTAGAGACATCTAAGGGTGTAAAACGTGTTTTTAATTCCTTGTTCAATTATTCAGGGATGAATGATCCAAGTGGGGGAGAATTGAAACACCATGAGTTTGAACCTTTGAAATTTCCTAGGCTTTGAACTCTCTGGCCATCATATGACTCAACATTACTAGATGTATTATGTGGGTAAACTTAGTAGACCAAGTCGTATGTTAATTACTGTGTGGTATGTCATCCAATGTCCAAGGTAGTACTAGAATCCATACGAGTCATATAGAGATAAAATGAGAAGAGTAGGGTAAATCATATAGTTAATAGTGTCAAGCCCTAGAGATACTGTCTAGGGTGTGAGTTAGGGGTAATACTCATTTGATAGGGTACGAGTAAGGTGCCCAAATGTACCCAATCGTATTTATTTTTAGCTTTTAAGCTGAGGCAATTTTGGATATTTCCCCTCTTAACTTCTTTTGACCCCATGACTTATAACAGTACTGGTACTTCATTTACACTATTATATCAAATACACTTTAAACAATCTCAAATATATCTCAAGATTTTGGTTCAAGAAAGAGTCTAGGGTTCCATCAAGTTGATTCAATTAGGGGAATTAAATAGAAAATCTCACTATCTTCTTTAGTATCTAAGGCATGTTATTCCTCCCTTGTTGATAAAACTAAAGTCATCTATTCATTGATGGTTTTCATAGTATTATTATTGTATTATTTGGGTTATTTGTTGGGTGTTTTTGTTACTGATAGTTGGATGATATTTTCCCATGTTTTAATGGTTTTCATGTTATATTTATGGTTTGAACCTGTGGTTGCATGGAAATGGTCAATTGGTACTTCGTTTAGGTTCTTGAAACTATATGCCTTCAACATTTTGATAAAATTCCTATAAGAATAGATTTGTTACCTAGTTGGACTTTCTTTGATACCTTTGTATTGCATAATATGGTATGGAACTTAAAGTTTGTTTGGATGGTTTTAATGGTTCAATGGTATGGCCTTGGTGTCCATTGCTTTGGCTTAAATGAAAAGTTTATGGGTTAGATGCCAACCCCTAAGTGATTTTAATAATGGAAACTATGGGGTATATTAGAATCCCTAAGTATTTTCTAATGATGTAGTTTCAAGATATGGTCCATATGATGATAACACTTACTTATTCCTTGGTTATTAGTACATGTAATTTATGGTTTGTTTTTGTGGTAAAGGTTTTAAGTTGGCAATAATGGCGGTTTGTGATAGCTAACCTTGAAGGTGTGAGTTCGATGGATAGACACTGGACACTCATGTTTTCGAACATGAGGATTGGTCATGGTGACCATATACTTCTGGATTAAATGGAATCCCCTAATTTGCAATTGTATATATGTATCATGAAGGTAAAAGGGTATATGGGAATCCCCGACCCCTATGATATCTTTGGTTCGTACAGATACACACATTGGGACTCATGTAGGGTGTAACATTGCATCCATATATCCCGTCGGTGGTCTTAGGACAGTTAAGCTACACAAAGCCAGGTTAAAGGTTTTAATTGTATGCTAAACTCTATTCCCATTCCCAACATGCATTTTTTTTATATATATATATACATATATATATATGTATGTATCTATGTATGTATGAATGTTATTGAACATGGTTATATACTTGGGTCCTCGGGTTGATCTTAGCACATCGTTGTAACTTTTGTAAGTGAATTCTAAATTTATTAATGAATAATACAAAGACTTTTCCTCTTTCTTCTATGGAGATGTATGTCTAAGATCCCATAACTAGGGTTATGGGAGCCTTGATGTGAAAAACTGATTTGAGTTGTGATTCTAATTGTGTTCCCTAGGTAATTGACATTGGATAAACCCTTCTTCATTTTAAGGACTGTTCTTGGTTTCAAACTTGAAAGATGATCCCAAGAACATCACTTGTTCGAATAAAGAAGTGTTTGTTGGGAAAAGAAGTGGTTTACATAGAATCTAGAGACTTTAATCTTTAGATTAATTGCAAATGCCTTAACAGGATTGACCTACATGAGAAGGTAGTTGAATAATCAATTTGTTTTTTAAGTTCGAGGGAATTAAAGGATAAAATATCCATTTAGGTTGAGAAACTAATAGGTAAACAATAGAATTCAACTACTTTTGCAATTGATGCTATTAATTGGAACTCTAAAGTGATTCACAACCCTAGCTGTTGAAGCATCTCGATAACCATAACTCTAGTTTGTTTAATATCATTGAATTACTACTTTCTAAAAGAATCATTAGTGGGAACAACTCTATTGCAATTATTTAGATTATAATCCATAAATGAAAACCACTTTTATTCAGGAAGCTTTGATCAACAATCTAATAACAATAATAATACTTAGTGAACACGGTATTCCCTGTGGGATTCGACACCTAACGTAGTTGGGTTCTATATTTGACAACGATCGCTTAATCTCTCGTAAGAGGTTTAATTTTGGTTTATCAAATTTTGGTGTCGTTACGAGTAAATACGGTTGTCAATTAAGTTTGTGTTTATTAATTGACATTTGGTTAGGTTTCCCAAATTTTATCTTTGTTTTTTTTTTGTGCAGGGTACTTATTGTGTATGCCAAGTACACGAAGATCGGGTGCACTATTATTACCAATACATTCGAAACCATATTTGATAGGCAAAATGGTAGAGCCCCAAGAAGCTGAAAGACTACCATTTTGGCTATAGCTCAACTTAATCAGTAGAATGAAGGCCAACCAACGCTTCATCCTAATTCTAATGATGATGATTTAGAGTATGAGTTTGTAGATCCTGTTAACCCAGGGCCAATAGAGAATATGGTTGCACTAGTGAATCAGGATATAAACAGGAACACCCCATTAGGGCGGGGAAAGATTGTCAATCGGTACAATTTAATCTTACCGATGAGGAGGATGGAATGGATGGAGAACGTGCAATTGTAGCTATTATTCATCCACCTCTATCACCTGGAGCTAAATTCAATATTACCAGTACGATGATTTAACTCCTTTATCTTAAGGAGTTGTTCGGTGGTCTTTCGAGATATGATCCTAACATGAATTTGGTGAACTTTATCACCATTTGCATGTCTTTTGATAACCCAGGAATGGGTAAGAATTCTATTTTCTTTCCTTTGTTTCCGTTATCTGTGTCTAGGGATGTTACATTATAGCTTAATGGACTGACTCTCAATTCTATAAACAACTGGAGGTAGTTGAAAGAGGCTTTCATAAAAAGGTTCATTCTACCTTCCAGGAGGGTAAAGTTGAGGGATGAGATCAGTAACTTTGTGCAGCTTTCAACCGAAGCTCTTCACGAAACCTAGGAGAGGTTTAAGAAGAAGCTAATGCAATGCTCGATCCATAGTATGAAAAATATTCATTTGTTGGAGACTCTCTATAGAGCATTAATATCTATTATGAAGCCGATTTGGATAATGCTGCAAGAGGGTCATTTGTGGATCTTACTTTTTCAAAAGCCTCAGAGCTGCTCGATAAGATGATCAAACAAAGTAGAGATTAGCATACCAGGGATTCTGTGGTAACAAGCCTTATTATGTCTATTGGTATGACTGTAGAACAATGCAAAAAAGAGGAGGAATATGACCAAGATTAGTCACACTTTAAGACATAGATGGATATTCTAACTAAATATTTATTATCTTGAAAAAATGAAAAGGCGAAATTTGTAGCATCCCAAGGTAGAGATGAATCTAATTCAAAAGAAGAGTCAAACTATCTAAATAATCAGGGGGTTTTCTAGGCAATAGCCAAGGAAATCAAGGTCAGTACTCTTACAACAAGGCTAGCTAGATGGAGAGGTATCAAGGAAACTCGAAGAGAAAAACTGACTGGAGTTAACTATATGTACCTCTTGGAAGCTGAAATAATAGTGCAACAAGTTCTTGCAAAATGTCCATGAAGGACATGATGGAGAAGCTATTAAAGGGAGTTGAGGCTACCAACTCTGGGGTGACTACTATGAAGAGTTATTTGTCTTTCATAAGTCAGTTGGTAAACTTACATTCTACTTCTATCAAACAGTTGGAGTAGTGAATGAGCTAACTCTCAGCAATATTAAATCCGAGGAATAATAGAACTTTTCCTACTGATACTTTTCAGAATCCTCGTAATGATGGATCTTACATGGCAGTTAACGCATGAAGTGGTAAGGTATTATCAGGCCCTTTTGTGGGCAAAGCTGTGATTGAAAAAAATGTTGAGCATGAAGAAACTGATCTAGTGGAGTCTGAGTAATTGGATGGTATTGACATTCCTGCTAATCATCAGCAGGATGATGAGTTAGAAAAAGTGAAAGACAAGAAAATGGAAGTAGTGGTGACTACTCTCCCAAAACAAATGCTTCTCTTCCCTCATAGATTGAAGAAGAAGGTCGATGATACAAAGTTTAGTAAATTTATGGCAATGTTGAAGTAGCTGACAGTTAATATGCCTTTGGTGGAGGAACTTGAGCAGATGCTAGGATATGCTAAATTTATGAAAGATATATTGACAAAGTAGAGAGCAGTAAACTACAAACCGGTGGATGATCTCTACTATTGTAGTGCTATCTCTACAAGATCCTTAGTGCAGAAGAAGGAAGACCCAAGATCATGCACCATCCCTTGTACCATTGGGTCTCCTAATTTTGCTAAGGCCTTATATGATCTGGGAGCGAGCATTAATCTGATGCCTCTAGCTATTTATAAGAAGTTAGGTTTGGGGGATCCTACACCCACAAACATGTGATTTGTGATGGTGGACAGATCAGTTAAGCGACCTCTGCCAATATTATATGATGTACTAGTAAAAGTGGATAGTTTTATATTTCTATCAAACTTTGTTATTTTGGATAGCGAGGTGGATTTGGAGGTACCTCTAATCTTGTGTAGACCTTTCCTTGCAACCAAAAGTGTGATTTTGATTTACAAGCTAATGATCTCTTATTTAGGTTGAATAATGGTGTGGTCTGATTTGATGTTTGCCAATCTATTAAGTAGCATACAGAGAAGAGCATGTTCTCTAGTGCTGATAGAGAAAAAAATTGTTGTTGAGCACTTAGTTGCAGTTCTGATGAATTTTGATAGTGAAGGCATTGAAGAGTATGAGGAGAGTATTTGCGCTTTAACGGGAATGGGATAATACTCTTATGCTCCTAAGAGACATGATATGGACCTTAAAAAATGACCAACACCACCAGCTAAGCCGTCTATTGAGGAGACATCATTGTTAGAGTTGAAGAAATTCTCAGGCCATCTCACATATGTGTTTCTAAGCAGTGGAAACACTTTGCCTATTATCATTGTGGCTAACTTGGGTGATCAGAAACTAGATGCGCTTATTTCTATGCTTTATAGGTATAAAAGGATGATAAGATAGACTATCGCGGATATTATTGGCATCCTTCTAGTTATTTTCACTCATAAAATTCAATTGGAGGAGGACTGCACACAAATAATTGAGCATCAATGTTGTATTAACCAGCCTATTCAAGAGATGGTTAAGATCAAAATCATCAAATAGCTTGATGGAGGAGTTGTATATCCCATTTTTTATAGTAAGTGGGTGAGTCCTGTACATTATATGCCTAAGAAAAGGGGCATGACTAGTGTAGCAAATGAATAGAATGAGTTGATACCACTCAGACCTATCACTGGGTGGAGATTTTGCATGGATCATTTAAAACTCAACTCATGGACGTTGAAGGACCACTTCCCAATGCCTTTTATGGATCAAATGTTTGATCGGTTGGTGGGAAGAGGTTGGTACTATTTTCTGGATAGGTATTCTTATTATAATCAGATTTCTATAACCCTAGAGGATCAGGAGAAAACAATATTAACCTGCTCGTATGGTACTTTTGCATTTAAGTGGATGCAGTTTTGTTAACCTGCCCGTATGGTACTTTTGCATTTAAGTGGATGCAGTTTTGATGTCTATTTTCTCAGATATGTTTGAAGACACCTTAGAGGTGTTCATGGATGATTGCTCTATGGTAGGTGATTCTTTTGAGCTTTGTTTGGTGAATCTTAGTAGAGCCTTGAAGCGGTGTGAAGTGTTTAATCTTGTTCTCAATTGGGAGAAATACCACTTCATGGTGAAGGAGTGCATTGTTGTTGGGCACCAAATTTCATCTAAGTGGATTAAGGTCGACCGAGTTAAGTTCAAGGTCATGGAGAAGTTACCGCCTCCTATCTCAGTAAATGAGGTGCGTAGTTTACTTGGTCACATGGGCTTCTATCAGAGATTTATAAAGTACTTCCCCAAAATTGCAAATCCACTTTACAAGTTTTTGGTGAAAGAGACTAAGTTCAACTTTGATGATGATTGGTTGAAGGCATTTCAATGCCTTTAAGGGAAGTTAGTCGAAGCCCCTATTATTGTTACACCGGATTGGTCAAAACCATTTAAGATTATGTGTGATGCAAATAGTGTTGCACTTGGGGTTGTACTTGGCCAAATAGGGATAAATTATTTTATCCTGTGTAATTTGCAACAAAAGCGCTGAATGGGGCCCAAAAGAACTACACCATCACTGAATACGAATTTCTGCACGTGGTCTATGGTTTTAAGATGTTTCGAACTTATTTGCTAGGAACAGTGGTGGTGGTCCGTACTGACCTTGCAGCCTTAAGATATTTGATGGCAAAAAACAAAGCAAAGCCAAGGTTGATTAGATGGTTACTACTCCTTCAAGAGTTTGACTTTGAAGTCAAAGATCGAAAGGGTTGCAAAAACCAAGTTGCGGACCACTTATCTAGGCTAGAAGGGGAGAAAGTAGTTAGAGATGAATTCAAGATTAATGATCCATGTCTAGATGAGGAAATCATGGCTGTTGTTCTGGTGAAGATACCTTGGTATGCAGATTTTTCAAATTACATGGTGAGCGAGGTGATTCACGAGAATCTTTATTTTCATCAAAGAAAGAACTTTCTCCATGATGTGACTCATTACATTTGGGATGAGTCGTATCTATTTCAGCGATGTGTTGATAATATCATAAGGAGGTGTGTTCCATAAGTAGATATATTGAGAATCTTTGAAGCATGTCATGCTTCCCCTGTTGGAGGTCACCGTATGGGTGACCGTACTTCTAGAAAGGTGCTGCAAAGAAGCTACTATTGGCCGACTTTATTAAAGGATGCATTTGAGTTCATGAGAATATATGACCAATGTCAGAGGCCAGGGTCAATCTCCAAGCGCCATGAAATTCCTTTAAAAAAAATAATGGTAGAGGAATTATTCAACGTCTGAGGCATCGACTTCTTGGTGCCTTTTGTGAGCTCATATTGAATGAAACACATTCTAGTTGTTGTTGATTATGTATCGAAATGGGTAAAAGCCATTGCTTTGGTAGGCAACAAAGGGAAGAGAGTGGTTAAGTTCCTTAACAAGAATATCGTCTTTCAATTTGGGGTGCCACACACCATTATAAGCGACGGTGGACCTCACTTTTGCAACCGAGTATTTCGAGTGGACTTATAAAAGTATGGTGTTAAGCAACACAAGGTAGCAACTCCATAGCACCCATAAACTAGTGGGCAAGTGGATATTTCAAATAGAGAGGATCAAAGCCATCCTTGCTAAAAGAGTAAATGCTAGCAGACAAGACTGGACTAGGAAGCAGGATGATGCCTTGTGGGCATACAGAACAACTTTCAAGACAACCATCGGCATGTCAACGTACCAATTGGTTTATGAAAAGAATTTCATTTTCCAATTGAATTGGATCATAAAGCGTTGTGGCCACTCAGGAGGCTGAATTTGAATTGGAGTGAGGCAGCATAGTTGAGATTAGGATGGCTGAATTAGATGGATAAGTTCCATCTCGATGCATATAAAAGGGTATATCATTGCAAGGGAAAGATGTAGAAATACCAAGATCGGAGAAATACAAAAAGAGAGTTTCAAAAGGGTGATTGGGTGCTTTTCTTCAACTCCAGACTGAAGTAATTTCAAGGTAAGATTAAATCATAATTGTTAGGTCAATTCCAAGTTAATCAAGTCTACTCATCTAGAGTAGTTGAACTTTCACATGAAGAAGAAAGTGTCTTCAAAGTGAATGGATAATGACTGAAGTTGTATATCGGTCCAATGGACTCGATAAAGTGCATAGCTACAATCAATCCCGATTAAGTCAGAGTAATCAAGATAACTGAGTCGTGCTGCAATATTAAATCACGTGTTAGTGAGAGGCATCCCACAAGGTGTTGTTATAAGCATAGCTAGAGTTTATTTGGTATTTTTGTGCATTTTGATATGTCTGTGAAAAATGAAGCAAGGAAGGAGTTCACAGTTAAAAATGAGGTCGACAGAGAGATTGATGGACTGTCACAGGATTGACGGGACCGCCACATGAACCATCAAAGAAATAGGAAAAAATGAACATTTTGTTTGATGCTTGACGAATGAGTTGGCGGATGGTCAATAACTAGGAAGACCATCATATCTACTATCATATTGAAGTTGAAATTCTGATAACATTCATAACACTTAGTGAACACGGTATTCCCTGTGGCATTCAAAACCCAACCTAGTTGGGTTCTATATTTGACAGAGACCCCTTACTCTCTTGATGGACTGTTGGATCAACCGTCATATTAAAGCAGAGTTGCCTAAGTTCTTGTAAGATGGAACAGCCAACAAGGCAATCCTTTGTAAAGATGATGGACCGTTAAGTTAGCCGTCAATAATATCCTAAGTTCGGGTCAGGTTGGTCTATGTTGAAATACTATTTAATGCACAAGAAACTGACCCAAACATCTTTGAAAGGATAAAAATAAGTGATTACATACATCGACACCTTTCCAAATTATGAAATTGTTCAACTCTTTCTGGATTCAAAGTATCAATTTTTCAAAAGGACGCTCCCTCTCCTTTTACTCTCTTATTTAAATAGTATTATCGCTCTCTTTCTATTCATATCAAGCAAAGTTGAAATCACTTACTAGAGTCATAAGTTAGTTTTATTTTTGCATTTTCAAGAGAGAGGATTGAATTTTCTAAATTATCAAGGTATAATTGTAACCCTTTTCTTCCTCCTTTGAATTTAAAGCATGAAGTTAATAATGTTTTGGTAAAAATAAATTCAATTTTCTTTCATCTCTATCCTAGTGTTAATGTTTTGAGTATTGAACACTGGTATGCTTTGTTTTGGAGTGAGGTTTGAGTAACCCATATGTTTAAAGTTTTTCTATGTTTAAATGTGAAATTGATGTCATTTATGTGCTGAAAATTGATATTGAAGACTAAGTGTTCGACCAAATTCCTAAATAAAAGATGATACTGAAGAAGGGGTTGCGACGGCCAACTTAGCGGACCGTCAGACTTACGATGGGCCGCTGAATGGTCTGTCACAAATATCCCTGAGATGGTGTTGGTATCAATGAACACAAAAGTGTTCATGATCGTGAAAGTAATATAATGACTTAGACATCCAGATATCGTTCCCTCGAGCATCAATAAACTAGAAATTTATTCAATCATTAGTTTAAGACAATTAAGTATTAATTGTTTGATTGTATCAAGATTAATATGTTTTTCTAAATAAAATTTAAATTACTACAAAAGAAATAATTTATGATGACTAAATCAAAGTAACCAACGGTTGTAACCAATAATAAGGACGGTTCCAGGGTTGAGGTATTTTGAATAATCACACAATTCACTATTCTATTCACAGTCTAATTGGTTATCAGGTTAATGGTTCACAAGGTTTATGCCACAATCTTAGTCTCCCGACCTCAGATCTTCTACCTATTGAATGTTGTAACTACAACTCCTGCATAGTTACAACAAATCTTCTAGATTCATGAAGTTCTCTTCCTGCAAGTGAACCAAGCAAGGCTTGTAGGTATATCCCTATTCTAGATGCTAATTCAAATTCCTTATTTTATAAAAGAATATGAAACTTGCTCCCTAATTTCTTCATTCTATCCTATGATTCTCCTCCCGGATTCACATAGAAATATAAATTTATTCTAATGATGGCCAATCATTAGAATAGTAAGCTCAAGAAATTAAGGGCAAACCATATGATAATTGATGATGGGCGTATTTATACGTCTAAGCACCATAATTTACCCATGTTTTAGCTAAGTTTTGATGATAAAAAAATATAATTCTTGCACTTTTAGTCCATTTTCCTTTATGTGAGTTGACCTATGTGATTAGCATATTTTTCAGGTATTAATAAGGAAGATTTCAGCACTTTGTGGACTTGTGGACAACAAAGGAAAATTTCACATAAGAGGGAAGGCAGCTTTTGGAATCTTGTGGACTGAATGTGATGCATGGAGAATTTATTCCAGGCAAAATCAGTATTTCTAAATACTTAGGGATGCAGCAGTAACTTAGTAGAGAAGGATGTTATAAAAACCTTATTGCTGAATTTTTCAGCATCATTCGATTATTCTTCATTATTCAGTTTTCAGATTCTGTAATATTTTAGAACAGAGAAAAATGTCTAAGGCTTGAGATCGAAAAAAGACAGAACGTCGTTCCTCCCTCATCGTCACTATTCATCTCCATCACTAAGATTATTCTAAGTTGTGGTATGCTGATTATGTCTATTGTGATTTCCGCTGTACTCATGAATAGCTAAACTTATCTGTTAGGGTTATGGAAACGTTGTAATATACAATCTATTGCTATGAGTTTGTGAATTCTTTATGTGTTATGCTACTTATATCATTACTCTCTTTGTCTTAATTGAATTATCATGGTTGCAAACATAGGGAATGTGCCAGTATAACATTAACTTGTTCAATAGAAAAGTTATATGTTTGGAAAAGAGAGTGTGAAAAGAAAATAGGGTTTTCAACCTCTATTTCCACGTTAATTCCTTAGCAGGATTTACAGTCTTGGAGAATTTGTACCATTTGTTATACACTTTAGGTTCGAGAGAGCTAAGGTGAAATAATCCTTGATGGTTAAAAAACACTTGGACTTAAAATTAAAATACTAATCTCTATAAGTGAATGCATGTCTAAATTCCGCATTTCTCATAGTTTATAGAGAAGTAGAAACTATAAGGTGGACATAACCCTAACTTATCATTCTCTGTGATTAAATCTTACTACATTAATCATTCCATCGTTACTTTGTTAATATTAGTTCATGTCAAAATCAAACCACCCTTTTTACTTGGAATTTTCGACCGACAGTCTACTAATAATCACAATACTTAGTGACCAGAGTATTCCCTGTGGGATTCGACACCCAACGTAGTTGGGTTCTATATTTGACAGCGACCACTTACACTTTCACACGAGAGTTATAATTTGGGCGTATCAAATTTTGGCGTCGTTGCCGGGGAATACGTTTGTCAACTAAGTCTGTGATAGTTAATAGACCCTTTAGTCAAAGATTCTCGAATTTTACTTTTTGTTTGTCATTTTTGACTTGTTCAGGTTTGGTAGAGTGGATTCCAAATACCCAAAGTTCTGGTCAGCCATTATTACCTATAAAACCTGAACCACATCTTATTGGCAGAATTGATGCGCAACGAAACCTTGAATGGATGGTGCTCAATAGGAGCAGGCTAGATTAGCTGTATTGGCACCTGCTCAAGTGCATCAACAGAATATTGATAACCCAGGTCGGGCAACAAATCCTGATGATGAGGACCTCGGTGATGATTGGTTACTAAATCTAAGCGTACAGATGATGTTGTAGCACCTGTGCACAGTAGAGATCGTCAACCTAGAATGAGACCTGAATGTCGAGCTGTGCAGTATTCTTTTGATAATGATGATAACGATCTAGATGGGGCTGGTGCCACAGGGGCTATTATTCCTCCGCCCTTGGCACCCGGATCCAAGTTCAATATCACTAGCACCATGATTCAGCTATTGCAACTCAAGGGTTTATTTGGTGGACTTGCAGGTGATGATCCAAATATGCATCTGATAAATTTTATCTCAACATGCAAATCGTTTGACAATCCAGGAGTTGGACAGAATGTAATTCGTCTATGCTTATTCCCATTGTCTCTATCTGGAGAGGAAACTTTAATGCGAATGGGCTAACTCCTGACTCTATTACTAATTGGAGACAACTGAAAGACGCTTTCCTAGAAAGATTCTTTCCTCCATCCAAGGGAGCCCAATTAACAGATGACATCAGTAATTTTCGACAGCTTCTAAATGAAACACTCCACGAAACATGGTATAGGTTCAAGAAGAAGCTTATGCGGTGCCCAAATCATAAAATGACCAATATCCACTTTATGTAAATATTATATAGGGCTTGCAACTCGGTGACTAAGCCAGTGGTTGATAATGCTGCAGGTGGGTCATTCATGGACCTTACTTTTATTGAGGCAAGTGATATTCTTGATCGTATGACAAACCAGAGTAGAGCTTAGCATACCAGGGATTCTGAGGTAGCAAGCTCTACTGTATCTATTAGCTTGACAGAAGAACAGAGGCAAAGAGAAGAGGAACGTGACCGGGATATGGCTCACATGAAAATGCAGATGGACCTTCTTACCAAGCATTTTTTATCAGGGAAGGCAGAAAAGGTCAAGTTTGTTGTATCACAGGGAAGAAATGACTCTAATTCTGAAGTGGAAACAAATTCCTTGAATAATCAGGGGGTTTTCGAGGCAATGCCCAAGGAAACCAAGGTCAAAACTATTATGATAAATCTGGATACAAGGACCGCGATCAAGGGAGTTGGAAGAATAATTCTGAAAGGAGTGGTTTGTATGTTCCTCCTGGAAATCGTGAGGCTATCACATCTGGATCTGGAAATATGTCCATGGAAGATATGATGGCTAAGTTGTTGAAAGGAGTGGAGGCAACCAACACGGGAGTAACTGAGGTAAAGAATGATTTGTCCTCAATAAATCAGTTGGTTGACTCGCATTCCATTGTAATAAAACAGCTAGAACAACAACTGAGTCAACTATCAACTGCATTCAATCAAAGAAAGACTGGCACTTTACCTAGCGACACTGTGCAAAACCGAAGAAATGATGGATAATGTATGGCTATTACTACCAGGAGTGGTAAGGTGTTGGGAAATCCATTCAAAGACAAGCAGGTGGCTGATAATACAGAAGAGAATATTATTGAAGAAGATTGTGATAATTCTGTAGAAGCTGAAAATCAGAATGAGAATGTTCATGACACTACACCTAGATGTCACCAGCCTAAAAAGATCGATAATCGGAAGCAAGAAAAAAAGAAAGTGGTGGAGAAAACTCTTCCAACTCCACCACCACCTTTTCCTCAGAGACTAAAGAAGAAGGCTGATGACACTAGGTTCAATAAATTCATGACCATGTTGAAGTAGCTGACTATTAATGTGCCTTTGGAGGAGGAACTGGAGTTGATGCCAGGGTATGCCAAATTCATGAAGGACCTTTTGACAAAGAAAAGGGCAGTAAGCTATGAACTAGCAGATGATGTTCATCATTGCAGTGCGATTGGCACGAGATCTTTAGTACAGAAGAAAGCAGATCTTGGTGCTTTCACTATTCCTTGCACGGTTGGATCTTTTGATTTTGCTAAGGCGTTGTGCGATTTGGGGGCTAGCATCAATTTGATGCCACTATACATTTACAGACAGTTGGGGTTGGGCAATCCTATAGCAACCAATAAACAGCTCGTGATAGCAGATAGGTCGGTAAAACGACCAGTTGGTATCTTATATGATGTATTGGTTAAGGTTTCTACCTTTATTTTTCCTGCAGACTTTGTTATTTTGGATTGTGAGGTGGATTCTGAAGGTCCCATAATCTTGGGTCGTCCTTTCCTCGCAATAGGAAGTGTGCTTATTGTTTTACGAGCAAATGAGCTTTTATTTCGGATTAATAACGAAGTATTCCATTTTGATGTATGCAAATCAATGAAGCATCCTAAAGATTTGAATGTGTTCTCTGTAGCTGATGTTTCTTATGAGGATGAGAAAGAATTATGTGTAGAGAAGTATCTTACTATTGAGCCATTGGCTGCTGTGCTTTTGAATTTTAAGCGTGAGGATGTTGAAGAAACTATTTGTGCTCTAACAAGAATGGGGTCCTATTCTTATGCCCCTAATAAGTTGGACCTTGATCTTAAGAATCGACCTTCTCCACCAACGAAGCCATCCATTAAAGAGCCACCAGTGTTAGAATTGAAAGAGCTCCCCAGTCATCTAAAGTATGCGTTCTTGGGAAGTGGAAATACACTTCCGGTTATTGTTGTGGCTGATTTCGGTGATCAACAAGTAGTGACTCTCATCTCTATTCTGAAGAGGTACAAGAGAGCTAGCGGTTGTACTATTGCAGATATAATTGGTATCCCTCTTGGGATATGTATGCACAAGATTCAGCTCGAGAAAGATTGCTTGCCCACTATTAAGCATCAACGTCATTTGAATCCACCTATGCAAAAGGTGGTGAAGAAAGAAATTATTAAGTGGTTAGATGCAGGGGTGGTGAATCAAATCATAGATAGTAATTGGGTGAGTCTGGTATAATGAGTGCCCAAGAAAGGGGGCATAACAGTAATCACAAATTAAAAGAATGAGCTAATTCCACTCAGACCTATCATAGGGTAGAGAGTGTGCATGGACTACCGAAAGCTGAATTTGTGGACATTAAAGGATCAGTTCCCAATACCATTCATGGATCAAATTCTTGATTGATTGGTAGGGAAAGGATGGTTCTATTTCATAGATGGTTATTCTGTATATAATAAGATTTGCATTGCTCCTGAAGATCAGGAGAAAACCACTTTTACATGTCCGTATGGAATGTTCGCCTTCAAATGAAATTCATTTGGGATATATAACGCACCTGCCACTTTTCAGCATTGTATGATATCCATCTTCTCTGATATGGTCGAAGACACCTTGGATGTGTTTATGGATGACTTTTCAGTTGTTGGTAAATCATTTGAATCATGCTTGGCAAATTTGAGTATGACTTTGCAGAGATGTGTTGAATTTAACTTGGTACTAAATTGGGAGAAGTGTCACTTTATGGTTAAGGAAGGCATTGTTCTAGGGCATAAAGTCTCTAAAATGGGAATTGAGGTTGACCGAGCCAAGATAGAAGTAATCGAGAAGCTTCCACCTCCAATTTCTGTAAAGGGAGTTTGTAGTTTCCTCATTCATGCAGGTTTTTATCGGAGGTTTATTAAAGACATCTCCAAGATTGCTAGCCCATTATGCAGACTTTTGGAGAAGGATGGAAAATTTGACTTTGGTGAAGACTGCTTGAAGGTATTTGAATGCCTCAAAGGAAAGCTAGTTAAAGCTCCTATTATTGTAGCACCCGATTGGTCTCTACCTTTTGAAGTTATGTGTGATGCAAGTGGGGTAGCTTTGGGTGATGTACTTGGTAAGAAAATAGAGAGGCTATTTAATCCAATCTACTATGCAAGCACGGCTTTGAATGTAGCACAGAAGAACTATACCGTCACTGAACAAAAGCTTCTAGCAGTTGTTTATGCTTTCAAAAAGTTTCGTGCTTACTTGTTGGGAACCAAAGTAGTGGTTCATACAGATCATTCAACTATACGATATCTATTGGCAAAGACGGATACGAAGTCGAGGCTAATTAGGTGGGTATTATTGATGCAAGAATTTGATTTTGAGGTACAAGATAGAAAAGGCTGCGAGAACCAAGTAGCTGATCATCTATCTGAACTTGAGAGTGAGCACATAGTGCAAACCGACCTTGAGATTGATGATGCATTTCCTGACGAAGAGATCCTAGCCACTATGGTGGAAGATTTACCATGGTATGCATACTTTGCGAACTACGTGGTAAGTAAAGTGATTCCTGAGCATCTCTCCTTTATCAAAAGAAAAAGTTCATGCATGATATGAAACACTATTTCTGGGATAAGCCGTATCTTTTTCGATGATGTGCTGATGGTATTATTAGGCGATGCATCTCAGATGTGGAGGTACCTAGCATACTGGAAGCTAGACATGCTTCCCAAGTTAGGGGTCACCATGCAGGTGATCTAACGGCCAGGAAGGTACTGCAAAGCGGCTATTATTGGCCTTCATTATTCAAGGATGCCTACGATTTTGTGAGAAGATGTGATCAATGTCAGAGGCAAGCAGCAATCTCAAAGCACCATGAGATGTCCATGTCTAAAATGCTTGATGTAGAGTCATTTGATGTTTGGGGCATTGATTTCATGGGCCCATTTGTGAGTTTGTTTGGGATGAAATATATCCTAGTTGTTGTGGACTTTGTATCGAAATGGGTCGAAGCAGTCGCGCTAGCTGATAATCATGGTAAGCATGTTGTAGCATTCTTAAAGAGAAATATCTTCTCTCATTTTGGGGTACCACGTACCATCATAAGCGATGGAGGATCACACTTTTGCAACAAGTTGTTCATAGCCGTATTGGTGAAATATGGGGTTAAGCAACATAAGGTAGCTACACCTTACCACCCACAAACTAGTAGGCAGGTAGAGGTTTCTAATCGGGATATCAAGTTGATTCTTGCTAAGATGGTGAATGCCAGTAGGAAAGATTGGACCAGAAAGCTTGACGATGCCTTATGGGCATATAGGACTGCATTAAAGACACCAATTGGCATGTCCCCATACCAACTAGTTTATGAGAAGCCTTGTCACTTGCCAATTGAGATAGAACATAAATCACTGTGGGCACTGAAGCGACTTAACCTGAATTGGGATGATGCTACTAATCTAATATTGGAACAGCTGATGAGATGGATGAATTTTGTCTACATGCATATGAAAGAGAAGATCTCTACAAGGAAAGGATGAAAAAGTACCATGATTGGAGGATTATCCAATGAAACTTTCAGAAGGGTGATTTGGTGCTTCTTTTCAACTCCAGGCTGAAGCTATTTCCAGGTAACTTGAAGTCTAAATGGTCTGGTCCATTCAGAATTAGCCAAGTCTATTCATCTAGAGTAGTGGAGTTAGAAAACAATGATGGTGGTGTCTAAAATTGAATGGCCAACGAGTGAAACCATATATCGGTCCACCCGACTCGATAAAATGTATAGACACCATATATCTCGATAAAGTCTGTGTAATCGAGATAACTATGTCGTGCTGCGACAATAAATCAAACGCTACAAGGGAGGCAACCCATCATTTTTAATTATTTTGCTTTACTAGGATTTTGTTTTTGATAAAGAAAAAGTCCAAAAACAAGAGTCGAGCCGCAACCAAAACTAAGGCGCTTGGTGGAAGGCAACCCATCTTTCTAATCATTTTTGTTGTTTTTGATTAAGTGTAGGTGCAAGACTTATAAAGGAGGAGATTAGTCCCAAATTTTGATTTGAAATCGAGCCATGATAAAGGTGGTAAGTTAGGAATGATGGAGCAAAGGCTATCGGCTAGGCATTGCCTATGCCAATCTAGGCAATGGACAAGGCATTGCCTATGCCAATGTAGGCAATGCTATAGGCATTGCCTATACCATTGCCTATGCTCACTGCCTCACATAGGCAATGGACAAGGCATTGCCTCTATCAATCTAGGCAATACCATAGGCGCCACCTATGCCATTGCCTATGCTCGCTGCCTCACATAGGCAATAGACAAGGTGCCGCCTATCCCTATCTAGGCAATAAGCAAGGCTCCGCTTGTGCCTATGTAGGCAAAGAAAAAGGCGTTGCCTATCCTAAGCATAGGCAAAGCAATAGGCGCCACCTACTTATACTTTTTTGCCTACAAACCCAATTGTATATTGACAAAACCCGACCCATGGCTTAGTCTATAAATAGACCCTCAACCTTAGAACACAATTCTTTGTTTTCTCAACCTAGGCGCCGCCCAAGCTTCTATATTTTCTCAAAGTTTTTCTTTTTGCTCATCTAATCTTGCAAGCTCATCTTTCAGATCCATCACCACGTAAGTTACTCTTTTATATTCCATATTTGTTGCAATACTACGCTTATAATGATTTATTAGATTTTGAAGTGGTGTTTGGTGATAAGAATATGGTTGGTTTGTTATGATGAATCTAGTTGAGTGAAAAGATACATGTGGGTGTTCTTGACTTTACTCCGACTTGTATTTGATTGGTATTCACGGTCATATTTTTTTATGGAGTCAAAATTGTGATGTTAATTCATAATCTCGAAAGTTGTAAGCCTGAATATTTGAATGATTCGTTCGTCGAGATACTGATTATGATTGACCACAAGCATAAGATAATGTCTTTATTTCTATGCCATAACCTGAAATAATTTCAATGTGGTAGTCATGTTCAAACATTGCCTTAATCCAATTAAATAAAATCAGAAAGGATAGTCAAGATTACATGGTTAATAACGTTGTACAAATGAATTGAGTGTGGGGTGGTACCATCACGCTTTTTTTTCCGAATATAGTAAATCTTCCAAGATGAAACTAACATGCCTCTATTATGATCTCAGGTAGAATGGCTCCAAAAGGACGACAAGGAAAAGAAAAGATATCCACCGCACAAAAAGGTCAGAAAAGGGAAAGATAAGACCAAGTTGAGTCCTCCTCTCTGCAAGGGCTTCGATGTACCTTTGGAATCAAGTGGGTTCTATAGGAGGAAGGGAAGGGGTGGTATAGGAACAACAAAGTAAAAAAATATGTTCATGTGGAATTGATGCAAAAGGAGAGTCTAGCAAAGAGAGACCCCCGCATTTTGGCTAAAATCATGGTGCTAAATCTTGACTTCATTTTCTGAGATATAGGGGAATGCAATTTTGAGCTAACGCGAGATTTTTATGCTAATTGGTCCCCAAAGACTACCAGAAGTGAAGTAAAGATTCGGGGCCAAATTTTCCAATTGAACGCGAAGTTCTTTAACTCTTTTCTGGGCACTCCATCTGTGGATCCAGCACCACTTAAGGATCTTTATCATAGACCTTCCTACAGGGCCATCAAACATACACTGTGCGGAACAAGGTCCATGGATCGGTGGATTCGTCACAAGGATAATGGTCGTCATAACACCTACCCGTATGCCTCTTTGATTAGAGAAGCTCGCATATGGTTAAGAATAGTCAACTCTTACTTGATTCCTAGGACACAGTACACAAAGATCACACGTGACTGAGTCTGTTTAGTTTACTCTCTGATGACGAATATCCCCATCAACATTAGTGCAGTTATACGATCGTCAATGCGTAAGGCAAGGCTACACAAAAGGTCCCATTTTAGTTTCTGCGATCTTAAAGAAAGAACACATTGAAGAGGAACCCGCCGACCATAAGCTGTCACACAACCCGAAGAAGGTTGATCTCACAAAGATTAAAGAGCCTGAAACTAGTCAAGGCATCAACCTTACCACTGCAGAGAGACATGCTCGAGATGAAATTTTTTTCCGCCATCTGTATGGCATGACTCGGTTTACCATGATGAATGGGGGTCATGTTCCAATTGATGCAGAACTTCAGCACTTGGACTATGACTACCTTCTTAATGAGCATGCGCGAGCCATGTGTAAAGTGGGGGTACATTTTGAGGAACCTCTCGATAATGACGTAACGACTGACGATGATCACCGACTGCCAGACTCAGATGTGGAGGACAACTCTATTGATGACGACTCTGATGATGATTCCGACGCAGGGAGTATGACCCCAGACATAGAAGAGGAGTCCGACTAATCAGGCTTTCCTCATTTATTTCCACTAAGTGCAATGTGTCCCATATAAGTGTTGGGTGAGGGTATATGTCTGCTGTATTGTACTGCTTGCCTACATTTATTCTTGTTTATTTATTCTTGTTTGTTTGAATTAGTTAGTTAGATTTTAGATTTTTGCATGAAATGTATGAAATTTTTCTGATAGATAGCATGGTATTATAACATAAGTTTGTGCTAAATCATTACTATTGAGACATTTGGGATCTAAGTTGTGACTCACTGTGTTTTTGATGGTTTAATTCATTCATCTGTTGGGTCAAAAATCTATAATGCTTCCAATTAAGTTGACCATTTGCCTTTTGTGTGAGAGATTATTGTATATTCTTTGTTGTGACTGATGCTAGAACTTTCTTGGTGTGTGTGTGAAGCGAAATAAAGAGTGTGAGTTTAGGAGATGATTTAGGCATTTCTTTGGCATCCCTGAATTTGTCTATCTTCTTTTTACCTACCTTTGTACATTATCCTAGTAAACACCCGTTAAGCCTTTAGATATTTTCTTTGGCAGCCTCATATGTAGCCTAATCCATTTTTTTTCAAGACCATAATTTTGATCCAAATGCTCCTAAGCGCTTTAAATTGTAGAACCAAGTGAGTCAGGAGTGTGGCAAAATAAGAGAAAAATGGTAAAAGTAATGCCACAGAGTGTATTGGTACTTGAAAATTTGGTGAAAAGGAGTGGCTATCGTAGGGATGCTTATAAAAAAAAAGAGAAAAGAAAAGAAAATAAAAATAAAATAAGAGAGTTGTATATTCTCATCTTTGTATTTCTGATTGAATAACTAATTGGAAGAAAAGGGGTTGGTAGATGAAAAGAAGGTAGAGGGGTTGTTAAAAGTTAGTGTAAATGGTAAAATCTAGTGTATTAAAGTGATTAGGGAACATAGTCACTATTTCTGGCCAAAATACTCCTACCTGTCCCCCAGCCTATATTACAACCCTATAAAAACCAATTTGATCCTAAACTTAGCAATCTGATATTAGTAGAGCATTAAAGTAAGGGCAAGCATATGGTCATCATTTACAATATAAGAATTCTTTGTGAGAGTGAGAGGAAGGAAAGTCTTACACCCATGTTTCGAAAAATGCAAAAATATGAGTGATTATGGGTGATATCTTTTGTGAGCACACATGGTTGATGATTCTTGGTTAGTTTTGTATGATTCTTTGTGTCTTAACTTGTGGATACGAATTAAACATCCTAATGAGTCTATGTTGGACGTTGAGTTGTTTCTAGTAATGATCAAGAAACCTACTCTTTGTTAATAATTGACGTGCATGTCTTGTTGAAAATTTTATGTTGCTCGTGTGAAGTTAGCTAAGTACTGCATGGATGTACTATTTTGTTCGAGGACAAACAAAACTTTAAGTGTGGGGTGGTGATGCTGGGCGTATTTATACGTCTAAGCACCATAATTTACCCATGTTTTAGCTAAGTTTTGAGGATAAAAAAAAGATAATTCTTGCACTTTTAGTCCATTTTCCTTTAAGTGAGCTGACCTATGTGATTAGCATGTTTTTTAGTTATTAATAAGGAAGATTTCAGCACTTTGTGGACTTGTGGACAGCAAAGGAAAATTTCACATAAGAGGGAAGGCAACTTTTGGAAGCTTGTGGACTGAATGTGATGCATGGAGAATTTGTCCCGGGAAAAATCAGTATTTCTAAATATGTAGGGATGCAGCAGTAACTTAGTAGAGAAGGATGTTATAAAAACCTTATTGCTGAATTTTCCAGCATCATTCAATTATTATTCATTATTCTGTAATATTTTAGAACAGAGAAAAATGGCTAAAGCTTGAGATCGGAAAACGAGAGAACGTCGTTCCTCCCTCACCGTCGCTAGTCATCTCTATCACTAAGATTATTCTAAGTTGTGGTATGATGATTATGTCTATTATGATTTTCGTTGTACTCATGAGTAGCTAAACTTATCTGTTAGGGTTATGGAAACCTTGTAATATACTATCTATTGCTATGAGTTTGTGAATTCTTAATGTGTTATGCTACTTATATCATTACTCTCTTCGTTTTAATTGAATTCTCATGGTTGCAAACATAGGGAATGTGCCAGTATAACATTAATTTGTTCGATAGAAAAGTTACATGTTTGGAAAAGAGAGTGTGACAAGAAAATAAGGTTTTCAACCTCTATATACACGTTAATGCCTTAGCAGGATTAACAGTCTTGGAGAATTCGTACCATTTGTTATACACTTTAGGTTCGAGAGAGCTAAGGTGAAATAATCCTTGATAGTTGATAAACACTTGGACTTAGAATTAGAATACGAATAACTATAAGTACATGCATGTCTAAATTCTGTATTACTCATAGTTAATAGAGAAGTAGAAACTACAAGGTGGACATAACCCTAACTTATCAATCTCTGTGATTAAATCTTACTACATTAATAATTCCATCATTACTTTGGTAATATTAGTTCACGTTTAAATCAAACCCCTCCATTTTCCTGGAAATTTTTGACCAACAGTCTACTAATAATCGCAACACTTAGTGACCAGAGTATTCCTTTTGGGATTCGACACCCAACCTATTTGGGTTCTATATTTGACAGCGACCGCTTACACTTTCACACGAGAGTTGTTATTTGGGCGTATCAATAATCCAAAAAGAAACTATGAATAAGAATACTAAATAGTACTCATGTTCTTAGCCTCAACCCTAGAAATGCGGTGTTTAGCTACTCATGTTTGAATAAACCATCCAAAATATGTAATAAATCATACCCAATCAATCCTTGAAAAAAAATTCAAAGGAACTTTTATGAACCCTAAAAGAGAGAAATTTCTATTTTTTACGTCGCTACTCCGCTTGACAAAGTCCCCCCACTTTATTTTTGATTTTTCGTTTCTAGTTTGGACAAAAATACTTAAAATATTCCTTATTTTTTCCACCCGGTGCGTTACGCCATGACTAAGATCGTTTCATTTAAATCAGGAAAATCGCGGAGCTCAAGTGTTCCCCAACAATTGTAAAATACACCCTCACTGCGATGCAGCGCGTCGCAGTGAGCCACTGGAGTGGGACAATTGGGAAATGATCATCCTCCACGATGCGCTAAACCTTCAGGTCACCAAATCTGATAAACTAAATTTCTCCGCGATGCAGGGGTTTCGCGTACCTTCACTAGAATTCGACCATTGCTATTTGTTACTCATCGCGACGTGGAGTGTTTTCAAATGAGTGGTTCTTATTTGCAAGTTCCCTTTTCATCTTAATTTCAGTCCCTTGCATTCCATCACTACTTCCATATCCTCGTTGTAACAATTTATGCACAATTCTTCATGATTTTGCACCTAAAAGTACTAATCATATCCATTAGTCACAAGACGGAATAAAAGCTAAATTATACCTAAGAATTCATACTAAAGTTCTTAAACTTAGTTCGAATCTGGGTGCATATTGGTACTTTGAGCATATAAATATGCCAAAGATCACCACCCTACACTTAAAACATTATTCTTCCTCGAACATATGAATTCAAAAACATAATTACTTCCTCTTTTCATCACTACCTCAAAGATATGTGGCCATGAGCACTTACACTTTCCAATAACGAATTCTTACATTATCTTGTCAAAACAGTTGAGCTCAAGAAATATATTAGAACAAATTTTTCTCTCTTCAATAATGAATTTCTAACATGTTGGCAAACTCAATTAGAGAAACACAATAAGTAATTTGGCTTTCATCCGCCTGCATCCACACTCAAGGAAACTTTCCCATATTTACTCACAATGGTAACTATGAAACAATAGGGGAGTATCAAATCAAATCGCTCACTCTTAACAAAAACTTTTGTACATGGTAGTGAATGAACCGTAAGCTTGCCCTTACTGTTCTACTATACTAATAGTCAGATGTTTGGGTGAATGAAAAACTAGGTCTTTTTCGGGTTGTAATAAAGGCTTAGCGACAGGTAGGTACTATTTACAGGAATAGTGACTATTTCTCCTAAATGTTTAAATATAAGAACTATCAATTCACTCAGTTTGTCAACACCAATTTATCCTTCTATTTCTCCCTATATTTTCATATGTCAACACTTTTTTCAATTAGCTTTATTTTCTCACACTAGTTTGCGAGTATTTGTCGTCTCTTCTATATTCTTGTTACGCATCCCTATTATAGCCACCATTAACTTAAGCTTATAGTCTTTCATTAAGGTGCATTATCTATCTAGACGAAGGGCAAAACTGGTTCATTGTAACATTTCTATTTACTAACTCCTACTTAACCCAGCATCATCAAACCTCAATAAAAACTACTTTGGGGAAGCATTGATTACCTTCCTTTCTCATTTTTTCTCTTAATCTTCTCTTAGTCTTATATTAAAAATGCTCAGGAGCTTTTTTGGATCAAATTACAATTTAGCAAAGAAGGGGTAATGTTTCATAACAATCTACCAAAGAAATAGACTTAAGACTCAAATTGGCTGACTAAGATTATGCACTAAAGGAAGGCTTTTAAAGTTAAAAACATGGTTGTCAAAGAATTGCCTAAATCACTTCCTGCACCCAACACCCTTTATTTTGCTTTGTAAACACATCGGGCAAGTTCTATTCATTTTTATTCATGTAGAATATATACTAATCCTCACACTCACATTGCCTGTACAGAATCAACCAGTTTCCCAATCATGTTCTTTATTGAATTCAAAATTAAGACAACACACCAAATTTCATTTATCGAGATGGAATCCTTAGTACTTAAATAAAAACTCTTACGCTAGAATTAGTTTCAATAATTGGAAAGGTAGCTCATTTCACACACTCCTCTAAGATAGTGATTAAGTTCTACTAAATTTCTTTACCTCGTACGACCATCTCCTTAAGACGGTCGCCATCCATCTATCATAGGGGATGGGTCTAACTATGACTGTTTATTCGTAATTACAAAAGAGAGTAAAAGCAAACATAACTACTTGAAACTGAATCTTGCCAATAAGGGAAAAAATAACAATAACATAATACTTTCAACTAAAATGATTTGCGATAAATGCCACAGAGGGAAAATTGCAATCCACAAAATAAAATTTTCTAACTATTACAGACCAATGTTCCGAATAGCTAATACTTCAAACAGAAAAATAAATTAGAAAAATAATATTGTTCAGTCATATATCAGAAAAGATATAAAAGAATATGAACCAACCACCCCACACTCAAGATAAAGCATTGTCCCAGTGCTACCAATTAAGCTTATGGCAGGGTGGCAGTATACTTCCTGATCAATCAAAATGGAATGCAGCAGACATGTCCTCCGCAACCATATCCCCATCATCGCCATCATCGTCAGCTTATTCATCATCAAATTACTCCTCCTTATCGGAATCCATGTCGGAATCCCTATACCTGTGTTCTTCATCTATGGGTACATCATCATCAATAGGCTCCACAAAAGTTGGGCCAATCTTTAACATTGTCCTAGCATGATGAACAAGTGGATAATCAAGATCTACAACGTAGAGATCCTCTAGTGTAGCAGGCCTTCCTCCAGTTCACGATATCATCATCATAAGGCCATACAACCTACCCATCTTCTCATTCGTCCGTGTCTGTCTCTCCATCATTGTCAAAATTAGGCCATATGCCCCAGCTATGCTTCTAGCAGTAGTGATATCCGAAGGATAAGTGATCACTTCAGGTTTATAATCAAGCTCCTCTTCATCCACCCTAAGCCTTCTTAAAATCTAGTTACCAAACCACCAAAATCAAAGCTACGACCTACCTGGGTACGTTCATTCTTCATAGCAGAAAAAATGACACTTCCCACCTTAATTTCCACAATAGCACATATGAGGGCATAAATTAAACACACCCTATCCGAGTCACCTTAGTCATATGGTTTCATTGTATCAAGCATGAATACATTATTCGTCGCCACATTCACGCTTCTTTATTCATTTGAGAGTAGTGGAAAGAAGAATGCAAACCTGTAACTCGATGCCTTATCCAACAGGCTGAAGATCGCTAGCCACATAACAAATGCCTAATATGTGCATAAAAACGAGAAACAATAAATTATCATAAGTAATTCAGGTTCGTCTCGGGGATACCCAGTAACTCGTTAATATCAGCAACGGTGAATCAAATAACCTTCCCTCGAACCTTTAATAAATGTTTAGGCTGTCTAGGGTCATAATTTGATAAAATTCTCTGATAAGATGCAGGTTGCACTCCGTTGGCTGATGAAAAATGAAATTCATATTAAGTTCCTCAATTCGCTGGACTATATAAGGACACTCTCTCATCAAGCTAGCCCGATCGATATAGATCTCCATAATATAGGTAGCATCAGTAAGATTAGTATACATAATTTCCCTTTAGACAGTCTGTTTCTCTTCCTTATAGGGGTAGAAGACCCTGCATTTTCCTTGCCCTTACTTGACTATGCTTCTACTATGCCTGCGATTAAGAAAATGCAACAAACCATGCAAAAATATTAAACTTAGGATTAGCTGAACTGAATATGCATTACGAGGTCCTTCGCACCCCATACTTGATTTGTTAGCCATACACCTACATTAACAACCAAGGTACTCAGACTTCCCTTTGCGCAGTCCTAACTATCATATTCATTGACCATATATTCCTCTACAATACACATCATCCCTCATCATTTTCACAGTATAGAACATCATGTAATCGACACCCAGCTAATCACACAACGCAAGACCATAAATAAGACTATCTTACTATAGTATCACACATTCTATAATTCTAATCAATCAGCCAACATCAGATAAAAGGGGTTTATTAATAATGGAACAAAATTTTCCTTAACTTCCTAAATATTCAACCCTTACTCCTCTAACTATAATACCCCTCATACCCTATCCTCTCAAGTAGTATGAAAAATCGTTCAACCCCTAATCCCAACAGAAAATATCATTCAAGTGTGCTCTCAGTGATTCAAAGTAATTAGAATTAGGCTAAGATGTCCTAAATTTAACTAAATATCAAAACCAATGCTAATATTTACAATTAGTAGGAGAGGGGAAACAATATTAGCAATAAAACACATTCACTGCTCACAAATTTTAAAAAGAAAGGTAATAAATAAAAAAATAAAAAAAATATGAACTTACCTCAATAGTTGAGAGAAGAATGAGAGAATGTGAAAAGGTTTTAAGGTTTTTAGGAGAGGGAGTGAGAATGCGGTGCGATTCGTAAACAAAAGGGCCTAGGGTTTAAGAGGTTATATTTATAGAGAGACGGATCGAGTTAGGCTAATGACATTTTTATGACCAACTTAATCACTCTGTGCAACGTGGAATGATCATGAATACCTACTGGAAAGGCCAATTGCCATTTACCTTCACACCGTGATGAGCGACAATTCATGTCCACACACTGTAAATTGATAATAGTCAATTGTCAAAGTTTTGCATCATGATGTCAATCGCACACATCCACTTGAATTTGACAATTCTCAATTTAAATTTCTTCGCTTCACGGTGAATTTCACATACCCATGTCAAAATTCCCAGTTCCGCGTCACGCTGTTTATCAAACTTAAATTCCTTTTGCAATTTTCCCCCTTTTCTTACCTGTGTAAATCCCCACTTACACAAATTATTTTTGCAAACCTGATTGATTTCCTCAATTGTGGTAATCTCCTTATTTCACTTTAAAATTTCCTGCACTTTAAAACAAAAGCAGCAAAAATTGTAAGTAAAAGTGGGTTGCCTCCCACTCAGTGCCTTAATTTTTGTCATGGCATGACTTATTTTTTTGTATTTTTATTTTCTTTTTGATTTTACAAGAAATTAATTAAACTACCTATTACAATACCTATGTGGGTTGCCTCCCACATAGCGCCTTATTTTATGTTGTGGCACAACTCAGCTCATCATTAATCCTCAGCGATAGTGATAGATTCCTTGTGCTTGTCCGGATGATCTATCCAATAATGCTTTACATGTTGTCTATTCACAAGGAACATCTCTGTCTTATCTTTATTCCAAAACTCCATAGCTCCATGGGGTTTTATTCGTACCACCTCAAAAGTTCAAGACCATTTCGATTGTAATTTACCCAGAAATAACCTAATCCATGAATTAAACAAAAAAACAAATTGTCTGGGTTTCAATACCCTGACTTGAATATGCTTGTCATGCCTTTTTTTGGTCTTTTCCTTGTAAATCTTGACATTTCATAGGAGTGGAGTATAAACTCATCCCGCTCATTAAGTTTCAATAACCTTTATTCTCCTGCAGCAGTCATCTCAAAATTTAGCTTCTTCACGGCCCAATATACTCGGTGTTCCAACTCTACGGGAAGGTGACCATCCTTACCATACAATAAGTAATATAGAGATGTCCCTATGGGCAGTTTATATGTTGTTCAATATTCCCATAGTGCATCATCCAGCTTCTCTGCCTTATTATTTCTCTGCCCAATTATAGTCTTCTGAAGTATTTTCTTAATCTCCCGATTGTATACCTCTACTTGTTGACTCTTTTAATGGTGGTATGAAGTGTCCACCTTATTCTGAACACCATATTTAGCAAGAAAATTCTTGAACCAGTTGTTAATAATGTGCGTACCTCCATGAATATTTATTGCTCTTGGTGTACTAAGTCTGAAAAATATGTTCTTCTTCACAAACTTCAGCACCACTCTTGCATCATTAGTCAGAGTCACCATAGCTTCCACCTATTTAGAGACATATTCCACTTCAAAAAAATGTACATATTACTTTTCTAAGGTGAGAAGGGGCCCATGAAATCAACCCTCCAAACATCAAAGACTTCTACTTCTAAAATATTATTCAGGGGCATCTCATGACGCCTGGTTATAGTATCCAACCTTTTACATTGATCACAACTCTTTACAAACACCACCTCATCTCGAAACTGAGTTGGCCAGAAAAAACCTAATTGCAACACTTTTCTTGCAGTCCTCTCACCACCATGGTGGACGTCCACCATATGGAGATGAATAGAAATCTTGTAATACCTTGACAAATTAAGCCTCTGGGATACACCTACAAATAACTCCATCTGGACCCTTCTTCAAAAAGTATGGTTCATCCCAAATGTAAGCACGAGAATCATGGAGTAATTTCTTCCTTTATTGTGAGGTGATTTCAGGAGGATATATCCCACAAACTATCAGGTTCATAGTATCAGAATACCATGGAAACTCAACTACTTCTAATAACAACAACTACTAATCAGGAAAGTCTTCCTTTATACTCTGAAATTCATCCATAATATGGTCTCTATTTTCCAGCCGTGACAAGTGATCAGCAACCTAATTTTCAGCTCCCTTTCTATCACGCACCTCAAGATCAAATTCTTGAAGTAGTAGAATCCACCTAATTAATCGTAGCTTTACATTCTTTTTGTTCACAAGATACTTAATGGTATCATGATCCGTATGAACAATGAACTTGGTACCAATTAAGTAAGAACGAAACTTATTAAATGCATATACCACAGCAAACATCTCTTTCTCTATCACTGTGTAGTTTACTTGAGAGAATCATTCATTACTTTGCTAGCATAATAAATCGATATAAATGCCTTCTCTTTTATTTGACCCAATGATTCTCCCACTGCAATAACACTAGGATCACATACTAGCTTAAAAGGTAACTCCTAATCTAGTGAAATCAAAATAGGTGCTTCCTGATAACGCTCAAACTACAGCTCTCGTATGATGATAAGCGGTCGTTGTCAAATATAGAACCCAACTGGGTTGGGTGTCGAATCCCGCAGAGAATACTTGGTCACTAAGTAAGCAAAGATTATTAGACTTTTGGTGAAAGTTTCGTAAAAAGGGGGGATTGTAGCGTGCAAATAATGTAAACAAAATAGTAGAGTAAAAACGGAAAATAGAAAAGTAAAACGGATTGCTTGTTGGTTTTTATCAATGAGAATTGAGAGTTAGGGTTATGTCCACCTTATGAGTTTTACTTATCTATTGGCTATGAGTTATGTGGAATTCAGATATTCATGTGCTTATAGAGATTCGTATTCTATGGTAAATCCAGGCGTCTTTCGACCATCAAGGATTGTTTCACTTTAACTCTTTTGAGCTTAAAGTGTATCTAACGGTACAAAATCTCCAAGAGGTTAATCCAGTTACGGCACTAACGTTTTAATAGGGGTTGGTGCCCTATTACCTTGACATTATCTCTTTTCCAGACATATAAATTTTTTTTCGAACAACCCAATGCTATACTGGCGTATTCTATATGTTTGTAACCACAAGAATTTAGATTAAAATGAAGAGAATAATGATATAAGCAACATATGTGTCAAGAATTCACAAACTCATATCAATAGATAGTATCTCATAAGACTTCCATAACCCCAAAAGAGAAGTTTAGCTATTCATGAGCGTGAAGGAAATCACAATAGACGTTATTATTATACCAAAGTAAAGATTTCTCGTGTGGTATGGTTTGGTAGCACTTGTGACAAGAATCCCTTGCAAATAGCATTTCTCTTGTCGTGAAAATTTAGAAGTCGAACAGATGAAGAGAAAGTAATAGGAATTAATTGAAAGGGAACTGTTTAGAGTTGTAGATGAATGAATTAGAATGTGAATGATGAGAATGATGAGATTCTTCCAAAGATTCAGAAAAATAAGGTATTTATAATATCCATATCCTATTCCTACTAGGCTACTGCGTACTTATCCTAATCCTAATAAATTACTGCATCATTATCCTAATCCTAATAAGTTACTGCTGATCCCCAAAGTCTTGAGAAATGTTGTTTTTGCCCGGGACAGGTTTTCAATGCATCACTTTTGGTCCCTAGGCGTCCAAGCTTTGCTTTGCTTTTTTCGTGAAGCTTCCTTTGGCATCAAGTTATCCATAAAATGCTGAAATATTCATCATTTATACCTGAAAACTTGCTAATCATGTTTGTTAGCTCACTTACAGGAAAAGGGACTAAAAGTTCATAAATTATATATTTTGTCCTCAAAACTTAGCTAAAATATGGGTAAATTATAGCACTTTAGGCATGTAAATACGCCTATCATCACTTCCGTCAACTTCTTCTTGAGCCTTTCAAAAGCTTCATGGCAATCAGCTCCAAACTTAAATTTGGCTTCTTTCTCTAACAATTTTCACATGGGACTTGCGATCTTCATGAAATCTTGAAGGAATCTTCTACAAAACCCAACATGTTCCAAAAAACTCTGCACGCCTTTTATTGTCACTAGATGATGCAACTTTTCAATTACTTCAACCTTTACGTTGTCAACTTCTAGCCCTTTGCATGAAACTTTATGGCCTAAGACAATTCCTTCCTTAACCATAAAATTTCATTTTTCCTAATTTAACACCAAGTTTGTTTCTTCGCACCAAGCTAGAACTTTGTCTAGATTTTGTAAATATTTCTCAAATGAAATCCTATACACAGAGAAATCATCCGTGAATACCTCTACAAATTGCTCTACCATGTCTGAGAATTTAGCCATCATACATCTTTGACATGTGGTAGGTGTATTGCATAATTCAAAGGGCATGCATCTTAAATCATATGTATCGTATAGACAAGTGAACGTTGTAGTTTCTTCATCTTCTGGTGCTATACTTATCTGATTATAGCCAGAGTACCTATCTAGAAAACAATAATACACTTATCCAGTCAATCTATCCAAAATTTGGTCAATGAAAGGAATTGGATAATGATCTTTACGAGTTTTTTCATTCAACATACGATAATCTATACATATTCTCCATCTAGCAACTATACGTGTAGGAACCAACTCATTATCATCATTTATCACCAATGTCATTCCTCCTTTTTTAGGTAGACAATTCACCGGACTCACCCATTTACTATCTAAAATTGGGTAGAAAATACCACTATCTAACCACTTGATCACCTCTTTTCAGACCACCTCATTTATAATTATTTGCCTCAATTATAGCCAAATTCATAATCTGGGACACTTCCAAAGCTTCCAAATCCCCATACAGATCATAATCCATTAATGCTCGCTATAATCAATCATCAGACAAGAGCAACTGACAATCTAAAGTGAGATCAATAATCTATATTGTAGAAAAATCCTCATATATGGCTGGAAATTTCAATGCCCTGTACACATCAAAAACCTCAACTTAATCATGTGCTCGCATTGTTATTTTTACAACTGTAGCATCAATAAGCGACTGCCCTTTTGCTAAAAAGGGTCGTCCCAAAATAAATAGAACAACTGGATCGGCCTCAAAGTCAAGAATCGCAAAATCCATAGGAAAGAGTAAAGTTCCCACTTGCACCAGTACATCTTCAATAATACTATCTGGTCTAGCAAGTGACCTATCTGCCAATTGCAATAGAATAGTCGTGGGTTTGGGGCTTCCAAGACCCATCTTTTGGTACCATGACATGGGCATGAAATTTATGCTTTCCCTAACTCACAGAATCCCCGTGCACAAATAGTTTGACCAAGGGTAATCTACAATGTGAAACTCCCTAGATCCTACAATTTTATGGGCAGTTTATTTTGAATTTTAAAAGTGCACTCCTAAGTAAGTGAAACTATAGCATATTAAGTTAACCGATACTTATTGGAAACAATATTCTTTAAGTGTTTCCCATATTTTTGCACAGTCTGTAGAATGTCAACAAAATGAAGGATCAACTGAACTTGCTTCAAAAGATTTAGAAACTTCTTAAAACTTTTTTCATCTTGGTACTTTCTTTCCCTTTGAGGAAAGGGAAAGGGGAGAGTCTTCTTCTCTACATGAATCTTTACTAGCCTTTTTTCTTTTACTTCCACTTCTACCTTTCCTTACAAACTATCATCAGTGATCTAGAGATTATCCTACTCCTAAACCATCTCCTTTATTTGCAGCCCACTATTTATTCTCACCACATTCACTTGCTTAGGATTACCCTCAGTGTCACTAGGAAATTCTCCTTGTGTCCTTGTATTCTGTGACCCTGTGATTTGACCTAACTGCAACTCCAGATCCCTTGTGAATAATTATTAACTCTTCAATTCAGCTACAAACTATGCCTATTGAGCCTTCATGTCTACTACAAACTTTGCATATTGAGCCATCAAATTCTTAAGCATCTCCTCCATATTATAATTTGGGGCAGTCTTATGATTATTCTGAACTGGCTATGGACTTAGTTGCACTGGTCCCTTATACTAATTTATATTGCGTGCCTGATTTCCACCCTATTAGAAATTAAGGTGGTTCCTACAATTTAGATAATATATACTGCCAAAATTTTGTTGACCTTGATGATTTGCATTCCGCACATAGTTAACTGAATCTGGATTAACAGAATATGCATCTGCTTTATGCTCATTGCTTCCACAAACTTCACACCATGCATATACCTGTTGAACTGTATTTGTTGTGGCTGCTGGTTGAGTTGTACCCAACTTTAAGTTAAGATGAGTTGTTATATGGTTCTGCATTGCTGCAATCTGAGCTTGTAAATCAGTGTACTGATCAACCTCCAAACCCCTGTGACTTTCTTGGGAGCATTCCTCGAGTCTGCATACCAATCAGGAGTACCTTGTGTAATTCGATTCAGCAAGGTATATAATTCTTTATATGTTTTCTCCAAAGCTTGATCCCCAGCTTTTGAATGTAATGGAATTTTTGTATTATACTCAAGGCCTTCAATAAATGTATGCACCAAAACATCATTTGATTGATGGTGATGAGTAAAACTTCTGAGCATTCCCTTAAATCTCTCTAAAGCTTGGTAGAGATTTTCTCCATCTTTCTGTCTAAAACACAATATCTTACTTCTTAATCAAGCCATTTTCTGAGATGGAATAAATCGAATGAGGAACCTCTGAGCACATTCTTCCCATGTAGTGATAGAATGATGTGGTTCAGAAAGTAACCATCTCTTTGATTCCCTCAGTATTAAAAAGGGAAAAGTGTAAATCTGACACAATCAACACTCACTTCTTTATGAAAATATGTGTCGCTTTTCTCCAGGAAGGTTCATAAATAGCGTTACAGATCCTTATATGAAAGTCCCTAAAATTGTCCCACAGATTTCAAAAATTGTACCATATTTTGTTTTAATTACCATCGACCTCCTTGTTCAGGCTTCAGGATACTGTTAGTCACAAGGTGCGTAAGTGGGATTTCCACTTCTCGAACAGGTATGGAAACTGGTTGAATAGGAACAGCTGGAGCTAGAATATTTCCAATATTTGGATTAGCAACTATAGGATTGAGTCTTTCTGCCATCGATTGAGCTCTTCGTATTTTATGAAAAATCACTTTGAGTTCTGCAAAGAGCTCTACTAACTCTTTGTCTCTCGCCAGTCCAATATTCATCTAAACGTACAAAAATTCATCCACTAAGATCAAGTTGTTAACACTTAAACTTATGATGAAAAACAAAAAATTAAAGCAATTTACTAATACTATTTGATCCCCGGCAACGACGCCAAAACTTATTGAGTCTCTATGCACACGCAAGTGTACGTGATCATGAAGGTAGTATAATGACTTACACAGTCAGATATAGTTCCCTCGAGGATCAATAACTAGAATTTTATTCAATCTTTAGTTTAAGACAATTGAGTACTAGGTGTTTGATTGAATCAAGATTAATATGCTTTTGTAAATAAAATTTAAATTACTACAAAACAAATAATTTATGATGACTAAAGCAAAGTAAGCAACGGTTGTAACCAATAATGAGGATGATTCCAGGGTTGAGGTATTCTAAACAATCATACAATTCTTTATTCTATTCACAGTCTAACTGGTTATCAGGTTGATGGTTCGCAAGGTTTATGCCACAATCTTAGTATCCTGACCTTAGATCTTCTTTCTATTAAATGGTGTAACTACAACTCCTGTAGAGTTATAACAAATCTTCTAGATTCATGAGTTGTCTTCCTATAAGTGAACAAAGCAAGGCTTGTAGGTATATCCCTATTCTAGATGCTAATTCAAATTCTTTATTTTATAAAAGAATATGAAGCTTGCTCCCTAATTTCTTCGTTCTATATATGATTCTCTTCCCGGATTCACATAGAAATATAAATTTATTCTAATGATGGCCAATCATTAGAATATTCATCTCAAGAAATTAATAACAACCCATATGATAATTCATATAGAAACTATGAATAAGAATATTAAATAGTACCCATGTTCTTAGCCTCAACCCTAGAAAGGGGGTGTTTAGCAACTCATGCTTGAATTAACCATCCAAAATAAGTAATATATCATACCCAAATCAATCCTTGAAATAAAGAAATTCAAAGGAATATTTATGAATCCTAAAAGAGAGAAATTTCTATTTTTCCACCGCCACTCTGCTTGACAAAGTCCCCCCATATTATCTTGGATTTTTTATTTTTTAGTTGGGACAAAAATACTTAAAATATTCCTGATTTGTCCAGTCGCCGCATCGCTCCATCACTAAGATTGCTAATTTCCTTTAAAATCTGTGAAATCATGGAGCTGAAGTATTCCCCAAAAATTGTAAAATACACCCTCACCGTGATGAGCCACTATTGCGGTGAGCCACTAGATTGGGACAATTGTGAAATGATCGTCCTCCATGACGTGCTAAACCTTCAAGTCCCCAAATATGGTAAACTAACTTTCTCTACAGTGTGGTGGTTTCTCTAGCCTTTACTGGAATTTGACCATTGCTATTTTGTTGGTCATCGCGATGCGAAGTGTCTTCAAATAAGGCTTTCTTTTTCTCAACTTCCCTTTTTTATCTTAATTTTAGTCCTTTGCATTCCGTCACTAGTCTCATATCCTCGTTGTATCTAATTGTGCAAAATTTTTCATGATTTTACACTAAAAAGTACTAATCATATCCATTAGGCACAAGACGGAATAAAAGTTAAATTATAATTAAGAATTCATACAAAATTTCTTAAACTAAGTTCAAATCTGGGTGAATATTGGAACTTTGAGCATATAAATATTCCCAAGATCAGATGGCATTCATGATCAGCTACGACAGACCACTTGGTAGACCGTCAATCACCTGACAAACTGCCAGTTCATCCATGGTAAGACTTTAAAAATAAGGACTTTCTGGATAAGGTCTGACAGCCTAACCGATGGACCATCTCATAATCTATGCACCATCAGAATGACTGTCATGCAAAATATTTCACTACTTTGATTGGTTTTGTGTTGTGAACTCATTCTTTACTTGTATTTTAGGTATTATAGCACTTAAACTCTCATTAACTAGAGGTGGTGGCAAAGCATGAGAAAGAGTTGAACCTTCTAGGATTGAGGAAGAACCGGCCTTCAATACTCGCTAAAATGACCGCACACTTCCTACACTCTCCTATTCTAATAAGAAGAGCGAGAACAGTACCAGCAGTACTAGCTGGATCCTCGATGAGGCAAGGGTAGTCACATCTCATCCCAAGCCAGTTGATGCCAAAACTGAGGCTACTAATATGAAGGGACAAACTTAAGTGATTGATGTTGAGATCGAGCCTTAGGATGCCAAATTGATTAGTTGTAAGGATCCTTGAATAAGAGTGGTATTCAGATGGAAACTACATTAAGCAAGGAAAAATTCGTATGATGGGTTAGCACCTGCAGCAAGTAGGCCAATCAAAAGGCCACTTGCTAAGGGAAGTTTTTGCTAATTATTTGGTCTTGGCAGAAAAGAATTTTCCAAAGGGCTCAAATATTTTAGATTTGCCAAACAGGGAGTCTGTTCTAGTTCGGGGAGTTAATATTGGCATATTAGCCCGAACATTTAATAATAGGTTGTTTAGGCCAGACTATGAAGCCCTACCTGCTATTCTAGAACTCGAGTACCGCCTACGTTTTGGATCCACCCAAAGACCCTGGTTGTCTGGATTGTCGACTGATGATGTTAATCTTTCTTGGGAAAGAAACCCATGTGAGGGCATTGCAAAGTATTCCCTTAGCTTCAGAGCTAAGTTTTATTGGTCAGTGGTTTAATTAAGACTTATGCCAGTCAGAGCTAATACTAATTTGGATAGTCACCGAGCTATTCTTGTTGCTAGCTTACTTTCAGGAATGAAGATTAATTTTGGTCAAATCATTACCGATAAGTTTTTTGTGAGAGCACATAAGGTGTCCAACGCCCAAACAATCTCTTGTTTAATCATGGAGTTATGTAGGAAGGCAGGTGTGCCTCTATTCATGGGTTAGATAATGACATCTGGGAGACACATAGGCTAGATATTGAGAAGTCCAAGGATGACTCAAAGTTTGAAATGAGGGTCACTTAACCTCCAGCCTATCATACCCAATCAGCACCAGCACTAGATACCTCAAAAATTACAACATGTATGCCATTGCTGATTACCACTTACATACCACCTGATTATGTGCCATCAAGTGTGTCTATAGTATCAGAATCTACACCACCAATGAGTGGGGCAGAATTTGTAGAATATAGGTTGATTCAGGAAAACATCGCCAATTCTGTGAAATTACAAAGGAAATTTAAGAAGTAGCTGGACACTTGGGCTACAGAATTCAAGCCTTTTGTTGATAGAATTGTATCTAAAGAAATTCGTCCATTCTAAGACATTCAGATGAGGATGTATCACATTGAGGAATGAATCAATAAGAGGTTGGATTCAATGTCCATACCAAAGTTGGCTAAGTTTATGGTAGAGATTATTAAAGCACAAGCAGACATTGAAGAATATAAGAGCAGGAAGCTACTACTCCCCATTTTTTTATCCAGCCTTGGTAATGAGTGATAAAGATGAAGGAATTGTTTATTTGATGGGAAGACCATTAAAACAAAAAGGGAAAGCAACAGGTAGATGAACGTGTCAAAAATAAAGCTTAAGAAAGAAGAAATAAAGGCAATGGCACTGGAGGAGTGAGAGCATTATGATCTAAAGAAAGCCTCAAAATGATAGAGGACAGATGAAGAGAGCAAAAGAATGAAATTAGAAGATAAAGTGGCTGGATTTTCTGCTAGTTCCGCGCCAGTTAGGGGGCTAACTTAAGACCCAGTCCGGGATGTGGTACCTTGGATTCCGAAGGGAGAGTTTATGAGTCCCCCCACCACTATGGGGGTAAACATTACAATAGGTAAGGACACTGGAGCCTTACCATATTACAAAGATACCTCAAATGAATAAGAGGCATTGTATTTCGCTCCTCTGTACATAAAATTTTATACATTTTAGGACAAAGCATCTATTATTCTTTGGGGGGATGTACTTGTACCATGGGGAGTTATTTTGCTAATATCTTTTCCTACTATGTGCTATCGAGTAGAATAAGCATTTTTAGGATTATGTTTAGGATTGTAATTTTCTTTTCCTAAGTTCCATTTGTTATATCTATTTAAAAAGTAAAATTGTCTTTTATTTCTGGACCTTGTTGTATATATGAATGATAAGTGATATTGGCATAAGGATATGAGAACGTAAGTTTAATTATTTACTCTAGTCATTTGACATATGTGAGCAACCTTCAGTGATTCTGTAATTGACATTAGTATTTGAGATGTGCATAAATCATGTGATGGAAATCCTTAGAGCAGTAGAATAAGTTTAACTTAGTTTCCTCTGTGTGTGTGATGATTTTTCATTAGTTCTTGCATAGTATAGTACCTAGAATTTGACTAGTTCATTGAGATTGCCTTGTAGTTGATTCGATAGGTAGGATAGTAGGCCTCCTTGTACATTTTGCCCACTTAGCCAAAATAATTAACCCCACAGAAAAATAATTTCCACATTTGAACCGTTTTTGAGCTTGTAGTAGTTTTTTTGAGCACCAATAACCCAAATTAACGCTCTTTAGGGTGTTAATAACTAACTCGGGCTGTAATCCAATATTGGACAATATGCACCTTAACTTAGGCAAAATACCTAAGTTGAAGGTGGCTATTGTCAAGATGTTGAGCATGTAATAGAAAGTTGGTATAGAACTTAGTTTATAAAGAATTTTGCCCTGATCTATTCAAGATATTGTGCACCGTAATTGATTGCATTAGCATAAGTTTAGGGTGGTTGATGGTTGAAAAAAGAGGTATGTCAATGTGAGGGTGAATCATAGTAATTATAAATAAGCTAGTAAAATAGTAGCTTGGGTGGGTAAGAATGCAAGGGAAAAGAGGGTTATGTCTAAATGTTGAGTCACTTTTACCAAAATTTACCCTCACCTAGCCCGAAGCCTCATTACAAACTTGAAAAAGGCATGCTTGATCTTAACGAATCAACTATATAGGTGTGTTAGATTGTAAGGGCAAGCCTACAGTTACGTAGACTATGCTTGTAACTTCTTTATTGAGTCTAAGGGTTTGGATTGTTACCACAAAATAAAATGAGTGGTGGATTTAATTACGGTAAGGGAAACATGAGTTTTACTTAGTCTTGCTAGTCTCTGTAGGATATGATGTCCATGATTATGCATATGTTGATATTGAATCAATGCCAGTTCTAGATCCTGATGTGTTGAGCACATATGTGTAAAATCACAAGGAAATGGTTTTACTAAGTCTAGTTCAGTAGTTGATTGCTTGCACATGTATTGTTCATGTTTGCAATATGGTGCTAAGTTGCTTGAGGACAAGCAATTACCTTAAGTGAGGGTGTTGAATGTCCAACTTTTGATGGAACATTTTGCATATTTTTCTTGGGATTTTTTTGTATTTTCAAGCAACAAAATTTTTATTTAACACTGGGTTTGAGTGTTTTTAGGTTATGGATTAAACCACAAAAGAAACTTGGAAAAAAATAGCATAAAAGGACCTCTGATGGGCAAACTGGCAGACCGCTAGTCATTCGATAGAACGTCGGGATGACCATCAACATAAAATAGAAAGGTGGAATTAAGTGACCTCTGGGACAGTCCAAGTGGTGAACCGGCAGACTTTTTATAGACCCCTAAATTGCCGTCAGTCTTAACTAAAATTATTGATTTCAGAAGACCCAACGACAGGCAAGCGGATAGTCCACGAACAAAATCGTTTGACCTGAATAGAACCTTGAATTTTAAGTCATCAAACGACGGTCCTTGTAACAACTGCCTGGCCTTTGATAGGTCATTAGTCATGCCGTTAACTTGGACGCACCTTTTTTGAGTTTAAATTTTAAATATTCTATACCAGGTAGCATATAAATACCCAGTTAGGGTTTTATTTCTTCTATCTTGGATATTGTTACCTTAGTTTTCCATCTCAAATATATTGTAACATAGTATTTTGTGGATCAGCAAAAAATTAAGAATCCAATCATTCCATCTCTATTGAAGATTCAAGACCTAATCCTTGTAACTTTTGTAGGTTAATTATTAATTTATTTATGAATAATACAAATAGTTTTTCTCTTTCTTCTATAGAGATTTGTGGCTAAGCTCCCATAACTAGGGTTATGGGAGCCTTTATGTGAAAAATTGCTTTGGGTTGTGGTTCTACATGAGTTACATGGGTGATTAACATTTCATAAACCCCTCTTCATATTAATGACTTTTCTTGGTTTCATACATGGAAGGTGAGCCAAATAATATCACTTGTTCGAATAGAAAAATGTTTGCTGGGAAAAGAAAGGGTTTACATGGAATCAAGAGACTTTAATCTTTGGATTAATGGAAAATACCTTAATAGGATTTATCTACATGAGAAAGAGTTGAATAATCAAGGAATTCCTTAAGTTTTAGAGAATTAAAGGATAAACTATCCATTTAGGTTGAGAAACTAATGGGTAAAGAATAGGATTCAACTACTTTTGCAATTGAAGTTATTAATTGAAACTCTAAAGTGATTCCCAACCCTAGCTGCTGAAGTATCTCGGTAACCATAACTCTAGTTTGCTTAATATCATTGAATTACTACTTGCAAAAAAAATCATGGGTTGGAACAACTCTATTGCATTTATTTAGATTATAATCAATCAATCAAAACCCCTATTATTCAGGAACCTTTGATCAACATTCTGATAAAAATCTAAAAACTTAGTAAACAAGGTATTCCCTATAGGATTCAACACCCAACCTAGATGTGTTCTATATTTGACAGCGACCACTTACTCTCTCATAAGAGAGGTATAATTTTGGCATATCAAGTGTCTTTTATGTCTATTTCAGTTTTCATTGATGATATTTGGTGTAATATAAGAGTAAGGATAATCATGCCAATCACCATCGAATAGTGATAAAGGCTCTTAAGGATCAACGGTTGTGTGCTAAATATTCTAAGTATGAATTTTTGCTGAATATGGTGACTTCTCTTTGCCACGTAATTTCTAGTGGGGGATCAGGTTAGATCCACAATATTGATGATTGATTCTTAGAATATCGCCTTGGTAAAGGCGTGGACACAAGGTGTTTGTGAAATTGTTTAAATGAAATGACTAGCTATATGATTGATAATGTGCTGAGCTAGAGAAATGGCCCAAATTAGTATGAATGATTGATCAATGATGTTGTAAAGGCATTATGAGCCACGAACTTGAGTTGTTTATTAATCAAGTATGGTGAAATTGTGATATAATGTTGATAATGATATATAAATAGTTTGTGTGGGTCTTGAAGAACACAAATTTAATTGTATGATGAAGTGAATGAAGGCATTGGCTTATTTAGATGGTTGGGTAGTGGAGGCTCCCCTGAGGACCTTATGTTCATGTCTAGTGTCTAAATTAGTCAAATCCCTTAAATGTGATATGAATTTTATGAATGTGAATGCATTAAATAATGGGTCAAGAGTTGAAATGTCGACTAATAATGGCAAATTATTTGAATTCCTCGTGTAATAAAATGACTAGTGATGCGAGTTCCTAGTCTAATGAAACAAAGAGCGATACAGGTTCCTTGTTTAATAAAATTGCTACTGATTCAAGTTCCTGGTCCAAAATGATCTCTTAAGGTAAAATACCTCAGCCGATAAAGTGACTAGTAGTTCGAGTCCTTAGTACGATGGAATGGCTAGTGATTTGAGTTCCTAGTCCAATGAAGAGGCTTGTGGTTTGACTCCCTTGCCTAATGAGATAACTAGTGGCTTGATTCCCTAGTATGAATGGCTTGTATTTTGATTACCTTTCCTAATGTGATTTTTTAAGGTATGAGAAGCTCGCTTAATAAGTAATGGGTGAAACTATAAGGCTGGGCGGTAGGAGTTGTCCACCTTATTACATTGGAATAAATTTATTCAGAATGCTTGTTCAATCTTGTCTGCTTTGAGGAATTGTATGAATATGTTTTATATATCTATATGTTTGAGTATACATTCAAGAATTTCATTGAACTTTTTTCTCTTTTTTAGTATGTGAAATATCTAGCGTTCCAACTGCTAATTGTCTTCGAATGCTATGTTGCCACACGACATAGCGGCCGAAGAATCTTCTTCTCTTCTTGTGCAGTGATTACTTGATCGAACCGGTTAGTGCATTGACTTCAGAGTGGTGAGTTTTCTTTCTTCAAAAGATAATAATCCTTGGTCTGTTATCTTTAGACTTAGTCTCATTTAGACTTTGTTCGGCTAACATTGGAGGATTTTCTCAACATATACATTTATTGACATTGGTTTTGTATAGAGGTGTTGTGAAAAACTGTGCACTTGGGCGTGAGTTAGATTTTATAATGAATCTAATGTTGACTTTTGATATTAATTCTGCTACCTTGAAATATGACTTGTAGTTCTTTCGAATCCTATAGTTTGATAAGATGTTTGGGATAGGCTATCGGGGAGACCACATGTTCATGTAATCTTGAGTTACCCATATGACATGGCCCAGGGTTTGGGTTTTGTCAAATTGGTATTAGGGCATAGGTTTATGTTCAGCTGGGTGTTCATAATACCGTGTTATGTAGAGTCTCTTTTATGGGTGTACGACGCGTGACACTTACAAAGGGGAGGCTATAAGACATGATAGGAATTGTTTCCTTTGCTTGCATTTTAATCTCATGCTATAAAGTCTAAGTTCTTAAATTCCCGTGATTCTATTTGTTATCTTTCGTATTAAACCACAAAAGAGATCTGATACTTAAGCAAGTACTTTAGCACAACTGAGGACCCTAAGGATTGATCTCGCCAAATTTTAGGTGTTCAAACCCGATCCAGGGCTGCAATAACCAATCATATTTATGGGGTTCCTCTTTTCCCAACAAACGCTAAGTGATCCCCTCAAAAGGATGCTTCTAATGTGGAACCTCATCGCTCCATCAAAATGTTAACTCAATTGATATCCTCTAACACAGAGCGTGGTAATCTAGCTATAATTTCTTCTGATGCCCCAAGAGTTGGCCAATTTATGAGGTTAAGCCCTTCTATATTCTTTGGTGTTAAGGTTGAAGCAGTTCCTCAAGGCTTCATTAATGAAATAGATAAGATCTATTGAATCAGGCATGATTTAGAAATTGAGGCCATTGAGTTTACCTCCTACACATTAAAGGATGTTACGTACCAATAGTATAAAAGGAGGGAGTTTCATAGAGGAGTTGATGCTAGTCCCACTATGTGGGAGAACTTATATCAGGCTTTCCTTGTCCTCATCTTTCATCTAGAGTTGAGGGAGGAAAAATTAAAAGAGTTCATGAACCTAAAGCAAGGAAGAATGCTCGTTCAAAACTATACCTTAAAATTCCATCAATTGTAAAGGTATGCTCCCGAGATGTTTTTTAGCGTGAGGTCTAGAATGTAAAATCTCATCTCAAGTTTGTCTCGTCAGGTAGTTCTTGAGAGTAAGGAAACCTTGTTGATTGAAAAAATTGATATCTCTAGGTTGATTGTTTATATAAAACAAGTAGAGGATAAGAAGAAGCAAGTTTATCTTAGTGAGAGTCCAAGGAGGAAATTTAGGCCTTTCAAGCATAATGGTGGAGATGGTCCCATGTGGACACAAAAGAAGTGGGGGAGTTTGGGTTCGTTTTCCTCGGCTAGCATTCACACTCCTCACTCAAACTTTTCTGGTGGTCATCGCTCTAAGTTTAGTGGAGGGTCTCAAGCTCAGTGTGCCTAATTTTAGACTACTAGTGCCCAGTTGACTCCACTTCTCCCTCCTTACATATTCTGTGGTCAGATTCATCATTGTCAGTGTGAGATAGGGAGAGACAAATGTTTTTATTACGGTTAGGTTTGGCACATGCAGTGAGAGTGCCCCTCTTGAATGTCTACTTCAGCTAATAGGTCCCCTATTTCTACTCTTTCTGCTCCCACACCAAAGGGTGCATCTTCTACTTCTGCTTCTCTTTATGACACTAGTGTCGGCAAGAATTGCTTGTATTCACTTGCTACTCACCAGGATTCTGAGGCATCTTTCGATTATATCACGGGTATGTTTAGACTTTTCTCCCATGATGTAAATTATTTGGTCTATCAAGGGTTTATCTTTCTTATGTGACCCCATATGTGGTTGTGCATCTTAATGATGGTCCTGAGAGTTTGTCTTTTCCTTTTTCTATTTCTACCGTGGTAAGAGACTATGTGTTTGTTAGAAGGGTCTATAGCAGATATGTTATATCTGTTGCTGGAAGAGATACTCCTAAAGACTTGATTGAATGAGGTATAGTTGATTGTTATATCATTTTTGGGATGGATTGGTTTCACTCTAGCTATGCTTCCTTAGATTGACGGACCCGTAGGATCATATTCCGATTCCTTAATGAGCCAATCATTTTATGGGAAGGTGGTTCTTTATTTTTCAAAGGAAAGGTTCATTTCTTATCTCAAGGCACAAAAGTTGATTGCAAAGGGTTGCTTGTTTCATTTAGTCTGAGTTAAAGATTTTTACTAGGAAAATCCTTCTCTAGAATCCGTTCCCATGGTGAATGAGTTTCCAGATGTGTTTCCCAATGATCCTCCCATTGTTCCTCCCAATAGATAAATTGATTTTCGTATTGATTTTTTTCAGAAACCCATCCAATCTCTATCCCTCCTTATAAAATGGCTCTAGCGGAGTGGAGAGATCTGAAGTATTAATTGGAAGACCTCTTAGATAAGAGTTTTATCTGCCCTAATGTGTCTCCATGGGGTCCTCCCATGTTGGTCATACGCAAGAAGTATGACTCCCTTAGTATGTGCATTAATTCTCATGAATTGAATAAAGTGACCATAAAGAATAAGTATTTTATTCCTAGGATCAATGATTTATTTAATCAACTTCAGGGTATGAAGTGTTTCTTTAATATTGATCGTAGATCAGGTTATCATTAGCTTAAAATTAGGGATGCAGATATCCCTAAGACTACCATTAAAACCCAGTATGGTCACTTTGAGTTTCTAGTCATAATCGTTTAGGTTGACCAATGTCCCGATGGCATTCACAGATCTAATGAATAGGGCCTTTCATCCTCTCTTAGATATGTTTGTCATTGTCTTCATTGATTTTATCTTAGTGTATTCCAAGAGTGAGGTAGATCACGTAGATCACCTCCGTGTCATGTTGTAAACTTATAAGGATCACTGTATGTATGACAAGTTCTCCAAGAATGAGTTTTTGTTGAAAGTCATATCTTTTGTTGGTCGTGTCATCTCTAGTGAAGGGATTATGGAAGATTCCCAAATGTTTATTGTGGTTAAGAAGTTTCCTAGACCTATAAATCCAACTTAAACCCATAGCTTCTTGGGTCAGCCCATTATATAGAAGGTTTGGAGAGTTTTTCTAATATATCTACCCTATTGACCAAGTTGATCAAAAAGAAGGTCAAGTTTTTGTGGTCCGATGTGTGTGAGGATATTTTTGAGAAGTTAAGTGATAAATAAACTTCGGATACAATTTTGACCTTTCCCGAGGGTAGTGATGGTTTTTGGATTTACTGTAATGCTTCTTTTGTTGGTCTTGGTTGTGTGTTGATGCAATAAGTTTGGGTACTACCCCACCAATTATCTGGAATTATTAGTCGTAGTCTTTGCGATAAAGATTTGGTGGCATTATCTTTATGGTTTTCATATTGAGATATTTTTCGATCATTAGAGCCTTTAATATATGTTAACTCAAAAGTAGTTGGATCTCTGGCAAAGATGGTGGCTTGAAATATTGAAATACTATGATATGGATTTTTATAACCACCCTAGTAAGGCAGATGTAGTCATCGATGCTGTTAGTAGATTGTATATGGGGAATTTAGCCCATGTTAATAAGGATAGGCGGAAATTGGTGAAAGATATTCACCACATGGCTAATCTTGGAGTTTGATTTTTGTATTCAAAAGATGGTGGTGTGTTTGTGCATCCTATATCTCAGTCGTCTCTTATTGTTGCCATAAATAAGAAGCAAGTATTGGACCTCGACTTCATAAAAATCTATAGAAATATGGAACAACAAAAAGTAGCGAACTTTATTATTGGTGGCGGTGGTATCTTGAGGTACCAAGGTATACCGTGTGTTCCCGATGTTGAAGTAATATGGGAAAGAGTCATGGTCGAGGCTCATTGTAACACCCCCATTATCTGAATCAGAATGCTACATGGTGCTCATGGCCCCAAAGGACCACATGCAAACCCTTTACTGATATTTTTACCTGTTCACTACATAATATGACATGAAAATGCGGAAACATACACTGAGAGGCCATAAGGTTCAATACTGAACATAACTGAATAATAACAATAACGTCTGACATAGAGTGGTATCTCGATACCGAAAAAAAACTAAAATACTGAAGTCTAAAAAACATGAAAAAAACTAGAGTAATCTAAAAGACTCTAACTGTCTGACTAAGAAGTTGATGGGACATGTCCCCAACTAACTCCGTCAACTGAAAACTGTACAGATCATATAAAATAAGATCACGTCCTTAGAGAATGAGGACTCACTGCCAAAACTTGAAACCCTGGAATACTACTGTTGTTGGTGATTGGGAGTCGTGTCTCTGAACCTATGGTTTAAGATAAAAAGAAAACACCATAGCACAAATGCGTCAATAAAAAAAATGTACTGAGTATACATGTGAGGTAGGATGAATACATGGGGATTACCTGCATGAATGATAATAACTGACTGACTAATATGAACCTGAGAGTGCACACATGAATACATAGTAACTGAGATCATGAGAACATGATAACTGAATCTATATACTGATGACATAAATTTATTGATATCTATAATGACTGATAATGGAGTTCCGATAACTGAAATAGATGATAACAAGAGTGACTGTGTCTGAAAGTCCTAAATCTGATGGAACTATCTAAAATCCATAGTTGACTGTATCTGACAGTACTAAAATCTAAAGAATTATCTGAGTTCTTTTACTGAGACTGATACTGAATTTGTGGAAATAGTTATTAAAAACGACATGTCCCGAAATGCGCTAGAATAGCTGAACTAAGGCCCAATCTTTGCCCTGATTTGAACGGTGTCAATACCGCGCCACTGGTAAGGACAACTGTGGGTACCCTCATCTGAAGTGTCCTCAAAAGAGAATGGTAGGGCAGTCATCTAATAGTGCTTATCCACCTCATCAACCCTTATCTGATAGTGTTGATGTCTAAACCTATGTTTGCTACATAGTTCTAGAACAAAAGGATGACTAATAAGAATCACACCCTAATCTGACAGTGTGTGTTACCATCCTTGGGTTCATTAGTTCTAATTTATATTCCCATCTGAAGAGACTGAACATGATTAACTAACTGTACATTGATTGAGTTTGTTGAATTTTGTTGACTAACAAAATACTATTGATATCTGATAACTGACTGAGTTCATGAAATGATGGAATACTATTGATATCTGATAACTAACTGAGTTAATGAGATTACTGATCTTACTGAGTACTGAGTTCATGAGATTTCTGAGATTTCCAGAGTCGCATGACTGACTGACTTTTATGGATATAGCTTGACTGAGAGTATCATGAAAACATGACATGGCTCTAGGTACACAACTATATTTTTAGGTACCAGTACCCCCAGGACTCGATAGAAGGAAACTAACAAGTCATGGCATTCCTGAATACATGACCAACACCAATAATCCATAATACTTCTTGATCATAGGAATAGAGTAGATAATTCATAATGCCATAAATAAGTGATTTCATTCTTCACATGGTTATCATAGTATTGATCATGTAAGGGAATGCATATAACATGTACATACTTGCATGATTTTAATATCATGAAGGTTGCATAACACAACAGTTAATACGCAACAAGAGCATGGAAATTGTGTTTCATCATAAGGTTTAGCATGAATTGGTCATTTAGCTACTATTGATTCATAAGGAACATGATTATATCATTCTAGGCATTTTACCAAACACCTTGCATGCACACTTTATAGCACAAGTGAAATCATCAATTTAAGAATCTAAAACTACCTAAACTCATAGGTTTTCAATCAACAAACTTACATACTTCATGGAAAGTCATCAAGACACCATCTTGAAACATTAATAACAACTATCAACATGAACATGATCAAATCACAATAAGCAAATCACAATAGGTTACTTAAAATATGATTCTTGGACTCCACAAATGAAAGAGATTCGTGGATGAAGACTACGCATACCTTAGTTCATGATTTTGTGAAGATTGGTGGAGAGATTCTTGAAATTTGATGATGAATTCCCTTGGAATTGAACCTTCTATGAAAACCCTAGGGCTTGTTCTTGAGTGTTTTTTTACAGTAATTAAGTATAAGTTGCTGAATTATGGTCAAATCTCATGTTATAAGGCTTATATAGGGTGGGGAATATAACTCTTTTAACCCTAGGACACGTCTTTAATTTTTGAGAAAACTTCTCAATTTTCATCCTTGGAGCGACGCGCCACTATCGCTCAAAGTCAATGAAAAGTGATAAATGGGAAATTGCACGAGGGTGCAATGCGAAGCTATCATGTGGCCTCCTTCTCTACCACCTAGAAGTTTGATCCGATGTGCCACTATCATGGAGAAACATTGGAAATTGACAATTTCCACAATTGCCAATTGAGCTATCTCCGCGACGTGTTGGAAGCTTAGGTGATACACTGTCTCACTAAAAAGGCTCAAACTCTTTGCCCGGGTGTTGGATTTGGGTGAATTTTATATCGATGGAAAGAATATTAAATTTTTCACATGACCAAAAGAGAAAATCTTAAATATTCTTCATGGAATAATCATCATTTACTTTACAAGCTAATACTAGTCATTCTTGGGATGAAATTAGCTTGGAAGAAAATTAAGGGTATTACAATATCTCCCCTTGGAAAAATTCATCCTAGAATGAGACTGGATAAGAAGGGGAAGAATAAGACGAACATAAAATAATTATGGATAGTTGGAAAATGATTTCATGACTGACAAGATGAATATAACATAGTGAACATGCATATCTAATGCATGTGTAACTGATTCATAAATACATAACTTACTTCTCTGAGGAACTAAATTTTCTCACAATGATAATGCATATATGATGCATAATTATATAACTGAGTTGGAACATTAATGCATGACCGAATATACAATGGCACTTGATACCAAGTTTGTGATGATACATGAGCATGAAACTAAATACTAAGTTTTCACTGAATACTAAATGTGAAGCAGAACAAGCTTAAAGAGAACTGTTACCTTGATCTTGATATGGATTGGTGGAAAAGAGGTGAGGATACTTGTCACGCATGACTGCTTCTACTTACCAAGTATCTCCCTTGACAGAATGATTTTACCAAAGAACTTTGACTTGAGGAACTTCTTTGTTCCTTAATCTACTAGTCTGATAGTCTAAGATTTTGACTGGAATCTCTTCATAAGAGATGATGTTCTAAAAAGCAATGCTCTAAATAGGGACTACAACTGATAGGTCACCTAAACACTTCTTGATCAAAGAGACATGAAAGACTAGATGAATTGAGTCTATATCTGAAGGAAAATTGAGCTCATAAGCTACCATGCCGAAGTGACTGAGAACCTTGAAGGGGATGACATATTGGGGACTGAGATTTCCCTTCTTTCCAAGATCTTTCCCCTTCATGGGAGAGATCTTGAGTTAGTCATGATCACCAAACTCAAACTTGAGATCTTTTCTATGAACATCTGCATAAGACTTCTGTCAGCTCTAAGCAGCCCGAAGTATTTCTTTGATCAACTTGACTTCCTCTAGGGCATCAAACACTATGTTAGGTCGTATGACTGAGGCCTCACTAACTTTGAACTAACTAATTGGAGATCTATATCTCCTACCATAGAGATCTTTGAATAGATACATATGAATACTGGAATGATATCTATTATTGTATAAAAACTAAATCAACGGCAAGTGCTCATCCCAACTACCCTTGAAATCAATTGCACATGTCATTTGCCTATCTTCTAAGGTCTGAATGGTTCTTTCTGCTTGACCATCTGTCTAAGGATGAAAGGTTGTACTAAGATGAACTTAGGTACCAAGACCCTTTTAGAATGCTTTCTAGAAGTGAGAAATGAATTGGGTACCTCTATCAAAGATAATAGGTAGTAGAACACCGTGTAGTCTGACCAACTTCATGATATAGAGTTTGGCATAATCCTTGATTGAATAAGAGGTATGAACTGGAAGGAAATGAGCTGATTTAATCATTCTGTATAGTATGACCAAAACTTAATAATTTTGATGACGTGTTCGAGGCAAACCAATCACAAAGTCCATGTTCACATCTTTCCACTTCTAAGTAGGAATGGTGAACTACTGCATGGAACAACTAGGCTTCTGATGCTCTTTCTTAACTTGCTGACATATAGAGCACTTAACCACAAACTCTGCAATATCTCTCTTCATCCCACTCCACCAATAGATCTCCCACAAATCTATGTACCTCGTAGTATCCCCTGGATGAATAGAGTATCGTGCACCATGTGCTTCTGCAAGAATTCTCTGCCTCAAGTCATCTTCATATGGATTATACCGACGACTCTGACAATGAAGAACATCATCTCCCTCTTGGGAGAAAACCTCTAATTTCTAATTTTGAACTAACTCTCTTAGCTTGAAAAGGCTAGGATTCCTATCTTGCTTTTATTTTACCTCAAAAACTACAGATGATTCTGAACTACTCTGAACATATACACCACTCTCTGAAATATCAACTAAGTGAATGCCTAGTCTGGCAAGCTAATGAACTTCCTGGACTAACTTCTTCATAATGTCCTCAACATGATAAACACTACCTATGGACAGTCTACTAAGAGCATCGGCCACTACATTGGCCTTTCCCAGATAAAAAAGGACGCTCATGTCATAATCTTTCAAGAGCTCTAACCACCTTCTCTGGAAAAAAGATTGAGTTCTTTCGGAGAAAAGACCTACTGAAGACTCTTATGATGTGTTAAAACATCTACATGAACTCTGTAGAGACATAGGCTATGACCTTACCATGTTTCATGAGGATATAGCCCAAACCTACTCTAGATGCATCACAATACACTACAAACCCATCAAAACCATCTGGAAGAGCTAAAACTGGAGCTGAGGTGAGTCGAGTCTTTAACTCCTGAAAACTCTTCTCACAAGAATCTTACCACTTAAACTTGACCTTCTTTTGAGCCAATCTATACAGAGGAGATGCAATAGAAGAAAATCCCTCAACAAACCATCTATAATAGCCAGCCAAGCCTAAGAAACTCCTGATATCTTATGGAGAGATAGGGTGAGGCCAGTTTCTTACTGCTTTTTTCTTCTGAGGATCTACTCTAATGTCATCACCAAAAATGATATAATCAAGGAATGCTACCGACCTTAACCAAAATTTGCACTTACTGAATTTGGCGAATTGTTGATAATCTGTGAGAGTCTGAAGTACTATTCTGAGATGGTCAGCATAATCACGCTCTATGCGGGAATAGACCAGAATATCATCTATAAAGACTATGACGAACATGTCCAAGTACATCTTGAACACACGGTTCATCAAGTCCATGAATTCTACTAGGGCATTGGTAAGATCAAAGTACATGACTAGAAATATAAAGTGACCATACCGAGTACGGAAAGTTGTCTTGAAAATTTAATATTCTCTAACACTAACTTGATAGTAGCCTAATCTGAGGTCCATCTTAGAGAAATAACTGGCACACAAAAGTTAGTCAAACAAGTCATCAATTCTTGGAAGAGGATACATGTTCTTAACCGTGACTTTATTTAGTTGACAGTAATTAATGCACATTCTGAGAGAACCATCTTTCTTTCACATGAATAAGAATGGTGTGCCCCATGTTGAAACACTGGGTCTGATGAATCCCTTATCTAAGAGATCCTTCAACTATTCTTTTAGTTCCTAGAGTTCTACTGGTGACATTCTATATGGTGGAATAGAGATAGGCTGAGTACCTTGAAGAAGGTCTATGCCAAAGTCTATTTCCCTTTTGGGAGGATTGCCTTGAAGATCTTTAGGAAAGATATCTGAATACTCATTAACTACTGCGACTGATTTAAGACTAGGACATTTAAACCTAGAGTCCTTAACATGCACGAGATAATAAAAACACCCCTTAGATATCATTTTCCTTGCCCGAAGGTAGGAAACAAGTTGATCTCTCAGCGCTGAAGTATTACCTTTCCACGCTAGGATGGGTTAATTCATCAACTAAAATTGGACTATTCTATCTCTGTATTAAACTATGGCATAGCAGGAATGAAGCCAAACCATACCGATAATAGCATCAAAATTAGTCATCTCTAACTTGACTAAATCTGTTGATATTACTTTTTGAAATTTCATAATTGGGTAGTTCCAGTATACCTGCCAAGCTATGATTGCTTTACCCACTGGGGTAGAGACTGAAAATGGCTCTGCTAGAATTTTGGGACTGACTCCAATATCGCCTGCTATATAAGGAATAACAAAAAAAACGATGCACCTGGATCTAGAAAAGCATAAATGTGAACATGAATGGTATGTAACCTACCAGTAACAACATCAAGAGAATTTTCCTGATCCTTTCAGGTCTAAAGAGCATAGAGACAATTTAGGTGTTACCTATTAGTAGCACTGAAAGTGGTACCCTGCTGGTTCAGGCGACCAAACTGAGTTGCGGAATGGTTCTATTGACCTTAATAACCTAACTGGGGACAATCTCTAACTCTATCGCTTGGCTTGCCACAACAAAAATAGACATCTTTACCAGCTTAGTAAACACCCTTGTGGTTCTTACCACAAGTCTGACATAGGGGATTATTTTGGTGTTGCTGACACTGACTTGAGACTTAGAGCCTGGCTCTCTATCTTTGTTTTCCTCTATGAACTTAGGAACTAGAGCTCCGGCTATAGAAGAAGTTGAAACGGATGATTTAGAATGAAACTAGGAACTGTTTCCTCCTTCTGATTTAGGTTGTCTAAAATTGAAGCTACCTTTCATAGATTTCTTATTCTAATTTTTCCTCTACTTAATTTTCTTCTTCTCGATCTGTTGAGAGTGATTAATGAGTCAAGATAAAGTCATGTCACTATTTAGTATGGTGGATTTCCACTCATTAACCACGTTATCATTTACCCCTAAAGCAAACTTGCTCATCTTAGTTCTGTTATCAGCAACCACATGAGAGACATATCTGGCTAATTAAGTAAACCTAAGAGAATACACTTTTAGCATTATATTACCTTACCTAAGGTTGGTGAACTCTGGAACCTTCATCTTTCTCTACTCTTGGGAAAGAATCTGTCCAAGAAAGCCATGACAAACTCCTCCAACTCTATAGGACCTGTCCATCTACCCTTTCAGACTTTCACTACTTGTACCAAGTATAAGCCACATCTTACAAGTGGTATTCGACAAACTCATCACTCTCAACAGTAGTCAACCCCAGAATATTTTTCACCTTCTAGACCTCATAAATGAATTACTGAGGGTCTTCATCTACCTTAGTCCCGAGAAATATTGGAGGATTCATTTGGGTGATGTCTCGAATGGTAGATACGGCTGAGTTTGCTAAAATAATAGTTGTCTTCTAATTATGGGTAGCTACTGACTAATCAGGAGTGGTAAATACGATTTTCTATTCCGCATGAGAAACATTCTCGCCCAAAGGACCTTCGGGCTGATGAGCTGACTGGTTTCTTCTCTTTGGAGGCATGTTCTAATATCAAGAGGAGAAATAGGTTAAACTGAGAGATTTAATTTTGATTATTATTAGAGGAATGACATAAATACTAAAAGAAGGGAAACTATTTCTTAAAACATCTCATAGCTTCCTGCAAATAAATGCGGTGCATAACACATCCATGTACAAGACTCTACTAGATGCGGCTTTTAGATTGCCTAGGACTCTATTTAACCTTAGGCTTTGATACCAAGTTTTTAACACCCTAATTATCTGAATTGGAGTGTTACATAGTGCTCATGATCCCAAAGGACCACAAGCTAACCCATGAATAATATCTACACCTGTACAATGCATAATATGACATAAAAATGTGGAAACATGCTGAGAGGCCGTAATGTTCAATACTGAACATAACTGAATAATAACAATAATATCTGACATAGAGTGGTATCTAGATACCAAAATAAAACTGAAATACTGAAGTCTGAAAAACATGAAAAATACTGTAGTCATCTAAAAGCCTCAAATTGTCTAACTAAGGAGTTGATGGGATATGTCCTCAACTAACTTCGTAAACTGAAAACTGAATTGATATGATCAAACAAGATCACGTCCTCATAGAATTAGGACTCACTACCAAAACTCTGAACCCTGAAATGCTACTGTTGCTGCTGATCAGGGAGTCGTGTCTTTGAACCTATGGTGTAACATAAAAAGAAAACACCATAGCACAAATACATCAGCACAAAACAATGTACTGAGTATATGTGTAAGGTAGGTTGAATACATGGAGATTACATGCATGAATGATAATAACTGACTCACTAATAGGAATGTCAGAGTGCGCACATGAATACATAGTAACTGAAATCGTGAGAACATAATAACTAAATCTATATACTGATGACATGAATTTACTAAAATCTAGCATGATTGATACTAGAGTTTCAACAACAGAAATAACTGATAACATGAGTGACTGTGTCTGATAGTCCAAAATTTGATGGAACTATCTGAGTTCCGTACTGTGACTAAGTTAATTGTATCTGAAAGTCCTAAAATCTGAAGAACTATCTAAGTTCCTTTACTGAGACTAATACTGAAATCATGGGAATAGTTATTTAATCGATATGCCTGAAATACTTGAACAGTTAAACTAGGGTCCAATTTGTGCCCTAATTGAAAGGGTTTCAATATTGGGCAACTAGTAAGGACAACTGTGGGTACCCTTATCTGATAGAATCCCCCAAAGAGAATGGTGGGGCCCTTATCTAGCAGTGCTTATCCAACTCATCAACCGTCATCTGATTGTGTTGATGTTTTAACCTTTGCTGGCTACATAGTTCTATAACACAAGGATGACTACTAAGAATCACACCCTCATCTGACAATGTGTGTTTCCACACTTGGGTTCACTCAATGTCAATTTCTACTCCTATCTGAATATACTTAACATGACTGACTGATTGTACATGGACTGAGATTATTGAATTTCATTGACTGACGGTATATAATTAATATCTGATAACTGACTGAGTTCTTGAGATTACTAATCTTTTTAAGTACTGAGTTCATGAGATTTTTGAGATTTCCTGAGTGACATGACTAACTGACTTCTATAGAACATGGCTTGACTGAGAGTATCGTGAAAACATGATATGGATATTGCCAAACAACTATATTTTTCGGGTACCAGTACCCCTAGGACTAGATAGAAGGAAACTCACAAGGCATGTCATTCCTGAATACATGACCAAAACCAACAATCTAAAATACTTCTTAATCATAGAAATAGAGTTCATAATTATTACTTCCATAAATAAAAGATTTAATGCTTTGTATGGTTATCATAGTCTTTATCTTGGAAGGGAATGCATATAACACGTACATATTTGCATGATTTCAATATCATGAACGTTACTTAACACAATAGTCAATACATAACAAGAGCATGGAAATTGTGTTGCATTATAAGGGTTAGCATGGACTTGTCATTTAGATACTATTGAGTCATAAGGAAAATGATTCTATCATTCTACGCATTTTATCAAACACCTTACATGCACACTTTATAACATAGGTTAAATCATCAATTTGAGAATATAAAACTACCCAAACTGATAGGTTTTCAATCAACAAACTCACATACTTCATGGAAAGCCATCAAGACACCATCTAGAAATATAAATAACAATTATCAACATGAACATGATCAAATCACAACAAGAAAATCACAATAGGTTATTTAAAAAATGATTCTTGGACTCCACAAATGAAAAGGATCCATGGATGAACACTACGCATACCTTAATTTATGATTTTGTGAATATTGATGTAGAGATTCTTGAAATTTGATGATGAATTCCCTTGGAATTGAACCTTCTATGAAAACCCTAGGGCTTGTTCTTGAGTGTTTTTAAGAGTAATTTTGTATAAGTTGCTGAATTATAGCCAAATCTGATGTTATAAGGCTTATATAGGGTGGAAAAATTTATAGCACCAAGCACTGGAAAGTGACAAATTGGAAATTGCACGGGGGCACGGTGCGGAGCTATCATGTGGCCACCTTTTATGGGTCCTGGAAGTTTGGCACGATGTGACACTATCATGGATCAGCACTCGAAATTAAAAATTGCCAATTTAGCTATCTCTGCGACTCGCTGGAAGCTCAAGTGATGCACAGTCTCACTAAAAAGGATTTAACTCTTCACTCGGGTGTCTAATTTGGGTGAATTTTATATCGATGGAAAGCTTATTGAATTTTACACGATAAAAAAGTAAAAATATTGAAAATACCTCATGTAATAATCATCATTAATTTTAGAATCTAAAATTAGGCATTCTTGGGACGAAATTAGCTAGGAAGAAAATTTGGGGTATTACACTCATGGAGCCCGTTATGCTATTCATCCCAATTCTACTAACATGTATCATGACCTTAGAGAGTTATATTGGTTGAATAATATATAGCATGATGTTGCTAACTATGTAGCCAAATATATGGTGTTTCAACAAGTGAAAGTAGAGCACATAAGGCCTAGTGGTTTATTCCAAAGGATTGTGTTATACCAGCGAAAATGGGAGGTGATTAATATGGATTTCATTATCACTCTTACTAGATACCAAAATCTAAGTGATTATATTTGGGTCATTGTTGATATAATGGCCAAGTTTGCCTATTTTTCCCATTAGTAATAATTTATCAGTGAAAAATTATTCTAAGTTGTATCTTACAGAGATCATGAAGCTGCATGGTGCTCCAGTTTCTATTATCTTGTATCATGTTCCTCCATTCTCATGCCACTTTTGTAAGTTGTTCTAATGTGGTTTGGCAACTAAGATGTGTCTTAGTACTGCATTTCACCCGAAACAGATGGGAAAGATGAGAGAACTATCCAAATATTAGAGGATATGTTACGGGTTTGTATGATTGGTTAAGGTGGCAGTTGGTATGACTAATTTCCGTTGTTTGAGTTTGCCTATAATAATAGTTACCACTCTAGTATTTGCATGAAACCTTTTGAAGCATTGTATGGTTGGAAATGTCGATCTACTATTGGGTGGTATGAATTTGGTGAAGGTAAGTTTCTTTGTCTTGATTTAGTTCACCATGCCTTAGAGAAGTTCAAGGTTATTTATGATTGGTTAAAAACCACTCAAAGTCCCAAAAAGTTCTGTATGGATATGAGCCATCGGGACTTAGAGTTTTGTGTTGGTGATTGGGTATTCTTGAAAGTGTCTCCACTGATGGGAGTGATGCGGTTTGGTAAAAAGGGAATCTTAGTCCCCGATATGTTGGGCCCTACTTGATTGTGAAGAGACTTAGCAATTTTCGCTATGATTTGGAGTTTTCTTTTAGCATTAACTCAATTAACCCAGTTTTCCATGTCTCTATGTTTCGTAAATATGTGGGTGACCCTTCATTGGTTGTTTTCTTAGAGAATGTTGGTATTTCAGACTCTTTGTCCTACAATGAGGTGCCAGTAAGGATCTTAGATCATCAAGATCAATGATTATGAACAAAAGAAGTGTCTTTGGGGAAGGTTCGTTAGAGGAACCAAAAGTATGAGAAAGCTACTTGGGACGCAAAGGAGGACATGAAGTACAAGTCTTTACATTTTTTCCCGACCCAAAAATATGTGATTGAGGTATGTGTTAATCTTCTTTATTTGACTTGCGTCTTGGGTTAAAAATGTATTTATGTTCATAAACTTTGAAGAATCCATGTGGCCTTGATATATGATTATTTTGAACCCTCGAGTTAATAAGATAAATGATTGATTGATGATGATCATGATATGTGTTATTTTTTATCCTTGTTGTGTTCTTATTTCTAACTTGTCTAAGGGTTGGTTTGATGCATTTTGATGTGTAAACTTATGATTATACTTTCTTTACCCTTAATTCAGGGATGAATAATTCCAAGTGGTGGATAATTGAAGCACATAGACTTTCAACCATTGAGAAGCATCTTTATTTTGTGTCTCTGAGTTGGGTATTACTAGAGACTTGAGTCTTATCCTAGGCCATGAATTGTACCCAAAATTCCTTCACCTTTCATACCTTTATCAGTAATTATTAATATCACACTATTTCTTATATGAAATGACCTCCCCTTGATCGTACCCAATGCATCCGAGTCATATGCAACTCAATCATATGAAGTAAGTACTTATTTTGGAGTAGACTATTTTGTATATGGTTTGTGTATATGACTAGGGGTTAATCTCACCCTTTGAATATGACTCAGAGGTGCTCACTCTTACCCACAATAGTCTGGTTGACCTAGGAGAAGCCTAGGATATGAGTTAGGGCACCACTCATACCCTAGGGTACAATCACTATGGGAAGCCTATGGTGGAGTCGTATCCCTGCACGAGTGAACTTTGCAGCTTGTAACTAAGGACTTTTCGGTCATTTACCTTTCCTAAAACCCTAAAATCTCTCACTATATAAGGCACTGTAGCCTCCTTAGTCTTTATTTTACAAGGCTCAAACATTCCAAAAACTCTAAAAACCTTCTTGGAGCAAAATTTGAGGCTAAGGTTTGGAGGATGTTCATCTTGTTGGAAGAGGGAGCCAAGTTCTTGGTAATTCAAGTTGTTTAAGGCATTTATCTCTTGACCTCTCTAAATAACTTTAAACCCATGTATTTCACACTTAGATTAGTAAGTGTACATGGCGGTTTTGAAATTAAATGAAAAGGGTTTTATTACCGAATGATGAATAATGTTGACTATTCTTTAGGCATTTTTTATACGTGTTAATTTTGATGTATTGAACATGAGGGTACTTGTAGTTTGTATTCTAATTAATTAGTCTTGAAAAACCCTAATTTTGATGATTTTTTATTAGAATATGGCCTTGGTAAATGCTTAGACACAGGTGTTTGAGAAACTATCTAGATGTAGTGACTATCTATATGATTGATAATGTGTTGAGCTAGGATATTGGCCCAAATGAGTATGAATTATTTATAAATGATGTGTTAAAGGAATTATGAGCAATGTATTATGAAACTGGTATGTTTGTTGGTTGATGGCTAATGAGAGGGTAAAGCCCTAGACATGAAAATGAACTTGAGTTGTGTGTTAAATAATGTGTGGTGAGTTTTTGGTAAAATGTTGATAATGATATGTGAATAGTTTGTGTGGTTCTTGAGGACCAAAAATTTTATTGTCTGATGAAGTGAATAAAGGCATTAGCCAATTTAGATGGTTGATCAATAGAGGCTCCCATGAGGACCATGTGGTCATGTATAGTGTCTAATTGGCTAAATGACCCAAAGCCATTAAATGTGATATGAATTGTATGAATATCAATGCATGAACTAATGGGTTAAGAGTTTAACTGTTGACTAAGAACTGTGAATGATTCTAGTTCCTTGTCCAATGAAATGACTAGTGATTCGAGTTCCTAGTCCAATGAAAGGACGAGCGATTTGAGTTCCACGTCTAATGAAATGGCTAGTGATTTGAGTTCCTAGTCCAAAGAGATCTCTTAAGGTAGAATACCTCGTCCAATAAAGTGACTAGTGGTTCAAGTCCTTAGTCCGATGGAATGGTAAGTGATTCAAGTTCTTACTCCAATGAAGTGTTTTGTGTTTTTATTCCCTTTCATAATGAGATAACTAGTTGTTTGAGTCCCTAGACCCTTTCCAAATGTGATTGTATATGGTCTGAGAAGATTGCTTAATAACTAATGGATGAATCTATAAGTGTGGGCAGTCAGAGTTGTCCACCTTATGACATTGGAATAAGTGTAATGAGAATGCTTGTTAAATCTTCTCCCCTTTGAGGCATATTATAAATATGTTATGTACATCTATGTCTTTTAGTAAATGTTTAGGAATGTCGTTGAGCTTTGGTCTCTCTTTTTGCATGTTAAATGTCTTATGTAATGATAAGTTTATGACTATTATTGAAGATGATATATATATATATATATATTTACTCATTGTTGAATTTTGATGTTATTTTATCCTTATCCTTAAGTTACATACTAGTGTTACAACCTCTACCCATTTTTGGATGCTATGTCCCCGTACGACATAGGGAGGGAGCATCTTCTTCTCTTCCTATGCAATGATTAGTAGATCAAAGAAGTTTGTGCATTGACTTCAGAGTTGTCTTCCGTTCTTTGGAATACATTCATCCTTGGTCACTTATCTTTAGACATATTCTCATTAAGACTTGCTTTGGCTATCGTCGGGGGCTTATCTCGACATATATAATTATTGACTTCGATTTTGTATAGAGGTGTTGTGAACAACTGTAAACTTAGGCATATGTTAGATATTACAATTAATCTAACGTTGATGTTTGAAATAAATTCTACTACCCTAATATTTGAGTTAGATTTCTTTCAGCTCTTATAGTTTGATAAAATGTTTGGTATGGGTTATCGAGGCGACCTCCGGTTTATGTGAGCTTGATATGCCCATACGACATGGCCAGGGGTTTGGGTCGTGTTACATTTTTTGTGAGTGTACCTATTAGATCTACTTCATGCGACAATGTATTAAATATAAAGAGATATGTGGCCTACTATATGCCAAATAAAAGATCTAACTCTTCTTTTTTAAGCATCCAATTTTACCTTAATTCGATATCAGAGTAGAAAATTATGCTCATTTTACTTGGGAGTATCATTCTATCAAAAAGTGATGACTAAGTTGATGAGCCATCAACTAGGTGACAACTAGGTTAACGAGCCGTCAACTCAAGATGTTAGCCTTAAGTAGTAAATGGCAAAATCCAACTGGTTAGTGACGACTTGGCTGATGAGACGTTACCAAATTTATGGGTCATCAACCTAAGTCATCAATGGATTAATTTCTACAATTTGTTATTTCTTTAGGGGTATTTTGGTCTTTTCCTTACCCCTAAATCCTTCCGCACGACTTAAAAAACACTAATATACCCTATTATCTTTAACTATACAAATATAAACGCTAATCTCGTCTCTCTCAAAATTCCAAAGCAAAGACAAAGCTAGGATTTAAGGGGTTTCTTATCTATGGGCTCAAAATGAATTCTTCTCCAAATTTCTTGGTGATAAGTCAAATGGCTTATATGGTTTCTCCAATACAAATGGCTTTAACATGTAAATTATTTAACTAAGGAGTTGTATAAAAGATTAACGAAATACAAATGGCTTTAACATGTAAATTAGGAGTCAATTGAGGGTTAAGGCATTCCCCCAACTTAAAGATAAATGGGTGTCGAGACATTTGCCTACTTTATATTGATTAGCTTGCAAGTGTTAATTGGAATGATGATTCCAAATATGTTAATACCTAAAGAGACTTTGTGTTTAATAAATTGGATATTTGTAAATTCTTTAATTGGTCTTAAGGAGGGATTTGTAGCTCGCTATAAAGGTGGAGGTCCCTCGAGGACCACTACTGGAAACCACATTTTTCGTCGTAGGGGTATCAATAACTGTGTGCATAGTTTAGACTATTTATCACATATCCTTGAATGTCATTGAAACACCCAAGGTTCTGGTCCTTAGAAATTTCTTGTGTTTTGTGCTCTCTAATCATCATACGACTAGAGGGTACTAGTCATATATTAGGGTATATTTTAGGGTCCTCCACTCGTATGTTAATCTTTGTAGATTGGATAGTTTCTATAAAATATATAAAAGTATCATACTAGTCATATGATAAGGTATGAGTGGTATTATTTTAAGTCATATGAAGCCCTAAATCTAACCTAGGGGATTCTATTCTGCTAAAGATATGGGTTAAGGGTACTTTTCTTATGCTTGAGTACGATTATGGCTTGGAGGTCTTATGTTGGATAGTGTAGGGGGTCCAAGGGATGACTATGCTACAAGTGGTAGGTACCTCTCCTATTATTGGGTATTGATTGGGTGTTGGAGTCATACCCTCCTGTCAGAAATTAATACAATTTAAGTTAGGGGAATTGTGGACATTTTCCCTCTTAATCCTTAGGACCCCATGACTCAAAACACTCTTGGGGAATAATTTACCCTATTATTCTAATCTAAAATACTCTAGACTCTCTCTAATCTCTCTCAAGGCTCTTGGGTTAAGTAAAAGATAGGGTTTCCTTCAAGGTGGTCAGTTAAGGGTCTAAGTGGTGGGTTCTCTTTATCTTCTTCACTATCTTAGGCAAGTTAATCCTCCCTCATTGTTATTGCCAATTAAAGGCGTGTTTTATGAATTTTTTGCATGGCATAAATTTTGATAATATTTGTGTTTTGAATAATACTTTGGGGGTTTTGTGTTATGATAGTTGATTATGGTTTCCCCATACTTTTTACCTATTATTTTCATATTATAGTGGTGGTTTGGACATGTGGTTGCATAGGATGGATTGATTTGTACTTGGTTTGGATTTTGAAAACTATATTCCCCCAAATATGTTTGTCAAAATGCCTATAAGAATGCTTTTGTCACATAGTTGGACTTTTTAATGAAACTATTGCATGGTATAACTTCATATTGGAACTTAAAGAAGTTTAGATGGTTTTAAATGGCATAATGTTAAGGTCTTGTAGTCATGGTTTTTTTAATTGAAAGCCTTGTGGGATATAAGGGCATCCCCCAAGCAAACTAAGTAATGAACATACTTGCGGGGTACATGGAAATCCCCCAATTAAACTTAATAATGTAATCTATGGGTACATGGGAATCCTTTTTCTTATTAAAAGGTTGGCTAAGGATATTTATTTATAACTATATTCGGTATGACGATACTTCGTATAACCTTGGTTAATAATAAATTGAATTATGGTTTGGTTGTGTGTTAATGAATTTTATTGAGCAATAATGGCGGGGTGTGATATCTAATCGTGAAGGAGTGAGTCCAATATATATACATTGGAAAATTATATTTAGAAACACAAGGATTGTTCATAGAGACCATATACTAAACTTACAAAGTACATAGGGATCCCCTAAGTTAAACTTGTATATATGTATCATAGAGAGCAAATGGTACACGAGAATCTCCTACTCCTATGGTATGTCTAATTTGTGCGGATACACATATCAGGGCTCGTTTAGGGGGCAGCATGGACACATGTAGCACATTAGTGGTTCTAGGATTGTTAATATACACATACCCAGGCTACTGATTGTAATGGCACACTAAACCTGGTTCCCTTTCCTGACATAAATTATCTATACATATGTATGTATAGTTGTGGATGCATGTGGTTTCTTACTTGATTTTAAAGTTTGGAATTTTTTATCCTTATCCTGGGTGAATGCTAGCTTTCACCTGCTAACCTATCTTCATATGTTGTATCCCTATATGATGCAGGAACTGGCCATTCTACTTCACCTGCTCAGTGATCGGATTTCGGATCATCTTGTGTTTGGTTGAAGTGGTGAGCTTCCATACACTGGAAGACTCCATTTCATATTATGGTTTGTTTTGCACACTATGGTTATTTTATAGTTTGGTTTTAGTTATGGTCAAGTGCATGTCCCAATGGAAAATTGTTTTACTTTCTGATAGAGGCTTTGTAGGACTACTATGTATTGGTATGGGAGATGTTAGTATTGGTGTCATCCTTGGAATTGGTATTGCTATTAAGGCTGACGTTGGTTGGTTGAATTGAATTTATGAGTGTATTATTTAGTTTTTGAATATATATATATATATATATATATATATATATATATTGGAACTCATTTATTATGGGTTGTTGGAGGTGTATGGTGGGGTATTGGAGGTGATCTCTAGTCCAAGTTAGGCTTGAGGCACCCAATACGATGAGGCCCTAGTTATGGTTATGTTAGATTGGTACCAAAGCCTTTGGTTAATGGTCACTTTGGAGTCCATAAAGTCGTGTCGAGTAGAGTTTCATTTAAGGGTGTGTAGCACGCCAAACTCTTAAGGGAGAGCCTACAAGGAATTTAGAAATGTTTCTCTTTTTTGTGTTTTGATTTTAAGCTGTAAAGTCTAAGGTAATGAAATCCTCTCTAATTCATTTTTTTTTTTGCTTTTATGATCATTCCCCAATTATCTAAAGCTCATGGAAACTCCTCTATCCCAACTGGATACATTGTTGATAGGACTCACTCTACTCAAGGGATCCATTCATGGTTTAAGGGTCCAGTATCTGATTATACTATAGTTCCACCAGATCTCTGTAGTCCTCCTTAGGCTGATGTGATGAATGTTGAGTTTTGTTAGTCAATTCATATGACTACTCAGTTGTTGGCTTCTCCGGATGAGCATGGTGTATCTGTTATTCTTTTTTCTAAGGCCACATGGTTTGACCAATTCATAAAGTTAAGTTCTCCAAACTTTACTGGTGTTAATGTCGAGAAGGATCCTCAAGGTTTACTGATGAAATGGAAAAGATCTTCTGAATTATGAATGCTACTAATGTGTAGGGCATAGAGTTTAAAGCCTATCAGTTGAAGGACGTGGCGTTCCAATGGTACAAGGAATAGGATAGGGCAAGGGGTGATGTTGAGGAATCATCTTTGTGTGAGACTTTCTCCAATTCATTTCTTGACCGCTTCTTTCTATAGAAGTTAAGGAAAGCAAAGTGGAGGAATTTATTATTCTAAACCAGGAGAAGATGTCAGTCAAGGAGTATGCCTTGAAGTTTCACCAGTTGTCCCAGTATGCTTAAGAAATGGTGTCTAATTTGAGGACCCGTATGAGGAAGTTCTCTTCAGGATTGTCTCATGAGTTGATCCTTAAAATTACGATTGCCTTACTAATCAAGGACATGGTCATCTCCTAGTTGGTTTTTTGTATTCCACAGGTGGAGTAGAATAAGAAAAAGCAGGATGAGATAGTGAAAAGGTTGGGTAAGAATTTTAGGTTCTTCGAACATAGTGTTGGTCAATATAAAAGTGGTAGGGTTGGTGGTAAGTGGCAAACTAAGAAGTGGGGGAGTTCTAGTTCTTTCTTCACAGCTAGTGTTTCCTACCCGAAACCATTGGGTGACAGTAGTCAGTAGGACGGCAGAAAATTCAGGGCATAGGGTTCCCAATCTCATTCTAGTGCGGCTTAGTGGAATTTATCATATCCACCATATAGGTTCTATTTTCATTTGATTCAAGGTTTTTTAAATGACGGGAGGGATAGTTGTTTTAAGTGTGGTCAGGTAGGCCATATGCTTAGTAATTGTCTGGTTGGTAAGGTTGCTTCTAGAGAAAATAGGGTTTCTATTACCTTTTCATCTACCCCTGCATTGAAGGGTTCTACTTTTGTATTTGTTTCTGCTTCTAGTATCAACACTAGTTGGAACTGCATACATGCACTCACTACCCGAGATAAGTCTGAGGCATCACCTGATGTCGTGACTAGTATGTTGAAACTTTTCTCCCTAGATATGTATTATTTAATTGATCACGAGTCCACTCTCTCTTATGTGACCCAATTTGTAACTGTGTGTTTTGGTTTTAGTCCCGAGGTTATTTTGAATCCTTTTTTCTATTTCTACCTCAAGAGGTAACTCTGTGATTTCTAAAAAAAGTCAATAAGGGGTGTGTGGTATTTGTTGGAAGTAAGAACACTTTGGTGGATTTGTATGAATAAAATATGGCATATTTGGGTGTTATTCTGAGTATTGATTGATTACACTCGTGTTTTACGTTCATAGATTGTTTGACCCATAAGGTTCTCTTTATGTTTCCCGGTGAACTAATAATTGAATGAGAGGGCAGTTCCATAGCTCGTAAAGGGAAGTTTATATATTATCTTAGAGCTCAGAGATTAATCTCCAAGGTGTGTCGCTATCATTTAGTTTGGATTAAAGTTTCTAGCACGTAGGATCCTTCTTTGTATTTGGTTCCGGCGGTGAATGTATTTCCTTAGGTCTTCACTGATGACCTTCCTAGTGTTCCTCCCGATAGGGAGATTGAGTTTGGGATTATTCTTGTTTCGTATGGTTGTCCAACATAAATTCCCCCTTATAGAATGGCTCCGGCTGAATTGAAGGAGCTTAAGGAGAATCTTAAGGATCTTTTGGATAAGTATTTCATCCAACCTAGTATGTCCTCATGGTTTGTACCAGTGTTATTTATGCATAAGAAGGATGGTTCCCTTTGGATATGTAATGACTATAGTCAGTTGAAAAAGGTGATAGTTAAGAACAAGTATCCTATTCTAAGAATAGATGTGTAACACCCCGAATTTGGTACCCGAAATGCAACACGGTGCTCATGACCCCAAAGGACCACAAGATAAGCCATGAATGATATTTTTACCTGTACACTACATAATATACTATATATAATGAAGAAATAAAGGCTAAAAGGACATAAAGTTCAAAACTAAGACATAGTATCTAATAAAATGTAACATCTGGGTGGGGTATAAGATACCCAAAACAACTAAAATAACTGACTGAACATGCTATTTTGAAAGCCTCTAAACTGTTTGAATAAGGAGTTGAAGGTATATGTCCCCAACTAACTCCAACTATTGAAATAAATTAATTAATGAGATAAAAAAGTAATGGTCATGTCCTCGAAGGATAAGGACTCAATACTAACTCTTACTATTGAGACTAGAATGCTATTGATGCTCTGGAGCTCGTGCTTCTGAACCTATGGTATAAAACACCATAGCGCATTTATGTCAGTATGTTTGAATGTACTGGCATGCATGTGAGGTAGGCTGAATACAAGGGTTCACATGCATGAACTATACAAACTGACTGAATAACATGAATCTATGAATACATGCATGAATACATAATAATGGTAACTGAGGTCGTGATAAAATGATTACTGAGTCTGAGTACTAATAACATAAGATACTAATAACTGTATAATTGAAATAACTGATACCGAGTGACTGTATCTGACAATCTAGTTTCTGATGGAACTAGCTGAGTTTTATTCTATTCTGAGGTGACTGTATCTGATAGTCTTGAATTCTGTAGAACTATCTAAGTTCTATTACTGAGACTGAATGACTGCATCTGACAGTCCTGATTTTGTACAGAAACTGTGGGAAGTAGTCATCTAACCGACATGCCCCAAATAAAGCAATGTAGTTGAGGTAGGTGCAATTTGTAACTCCAATTGGAAAGGTGTCAATACCATGCCACTAGTAAGGACAAGTTGTGTGAAACCTTCATCTAACTGTGTCCACAAAAGAAAATAGTGGGGCTCTTATATGATAGTTCTTATCCACCTCATCATCCCTCATCTGATAGACACTGACAAAGCATGACATTCTTGAATACATGACTACATCAACAATCCAAAATATAATAAGTTGGAGAATTCATGAAGTACAAGTTCTAAACCACCACAATGGCCACACATATATCCATAACTAAATGACTAAGACATTTTATCAAACACATGATATGGATGAACTTGTACATAAATGGAAATTTCATATTATCATACTAGCATGGCACTTTTCGTTCACATAGGAATTTAATCGAACACATAGGGAGCATGCTTTGGTTATACAATCATCCACACATCTAATAATCATGGATACATCAATCAACATATAAATTTAAGAGTTTATCATGATTATTATGTAAATCACCACATCGTAGGGTTAATCATTGGAATATGTAATTGCGAACATGAATTAAAACACCACAAAATCATGAACGTGAATTTTAATTCAATTTAAATTATGAAGAATCATAAATACACAAATCTTGGATTTTGAAAAGAGATTCTTGAGCTTCATGGGTGAAAGAGACCCATGAATCAACACATGGCATACTTGGGTGGATGATTTCTTAAAGATTGATGAAGGAAAACTTAAATTCTTGACTTGGATTGAAACACCTAGGGTTTTTTTGTTCTTGGGGATTATCTTTGAGAGAAAATGCCAATTTTATGTTGTTGATAGATAATGAACTTATGAGCCTTGGTCTGAGATAATTAGGGGTTAAAATGGGTGAAAAAGACCCAAATACCCTTTAAAAATGGCTTTAAAATAACTGAAAAACTATGCGATGGTGGGTGTGATGGTCTGTCACTAGATCGATGGTCCGTCGGTCCTGGCCATCTTACATAGGCATAATAGGGGTTCATTATCTCTGCTGCAATGGCTTGGGCGACGATCCACTGCTAGATTAACAGGTCGTCAACCTGAGCCATCGCTCTTAGGAAGAATATGGTCTCATAATTTTTGTTCTGACGGCTTGGGCGATGGTCCATTGCTAGCTAGATGGTCTATAGTCTCTCACTGTTGTACATGGGTATTTTTCACTACTTACTATATTGCGGCCATAAATTTCTACCCCGATACTGGATTTTGATGAAATGGGTATCGATGGAAAGCTTATTCATTCTCTCAGTTAAAAAATAGTGAAAATCTTAAAAATTTCACGTGTCAAAAAGTGGATTCATCTTTTAAATAAGTTTCTAAAATTCTTGGTATAATTTTAAGCTAGGTAGAAGTATGAGGTATTACAAGATGACTTGTTTGATCAGTTGCAAGGTGCTAAGTTCTTCTCCAAAAATGATCTTCAATCCTAGTATCATCACCTTAAGATTAGGGAGGTGGATATCCCTAACACTTTCTTTTGTACCCAGTATGGGTACTTTAGTTTCTAGTTATGTCTTTCAGATTATCCAATGCCCCTGCGACATTGATAGATTTGATAATAGGGTCTTCTATTAGTTTTTGGATCTGTTTGTAATTGTTTTCATTGAAGATATTAGGGTGTATTCTAAGGGCGAGATGGATCATACCATGACCTATATATTGTGTTGCAGAGCTTGAATGAGATGAATTCTAGAAATATGAATTTTGGTTAAATTCTATCACTTTTCTGGGTTATATTATTTATAGTAAAGTTATCATGGTAGATCTGCAAAAGGTTGCAGTGGTTAAGAAATTCCCTATGCATATGACTTTAATCAACATTCGGAGCTACTTGGGTTTGGCTATCTAAGTAGGAGGTTTGTAGAATGTTTCTCAACTATAGCTTTCCCTGTTGACTAAGTTAACTCAGAAGAAAGTAAGGTTTTTATGGTTTGATGCCTGTGAGGGTAGTTTTGAGAATTTAAAGGATAAGCTAACTTCGACTCTAGTAATTAACTTTTTCTAAAGGTACTAAAGGGTTTTTGGTTTACTTTAATGCATCCGTGTGGGACTTGGGTGTATTTTAATACATTATGGTAAGGTGATAGCCTATGTTTCCAGGCAGTTAAAGATGCATAAGAGGAACTATACTACTCATGATCTGTAGTTGTTAGTTGTGGTGTTTGAATTAAAGATTTGGCGGCACTGTTTGTATGGAGTGCATGTGGATATCTTCTACGATCCTAAGAGTCTGTTTTATGTGCTTACTCAGAAGAAGCTTAATATCAAGAAGAGACGATGGCTTGAGCATCTTAAGGACTATGACATGAATCTTTACTACCACCTAGGTAAAGCTTGCGTAGTTGTTAATGCCCTTAGCAGGTTACCCATGGGAAGTTTAGCTCATATGGAAAAGGAGATTCAGGAGTTAGTGAAGGATATTCACAACTTGGCTAACCTTGGAGTTTGTCTCTTAGGTTCCGAGAATGGAATTGGTTTCGGTCTACTCTTGGTGCAAAGATCAAAGAGAAGAAAATGTTAGATCCTGTCTTGATAAAAATCAAGGGTGATATAGGTTCAAAATAATTAATGGCATTTGAGGTTAGTGGTGATGGTAACTTGTGGTACCGAAGGAGGTTATATGTTTTCGACGTCAGTGGTTTACAAGAAAGGATCTTGGCTAAAGTGCATGAATCACACTATGTTGTTTATCTTGTGTTCAACTAAAATATATCATGACCTCAAGGAGATATATTAAAGGAATGGAATGAAGAGTGATGGGGCTAACTTTGTAGCCAAGTGTATGGTGTGCCAACAAGTGAAAGTTAGAACATGAGGACCAGAGGTATGTATCAAGAATTTTAGTTTCCTGAATGAAAGTGGAAAATTATCAATATGTATTTTGTTATAGGTCTTTCTCGGTCTCAAAATTAATTTGATTAAGTTTGGTCATCATGGATAAGACAACAAAGTCAAATCACTTTTTTCCAATGAGGACTAACGTTTTGGCTGAGGATTATGCGAGGTTGTTCCTCTAAGATATTGTAAAGCTAAATGGGGTACCTATTTCTATCATCTCAAATTATGGTATGCAATTTTTATCTCATTTTTGGAAGTTGTTTCAAAAAGGGTTGGGAACTAAGGTTAGTCTAAGTACTGGTTTTCACTAACAGATGGACAGACAATATGAGAGAACTATTCGAATATTAAAAGATATGCTTTGGCTTGCATTATTGACTACTGTGGCAGTTAGGTTGAGCATCTACCTATCGTAGGGTTCACTTACAGCAAGAGCTACTATTCTAGATTTAGAATTACCTCTTTAAAGTCATTGAGAAGCAAAAAAGGACATGAAGTCCAAGTATCCTTATTTGTTTTCCAATCCGAATATTCATGCTTAAGGTATGTGTTCTTCCTAACATCCATATTTTCTGGTTTATTTTTAAGGGAAGGTTGATTTCTTTACATTTTGTTTTCTAAATTGGATAAAGGTTAGTTTAATATGTTACAATGTTTAAACAGTGTTAGTGTTTGTGATACCTAGTTCCATCATTCAGGGATGAATGATCCAACTGGGGGAGAATTGAAACACCCAAGGTTCTGGTCCTTAAAAGTTTCTTAGGTTTTGTGCTTACTGGATATCATATGACTAGAGGGTACTGGTCATATGTTAGGGTATAGTTTAGGGTCCCCCTCTCGTATGTTAATTAGTATGGATTAGATGATTTCTGTCTAAGGTATGAATATATCATACTAGTCATACGTTAGGGTATAAGTGGTATGATGTTAAGTTGTATGAATCCCTACATCAAGCCTTTGGTATTCTATTGCACCTATGGTATGGGTTAAGGGTACTTATTGTATGCTTCGAAGTGATTGGGGGTTGGTTGTCATACATTAGATAGTGTAGGAGTTCCAAGGGTTTTCGATGGTATGAGTGGTGAGTACCACTAATATGATAGCGTACGAATTCGATGGTGTAGTCATACCCTTCTGCGGGAAATTTATACAATTTAAGTTTGGGGTATTCTGAACTTTTTCCCTCTTAACCCCTTTATGACCCAACAACTAAAAACACTTTTGGGGCATTATTTAACCTATTATTCTAATAAAAAACACTCTAAACTCTCTCCAATCTCTCTCAAAGCTCTTGGGTTAATCAAAAGCTAGGGTTTCTTTCAAGGTGGTCAATTAAGGATATTAGAGGTGGCTTCTCTTCATTTTCTTCACAATCTAAGGCATGTTACTCCTCCCTCATTATTTATTCCAATTAAAGTCATGTTTATGAATTATTTTCATGGCATAAATTTTGATAATGTTTGGGTTTTGAATTATACTTTTTGGGTTTTGGTTATAATGGTTTGTTATGATTTTCCCTTGTCTTTTACTTATGGTTTTTAAATTATAAAGGTGGTTTGAACATGTGGTTGCACGGGATTGGTTAATTTCTACTTGGTTTGGATTTTTGAAACTATATGCTCTTAGTGTGTGTGTTAAAATGCTAATGAGAATGCATTTGTCACACAGTTGGACTTTTAAAGAAACTATTGCATGGTATAACTTAGAATTAGAACTATTTTTTAACTCCTTCGAAAGGAAGGATAGCAATTTGATTATTTACCATACTATTTTTGATGGTTTTAAATGGCCAAATGTTAAGGTCTTACTGGTCATGGTTTTTTTTTTCAATTGAAAGCCTTGTGGGATACAAGAGAATCCCCCAAGCAAACTAAGTAATTAACATACTAGCGGAGTACATGGGAATACCCCAAGTAAACTTAATAATGTAATCTATGGGTACATGTGAATCCTTTTTTTCTAAAAAGGTTAGATAATGACATTGCTTGCAAGCTACAGCCGGTATGACGATACCACTTCTTATAGCCTTAGTTAATAATAAATGACGTGATGGTTTGGTTATGTATTAATGGTTTTAATTGGGCAATAATGGCAGGGAGTGATATCTAACCTATAAGGTGTGTGTCCAATAGACGGACACTTGAAATTCATGTTTGCCTACATGTGGATTGGTCATGGCGACCATAGAGTAAACTTATGGGGTACACGGGAATCCTCTAAGTTACCCTTGTATGTATGTATATATATATATATATATCATGGAGAGAGAAGGGCACATAGAGATCCCCTAATCCTATGGTATCTACAATTCACACGCTACACACATCGGTGCTCATTTAGGGGGTAGCACTATTCTAGGATGGTTAAGCTACACATACCCAGGTTAATGTTTTTAATGGCATGCTAAACCTGGTTCCCTTTTTTTTGTAATGAATTAGATATAAATGAAAGATTGTAGATGCATGTGGTTGTTTACTTGATTTTAAAGGTTGGCAATATTTTATCCTTATCCTGACTACATGCTAGTATTAACCTGTAAATGCATCTTCGGACGTTGTATCCCTACGCAATGCAAAAACTGACCATTCTACTTCTACTACTCAGTGATGAGATTTGAGATCAGCTTGTGTTGGATTGAAGTGGTGAGCTTCTATACTCTGAAAAGCTTCATTTATTGTTATGGATTTTTTTGAACACTTTGGTCATTTCATACACTTTGGTTTTGGCTATGGCCGGGGGCATGTCCTAATTGAATATTATTTTGCTTTTGGATAGAGACTTTGTGGGACTACTACAATATGGATGGTGTTGGTATTGGTATCAACCATGGCATTAGTATTAGTATTGGGGCTAACACCGGTTGATTGAATTTGATCTATGATTGTTCCATTCTATTTTGAATTATCTATATATACATACATATATATATATATATATATTGAAACTCATTTGTTATGGGATGTAGAGAGGTTATGATGGGATATTGGGTGTGGTCTCTGGTCTAGGTTAGGCTTGAGGCACCCAACATGATGAGGCTCAGGATTGAGTCGCATTAGGCATGGGATCAGGGCATTCAGTGTCCTTCTTTGGATACCTTTGATTCCTATGTCTACACGCACTTAGGCCCTTTCAACAGGTAGAATTGAACCCATATAGCCTGATGGTGTTTTATTATGACAACAGAGCTTTACAGTCTAGGTTTATCATTTTAAACCTCATGATAAACCTTGTTTCCAAACCCAAATATTATACATATATATATATATATACATATATATGCATGTAGGTGAACAGGTGCATTAATTTCTGAATGGTGACATTATTTATCCCCTTATTACTGAGTTACATGAAAGAGCTTCTCCCATGAACCATACAAGAACCTTCATTTTCTCCTAGTGTAGGGACTGAAGGAACTTCTTCTACCCCCTTTGCAGAGTTAGGTGGATTAACAGGTTGGTCGAGCTACTTTAAGTGGCGAGCTTCCATACTCCCAAATGTCATCATTTCACAGACCATTTCCTTATGTCACATACTATCTCTTAAGTTCTTTTATGGCTATAGTTGGGGGCATGTCCCTACTTAGATTGGACTTCAGTTTTTCCTTAGAGGCATTTGTAGACAAGATTGTCGGAGTGGATGTTATTAGCTCTTAGAGCATGTTTTGATGATTACATTGTTAATCTTATCATGTCTGTATATTTTGTTTGTTGTTTGGGTTATATTTTAGAGAGGTGATGGGGGTAGTCTCTATCCCTTAGTGGGCTTAAGATACCCGTCACGACAAGGCCCGTATTTGGGTCGTGACATACGGTCACCATCAAGAATAAGTACCCCAACCTTGGAATTTATGACTTATTCGACCGGTTTCAAGGTGGCCGTTGGATTTTTAAGATTGGTCTTAGGCCAGGATATCATCAGTTGAAGGTCAACGAATGTGATATTTTGAAGACTACATTCAAAATACATTATGGTCACTTTGGGTTTATTGTTATGTCATTTGGTCTAAAAAATGCTCCTGCAACCTTTATGAATTTTATTAACAGGGTTTTCAAGAAGTATTTGGACATGTTTGTCACTGTCTTCATTGATGGCATGTTAATTCTAAGAGTAAGGATTTGCATCCAAATTATTTGGTAATAGTGCTATAGACCCTTACTGATCAATAGTTGCATACAAAGTTTATTAAGTGTGAGTGTTGGTTGGCATCGATTACCTTTATAGGGTATGTGATTTTAGTTGTAGGCATTCATGTAGACACTTTGAAAACAGATGCGGTGAAGGGTTAGACTATGCCCATTAATCCATCCAATATTACCATCTTTCTGCATTTAGCTGATTACTATAGAAAATTTTTTGAGGGTTTTTCCTCAATAATTGTTCCATTGACCAAGCTGACAAAAAAAAATGAATTTTATATGGTTATATCAATATAAGAAGAGCTTTTAATAATTAAAGGATAGATTGACTTTAGCACCAGTGCTAGCTTTGCCAGATGGATTAGATAGAATTTTGGTTCACTTTAATGCCTTTAGAGTTTGTTTAGGTTGTTTTTTGATGAAAAATAGAAAAGTAATAGCTTATGCATCTATACAACTTAAATACCTTGTGATGTACTATCCAACTCATATTTTTGTGTTAGCAGTTGTTCTGTATGCTTTGATAATTTAGAGATACTACTTGTATGGTGTGAATGTTGATATTTTCAACCGTTCATAAGAGCCTTCAATATTTGTTTATGAATAAGAAGTAAAATATTCATTGGAGAAGAGGGTTGGAGTTGCTAAAAGATAATGACAGGAACATGCTCCACCATTCGATTAAAGCAAATCAGTAGTTGACGTGTTGTGCAGGTTATCTATAGATAGTGTAGCCCATGTGGAAAAGAGGAAGAATGAATTGTCCAAGGAGGTGCATAGATTATCCCAATTAGGAGTTTGTTTGCTGGACATAGATGGTGTTGGTGTAGTGGTTCAAAATTTATTACAATCATATTTAAGTGTAGAAGTCAAACAAAAATAGCGTAATAATCCCATACTTAGCAATATAGTAGAAGTAGGTCAGCACTAAAAGGTTAAGGTTTTCTCTTGGTGAAGATAGTGCCATCTTTATCAAGGTCGCTTTTGTGTTCCTTGTGTTGATGGGTTAAGACAAAAGGTATTAGCGAAAGCCAATAGTTCTAAGTTTTTGATTCACCCTAGTTGAACAAAGATGTACTGAGACTGGTGAGAAGTTTATTGAAGGAATTGTATGAAGAGAGACATAGCAGTGCTTATGGCTAAGTGTCCCGAATGTTAGAAACTTAAGGTTGAGCATCGAATGCCTAGAGGTATGCTTCAGAATATTGGCATACCAACTTGGAAACGGTAGTTCATTATAGGAATTCCTCACAATAGACGTCAGCATGATTCAATTTGGGTTATCGTGGATTAAAAGACAAAGTCAACCTTTTCTTGTTAGTTAAGACCTATGATGCAGCAGAACATTATGCTAAGCTCTATCTTCGCAAGTTAGTAAGGATCAATGAAATTCTCTTGTCCATTATTTCAGACCGAGGTACACAATTCACATCACATATTCGGCAACCGTTTCAAAGAGTCCTAGGTACAAAGGTGAATCTTAGTATCGTTTTTCAAAAACAAATAGATGGCCACGTAGAGAGTACTATTCAACTTTAGAATATATATATTGAGAGCCTATGTGATCGAATTCAAAGGAAATTGGGATGATTGTCTACATTTAATTAATTTTTCCAATAACAATGGTTACCATGCTAGTATTCATATGGCTATGTACGAATGATTGTACGGGCATAGGTATAGATGATGTTAGGCATATTTACATGCCTAAAGAACCATAATTTACCTATATTTTAGCTAAGTTTTAAGGACAAAATATATAATTCCTGCACTTTTAGTCCATTTTCGTGTAAGTGAGCTAACCAACGTGATTAGCATGTTTTCAGGTATTTATGATGAAGATTTTAGCACTTTATGGACCTTTCGGTAACAAGGGAAACTTCACGTAAGAAGGAAGGCAGCTTTTGGAAGCTTGTGGACTGAATGAGATGCATGGAGAATCCGTCTCGGGCAAAATCAGAATTTATTAATACTTAGGGGTGCAACAGTAACCCAGTAGGACTAGGACAAGGATAAAAATCCTATTTCAGTAGGACTAGGACAAGGATGTTATAAAAACCCTATTTGCTGAATTTTTTTAGCAAGCTTTTTCATTCATGCTTTTCATTAAGCTTTTCATAATTCATTCGACACTTTTAAGATTTATTCACGTTACTTTCTGACAGAGAAAACTCGGCTCTCTTGAGGAACGGCCAAGAAGAAAAACATCATCTCCTTCTTGATGTTTAAGTCATCCCATCGCCAAGATTATTCTAGGTTATGGTATGATGATTATATCTATTGTGATCTCCGTTATACTCATGAGTAGCTAAACTTCTCTGTTAGGGTTATGAAAACATTTTGAGATACTATCTATTACTATGAGTTTGTGAATTGTTGATACGTATGCTACTTATATCATTACTCTCTTCATCTTAATTAAATTCTTGTGGTTGCAAACATATAGAATATGCCATTATACCAGTAACTTGTTCGAGAGAAAAGTTACATGTTTGGAAAAGAGAGTGTGATAAGGAAATAGGGATACCAACCCCTTTTTACAAGTTAATGCCTTAACCGGATTAACCTCTTGGAGAGTTTGTACCGTTAGTTATACACCTTAAGCTCGAGAGAGTTAAAGCAAAATAATCCTTGATGGTTGAGAAACACTAGGATTTACCATTAGAATACGAATCTCTATAAGTGCATGCATGTCTAAATTCCGCATTACTCATAGTTAATAGATACGTAGAACTCTATAGGTGGACATAACCCTAACTCCTTATTCTCTGTGATTAAATCTTACTAAACAAAGCATTCATTTGTTATTTGATATTCTTAATTCACGCCTACATCAAATCCCCCCTTTTCCATAGAATTTTTGACCAAAAGTCTACTAATACTTGAATACTTAGTGACCAAGTATTCCCTGTGGGATTCGACACCCAACCCAGTTGGGTTCTATATTTGACAACGACCGCTTACACTCTTACTAGAGCTGTAGTTTGGGCATTATCAATAGATCGCCTTTAAATTGGTTCAAAATTGGTGAGTTGAGTTTTATAGGTCGGGATTCTATTCTCAAATCAATAGAGAAGGTTAAGTTGAATCGTGAGATACTGAAAACTACTTCAAGTCATCAGAAGTCATATGTAGATATCGGGAGGATAGAGCTAAAGTTTGAGGTAGGTGATTGTGTCTTTTTAAAAGTGTCACCTATAAAGGGGGTGATGATATTTTGTAGGAAATGAAAACTCAGTCTCTATTATATCGGTCCTTATGAGATATTAATGTATGTTGGATAATTTGCCTATGAGTTAGACCATTCATCGGAATTAGTCGTTGTTCATTCGGTCTTTCATGTGTCAATATTAAAGAAGTTCATTGGACACCCATCTTTGGTTGTGGATATAGAGGGTATTGCAGTGAAAGATAACTCGTCCTATGAGGAGATTCCAGTTCAAATCATTGATTCACAAGTTCAAAGGTTAAGGAATAAAGAAGTGGATTCAGTGAAAGTTTTATGGGGGGAACCAGATGGTTAAGGAAGCGACATGGGAAGTAGAGGTATACATGATGAGTCGATATCCTCATTTATTCACTTTTAGAATAGATTTAGGTTGAGGTAAGGAATCTCTTCTCATCTCTTCTATTCATCAATATCCTTACTCTTACCCTACGGAGTTTATTACTAATGAGTCATTTAGATGTAAGTTCCACTTTGAGGTGAATATTTTCAGTTTTAGAGTATGATCTTCATATCTTAGCCTATCAAACCCATGAGATAGTTCTTTCCCCATGTCAACCTTCATTAAAGAATAAATGATCCAAGTGGGAAGATAATGTTAGACCCCATTATTTCAACATTTTTTTCTTATTGCTCCTTCGCTTTTTATTGCAACTTATAAGTTGAATATGATGGGAAATGATAGTGCGACCATCAGAAAGTATTTCTGTATTTTTAGAATGCATTTTGGTGCATTCTGAAATATCAAAATAGTAAGGGTCCGCATTTAGGGTGTGCAAAGAGGTATGGCACACCCTTATGCAAAAACAAGTGGCCTAGCGTGAGAAAGACATGTCACACCGATTGGTTTTTGGGATAAGGGCATGCCATGCCCTTGATGCGGGGCTATATGGGCGTGCCATGCCCAAGGGTGAAGAAATACCAGATTTTGATTTTTCTTGAAATCTTTTGAGAGCTTCTTGGTCTTTTACCTCCTAAATGATCCTATAACCATACAAAACCCATTTTCCCACCCTCGTAAAATATTATACACGATTCACCTTCTCCAAAAGTTCTCATGGATAGAAAAGCAGAATTTTCTTTAAAATTTGCTTACAAGTTCTAATTAAAGCTTCTCTTGAGGAAATTCATCAAGCTCAATTATTTGGGGTTTGAACAAGGATATTCTTCCGTCCTTGTGTTCAAAATTTAGATTTCTACTTCAATAGTTGATTTACTATGGTTCATACCCACTTTTACTATGCTTAAGATTATGATGTTTTCTCATGAATTAAGTCTTACTTATTTCAAGATTTCACGTTTACTTATTTTTATATTCATGAAAGTGATCTTATAGATTGAGTTTAATATTTTGACTTGAAATTCCAATGAGTTGGTAAAAGATTACTATTTGAGCATTATGTACTCTATTTATAAGAAGTTCAAAACTTACTAGTTAAAGTTACAAAAGTAGTACACCATGATCAAAGAATTATTTTTTATTTATGATTTCAGACATGATATGGAGTTTGCATAAGAAATCAAGATTTTGAGAAATAAACAAAAAGAACATTGTGTTTTCAAATTTATCAACTTATATGCATATTTTAAGGTGAACTTTGTAGATATAATACGAGCAAGAGTATGAATTTTTGAGTAGTACCTAGCACCTAGTAGAGAAGATTTAGAATACCCTAGTTACATACTCTATGTGCCATCATAGGTTATATTCATCTTGTCCAAATGGGCACGTCATATATTATTCATCTTGTCCAAATGAACATATGTAGATGGTCACCCCTGTTAGTCTTTATACCTTGGCACGATTTATTAGGACTTTTAATGAGGGTTTTAGACATTGAACTCCTTATTACTCACATGTCCTATGTCAGCTATGAGAATCTCCCACAGAAGTAAAGATTTTAGAAATTAAGTGTAATGAGTCATAAGCATTATTTTGATGTTGTTTTATGATTTATGATTATGTTACTTTCAGTTTTATTCATGATCAAGGTGAGTCTACCTATACATAGCTTGCATATTTTATGAGTATGTTCAGCTACATTTTTACTTATTGAATTCATCCTCATATACTCAGTACATTCCAAAAGTGCTGACTATATATATATCTATGTGGCTACATTATTTCATAATGTAGGTTCTAGTGTTTGTCCCAGCTTTGGGACTATCCACAATCACCATCTCCTACATCCAGCCAGTTGGTGCGTCCTCATAGTCTAAGGGCAAGAGTTGTGTGTTTCTAGATTCTTATTGTCACTAGTTCAGATGTTATGATTTCATTTAGGGTTAGCTCGGATCTATCCCAATGTCTCTTCAGTTCTAGGTAGAGGCTTGTCAAGACTAGTTAGACGATCTATTTTCTTTCAGATACTCATATTTTGAATGATGTTAAGTTGTATTGTTTTATTGAGATTGTTCATCCATTTAAATTGGGTTTATAATTTTCTTCAATTACTGCTCATGTTCAAAACCTACTTTTTTATAGTTCAGTGCTAAACAAATATCACGGGTTGGTTTGGAGCTACTTGTAGACCTAAGCACAGTGTGACGTTTATCCAGTATTCTTAGGGCATTATACACACACACACACACACATATACATATATATATATATATATATGTACATATATATATATATATATATGTACATACATATATATATGCATGTATGTACATATATATATATATATGCATGTATGTACATATATATATATATATGCATGTATGTACATATATATATATATATATGCATATATGTACATATATATATATATATATATATATGCATGTATGTACATATATATATATATATCCATATGTATATATATATATATATATGTGTGTGTGTGTGTGTGTGTGTGTGTGTGTGTGTGTGTGTGTGTGTATGTATGTATGTATAGATTTTAATACTTTGAGAATATAATGCTTGAAAATTATCCTTATAGATAACTCTAGATTCAAATCTAATGTCTGTATATATTTGGATACATAAAATATTAGGTTTGGAATATAACTTCTAATAACATACACTATTATCTAACATTTTTTCATAAAAATTTCGATTGGATAAAACGAAATTTTCTGCCAAAATCTAGAAGATAGCTTTCAAAAATCATTCACTAAACAACTATTTAAAAAAGAACCAGCTTTGTAAATTTTGCTTAACCTCAACTCTTCATCCACGTACAGAAATTAAATTAACAAATAAAATATAATATAAAAAACCCATCACTAGTCAACATTTATTCTACATTTTATAATAGAAATTTTCAAACTTCTAGCCTGCTCAATTTGTTCCTTACTTATTACTTTTAGTATTGCCTTAAAAGAAAAATCTATCCAAAAAAAAAAGAAATATATATATATATATATAAAAGTAAACTATAAATAAATATTACTTACCAAAAGTTGGATTCAGCGTAATTTGACGTAAGAAAGGATCTACTGGTAGATCATTTTCAGCATATATTGGATCTTATAGACTGTTACAAATTGACCCTCGCCATAAATCTTTCATTAATGCGAAAAAATAATATAAGAACCCACATATCCATCCTCTCAATTTTGAAATAAACTAATAAAAATAATAATATATAAAATGAAACAGAGAAAGTATATGATTACATACTCTGTTGTTCTACCTCCATGGTACTTAGTGGAGCTTCTGGATGTTGGTAATTTGTCTCTATGTGTTCGCACTCAATCACTTCGGTCTGCATTTATTTTATATAATTATGTAAAGATAATATAAATATTTTATGATGTACTACTGAATAATTTCAAAAACTAAATATTTTTACTTTAATATATTACTTTTTTTAAAATAAAAATAGTCGACAAGTTAATTTTTTGAACTATTAAATTTAAATTAGGGATTAACCATATACTCATGAATGTTGAAATGATCCACAAAATTATCTTGGTAGTCTTCCTCATCTGTAACTTGCCCACATTTATGTAACATAAAAATGTAGATTTTTTCAATAATTTAACAAATGTTTTATGGTACTTTGGTCGTTTCAGATTTTTTAGTATAATTCGACTTAGCGCAAAAAATTTAGAAGCAGAAAGAAGACCCTTACAAGTTATGATTGTACATATGTTTTAATATTTGTGTGATTAATAATTTTTGATCTTATAGACTTAAATACATCATTATGTTTATGTGATTATAAAAACATCTTATTAATTAAGGACAAATTGAAAGTTAGAATCAATTATTTCAAATAAAAATATGTCAATTGTTTGAATGAAGTAATAACAAAATAATGTCACATAAGTTAACACTACAGGAGTAATATTAAAGTAAAACTAAGAATACTTTACCATCATACCCTGAAAGTACGAGCTCTCACGTTTTGTACTATTAAAGGAATGCCAACTCTATTAGAGTTGATATGGTATCCCTTTTAATAAAGGAACAATAAAAGCAACAAGTATACATAACACCAATTTTGAATTATCATTACCAATTAAAAGACAGTAGAGTGATCTAATCGTATCTTCTTCTTGATTAATTAAGTGTATAATTTATATTTCGACAAATTAAAAGGCTTTTCCTTTTTTCATCCCTAATTGTCTCTTCTTAAATCTAATTACCATTGATTTTAAATAGAAGAATAATAAGACTTCAAAATAAAGATACCTTCGGAGGTAAGTTTTGGCCCATACCGAATGAGGGCTCTAGGGCAAGGCTAAACATAGGCCTAACAAAAAAATAGTATTTAAAAAGTATAAGTAGAAATTGAATTAAATAAAAATTAGACAGCATACATTAATTATTCTTAAATATTGTGTATATTATTATATTCATATGTGTGAGAGAGAACAATAAATACCTTGAGGCAGAATAAATATCATAATGATTCAACACGAATTGATTTGGATGTACTTGACCATGTGTCATGAATTTGATGATGTTCATTTGTCTGTTTGATGCTAAAAATAAAGATATACGTCAACCCTAAAGTATAAAATATTTAGATTATTTTCTTTTATGAAAATGTTTAGGTCAATTTATTATCTGAATGTCTGATGATGTAGTCATTTAATTTAAAGACAAGATAGAGGCTGAATTAATAATGTAAAATTGTAATAGATGTTAATATTGTATGCATTAGATTTGCAAAGATATTTCTCAGTGAATAATTAATATATTATAAAATAATATAGTGTGCATTAAAATATGTGTTTATTCTTTAAACAAAATGTAAAAAAATTATTTACTTTGATAAGTTTATTATTTAGATTTTTTCTATGTATTGCGAATATCCTAAGTTTTCCTTTATATCCTACCGTACATGAAATTATGCATATGATCTTGCATAATTTATGAATATTCTATTCATCCTTAAAATAAAAATTAACAACTAAAGCGTTGTATAACTTAAGAATTAACAGTTAAAATGATATATAAACTATTATTGGATTTGCAGTAAAACAATCATACTGTACAAGGGAGTTAGTAGCCATTGAATATTTTCTTAAAGAAGATTTTACCACTTATCTTGCATGATACAAGATAAAATTTGATGACAAGAGAATATAGCGATTGATGAGATCAAATTCAAAAAGATTCAATCGACTTCTCTGTTAAAAAAAATGAAGTTTGAACGAGAGGATTTTTTTTTATTTTTTCTTTTTTTTTTTTAGAGTGTAAATACTCAGTAATATCAATTGAACCCCTTCGCCTTTTAACCTTTTGATAAGCACGTGTACAAATAAAATACTAAAAAAAATTTGATTCTTATAGGGATTGTCATAGAATCCTCAGAAAGTATGTATATTACTACAAATTTGATTATAGTATGTGTTATTTTAGTCATGTTTCATAATTTAATTTTTTTGTCTATGCAAAAAGAAAAAATGTAAATTTTCTCAAATTCAATCAAATATAATACAAATCAATGTCAATTCTATGTGAAAATTAAACTCCTCCAAGCAAAATAGAGCCATTTGATTTTTTGAAATAAAAGATAATATAATTCATCTAATTATTATATTATTTTAGTCCTGTTTCATTAAACATTTAATTTCAGAAACTGTCAATTTTGAATTAATTATGTTATATTTGTGAAATTATTTTTGTTACCTTCTACACGAGGTATCAATTTCAAATAACTTTTTAAAATAAAATATAAAAACAATTAAGATGACTTTTCTTGAGTTTCTTCTCCCAAAGAACTTCAAAAAGAATATGAGGCTAGGAATTCACAACAATAATGAATATTAGCTCTAAAAGATGTACCTGGAATGTCCAAAGTCATGGTTAATAGAATTCTGTAAAGCCTCCTGATTCGGATTTTCAGAAACATTAGTACTTTGAGACCTAATTCGATAAAAAAAAAAACATTGAGACCTAACAATATAAAATGATAAATTAGATTAAGAAAACTACATGTTGAAACAAGATATATTAGCAGATAATAGTTCAAGAATGATCGATGTCTTTTCAAAATTTTATAATGGAGTATAATATTAAAGAGAGAGAGCAACTTATTTATTATACAACTTCATACATAGTGAAATTCAATTGGTGATTTGTGAAAATGATAGAGTATACGCAGATCATACCCCTACCTTTTGGGAGTAAAAAGATTATTTTGAAAATACCCCTGAATTAAGTTCAACGAATCAAAGTGAAAAAAATTGAAGGATATACAAGAAAAAGTCAAAACATATTTATAATAACAGGATAATAAATTTATCGTGGTTGAAAATACAGTTTTAGATTTATCATATTAATGAAAAGAAATACAAATTAGATTGGTGAAATTAATTATGCACAGATTCAAATCCAACATCAGGTTACAAAGACATTAACCATTTTCTATCAATTTCAACATAACATGTAATTATTTCAACACTAGAGAATAACATAACTAAGGAAAAACACATATCAAAATACGTAACACTAGGATTATGTCCAACTAAAATATTCAAAAATAATTTGAAAAAGACTAGATGAAACAAGTAAATGGAGGATTACAAGCTTACATTGAACTAATTTTAATATATAATGCTCGATGACTCTTCTTGAGAATAAACAAAGAAAGAAATGAAAAGTGATATATGATAAGTAATATGTCGTATAATGAAAGAACAAGCTTTAAAGTGAAGTTAGAATAAAATAGTCAATTAAGACCAATAAAATAGTGGACAAAATAAATTCTTTATTAAACTTGATGAAATTGATGAATTTTGAAGTTTATGGAGAGAGTAAAGGTGTTTATACTTTACTCCTTTTCTTAGTAATAGCAAAACAAGTTACTCAAATCCAAAATTAAGCATGCTGCATTTGAATTGAGAAATGTTGCATCATCTACTTTACTAGTGTAAATTGAAAGACAAAAACTCCATGCATGTAAGTTAAGATAAACGACATTGATATATTACCTTCACTAAAATCCTAAACAAAAAAAAAAATAATGGCTAATTCTATCTATAAAATCACTAATATTTTTCATAGAACAAATACTTATGGGGTAATATATAAGCATGCAAAGCAAAGTAAAAAATTCTAGTAAACAGTAAAATCTTAGGCCTTGTTTATCTATTTAAATCACATGTAAATGGAAATTTGAGTGGTATTTCAGCATGAACATAAATTTGAGTTGCTTTTAAAATTTTGTGAAATTTTTTTTTAATTGTCTTTCAAATTTCAAAATTCAAATTGAAATTAAATTTTAAAAAATTCAAAAATTTTATGGCCAAATGCCCTTCATTCCTTCTAATATTTACATCATTTATTTAATTGAGTGCAAAACTAGTAGTTTCATAGACACATTTATTGTTTAATATAGTAAACTGATATGTATTTTTTATTTAATTTTTTACTATTAAGATTAAATTGATTAATTTAGCATATACATTACGTATTGATAAATATTTCCATTCTGAAACAAACGTGCATACCGTATATTTCTATTAAAAATTATAATAAGGTTGATAAAATGACGCTACAAAAGAAACTTTATTTAAAAAAATAAAAACATATAAATTAAAGCAATCTTTTCATCCTAAGTTTTATTCAACAAAAAACATACTTAGTACAATTCAAAGCTAAACATACAAAAAACAAGTTGTTTAAAATCTATGCATGTCAGTTAATTATGATTAGAAGTATATACTATGTGTTTAGATAATCATAAAGATACTAAACCTAGAAAAAATAAATCATTGAAATCTATGTTTGTCAGCTATTTATGATAGATATATATAACAACAAATTAAAAGTAAAACACAATATCATGAATCGACTAGTCTTGACCAGCTTTAGTAGAAATTAACTTGTTTAAGATATAAGAGGAAAAAAATATCCTCTTTCATCTAAAATAATTTAATTATGATTAACTCTGCAATAAAATTATATTGTCTTATACTTGTATTTTATTATTACTTACACCTAACACAATTACCTGAGAAGTATAGAGTTTTGTACATTTACTATCCTTATCATTTCTTTCTTAATCACAATGGTATTGTGACTAAATTTGTCACAGTACTACATATGTAAGAATTCATATTGTTTTCAAACTTAAGCTCGAGCTTAAGCTCAACTATGTTTGTTGTGATATCGCTGTATACGTACCACCACACTTCCCCCGCCTTGCATAAAAAATGATTCTATTTTAAATATGTTCCACATCCCTTTGCATAGATCCACCCCTTTAATGTTTAGCTTTATCTTTAAAAAATGTAATTTGATAGTAACATATGATATTTATAAAAAGAAAAATTAGTTATCTTAATAAATCATATTAATTAATTATATTGTACTACTATTGTATATCTTTAATTAAAAAAAGTTATTTTCTTTCACAATTGAAGCTCATGATCAGTTTCTTTTTTTTCAAATTCCTTGACATTTTTACTCACTTTTGCTTTTCTTTTTTTCCATAGTTTTTATTAAATTATTCTTATTTATTCATTGATTTCAATTTAATATTCTTCTACTTTTTACCACATTTATTAGTAAGGTAAAACTTAAAAAAAAAGCATCAGTTTATGTCATAATTTTCTAAACTGACTTTAATTTTAAATCAGCTAAATTTAATAAGCCCAACTATTAATAAGGACAGAAAGAAAAATGAAATTAACAAAGGAGCGAGTTGGATGTGGAAAAAACGTATTTGCCAAATGACAAAATAAGAAAATCTAAATTCTCATATATTTTCTAGAATTCTTAAACATACAGTTGTATTTTTGTGTTAGTCATAATATGCTAAGAATACCATATGTATAGGAGAAAATGACATTGTAGTGGTGCTTAAATATGAAACCTATGCTTGTCAGTTTGTTAGAAGCATCACAACTATAAGTTAATTGACAATCTTAAGTCATATTTAACTTGTTTAAGAATAAAAAATATGTCCTCTTGCATCATAAACAAGTTACTTATGACTAAAGTTTATCTATACCAGTCATGTGGGATTCATTACATTGTGTTGTACTTCTATTGTTACTTACATCTATTATAATTAACTAACCAACATAGATTTGAATGACTTACTTTTTTTAGGTTTAGCATCCTTGTCATTTCTTCTTAAACACATGATGTGTGTGACTAAAGCTGCAATAGTAGAAAACATGTAAGAATTCATATTATTGTTACTTACATTTAATACACCTATCATAATTAACTAGCAAACACAGGTTTTAATGACTTAGGCCCCGTTTGATCATGAAAATCATAATTTTTTGAGTTGAAGTTGGAGTTGTGTTTTGTCAAACACATGTTGTTTTCACTTTTTTTCATCAGAGTGAAATGAGTTTTGAAAAAATATAAATAATTTTCATGGCCAAACGACTACTTAGTTTTTCGTAGATTTAGTATACTTATCATTTTTCTCAAACACAGTATATGTTGCTGGTCATAATTAATTGACAAGCAAAGTTATTTTTATTTTTGCGGGGGGGCTAACCGTGTTATTTTTTTCTAAATACATGGTATATGCTTCTAATCATAATTTACTGACAAGCATAGATTTCAAGGTTAATGTTTTATACATTTATTATCCTTCTCATTTTTCCTAAACACATTGTATATGCTTCTAATCAATTTATTGAAAAATATCAATAATTTTTTTTTGTACGTTTACTGTCCTTCTCATTTTTTTTCTAACCACATGTTATATACTTCGAATCATAAGTAATTACAGACACACATAAATTTTGTCAATGACATTTTTTTTTTTGTAATTTTCGTCTAAACGCATGATTTACACTTCAAATCATAATTTACTAAGACACATAGATTTCAACAATGAGTTGGCATTTTCTAAATTTAATATTATTCTTGTCTTTTTTCCCCTAAGCATGTGATATACATTTTGAATCATAAGTAAATACTGACACATCTAAGTTCGTCAATAACTTATTTTTTTCGGCGCAGTGTCCTCGTTGTTCCCGCCTAATCACATGGTATATATGACTAAAGTTACAATATCGACCCCACCCTACTCTGCATAGACCCAACATTACATAACTTTTTAGGGCTTTAGATCTTTTTAAAAAAAAAAAGTGAATTTGATAGTAACATATCATATTCATAAAAAGAAAAGATTATTTTCCTATGAAATTGTATTAATTAATTGATACTGTTATTTTTGTTGTATTTCTTTATTTTAAGAGTTACTCCCTTTATTTTTTTTTTGTTTGCTTTTTTAGGGTTGGACACACTCCTTAATAAAATTTTCACTTCTAAATAATGAAAATATTCACCAACATACCCTTAATTAATTTATTACCACTTTCAAATTAGTAATTAAATACATTGAAAAAGAAATTCTCAATTAATGATCTTGGTAATTTGAACGCGAATATAATAGGAAGATACTAATCAAATTATTCTTGAGAGATCAAAAGAACACTTAAAAAAAAAATATAAACACACCACAAAAAGAAAAAATTAAAAGGAATGGTAGGGGTATTTTTTTTATTTCACACTTAAAGCTTGTGTTCAGTTATTTTCAAATTTCCTTGAATCCCCTAGACAATTTCCATTCATTCTCCTTGGTTTTACATAATTTTTTTTCCATTTCCCAAAGTTCTGAAGTAGTACTTTAAAAATTTTATAGTGCTGATTTGTTCTCAGGAGTATTCGAACACTTGTTTTATCTAGTCTCATACTAATCTTCCTATTTATTCAGTAGTTTGTTGCAATTTATTTCATATAATCGTAGGGGTACATAGTAGTTAGCATTTTGACCCTTACGTGTTATAAACTAATCATGATCTTGGACTTGCAAAATATTTAGTTAATCTTGTTGCTTTATTTTATACATTTGAATTCAAGGTTGATGCAAATAGGACTTAATTAAGCATATCTAGAATCCTAGTTTTAATACTAAAGGTTTTGAATTAGAGGAAAATAAATAATTTCTCCCGATAAGTGTCTTTAGTTTCTATTTATATACTGAAAAATGAGAATTAAATATTTCGGTGATTAAGAAATATCTCAACATGAAATCAGTTTCTATTAAACCATTGTTATGTTGTCATTTTGAGCGCTTATAAGTAGTAGTAGACTATATGCTTTTGGCTGTACAATGTTTCTTGCTTTATTTTAATAATCATTAGTTCTGCGTCAAATGTTAAACTTATAATTGTTGCATCCGCTTGATCATCTTGGCCATTTTCAACAAATTCTCTTGTTATAGTACCTTTATATGCTTATTGGCATAGTTTGTTCAATAACTAAAATTTAATCCAAATATAAGTTAATAAAGTGACCATACTAGAATCATAGGATTCGAGGGGTATCTCACACCTTCCCTTCATTCAATAAAATTTCTTACCCAGATATCTAATTCACAAAACAATATCAAAGAGTCATTTCTTTTAATTGGGAATCCAATAAGGAGACTTGAAACACCAGAACTTGATTAAAAGTGACAACTCTTTTAATAAAATAATTCCTTTTCAAACGTCAAATTAGTTGGATAAACCTTTTTAAATTCACCTCCTTAATGAGGTTGGGGTAAAAACTAGGGGTGTGACATAATATACCTGATCTTTCCATGGGACCCATTGCTCCTTCGTACCATCTTTCATCACTAACCACAACTTGTGTATAAAGGTAAATAAAGTATAAATACAATCAAAACATGTGCAAATGCATGTATGCAAGATGTGCATATCATGTCTTTCCTTTCTCAAGTCATCACCAACAACATCATAATGTACCGTTCTGTTACCGACCCATTCTCTCAAACCTCAGTGTAATTCATTTAAAAGTGTGCAAGAAATAAATAAATCATTACTCATGCAAAAGACAATGACAAATGTCAGCCAATAACGATATCATGGTTGAATTTAGTCTATCATTACATCCGCCCTCTAATTCATTTATTCAATGACCTTATCCCATGCATAAATCTCACAACAACTACTTATCAAGAAACTCAATAGGAATGCCATCACTCGAGTTCACATTATTACTTCTTTTCATCTAACCATAACCTAACCTTGAGATTTCACATTACCTTCTAATGATTAAAAAGTTAATCGCGACAATATGAAAAGCAATTCCTATACTGCAAATTGGTTAACCTCAATACCTTTTTATTCACCATCTCATTTTTATACTCCAAGAAGTATTAATTATATCCACCAAGAAAATAAGACTATACAAGCTCCCCTTATCGCAATTTAAATATTTAAACATTTATGTACTAGTAGGATTGCACTAACTTTCTGCTACTCCCTTTTTGCCACGTATTCTCATCTATCATTTATCTAGAACAACATTAACATGAGTTATAGTAACTCAACCTATTCACGACTATCTAGATTTTAATACGTTCATCCATCCAACTCCTTTCCCGAAGGCCTAATTTATAATACAACCACCATTACCATTAATATTGAATACATCTAGTTCATGTCAAGTTGTTGCAAGTTAAATCTTAGTTAACCTCTTAAATGAAACATACTGCTACGAATAGGATTGAGTTGTCCCCTGTTTTCTTGACATATTCATATGTTGGATTCCCTTTAGGTGTGCCTAAAAATCGATCTCATGAACCTTGGCCTTTCAAACTCATGGTTTGGGTGTTTGTGTTATTCAAAATATTTTTGGGGGAAGGGGCATCCTAGGGAAGCAAAAATAAAGAGATTTTTTTGAAAATACCGCGAATAACACACTATCTATGATACATGATAAAACCATGAAAACTAAAAACAAACACAAAAATAAAAGAATCAATGAAATTTAAATACAAAAAGAAAATGGATAGATTGATAGATAGATAGATAAACATATATAAAGAAGCCAAGATAATTAAGAACTAAAGAGTACGTTAAATTCATAAACACCTAAGTCAACCATCAACAAGAACCAGTGTCTTACGTTGATCATAAGGGAATTGATACACTCTTACAACCACTATTTTAAAGAAAAATACAACATAGGCTTTTTTAAGATCTGAAACACTCTCTCAAGAGTTTTCATATTTAATCAATATAAAAAAACTAAGAAAATAACCTAAGATATATAGTATTATCCTTGGGCTATTTAGTACATAAGTGGGCCAAAAATTAAACTAAATTAACCAAAATCTCAATTTTGTCTACTTTGGCATCTACTTAAATAGATGGAGCATACCTTGGGAGAAGATGCTACTTTTTTGACCTATCAAGAAGGTTAGGTGCACAATGGGATCACTTGGGATGTAGATGGGGTGAAGATCCCCTAAAAGCGGATTTTAAACACCTTTTCATACTCGTTTGACCTTTCTAAGGCCCTTTGGTCCTTCTTATAGGCTTTGGGAACTCAAAAACACTGTTTAAATTAACTTTAGATGTGTTGGAACACATATAAATTCTTTAATATCATGAGAATTTTTGTAGTCTTTGGAAATGCTTGCTTGTTGAGGTGTTGGGATGAATTTGGCTGTTGACTACAAGCTATCTTTCATACATAGTGTTGAGCTCTTGAGATATTGAAAATGGTTCCCCAAAAATATACTTGCATCCCATAGAAAGTTTGATGCCCATTTGACTTATATTATCCTCCTCTTCTTGAAAAATATTTAACCTTGAATATTAATCTTGAAAAACCATAGTTGAAATACTCTGGGTTTGGGACCCTTAGAAAATTTCCTAGATCACTAGTTTTTGGATAGGATACAACTAGGGGGAATGACTCGTACACTAGGATGCGAGTGGTATGGGTTAGTCGTATGCTGACCAATATTGGTTGTTGGGTTGAATTTTGTTTCTGGAATCGCTAAGACTTGGGTGGTATGAGTCATACCAGTGAGTATGTGTTATTTGATTCCTTCAGTTAGGCTTAGAATTGCAGATCTAACTTTGATATGAGTACGAGTATCTCACTATAAGCCGTAACCTAGGGTACGAGTCATACTACGGACTCGTATAGTGGACACTGTTAAACACTCCTGTGATTCTATTCTGCTTGGGGTACAAATCAAGGTTACGTGTCATATGGAGTAGATACAGCATGGTTGGGCTGAGTTGTACCTTGGACAGTGTTGGGTCTAATAGAGATGACCTTGGGCACGAGTGATGGGTACCACTCATATTGGAGGGTATGACTTGTATGGATAGTCATACCCATCTGATGAGATTTTTGGGAGTTTATGTGAGGACAATATGGATATTTTCCCACTTAGCCGAATAAGGCCCTATGACCTTTTTTCCTATTGGGAGGTTATTTTTTCAATAATTCTATTCATTAACATTGAGAAAATTTTCTAAAATACTCTACAATTTCCTCTAAAGCTTTTGGGTAAAGAATTACTAGGTTTTTATCTTAAGGATTAATTTGGGGCTTGTGTTGGCGATTTCTCTCCATCATCTTCTTAGTTTTAGGTATGTTCTCCTCCATCATTGTTAATTCCAACTAATGTAATGGTTTTATACAATATTTTAATGTTTGTATAGTTTTAAGTTTTCAAGTATAATTTAGGGGTTTTGGTGGTAAATGCTTGGTTATGGTTTTCCCATGTTTTAATTATGATTTTATATGCTTAAATAGTAGTTTTGGATAACTGGTTGTATGAGAATGGTTATTTGGTAATTTGCTTTGGTTTTGGAAATGCTATGCCCCATATATTTTTGATAAAATTCCTATGAGAATGTTTTCACTACATTATTGGATTTTAATTGAACTATTGCACGGTTTAAACTTGGTAATGCAACCCTGAATGGTTTAGAATGGTTAAATGGAATTATTTGGTTTAATAAACATCCTTATGGTGTACAATGGAATCCTATAAGTGAAATTGTTAATGGAACACTTAAGGGGTACAATGGAATCCCCCAAGAAAATATAATGTAACACTTGTAGGTTATATGGGACTCCCCCAAGTTAACTTGGTAAATGGGTACAAGAGATTTACTTTAGCTCTAAGGTTTAGCTAAGGAAACTACTTGTAGGTTACCATCGATATGATGATACTACTATTAATAGCCTTGGTAAATAATAAATGGATTAATGGATTGGTTGGTTAGAATAGATTTTACTTGGAAAATAATAGCGGGGTGTGATAGCTAACTGCGAATGTATGAGTTTAATGAATGATATCACTGGAAACTCTTGTTTGCCTAAATGAGGGGTAGGGTATGGTGACATTTTTATAATACTACTAGGTACATGAAAATCCTCTAAGTACATTATACATATGTATCATGGAGGGTGTAGGTACTTGGGACTCTCTTACTCTTATAGTATCTCAATATGGTGCGGCTACACACACCGAGGCTTGTTCAGGGGGTTACACTAGACCCATATAGACCATGGGTGTTTAAGGACGATTAAGCTTTACATACCCAGGTAAATAGTCTTAAATGGATCCAAAACCCGATTCTATTTCCTGGCATGGTTATATATATGTGTATGTATTATTTGTATGCATATGGATGGTTTACTTGGTTCTACTAAATTGAATTATTTTGTCCTTATTTTGAGTTCATGCAAGCGTTACCCGCTAAGCCGTCATCGAGCGGCTGTAACCTCTCCCAATGTAAGAACTGATAATTACACTCCTTCTACTTAGTATTTAGATTCAGGATCAACTCTATTGGGATTGAAGTGGTAAGATTCTATCTTTTTGAATAGCTCCATTTTATATTCATGGATGTTTATACTTACATTAGATTATTTTGGATATTGGGTTTGGCTATGGTTGGAGGCATATCCCAACTATATTTTAGTATTCTTTTGGTTAGAGAATTTTATAGAACTTTTATAGGTTTGCATGGGTGGGATCGATATTAGGGTCAGCCTTAATATTTACATTTGTATTAGGGCTAATATCATATGATTGGATTTCTCACAGTTCCATCATTTTATATTATGTTATGGAACTTAGTTTTGTTATTATTTTGGGTTTACAGTTTGGTTTAGTACTTCGTTAGCAATTGGATAGACACTCTAGGACTCATTTAGGTCGGTCTTGATTATAGAACTACCCCAAAGTTTGGATTTAGAAAATTACACATTAATTTTTTATTCATTCAAAATTCATCCGACTTAAGATGCGCTTATGGATGGTTGGGTTGGGTATTGGAGGTAGTCCCTAATCCTGGTTCGACTTGGGATGCCCATTACGACAAGGTCCCCAAATGAGTCATGTCAAGTTATTATCAAAGTTGTAAGTTCCTGGTTAATTGGGAGTCCAGAAAGTTGTGATGAGTAGAGTCTCTTTTAGGGGTGTGTAGCGCGCCACACTCATAAGAGAGAGGCTACTAGGCATTTAGGAATGTTTCACTTTCTTTTTATTCTAATTCAAGTAGAAAGTTCAAAGGTCCCTTCTAATCTTGGTTTGTTCACTTTTTAAATCATGCCTAAATGATTTGGAATGCATGGAAATGCTTTTGTAACATCTGTGGACAACGTGGAAGGAAAACAGGGGATCCATAATTGGTTAGGGGTCCTATTCCTGATAATCATAGAGTTTCTCTGGTTGCTACTTGTCCTTCTCAAGGTGAGGTAACTAATGCAAAATTTTCGTAGTCGATTCATTCTATTGCTCAATTGGTTGCTACTCAGGTTGAGGGAGATGTTTTTGGTGTGTTATCTATTGAGTCTATAAGGTTTGGCTAGTTTATGAAGATAAATATTTCTACTTTTACTAGTGTAAAGGTATAAGAGGATTTACTGCGATTCTTGGATAAAATGGAGAAGATATTCAGGGTGACAAAGGCCACGAATTTGGAAGGGTTAAATTTTGCATCTTACCAACTCAAGGATGTTGTGTACCAATGGTACAAGAAATGTGATGGGGATAAGAGTTATTTTGAGGAGTTATCCTAATGGGAGTCTTTCTAAGATACTTTTTTTGGATCGCTTCTTTCATCAGGAGCTGAGGTAAGTAAAAGTTAATGAATTTGTTAATCTCAGACATGGGAGGATATAAGTCAAGGAATATTCCTTAAAATTCATTAGTTGTCAAGGTATTCTTGAAAATTAGTATTTGATATTAGGCTAATGATTAGAATGTTCGCTACTAGACTATCTCGGGATTTGATCCTTGAAAGTAAGACTGCTTTTCTTATCAAGGATATAGATATCTCTAGGTTAGCAGTTCATATGCAATAAGTTAAAGAATAAAAGAGGAAATCAAATGAGTTTTGAGAAAGGCAAGATAAGACGTTCAGGTCTTCTAAACAAAATGGTAGGAAAAAACAATAAAGTTGGGATGACAGTAAGTGGACAAAGTAGAATTGGGGCAGTTCTGGTTCCTTCTCTTCTTCTCGTGCTCCTTACCCAAAACCTTTTGGTGACAGGCATTTGGATGTTGATGGCTTTAGGGAACAGGGTTCCTAATCGCAGGTGATCAGGGCATAATCGGCTTCTTCATATCCTCATTTTAGGTTTTATGGTAGCCTCCATAGAGGTTTCTGTGATGAAGGTGGGATAAAAATTTTATGTGCAGTCAGACAGGCCATATGCTAAGAAATTATCCTACTGGTAAGGGTGCTTCAGAAAAGAGTAAAGCTCTAGTTGCTTCATCTTCTGCTCTTTCACTAAAGGGTGCTACTTTGCCTTTTATTTCTACTTTGTGTACTGGTGCTGGTTGGAATATGTTATATGTTATTGCATCTCATCAAGAATTTAAGGCATCACCTGATGTCATGACTATACATTACAAATACTTTCTCAAGAAGTGTAGTCTACTTGATCTATGGTCCACTCTTTCGTATGTGATCCTATATGTAGTTGTGTGTTCTAGTTTGTTCCTACAGTTATTTTGCATTCTTTTTCTATTTCTACCCTAATAGATGACTCAGTTAGTGCTAAAGGGTCCATAAGGGGTGTGTGGTAGTTGTTGGTAGCAAGTAGTCCTTGGTAGATTAGTTTGAGCTAGATATGGTTGATTTTAATATTACTCTCGGTATGGATAAGTTACACTCTTGTTATGTGTCATTACATTTGCCGACCTAGAAGGTTATCTTTAGTTTTCCTAGAGCACCGGTGGTTATTAAGTGAGAGAGTGGCTCTATTTCTCCTAGGGTGAGGTGCATTTCTTAGCTTAGAGCACAGAGATTAACCTCTAAAGGGTGTCTTTATCACTTGGTCCAGGTTTTAGATTCTAACTCAGAATGTCCTTCTTTTTATTCTGTTTCTGTGGTGAATAAAATTCCTAAGGTATTTTTGGATGATCATCCGAGTGTTCGTTAGGATAGGGAGATTAAGTTTGGTATTGATTTGGTTTTTGACACTCGTCTAATATTTATTCACTCTTATTGAATAGCTCCGGCTGAGTTGAGAGAACTCAAGGAGTAACTTAAGGATATTCTAGATAAGAGGCTTATTCATTCTAGTATGTCACCATGGGGTGAACTGGTTTATTTGTGTGAAAGAAGGATGGTTCTCTTTAGATGTGCATTTAGTATCGACAATTGAATAAGGTAATGATTAAGAACAAGTATCCTATTCCAAGGATAGATGATTTATTTTATCAGTTGCACAGATGCTAAATTCTTTTCTAAGATAGATCTTTGGTCTGGTTATCAGCAACTTAAGATCAGGGAAGTGTATATCCCTAACAAAGCTTTCCGAACTCAATATAGGCAAATTGTGTTCTTGGTTCTGTCATTTGGGTTGAGCAATTCTCCAGTGGTATTCTTGGCTTTGATGAATAGTGTTTTTAGGCACTTTTTGGATCACTTTGTCATTGTGTTAATTGATTACATCCTGGTGTATTCTAAGAGTGATGTGGATCTTGCTAATCACCTTCGACTGGTGTTATAGACCTTGAAGAAATAACAGTTGTATGCTAAGTTCTCCAAGTGTGAGTTTTAGTTGAACGCTATGACTTTCTTGGGTCATATTATTTCTAGTGAGGGGATTATGGGGGATCCTTAAAAGGTGGTTGTGGTTAAAAGGTGGCCTAGACCCACGACTTCAACTAATATTCAGAGCTTCTTGGGTTTGGTTGGGTATTATAGGTAGTTTTTGAACGGGTTATCTTCTATAGCTAATCCATTGTCTAAGTTGACTCAGAAGATAGAAAAGTTTTCTTGGTCACAAGCTTTTGAAGGAAGTTTTGGGAAGATTAAGGATAAACTAACTTCTGCTCTAATTTTGATATTTTCTTATGGTAATAAATGGTTTCTGATTTGTTGTGATGCTTCTAGGGTCGTACTTAGTTTTGTTCGAAGAAGCATGGAAAGGTGGTTGCTTATGCTTCCAGGCAGTAGAAGATGCATGAGAGGAATTATCTTACTCATGATTTGGAGCTTTTGGCAGTGATTTTTTCTTTGACCAGTATTGGTTGATATGCTGGATTTTGATTCTGGAATGGGTAGGACTTGGTTGGTACGTGCCCTACTGGTAAGTATGGGTCATTTGGTTCCTTCACTTAGTCTTAGACTTTGTAATGTAACTTGGATCTAAGTATTACTAGTTTACCATGAGTCGTGAGCCAAGGTACGAGTCGTAATATAAACTAATATACTAGACTATTTTCAAACCTTCTGTGATTCTATTCTTTTATGTGTACGGATCAAGGTTACGAGTTATATTGAGTTGATAAAAAGTGGTTGGGTTTATTCATACCTTGGACAGTATTGGGTCCAAGGGATATGGCCTTAGGTACGAGTGGTCGGTACCACTCGTATTGGAAGGTATGACTGGTATGGATAGTCTTACCCACCTACTGAGATTTTTGGGAGTTTAAGTGAGGGAAATTTTGATATTTACACATTTAACGTAATAAGTCCCGATGACTTATTTTCCTATTAGGAGGTTATTTTCCAAATAATTTCATTCATTAACACTTAGAAACTTCTCTTAAACACACTTCAAGTGTCTCTAAATATTTTGGGTAAAGGAAGGCTAGGGTTTAATCTTAAGGATTAGTTTGGGGCTTGAGTTGGTGATTTCTCTCCATCATCTTCTTGGTTTAAGGCGTGTTTTCTTCCCTCATTGTTATTTCCAACTAATGGCATGGTTTTATACAATATTTTAATCGTTTGATTATTGTATGGTTTTGGGTTTTCAAATATAAATTGGGTGTTTTGGTAGTAAATTCTTGGTTATGATTTTCCCATGTTTTCATTATGCTTTTATATGCTCTAATGGTGGTTTTGGATAATTGGTTGAATGGAATGGTTATTTGGTAATTTTCTTTGGTTTTGGAAATACTATGCCCCCAATATGTTTGATAAAATTCCTATGGAAAATTTTTCACTACATTGTTGGATTTTATTGGAACAATAATTTGTTTAAACTAGATAATCGAATCCTAAATAGTTTAAATGGTTTGTAATGTTTAAATAGAAAGGTTTGGTTTAATAAACATCCTTATGGGGTACAATGGAATCCCACAAGTAAACTTGTTAATGGAGTACTTGTGGGGTACAATGGAGTCCCCTAAACATGTATTATAGAACACTTGTGGGGTACATGGTAGTTCCCCAAGTTAACTTGGTAAACAGGTACATGGGATTCCGTTTAGCTCTAAGGTTTGGCTAAGGACAATAATTGCAAATTTAGTCGATATGACAATACCACTATTAATAGCCTTGGTAAATAATAAATGCAATAATGGATTGGTTGGTTGGAAATGGTTTTAATTGGGCAACAATAGAGGGATGCGATAGCTAACCATGAAGGTGGGATATCAGTGAACGAGCACTGGAAACTCATATTTGCCAACATGAGGAGTAGGGCATGGAGACCCTTTTAAGATATTATGAGGTACACGAGAATCCTTTAAGTACCTTTTATATATGTATCATAGAGGGTGAGGGTACTTGGTAATCCTTTACTCTTATGGTATTTCCGGTTCATATAGCTAAAAGTATTGAGACCCGTTTAAGGTGTTATGTTGGAACCACATAGCTCATGGGTGGTTAAGGATGGTTATGCTTCACAAACCCAGATAAATAGTTATAAATGGATCCTAAGACCAATTCCCTTTCGTAAAATGGTTATATATATGTTTATGTATGGTTAGTATGCATATGGATGGTTTACTTGGATTTACTAAATGACATTTTCTTATCCTAATCCTGATTTCATGCAAGCATTAATCCGTTAACCCATCTTCGGGAGGTATTATCCCTAGGCGATGGAGGAACCAACCATTCTACTCCTCCTACTTAGTATTCGAATTCGTAATCAAATCTATTGGGGTTGAAGTGGTGAGATTCTATCTTTCTGAAAGGCTCCATTTCATATTCATGGATGTTTATACTTGTTTTAGCTTATTTTATGATATTGTTTTTGGATATAGTTGGGGGCATGTCGTAACACGATTTTGGTATTCTTTCTGTTAGAGGATTTTGTGGAACTTCAATGGGTTGGCATGGGAGGGATCGAATTGGGTTTAGCCTTAGTATTTGCCTTGGTATTGGGGATGATACCAGACTGGTATTTCTTAATGTCCATTATTTTATGTTATGTTATGGAACATGGTTTTGTAATTATTTTGGGTGTTTGGTTTATGATTTTGTTTGGTACTTGGTTACCGGTTTGATGGGGATGGTTGGACTCGTTTTGGGTCTGTCTCAGTTGTAGACCTATCCCATAGCCTAGATTTAGATAACTACATGCTATCATGTTATAAGTTTGAAATTCATCCGACACAAGGGGTGCATATGGACGGTTGGGTTGGGTATTGGGGGTGGTCCCTGGTCCTGGTTGGATTTATGATGCCCATTACGAAAGGGATCCCAGTTGGGTCGTGTCAATAGGGATAACAAGCAAAGACATTATAGTCATGGAATTATGGTTAGGATTAGCAATAACAAACTCTGCACCAATCAAAGGAGTAACTTACTTAACATATAACCAAGTATCAAAATGGTGAATTAAGGGCATGTAACCCACAAGATGTGAACTACTTCGCCATTCAAGAGTCATGGACGATAGAGAGATCAAAAAGAACTATGGTAATTAATCAACCACTTATGAAGTCTCACATTGGTTCCATGTCTAAATAAGCACATAACATTTTTAAAACAATCATTTTTATTGGAGATATTTCCTTTGCACAATATTGGTGCATCAAGTGGATTGTGAATCCCCAAGAATGACTTTCCAACATAGAGAAGGATACAAACATCCTCATTCAAGAGAAAATAGATTGTAAATAAAGGAATCACACAAATTGATTTCATCTAGGGTTTCCTCAAGAACTTGCTTAGTTTGATGCCCAAGAACATCATCAAGGGTATTCTCAAGAATTGGAACACTAAAATAATAATAGACAATTGGTACACAAAGATCAACAATCAAACCTTCTCATTCATTTCCCATAAGAGTACTCTCATCTTCTAAGAAGAGATTTTTATCCTTTTTAGGAATGTCCGCACACTATAGTAGGTTGTTATATACAGTATAGCCCTCAATAAGAGCGGCATAATCAACATGATCTACACCACTAGGTATCTTACTAGGAGTGATTTCATCATCTTCAAACAAGTAAGTGTACATAAAGCGAGAAGGATCAATCCATGAACAATTAGAACATTTTAATTCACTCTCAAAATGACAACTATCATGTTTTAAAGAAACTTTAAATATATAGTTGTCCCTATGAGCAAAGCAAACAGTAGGATCTTCATCAAAAGGTATGATCAAAGGGTTACTCCTACTTAATTGACCATAATTTTAAACATAATCACTTACTTGAGGTTCATTAATCATATCAAAAACATCCTGAAGGGGTAGGACAGTTTCACACACAAGTTGACAAATACAATTTCTACATGACAATGTACTGTCATTCAATACATGGCTTCAACACTAGGTGGACACAAATTGGTCTTACAAAATGAGTCAATTCGGTCATCAATAGGATCAACTAGTGTATCTACACTCTCAACAGGTAAATCAAGGTAAAGAATCATTACACTCATATGTAAGAAAGCTATTACTCACACTCAATTGTCTACTATCCATAACAAGACAATTCATATTTACTAAAGGACAAGAGTTAGCTATGGTACTTTGAAGAGCTTAAGAAGATTATTCTTTACCTTGGGGTAAAGGTCCTTTACAAGCTTTGAAAGCATCTAAGATTTCCTTCTTCAAATATTCAAAAGTAGCATCTATTTTTGTTGAATGATCTCCTCCACTTTCCATATTGGTACTGATATAATAGTAATCTACAACGACGATAACAAATACAAACTTTAAAAAGAAAAATTATCAAACGGAAAGTAAAAGTCTAAAAAGCATAGATGATAGAAAGATAGACACAAGAAGATAACAAAAGGGAAACCTAAGCTTGTATCAAACCCAAAGACCTCCCTTACTGATTCCCTATGAGAATCTATCTCTTACATTGACCGTAAGGGGGATCGGATCTCCCTTACATTCACTATTTCTAAACAAGATTCAATATTGGATTTTCCAAGAACTCAACACTCCTATTAGAGTTTTCATGAATTCATCATCATCATTAAACAAAAACTAACTAATGAAATGTCTAAGGAACCTATTTATAGTAGTTTTCTTTGCACAAATAGCATTTTACAAAAATATCCCAAAAGTTGCTATTTTGGAAATAACCCATAAGGGCTCTCTTTATTTCTTGTGCCATTGGTTTTCTCAGCTCCAATCTATCTTCCAACATGACATTGAATGATTAGGATCTCAAAGAAGGGCCTCCAAGAACATTATTGGATCCTTAGGGCGATCAAGTCTTAGAACTCCTTATGTTTGCCTCGAGTTGTATGATAAACAACTTTGATGGCCAAGTCATTTGTATCATCCCCCCCCTTCTTGAAAATGATTCGGTCATGAATCCAAACCTTGAAAAAATAAAGGAAGGACAAAAAAACATGATATCCTCATGGCATGATGGTTGGAGTTAGTACAATAAATCATAGCATCCTGCCAAGGTTGTATACACTTAAGATTTAACCAAGAATGCTTCATGTTAAACATTAAAAACTCATTGAAAAATGAACAACGGATTTCTTTAGGGAAATCATCAAGAAATAAGGTAACTACAATGATAGTAATGACATCAAATAATCTAAAAGGTAAGTCTACCTACACCTTCTGAGCCATAAGACACAATTGCTTTATTATCACTTCAAGAGACAACACCAAGGGTAGCGCCTCAATTGGTTCTATAGTACACAAGATCCATATAGAATTTTTACTCAAACAAGTGGACACACCAACAGTTTTCCTACCTCTACATAAAACACATCCAAGATTAGCATGGATACCATCATAGGCAAAGAGGTATTATAGAAAGGAATCAAGTGTAGAAACATCATCCAAGGTGCTATTATCTATGATGATTCCATCTGGCTCAAAATCCATAGCACATGATGCACACAAGGATGGAGTCAAGACATTTAAGCCCATAGGACTTATTCCTTTTAAGTAAATAATCAACTTGTCATAAAAAATTTGGGAGTTACATAATTTAATAACAAGTTTGTCAAGTAAGGATGCATGTTTATAAGAAATACCCAAAGAAGACAATGACATATTTGCCCTAGGGTTCTTAAGAATGATACCACATTTGATAAGGAGGGCATCAATTAAAATCTAGTATTGAAGAAGGGTATCACATGAATGGAATTCATCTAAAGTAGTTTCAGAAGAGGACTCTCCTCTTGACCTACAAGTAGTGGAACCTTGGTCTAGAATGGAAATACACAATCGTGAACTCTCTTGGAGATTTTTATCGTTTGAATTCTTTTAAAATCTCTCATTTTTGTTGGAGATCATTCCCTTACCCAATGTTGGTCCATCAAGTTGATCAGAAATTCCCAAGAAATACTTTCCATCATAGGGAAGGATACTCACATCCTCACTCAAATTTTTCTTGTCATAGAGATAAAGCAATATGTTGGGTATGCTAAAATCAACATATACAAATATGGTACCGGGGTTAAATGAATAGACAGTCCATATACATGAGTCTATACAACACTCTTTTCCCAATAGGCTTCATCAAAACTAAATGATATACTCTCCATATTATTATCAGAATCATCAAAAACAAAGGAGGAGTAGAGAAAGGTATAACTCAAGTCAACTTCTACTAAGGTTTTCTTATGTATATACACACTATTAGATTCAAGATCATCCCCTTGAGTATTCTCAACAATAGGACCACACAAGCTAGAAGAAGAAGTGATTTCTAAACAACTGATACTTTCTCCTTCAATGGAAGAATCCTTAAATAGGTATATACCACCACTAAATTTAAACGAATAATTACTTAAGTATTCATAAAATTTCATCCTCATAACTATCAAACAAAGGTGGGGTGTCATACAAAGAATCACAACCATGAAAACTTTTATAGGATCAATCGTTTATTAGGGTTCTCAAATATTAAAGTAAATCAAAGTTTTCATCACCTAATTGATCATTCCTTCCAAAGATTTCACATTCCTTTAAGTTAATATTACTCTCAACTTACAGGAAAAGTTCTCTATCTTTAGGAGAAATGTTGTCTCACCATAGTGGATTGTTACGTAGAATACAACCCTTAAGAGGAGTTACATCAACAAGGCTATCCACACCATTAGGTAATTCTCTAAGAGTGATTTCACATCTTCAAACAAGATATAGTAATTAGAGACAGAAGGATCATACCATGAAGAGGAATAGAATATGAAAGACCACTCTCTAAAAGTCAATTACCATATCTCAAACACACGTCAAACAAATGGTTATCCCTATGATCCAAGCAAGCATTAGAATCTTCACTAAAGATCATGATCAAAGGGTCACTCCTATTTTATTAACCAACATTTTAAATTTTATCACTCATTTGAGGTTCATTAACCATATCACAAATATTCTAAAGTGGTGGGATAGTTTCAAACACAAGTTGATCAAATTATTTCACTAGATGATGTACTTTTATTCAATATAATGGACATACATTGATCAATATTATTTTCACTAGATGATGTACTATCATTTAACACAATGGATTAAATACTAGGTGGACACAAATTGATCTTACAATATAAATCAATCCGGTCATCAATAGGATCAACTAGTATATCCACACTCACAAAATGTACATCATCATCCAGAGGCAAAGAATCATTAGATTCACATGTAGGTAAGCTACTGCTCGCACTCAATCTGCTACTAGCCAGACATTCATCATTTACATGAACAAAAGATCAAGATTTAGATATTTTACCTTGAATTTCTTAAGCATACTCTTATTTTTCTTGGTGTGAAGGACCTCCAAAATCTTTGGAAGAAAAAAATATTAACCTTGTCAAATCTTCAAAAGAAGGATAAATAATGTTAGCTTTGGTTGATGGCAACCCCCTCACTGCACTCCTCACAATGTATCATTTTTCCTTTCTTATATTGCCACCTTGCACTCTCTTACTCCTCTCAATATTTTGCCTCCTAATCTTTTTAGGGTTAGATTAACTGATTACATCTCTTTGAGATTTGGAAAGAATGGGCAGAAAGAGATGATTTTCCCATTGGTCAATTATATTATTAGCTTAATTTTGAACATTTGTAACTCTATGTTATGAAAACCAATTATTACCCAAGAATAAATGACCATTTTCCATGGGGTATATGTCACAAAAAACCTCCTCATAATATACACATCTGGTGAAGAAAACCTTATGCCCATCTAAGAAGTATAGAACAAATAAAGGTTCTTGAGGTATCCCTAGATGGTCAACCATGGATGGAATGATGTAGTTCCTATATCACCAATCATCTAGATTAAGAAGGCATCTTGGAACCCCACAAATACTTACCCTTCTAAAGTGAATATTTCTTCTTGGATAAATATTGTAAAGCTTTTTATACCACAATGGTAGATGGGCACCCCTCATGAATTTTTCAAGGCACTCCATGTTAGGTTGGATTTTTACAATTTTTTCATATTATAATCCATGTAAATAATTTCATACACCCATACCTAATCAAGATATTCATCAGGACCCGACTCTCTTATAAAAATTTGGAGATTTGTAAAACACCCTAGGTATGGAACCGTTAGAAAATTGTTCAAAAATTTGGGTTTTGGACAACATATGACTGGTGGGTACAAGTTGTATAGTGAGATACGAGTGGTATTCCCCAGTTGTCTGCTGACCAGTATTGGTTAGTAAGATTGGATTGGATTCTTGAATGGGTACGACTTGGGTTGGTATGAGTCTTATGGTTGGATACGGGGTCATTTGAGTTTTGTTTTTCTGTTAATTAATATTAAACTTGGTAGCCTAACTTATATCAGAGTATGAGCGGTTCACCATGAGCTATAAGCTATTGTACGAGTTGTACCATGGACTTGTATAATGGACATTGTTCAAACCACTTGTGGTTCTGTTTTGCCAAGGATATGGTTTAGGGGTACTAGTTGTCTGCTTTGGGTATGACTTGGTTTGGGTAAGACATACCTTGGAATATGTTTGGCCCAAGGGGGGATACTAGGGTACAAGCGGTGGGTAACACTTGTATGGAAGGGTATGACTAGTATGGTAAGTCGTACCCATATGTGGGATTGTTATACACTTTAAATAGGGGTAATCAGGACATTTCTCCACTTAACCTATTTATGGCCCATGAATTTTAACACACTTGGTAGGTTATTTTCCCTATTATTCTATTCATTAAATTTTAGAAAACACTCTTTAGTCCTCTCTAAGGCTTTGGGGTAAAGGAAGGCTAGGGTTTCACTAGGGTGATGAATTTGTGGCTTGTGTTGGTGATTTCTCTCTATTATATACTCAATTTAAGGCAAGATACTTCTCCATCAATGTTATTTCCAAGTAAAGTCATAATTATACAATATTTTTGTGGCATAATTATCATATGGTATTGGGGTTTTCAAATATTTGTTGGGATTTTGGTCATAAATACTTGGTTATAGTTTCCCATGTTTTGAATTATGTTTTTATATGATTTAATGGTGGTTTGGATAATTGATTTTATGGGAATGTTTAATTAGTATATGGTTTTGGTTTTCGAAATACTATACCCCCAACATGTATGACAAAATGCCTTTGATAATGCTTTTACTACATTATGGAACTTTTAAAGGAACTATTGCATGGTATGGTTTACTAAGGGAACCCTAAATGGTTTAAATGGTTTGGATGGATAATTGGTATGGTCTTCGTGGTCATAGTTATGGTTGTTTAACTTCCTTGTGAGGTACAATGGAAGCCCCAAGTAAACATGGTAATAAATAACTTATGGGGTACATAGGATTACCCCAAACAACTTAAAAAAGGAACACTTATGGGGTACACAGGACTACCCCAATTTAATTTGATAATGTAATCTATGTGGTACATGGGAATCCTTATTTGTTGTATAAGGACACTGTTTACAAATTATAGTCGAAATGACAATACCATAACTCATAGCCTTGGTTAATAATAATAGTTTGGTTGGATAGAAAGGGTTTTAATTAGGAAATAATTGAGGGGTGTGATAGCTAACCGTGAAGGTGGAAGTTTAATGAATTAAGAGTAGAAACTCATGTTTTCCAATATGAGGAGTTGGTCAAGGCGACCATCTATTATACTATAGCATACATGGGATTCCTCTAGCTACACTGTACATATGTATCATGAATAGTCAGGGTAATTGATAATCCCCTACTCTTATCGTATATTTGGTTCGTGCAGCTACATGTATCGAGGCCCGTTCAGGGATTACACTGTACCCAATATCCTGTTGATGGTCATGCTTCATATACCTAGGTTAATGCTTATAAATTCATGATAAACCCAATTCAATTCCCCGATATATATACATGTGTGTGTGTGTACGTATGGTATGCATGCATATGGTTGGTGTAATACTTTGCAAAAGTTCCCCCATAGTCTGATGCTTAGAGCGTGTCAAGTGAGGTGTAATTCCATCCCTAAAAGATTGAGAAGTTATTTCCCATGTGATTACTGTGTTAACCTTGATTGAATTTTCCTAAAAATAACTTTCTATCATATGTAAAATTAAATTAGCTTTCCTACGATAATAATTTCGTCCAAATCTAGTATTGAGGGTAAGAAAGCATGGTCATTTTACTGAGAGTTGTTGGAACCACCCAGGTGCGATGGATAGGTTGACAGACCATCTAGTTTGCGATGGACCGTAGCCCAAACTATCAAGCTAGCAATTGCCAAGATGACAGACCATCAAGCTAGCGACGTACCATCGCAACCAAGGCAGTGACTCTCTTTTCTGGCCCAAGTGCGACGGCCAAGGCGACGGACCGTCAATCTAGTGACAAACCGTCACAACTAAGACAGTGTGGCCTTTTTCTAACCAACGTGTGATGGACCGTCAGAATAGCAGCGAATCATTACTCCAATCATCATAAATCCAGTTTAGTATTTTTAAGTGATTTTTAAAAAGGGCTTTTTGGTCTTTTCTCACCCTTTTTACACTTATATATCTTGAAAGAATCTGAGGGTTTCATTTCTTATCCATAACATCAAATTAGGGTTTCTTTCAAAATCAAAAATCCAAGAACAAGATCAAAACTATTCTTCAGGAAAAATCAAGAAAATGAAGTGTCTTTCCAAAAGCCTTCAGGAAAGATTTTCCTAAGGTATGCAGAGGTTTATTCTTGAGTCCCTTTCATTCAAAAATCTCAAGAATCCTTTTCTATATTTCAAAGATCTTATATTTATGTGTTTTCATGGTTCATGTGAATTGGAATTGAAGTTCATGCTATTATTGAGTTTAATTCATGTTTTGTTTATGAGTTTTCAAGCTTTGGCCCTAGTTTATGATGTTCCGAATAAGCCCTCTTCAAGTTGCTTGTTAAGAGATGTGTTCATGTTAATTAAGTATAGATATTATTTAATAAGGAAAGCATGCTACTCATATGTTTGATAAAATGCTTGTGAAGGAATTATAGCCATTATAGCATCTTGACTAAAAATCTCCAATTATGTGCAGGCGTATGCATGCCAAGTGTTTGTTTAAAAGCCATAGTGAATGAATTGTGACATGATAGCATGAAATTTGCCAATTATGTGTTCAATTAAGACCTCATTATCATTCAAGTAATCTATTCAGAGCTCAGTATCATTCAGTCAGATAACGAGATTCAGTAGTATTCCTCCAGATAACAGAACCAAGTGAATTCAGCGTAACTAAATCAGATTAGTCCAAAAATATGATCAGTAATAGATTCAGCTTAGTTTAAGTTAAATTAAGAATCAGTTCAGAGTCCTTTAGTTGGGAGTATGAACTAGTACCGAACGAGTGCAGGGATGATAAAGTTCCTATTAGAGATACAGAGTCGTTAGCAGCAATCCTTTAACTCCTGCACTACGTTGCCCATGCAGGAACAGGAGCTACCCATTAGATAAAGGCTTGACTTCCTGTTCAGGGTCACCCATCAGAGAGGCTGGACCAGAGTAGAAGTCTTTACCCGTGGTAGGGTATAGACATCCTTCTAGCTGGGGTTATATGTTAGACCCCACTAGTTTAGATTTAGGGCATGTCTATTTAGTGAGAATTCCCACAGTCGTATTTTCAGTATCAGTCTTTTGAGTAGAACTCAAAAATTAGGACTATTAGATATAGTTACCTATCTCAGTATGGAACTTAGATAATTCCATAGATTTATGGACCACTCACTAGATAAGCATGGTCTCTCATAAAGTTAATCAGTAACAGTACTAATAGATCTAAAGATCACCCATTAGATAGGCCTGATCTCAGTTTCAAATTCAATTGAGTATTGTCATTATCAAATCTAGAGATCACATGTTAGATAGTCCTAATTTCAGTCACAGATTCAGTTTAGTATTCTTGTTATCAGATCTTGAGATCACCCGTTAGATAGGCCTGATATCAGTCTCAGATTTAGTTGAGTATTCTAATTATCATATCCTGCGATTATATGTTACATAGGCCTGATCTCAGTCTTAGGTTTAGTTGATTATTCTCATTATCAGATTCAGAGATCTTCCATTAAATAGGTTTGATCTGAAACATAATTATTTCTTATCATTGATAGTAGGTTCAAGGATCATCCATTAGAGAGGTTTGATCTCAAATTTAGTAAGTCAATTTTAGCAAGTTCAGAACTCAATTTTTTATATGAGTAGATTAAGGTAATCAACTTCAGTATCATCAATTTCTGAGATCATTCGCTAGATAGGATTGATCTCAACTTCAGTACACAGCTACCAATATCAGAAGTTTTAGTTGTTCAGTGTCTTAGTATTTGTAGTGAGTTCAGACGTAAGTAAAGCAGTACCCGAGTTTCAATATTCAGAGTAATGATAATTTCAGTTATGGTTTGTGCATTCATGCATATGTCCTCATTCAGTACTCTCATAATTATTTAGTTAAGTACTTTTTTATGCTTAAGCCCTTATATTTAGCCTTACCTCATCTTGCATAGTTAGTACATTCCCATACTGACACATTTGCGTTATGGTATTTTACTTTACACTATAGGTTCAGAGGTAGAAGATCCAGAGTACCCTTAGCAGCTCAGTCCCAGTCAGCAACAGTAGACATAGCAGAGAATCCTCTTCTTTCAAGGATTTTTCTTATTTTACTATTGCATTAGATTTTGTTTATTTTCAGTAGATGGAGTTAGTTGGAGACGTGTCCCATTAACTCCATAGTTCAAACATTCTAGAGACTTTTCCAATAGATGTATCAGTATTCAATTTTTTGTTTTGAGTATTTTAGATATTATGGCAAGTTTTTCAACAATTTTCTGCATTTATTATATTATATTATGCAGAGCTCAATTAAATATATTATAAGCAGATTAGCTTGTGGTCCTTAGGGATCATGAGCACTGTGTTACAAGTAAGGTGTAGTCTTGGATCGTTATAGTTGGTTTACTCAATTTTACTAGTTGACATTTATCCTAAGTACTTGCTAGAGTTCACCTATTAACCCATCCTCTGGCTGCTATATCCCCACGCAATGTATGAACCGTCCATTCTACTCCAATTGCTTAGCAATTAAACTTGGGATCAGCTATTGGATCGAAGTGGTGAGCTTCCATATTCAGGAAGGCTTTATTTCATGTTCATGTATGTTTTTACATACTTTTGATTGCTTATAGATATTGGTTTTGGCTATGTTTAGAGACATATCCCAACTAGATACTTATTTTTCTTTTAGTTTTACCCTTTAGTGGAACTTGTATAGGTCGGTATAGGTGGAATCGGTAGTGGTTTCAGCCCTAGTATTAGCATTGGCATTAGGGATGTTATCATTGGACTAAATATCTCATTGTTCCATCTTTTTATGTTATTTTATGGAACTTGGTTTGGTTATTTATTTTGTTTTGACTTATGGTTTTGGTTGGGTTATGTTTATCAGTTGGGTTTTGGATAGTTGGACTCGATTGGTTCATTTTTGTTCATATACTTATCCTAGAGTTTGGATTTAGACAATTACATGCTATCTTATTATATGTTTGGAATTTGTCGTACTCATTGTGTGCGTTAGGACAGTTGGGTGGGGTATTAGGGTTGTTCTCGATCATAGATGGACTTGGAAGTCCCATTAAGGCCAGGCCTGATTAGGTCGTGACAAGTTGGTATCAGAGTTTTAGGTTCATAGTCAAATAAGAGTCCAGAAAATTCATGTCATGTAAAGTCTTTTATAGGGGTATGTTGCGCGCCACACTCATAAGGGAGACGCTTCAAGACATTAGTAATGTTTCTCTTTAGTGGTATTCTACATTCATGCTTCAAGGTCAAAGGTTCTTTCTAATCTTGGTTCGTTCACTTCGTTGATCATGCCTTGATGATTTGGAACACAAGAAAACTCTTCTATCTAATTTAGGGACAATTTGGAAGGGACATAGGTGATCCATACGTGATATAGGGATCCAGTCCTAGATAGTTTTGGAGTTCCTTGGTTCTACTAGTCCTCTTACGAGTGAGGTGACTAATGTTGTATTTCATCAATCGATTCATACTATTGCTTAGTTAGTTTCTACTCAGGTTGAGCGTGATACATCTAGTGTTTCATATACTGAGGGCATAATGGTTCGCCAATTTATGAAGATGAATCCTCTTACTTTTACTAAGGTAAAGTGGAGAAGGATCCATAGGGTTTCTTGTATGAAATGAAGAAGATATTTAGGGTGATGTACGCCACGGATGTAGAAGGGGTGAATATTCTATCTTATTAACTCAAGAACATTGTATACCAGTGGTACAAGGAAAGGGATGAGGTAAAGGGTGATGTTGCAGAGTTGTCTTTATGGGATCCTTTTTCCAATACTCTTATAGATTGCTTCTATCCTCAGAACTTAAGGAAAGAAAAGGTAGATGAATTTATCAATCTAAGATAAGGAAAAATGGCAATTAAGTAATATACCTTGAATTTTCATCAGCTGTCAAGGTATGGTCTAAAATTGGTGTCCAATATAAGGGTAAGGATGATAAAGTTTACATTTGGCCTATCTTAGGATCTGATCCTTAAAAATAAATCTGCGTTGCTAATTAAGCATATAGGTATGCCTAGGTTTGTGGTTCATATGCAATAGCTTGAGGAAGAAAAGAGAAAACATATTGAGTTTGGGGAAAGGCAAAGTAAGAAGTTTAGGTCTTCTAAATAAGGTGGTGGGAAATAATAAGGTAATTGAGATGGTGGTAAGTGTCCAAAGGAGAAATGGGGGAGTTTTGGTTCCTTCTTTTCTGCTAGTTATCCTTACCTGAGGCCTTTGGGGATAGGATCCAATAGGGTGGTTATAACTATAGGACACATGGTGCCTATTATTAGGAGAGAGGGATACAATCAGCTTCTTCATGCCCTCCTTTTCAGTTCTGTGGTAGGTTGCATAAAGTTTTCTGTGATGAAGAAAGAGATAGGTGCTTTAAATATGGTCATTAAGGCAATATGCTCAGGAATTATTTAGTTTGTAAAGATGATTTGGGAGAGAGAAAGGTTCCAGTTGCTTCATCAAAAGGGTATTGATTTTGCATCTATTTATGCTCCTAGTACTGATACTAGTCAAAATAGGCTGTATGCCCTTGCTACTCAATAGGATTCTGAGGCATAGCCTGATGTTTTGACTGGTAGATATAGTTTTTCCCTTGTGACATGTATTGCTTGCTTGATCCGAGGTCTACTCTTTCTTGTGTGATCCCATATATGGCTGTGTGTTTTGGTTTAGATCCCGAGGTTATTTTGAATCCTTTTTTCTATTTCAACCCCTGGTGGTGACCCTGTTGTTACTAAAAGGGTCTATAAGGAGTTGTCGTATCTATTAGTAGTAGGTATACTTTGGTGGATTTATTTGAACTTGATATGTGATAACGCTCAACTTACACGTCAATTTAGTACAAGAAGGTCATCGTCAATATATTTATCAAACTTTTGGAGTCGGGGTCGAATCCACAGGGAACAATGCGAGTGGTGATTTAAATTATTTGAAACTATAGCTACACGTTGAATTCAAGAAAATGGTACGAAAAGATAAAATGGGGTTTTTAGAGATTTGCCCATAAATGTTGGTCACTTTATCTTTGGTGTTTGTAATCAAGAGTTTATGGAAAAACCAAAATTATGTTCACTAGGGGTTTTGGTACTTGACAAATGCTAATGTTGGTTCAAGATTCTCATAGTAGGTAGGATAACAAGTTACCTTTACCGAAGTTATGTCTAAATGTCTCTCGACCTACTTAAGCATTTAATTAACTAATCCTCTCAGACTCAAGGAATTTATATTCTTGACCAGATTTTACCTCAAGTTAATCAACCTTGTTACAACGTCAATTATTAGATGGAAGTTTTTAGTCCTTCCAAGTCCTTGTTAATAATTAACTTCCCACTATATTAGATTTCTATCTCAAGAAAATCAAAGTAGGTATTATCTATCAATTGCAATCAATATGCGATAATTAAAACCTTAGAATTATCAAGGAGTCCTACAACCTTTTCAATCTTCAACACTTAGCACCTTATCAAGACTTAAACCTAGATCCGATAATTCAGGTTAAAGGAATTTAGCCGCTCTTGATGTGATAATCAAAACTAGTTATATTCATGATTTGAAAGACACACTTATCACAAGATAAATAGCAACTAAAGATTCTCAAATTAGATTACAATAGTAATCCCAAAATAATAATGATAATCTCTTCAAAGTAATTTCTTATACAAGTCAAGAAACTAGAGAGAGAAAATATCAAAATACATATGTCCAAAAGATGTTACAAAACTCTCCTAGAAAAACCTAACAAATGCTTTAAATAGTTCACCCTAATTATGTAAACAAAATAAAAGTTCAGAAATTCCTCAAATTAGGTGACGCCATTCGTGATAACCTATCTGGAGGCTGATGACTTATCACAAATGTCGTTAGATCCTCTTTTATTTTGATACTTGCTTCTTTAGGCTAACGATATACTATGACATTCTATTAAATTCATGACGACTTATTATGAATGTCGTCAAGTCTCTACCTTAGCTCTCATCTTCTACCTTAGGCTGACAGTAATTTTGATGACCTATTATCTCCATGATGGCTTATATCAAAATGTCGTCATAACTCTCAACTCAGGTGCAGTATCTGTCTGAGGCTGATGATGAAGCTGATAACTTATCCCAGGGCTGACGACTTATAAAAAATGTCGTCAACCACACTTCTCTTCGAATTACTTCAGATTTTAACTCATTTGATTCCATCCTTGTTGGTTCTCTTGCATTATAACTTCTGCTACAAAATCAAACATAAAACAACCAAAAATGACAAAAGTTGCATAAGACTTTACAATTATTCTTAGTTAAAAGCCTCAAATTTGTTTGGATTAGCTCACACATCAACACCCTCAACTTAAAATAATTGCTTTTCCTCAAGCTACTCAATACAACTTAGAGAATACAAATACATTTTACAGTCGATAATCCATATCATCTGAAAACACTTTCACTCTCTCCAAGGTCAGTCAATTAAAGAATAATGAAGAACACCAATGAAACTCACAAAATTCAATATACAACATTAATTCAGCTACATTATCCATAAATGTACTAGTATTACACTCTCCAAACAAATTAGCAAGTAGTAACATATCTGGTGTGCCCTCACAGTAAAAAAATCCCATTAATCTCATATCAGTAATCCTATCCGTAACCATGGGGACAATAAGAACTCTCGAAATCAGAACAAAGTTTCAACCAATATATCCCAAGTACCATAGGGTGGCCCTAATTTTCATTACCCAAATCTTCAGATAGGACAGCTAGGATTACTATGGTCTTCTCCTAGGCTTGTAATATAGGTTACGGGCTGGTATGAGACTCGATGGTATTTAAAGTGACTAAGACTCCTTGATAATACACTAGCTTTTTTGGGGTTTCACTCATTATCCTTTTCCACTCTTCTCTTTTATTGATCAGACTTATTTAAGCTGGGTGCGGTCTTTTTAAAAATCACTTATTTTTTCACAATTTTCTTTTCTTGCTCCTTTACTTTGCACCTAGTTTTTTTATTTTTTTATTTTATGATACCTTTCTTCATACTGATGCAGCATCACATACCCTTAAAATAGCCACCCACAACTTAGGTCATTTTCCTATGTCAAGGTGCACAGTGTCTAAGGAGGACTAGGGCCAAAATAGGTTCGTTGTGACCTAAATAGGAAGTTGACAGGTGTCTTAAAAATGAATAAGCTTATCAGGCTCAAAATAGGGATCAAGGGATATTATGCACAAAGGGAAGGTCATTTAGGATAAAGTGAGCTCATATCATAATGGCCTATGATCCTTTCCTAACCCCTATACTTTAACCTAGGTAAGACTAACCGGGCAAGTTCTGAATCCAACATATAGAGGGAACCAACTAAAATCTCACACGCACATGGCACACCAGTATATCACCAGTTACTACTTATCCTGTTCATAAAGCAGTATAGTAATGATTATTGTGTCACTAGAACTAATGGTGTAATACCCTGGAAAATTTTTCGTTGAAATTTTGTGTGTAAACGTGTTAGATTCTATCTTCTAGAAAAAATTATAAAAATTCCATATGGAATGTTTTAGATTATGGCCCACCATTACGTAGATTATCGAATAAGATTTCCAACGATATGTGGATCATCCAAAATGGACACCCGAGTGACGAGTTATGAACAATCCGATCGAACCGTGAATAGTAGTGAACAGTAAAACATGTAGGAAAAAGTACTGAGGCCTGATGTATTTTTGCTCCAACTTTAAACGTTCATAACTCATTGTACATAAAGATTTGGGTGATCTACTATATATCAACGGAAAGCTATGCGATTCCTCTATCCAATGAAATTGGTTTCATCCAGTTGGTCTATCGGAGCAAAAAGTTATGGTCGACATACTTCAGCCTATCAAAAGTAAATTTTTAGGTCAACTTCAAACGATCATAAACCCTCGTACATAATGATCTGGGTTAGATACTATATATCAATGAAAACATATGAGAGTCATATTTATAATGAAATTGGTTTCATCCAATTTGGATATGGGAGTAAAATGTTATGGTTGATCTACTTCAGACTATCAAAATAGACTACCAAAGGACAGATTTTGAGAATTTTTTTATTTTTATGGGCATTTTGGTCGTTCCCCCTCAGCCAAAATCTATCCAAATCCTATATTAAAGCCTAATAGATGCATTATATTTCATCAAACTCCCTCAAAAAGAAAGCCCTAAGCTCTTACATCCAACTTCAAGAACCTCCAAAGTTCACCATTAATTCTACAAATTTATTCAAGATTCCAAGTTCCTAGTTCAAGAACTCCAAGAACCATCATTCAAAGTCACGATTAATATCTCAAAAATGAGTATCGATCTAAAGTTTATCATTCAAGGTATGTGGGGATTTTCAACAAGAACTCTCTTTCACTTTTGTGCCCAAAAGTAATTTCTTTACAATGGCATAAGTTTTATTTTATTTTTATTAATTTGAAGCATAAACCCATATCTTATGATGATTATTATAAATTGTTGATGTTTATGATTTTGAAAGTTGAATTTATATGTTTGGAAATATAAAGCATGAATCTTGAATGATATTTATCATGATTTTGATATTTGGGTCATGAATCCCCATTAGAAATTGTGTTTTTTTGAGAAAGTGTGTGTATAAGCATGTTAATGTTGAATATTTGAGATATTTTGAATTATTTGACCTATTACTCTTAATGGAGCTGTTTTCAACTCGAATGTGAAAGAAATCCACAACGTGATTGATTTTGATAGATGGAAAGCATGATGGATCCTGATGTATATTTATATATTACTGAAAATGTTTTGTTGTGGATTGTCTTTGAAATAATCTGAGCTAAGTCTAGGAGAAATCTTTAGCACTGAGTGGGTTGTATAAAGCGACCTTACTTTCCTAGAACTACGTGCCACAGTAGGAGTGCACCTGAGGCCGATTTATATAGTGATTACTAGTTTGTGTGGATTTGATATCGATAGTCCTACTCTGATGGCAAGGATAGGATGACTCTCCCCAACATGGGTTGTACGTTTGACTCTATTTAGCTCAGATGGTTTATATCGGTTTTAGGATCTCCTAGTGTGTGTTTTTTCTTGTGTCTATGGTAAATGGTGAAGTGATTTGAATGTGGAATTGTGAAAGTTATTCTTTCAAAAGATTTAAATGATATTTACATTATGAGAATTGATATTCTTGATGAACTAAAAGTGATTGACAAATTATATGATGACTCACATGCGTTATTTTACTTATTTCATCCTCTCATGATTATGATGATTTTCTTCAGGATATGTGAGTTTTTCATACATCCTGCATATTTCTTATAAATATTTATGATGATGATGTTTATACCACTGCATACACCCCTATATACTCAATTCATTTCCATGGTACTGACCTATATCTTCGGATGTGGGCTACATTTTCTCGAAATGTAGGTTCAGGAGCTCAATTCCAGGTTCGACAGTGATTTTTTGGGCACGCTGTTCTATATTCTCTGTTGTGGTGATTCCTCATGTTTTGAGGACGTGATGACTGATGTTCACTTCACGAAATTGTTTACATTTGATAACTGAGTATCAGTTAGTTGGGGCATGTCTTAGTGGCATGCTAGCTTTATTAATTTTCTTAGAGGCTTGTCAGACTAGTATAGTTGTTGGGAGTTAACTAATAAGTCAATTTTGTTATCTTTCTGAAATTATTTTATTCTTGGATGATGACTACTCTGTTGATATTTGAGGGTTATTTATGGAAATCTCATTGATTTGTGTTGAACTTAATGAAAATGGCTCAAAGGGTTACCTTGGGGATACTCATAACTAGAACCACCGTGTGACGCTCTGAGACCCATTTTCTGGGGCGTTACAAACTTGGTATCAGAGCCTAAGGTTTTAATGTGTCCTAGGAAGTCTGACAAGCAGCGTTGAGTAGAGTCTTGATCATCGGTGTGTAGCGTGCCACATCTATGAGAAATAGGCTACCAGACATTTTAGGAAAAAGTGTGATTCTTTCTTTCAGAAGTCTATCATGCTTAAAGTGTCTCTCTCTTCTATTGATTCATGCTCTCCTCTTTCAAAAATATGCGTCCACATCGAGAGAGAAAAAATAATAATGGTCAGCAACCTCAACACGCTGACCCATTGAATAAAAACATGTCTCATGCTGAATTTCGAGCAGCCTTTCAGGTGCTGGCCCAAGTTGTTACTATAAATGTTTAGTCCAACCCAGACTCAGCTCCACTGTAGAAGGGAGGTGATTCAGCTGCTGCAAGGATCCATGACTTCATGTAGATGAATCCGCCAGAATTTTATGGGTCAAAGTCTGATGAGGATCCATGGTTGTTTTTAGAGGAGGTGCTCAATATTATTCAGGTGATGGATGTATCTGAGGAACATAGTGTGGAGTTGGCTGCATATAGGTTGAAAGACCTTGCATATGACTGGGTTGTTGCTTGGAGGAAAGGTAGAGGTGAGGAAGCTATCCAAGATGTATTACCTGATAAGTTTTTCCCTTTGAAGATGAGGGAGGCAAAGGTGGAAGAGTTTATAAACCTACGATAGGGCTCTATGACTGTTAGAGAGTACTGTCTAAAGTTCAAACAGTTGGCCAATTATGCTCCTGACTTAGTGGCTGATAATCGGGCTAGTATCTGTAAGTTTATGACTGGAGTGTTTACTTATATGGTCAAAGAGTGTAGGTCTGCTATACCGAATGGTGAGATAAATCTTTTTAGGCTGATGACTCATGCCCTATAGATTGACGCAGACAAGATTAAGGAGAGAGATACAATGAAAGGGAATAAGAAAGCTAGGTGCAATCAGCACGGATAGGGTCAGACTAGATCGCAGGGAGGGATTCACCCTCAGTATTAGGATCATTTGTCTATACCAGTACCTTCATCTTCTAGTGCTCCCATGCCTAGTGGTAGGAATGAGAAAGGTAGCAAGTCATATGCATCTAGGTCCCAGTACAGTGGTGGCAGTAAGCCAAATCATTGCTTGTGTACTAAGTGTGGTAGCTTTCATTCGGGTGAGTGTTGGGTTGAGAAGAGGTGTTGTTTTCTATATGGTGATATGGTTCACAGAGTTACAGATTGTCCACAGGATAGACAAGGGCATCATGACTATTGCCCTCAGACCCAAACTCAGACTGTTAGTGCTCCAGTTCCAGCGACTAGCCCAGCCCTATCTAGGGTGCCTTTTCTAGAAATGCTGGCGGGTAGCACTAGAATAAATTCTATGCTTTAGCATCCCACCAGGAATAGAAGGACTCTCTCGATGTTGTTACTTGTATGCTTCATATATTTCAGTTTTATGTTTATGCTTTGTTGGATCTTGGATCCAGTTTCTCATATGTTACACCTTTGATTGCTGTGAATTTTTAAATAAATCCTGAGATTATTCCTGAGCCTATCCTAGTTTCTACCTCAGTGGGTAATTCGATTGTTGCCTAGAAAGTGTATAAAAGTATCCTATTAGCATTCTTCATAGAGTCTTATTGGTTGATATGATTGAGTTAGACATGGTAGATTTTGATGTGATTCTGGGTATGGACTGGCTGTATTTTTCTTATGCCTCTATTGATTGTCGAACCCGATTGGTTAAGTTTCAGTTTTTGGGAGCATCCGTGTTTGAGTGGTCTGGGAATTCTGTTTCACCCAAGAGTCATTTTATCTCTTATCTCAAAGCTAGAAAGCTTATTTCCAAGGAGTGTATTTACCATTTGGTTAGAGTCAAAGACACTAAATTTGAGACTCCAACTCTCCAGTCTGTTAACGCCTTCAATGAGTTTTCTGATGTCTTTTCGGATGATCTTCTAGGGATACCTCCTGATAGAGAGATAAAGTTTGGGATTGATCTTCTTCTTGATACTCAACCAATTTCTATTACTCCTTATCGTATAGCCCCTGCATAACATAAGGAGTTGAAAGAGCAACACAAAGATCTACTAGATAAGGGTTTTATAAAGATCAGCTTTTCTCCTTGGGGTGCTCCAGTGTTATCTGTGAGAAATAAAGATGCATCTTTGTATATGTGCATTGATTACCGCCAACTGAATAAAGTCACCGTAAAAAATAAGTACCCCCTTCTGAGAATAGATGATTTTTTTATCCAATTGCAAGGTGCAAGTTATTTCTAAAAGATAGACCTTCGTTCTGGCTATCAACAACTCAAAGTTAGGGATTGTGACATCTTGAAAACTACTTTTCAAACTTGTTATGGCCATTTTGAGTTTCTTGTTATGTCTTTAGGGTTAACTAATGCCCCAGCAAATTTTATGTACCTCATGAATCGAGTGTTCAGACCACATCAAGATATGTTTGTCATAGTGTTCACTGATGATATACTAGCGTACTCCCGTAGTGAGGATGAATATTCTGATCATCTCCGAACTGTCTTGCAAACGCTTAGAGATAACAAGTTATTTGCCAAGTTCAGGAAGTGTGAGTTTTGGCTAAGGTTAGTTTCTTTTCTGGGTCATATCATTTCGTTCGAGGGTATTAGAGTTGATACCTAAAAGACCGAAGCTATTAGAAATTTTCCTAGACCTATTTCTCTGACTGATATCCGAAGTTTCTTGGGTTTAGGTTGCTATTACTGCTGTTTTGTTAAGGGTTTGTCCTCTATAGCGTCTCCTTTGACTCAATTGACCTAAAAGAAATTTATGTTCTTGTGGTCTAAATCTTGTGAGAAGAGTTTTAAGGAGTTGATGACTCAACTCACTTCAGCCTCTGTTTGGCTTTTCCTGATGGTGTTGATGGTTTTGTGGTGTACTATGATGCTTTGAGAGTTGGGTTGGGTTACGTATTGATGTAGAAGGGTAAGGTTATAGCTAATGATTCTAGATAGTTGAAACCCCATGAGAAAAATTACCCCACCTATGACCTTGAGTTTGCTGCTGTTGTGTTTGATTTGAAAATCTAGAGACACTATTTGTATGGTGTCCATGTTGATGTTTTCACTGATCATAATAGTCTGCTGTATGTGTTTACCCAGAGAGAATTGAATCTTAGGCAGAGACGATGGTTAGAATTGTTAAAGGACTATGATATGAGTGTGTTGTACCATTTGGGTAAGGCTAATGTTGTGGTGGATAACCTAAGTAGATTGTCTATGGGTAGTGTTTCGCATTTGGTAGAAGGTAAGAAAGAGTTGGATCTTGATGTACATCGTTTGGCTATATTGGGGGTTAGGTTGTTTAACTCTGCTGAAGGTAGTATAGGGGTTCAGAGTAGTTCTGAATCCTCTTTGGTTTCGAAAGTTAAGGAAAAGTAATACTTAGATACTAGTTCGGTCAGACTGATGAAGTCAGTCAAGGACCGAAAAGTAGAGGATTTCTCCCAAAGGGGAGATGATACGTTGAGATTACTGGGTAGATTGTGTGTCCCTAATGTTGATGATCTGAGATAGAGGATTATGGCTAAACCACAAGGGGCGTGATATTCTATTTATCTTCGTGCCACCAAGATGTACTGAGACTTGCGAGAAATCTATTGGTGTAGTAGCATGAAGAAAGATATAGCAACATGCCAACAGGTTAAGGTTGAACACCAATGACCTGGTGGTATGATGAAAGAGTTTAGTATTCCCACTTGAAAGTGGGAAGAGGTAAATATGGACTTCGTGATTGGTTTACCTCCTTCCCGACGCCTTCATGATTCCATTTGGGTTGTGGTTGATAGGTTGACTAAGTCTGCTCATTTCTTGCCTGTTCATACTTCCTATACTACTGAGGATTACGGTAGATGTATATCCGAGAGCTAGTCAGACTGCATGGAGTTCCCTTGTCTATCATTTCAGATAGGGGTACTCAATTACCTTCACAATTTTGGAAAGCTTTTCAGAAGGGTCTTGGTACCCAAGTGCTTTTGAGTTCTGATTTTTATCGGAAGATCAATGGTCGGGCTGAGCAGACCATCCAGACCTTAGAGGATATATTGAGAGCTTGTGCACTTGACTTTAAAAGAATTCGAGATGATCACTTACCGTTGATAGAGTTTACTTACAATAACAGTTTCCACTCATGTATTGGCATGGCTCCGTTTGAAGCCTTATATGGGAGGAAGTGTATATCACCCATTGGTTGGTTCGAGGTGGGTGAAGCGGCTATGAGTTGTCCTGATTCGGTATTTGAGGTTATGGAAAAAGTTAAGTTGATTAGGGAAAGGTTAAAAACGGCGCAAACTCATTAGAAGTCATATGCGGATGTTAGAAGGAGAGAACTTGAATTTGAAGTTAGTGACCTAGTGTATTTGAAAATTTCACCCATTAGGGGGGTTAAGAGATTCGGAAAGAAGGGGAAGCTTAGTCCCCGTTATGTTGGCCTTTAAAAAATTCTTAGCCGTGTTGGTAAGGTAGCTTATAAGGTTGAGTTGCCTTACGAGTTGTTCTCTGTCATCCTATATTTCATGTCTCCATGCTTAGAAAGCATATAAGCGATGTTGTGGTAATGGATTCCTCTGTTAGTACTGACATTCAAGAAAATCTTTCATTTGATGAGATTCTTGTTGAGATTCTTGATTTCAGTGTCTGAAGACTAATGAACAAAAAAGTTCCCTTGGTCAAGGTAGTGCGACGAAACCAATCTGTTGAAGGTGCAACTTGGGAAGCTGAGGTGGATATGCAATCCAGTTACACGCACCTATTTTCTGCAAACACCGATTAAGCTGAAGGTACCGTTCTTTACAAAATCAAGCAATTTTGATAAAAGCTGCATCAGTTCAGCTGTCAGTTATCAAGTGTTCAGCTGTAGTTTTTTTGAATTTATGCATTTTATGTTGCATTCAGAGTGAAAAACGATGTGGTGATAAGTCTAACAAATGGTTTCAGCTAATCTTGGCTTGTCTAGCATCATTCGAGGATGAATGTTTTCAAAGGGGGATGATGTAACAGGCACACAAATTTTTCATTGACATTTTGTAAATAAACGTGTTGGGTTCTATCTTTTAGAATGAATTATAAATTTTCCATGCAAAATGTCTTAGATTATGACCCACCATTGTGAAGAGTATCGAATAATCTTTCCAATGATATGTGCATCATCCAAAACAGACACCCGAGCGACGAGTTATGAACATTCTGATAGAACCGTAAATAGTAGTGAATAGTAAAACAAGAAGGAAAAAGTACTGAGGCCTGGCGTATTTTTGCTCCAAATTTAAACGATCATAACTCCTTGTACATAATAATCTGGGTGATCTACTACATATTAATAGAAAGCTCTGCGATTCCTCTTTTCAATGAAATTGGTTTCATCCAATTTGTTTATCGTAGCAAAATTTTATGGTCGATCTACTTCAGCCTATTAAAAGTGAATTTTTCGGTAACCTTCAAATAATCATAACTCCTCGTACACAATGATATGCGTGATATACTATATATCAATGTAAAGATAAGATATTGCTCTTTCAACCGAAATTGATTTCATCCAATTTGAATATCTGAGTAAAACGTTATGGTTGATCTACTTCAGACTATCAAAACAGTCCACCAAAGGATAGATTTGAGGATTTTTTGATTTTTAGGGGCGTTTTGGTCATTCCCCCTCACCCAAAATCCATCAAAACTCTATATTAAAACCTAATAGAAGCATTGTATGTTATATTTCATCAAAATCCCTCAAAAAGAAAACCCTAAGCTCCTACATCCAACTTCAAGAACCTCCAAAGTTCACCATTAATTCTGCAAATTTATTCAAGATTCCAAGTTCCTAGTTCAAGAAATCCAAGAACCATCATTAAAAGGCACGATTAATATCTCAAAAACGAGTATCAATCTAAAGTTCATCATTGAATGTACGTGGGGTTTTTCAACAAGAGCTCTCTTTCGTTCTTGTGCCCAAAAGTAATTTTTTTTACAAATACAAGATTTTTATTTGATTTTTACGAATTTGAAGCATGAACCCATATCTTATGATGATTATTATGAAATCTTGATGTTTATGATTTTGAAAGATGATTTTATATGTGTGGAGATATAAAGCATGAATCTTGAACAATATTTATCATGATTTTGATATTTGGGCGTGAATCCCAATTGGAAATTGTGTTTTTTTAGAAAGTGTGTGTTATAAGCATGTTGATGTTGAATATTTGAGATATTTTGAATGATTTGACCTTTGGTCTTAATGGAGTTGTTTTGAACTCATGTATGAAAGAAATCCACAACGTGGTTGATTTCGATAGATGGGAAGCATAATGCCTCCCGATGTATATTTATATATTACTAAAATTGTTTTGTTATGGATTGTCTTTGAAATGATCTGAGCTAAGTTCGGGAGAAATATTTAGCATCACGTAGGAGGTATAAAGCGACCTTACTTCCCTAGAACTATGTGCCCCCATAGGAGTGAGCCTGAGGCTGATTTCTATAGTGATCACTAGTTTGTATCGATTTGATATCGATAGTCCTACTCTGATGGCAAGGATAGGATGGCTCTCCCCGACATGGGTTGTACGTTGGACTCTATGTAGCTCACATGGTTTATGTTGGTTATAGCATCTCCCAGTGTGTGTTTGTTTCCTTGTGTCTATGGTAAATGGTGAAGTTATTTGAAACTAGAATTGTGAAAGTTATTCTTTCAAAAAATTTAAATCATATTTATAAGAATTGATATGATTGATGAACTGAAAGTGATTGCCAAATTATATGATGACTCACATGTGTTATTGTACTTAATTCATCCTCTCATGATTATGATGATTTTCTTCGAGCTATGTGTCTTTCATACGTCCTGCATATTTTTTATAAATATTTATGATGATGATGTTTATACAACTGCATACACCCCCCCAAATACTCGGTTCCTTTCCATGTTACTTGATACGCCCAAATTACAACTCTCGTTAGAAAGTGTAAGTTGTCGCTGTCAAATATAGAACCCAACTAGGTTGGGTGTCGAATCCCACAGGGAATACTATGATCACTAAGTATTGCGATTATTATTAGACTGTTGATCAAAGGTTCCAAGAAAAGGGGGGTTTGGTTTAAGTACATAATAATATTATCAGTGTAACGATGAGACGATATGTGTAATTGTATTTGATCACAGAGAATGACAAGTTAGGGTTATGTCCTCCTTGTAGTTTCTACTTCTCTATTAACTATGAATAATATGAATTTTATGCATGCATGCACTTATAGAGAGACGTATTCTAATTCTAAATCCAAGTGTTTTTCAACCATCAAGGATTTATTCACCTTAGTTCTGTTGAATCTAAAGTGTACAACAAATTGTACGAACTCTCCAAGAAGTTATTCCTGCTAGGGCATTAACGTGTAAAATAGAGGTTGGAAACCCTATTTTCTCGTCACTCTCTTTTCCAAACAGTAACTTTTCTATCAAACAAGTTATTACTATAAAGGCGCATTCCCTATGTTTGCAACCACAAGAATTCAATCAAAATGAAGAGAGTAATGATATAAGTGGCGTGACACATCATAAGTTCAGAAACCCATAGCAATAGAGAGTATACTATAAGGTTTCCATCACCCTAACAAATAAGCTTAGCTACTCATGAATAAAACAGAAATCAACATAGAAATATTCGTCATACCAAAACTTAGAATGATCTTGGTGATGAAGATGACTAGTGATATTAAGAGAGAAACACGTTTCTCTCTCTCTCTGTCCTCAAGCTATGCTACTATTCTTGATTTCAAAAATAATATAGAATATGAATTATCCCTAAAAATTCAGCCATAAGGATTTTAATAACATCCTTCTCTAATAAATTTCTACTGCATCCTTAACTATTTAAAAATATTCAGTTTGCCCGGGAAAAAGTTCCCATACATCACATTAAGTCCAAAAACTGCTTTCCTTTTAATGTGAAGTTTTCTTTTGCTGTCCACAGGTCCTCATTAGTACCTGAAAAGCATACTAATCACATAGGTCAGCTCACTTAACTAAAAATAGGCTAAAAGTGGAAGAATTATGTATTTTATCCTTAAAACATGGTAAGTTATGGTGCTTAGACGTATAAATACGCCCAACATCACCACCCCACACTTAAAGCTTTGTTTGTCCTCAAACAAAATAGTACATCCCTGCGAATACCTAACTAAACTTCATAAGAGCAACACAAAATTTTCTACAAGACATACACGACAATTATTAACAAAGAGTAGATTTCTTGATCATTACAAGAAACAACTCACCCTCCAATATAGACTCATTAAGATGGTTAATTCGCATACACAAGTTAATCCAAAGAAAATCATATAAAACTACCCAAAAATCATCAACCATGTGCGCTCACACAAAATATTACCCATAATCACTCATAGTTTTGCATTTTTCAGAAATATGGGTATAGGAACTTGCTTGCTCTCACTCGCACAAAGAATTCTTAGATTACAAATGATGAACATATGCTTTCCCTTTGTGTAATGCTCCACTAATATCATAATGCTAAGGTTAGGATCAAATAGGTCTTTACGGGTTGTTATGTAGGCTAAAGGGACGGGTAGGACTATTTTGGCCAGAAATGGTGACTATGCTCCCTAAGCTCTTTAATACACTACATTATGACATTTACACTAACTTTTAACAACCACTCTACCCTTGTTCACCCATTTTGTTACTCAATTAAAAACACTATGATGGAAATTATAAAACCCTTCTTTCTTTTCCTTTTTTTTTTATTTATATTACATACATATATATATATATATATATATTTCTTTATTTTTACTAAGCATCCCTATGATAGCCACCCTCGATCACAATATTTTCATGTACCAATAACTAAATTTTGGGGCATCACTTTCACTATTTTACTCTTATTTTGCCACACTCTTTACTAAACTTGATTGTACAATTTAAAGCGCTTAGGAGCTTTTGGATCAAATTATAGTCTTTTCAAAAATATGGATTAGGCTACATATGAGGTTGTCAAAGAAAATAGCTAAAGGCTCAAAGGGTGTTCACTAGGACAATGTACAAAGGTAGGTAAAAAGAAGATAAACAAAATCAGGGCTGCCAAAGAAATGCCTAAATCATCGCTTAAACTCACAATCACTATTTCGCTTCACACACACACTAGGCAAGTTCTAGCATCAGTCGCAACAAAGAATATACAATAACCTTACACACACATGGCACATGGTCAACTTAATTAGTTGCATTATAGATTCTTGACCCAACAGATAAATGAATAAAACCACAAGTAATTCTCACAGAATGAGTCACAACTTAGAGCCTAAATGTTTCAATAGTAGTTATTCAGCACAAACTCCTGTTATAATGCCATGCCGTCTATAAGAACAATTTCATGCAAAAATCTGACTAATTACAACTAACTAACTATGACTAAATCAAAACAACTATAGAATAAATGCGGGCAAGCAGTAAGCAACACAACAGAAAAGGCAATCCGTAGACATATACCCGTAACCCTACACTTATACGAAACACACTGCCCTCAGTGTAAATAAATAAGCAAAACCTTGGTTAGTCAGACTCCTCCTCTACATCCGGGGTCAGAACCCCTACGTCAGAATCATCATCAGAGTGTTCATCATCAGAGTTGTCCTCCATATTAGAGTCTAGTAGCTGGTGATCATCGTCTGTCGGCACATCATCACTAGAGGTTCTTCAAAATTTACCCCCACTCCACACATGGCCCAAGCATGCTCATTAAGTGGGTAGTCATAGTTGAACTGCTGAAGCTCTACATCAGTTGTCACACGACCTTCATTCATTATAGTAAACCTACTCATGCCATACAGATGGCAGAAAAACTTTTATCTCGAGCATGTCTCTCAGCAGTGGTGAGGTTGATACCTTGATCAGTTTCTGGATCATTGATTTTTGTGAGATCTACCTTCTTCAACTTATGTGGAATCTTATGGTCTACTAGATTCTCTTCAATGTGCTCTTTTCTTAAAATTGCAGTCATTAAGTTGTCGAAGCTAAAATGGGACATTTTTTTCACCCCTTGCTTTTTACATCGACATTCGTATAACTGCACCAATGTTGATGGGAACATTTGTCATTAGAGCATATACCAAGCAGACTAGATCACGCGTCACCTTAGTGTATTGTGTCCCAGGAATCAAGTAGGAGTTGACTATTGTTAACCATATGTGAGCTTCTCTGTTTAAACAAGCATATGGGTAAGTATTGTGACGACCATTATCTTTGTGACATGTCCACCGGGTCATGGACCTTGATCCACACAATGTATGTCTGATGGTTATGTAGGGAGGTCTATTGTAGAGCTCCTTGAGTGTTGATTGATCCACACTTGGAGTACCCAGGAAAGATTTGAAGAAATCAGCGTTCAATTGCAAGACTTGCCCCCGAATCTTTACATCATTTCCCGTAGTCCTTGGGGACCAGTTGGCATAAAAATCTTGAGTCAAATCAAGATTACATTCTCCCATGTCTCGGAAGATAAATTCAAGCTTAGTGCCATAATCTTTGCCAAAATGCGAGGGCAGTTCTTTGCTAAACTTTCCTTCTACATCAAATCTACATGTACATATTTCTTCACCTTATTATTTCTATACCATTCCGTCCTTTCCTCCTCCAGAACCCATTTGATACCAAAAGTGCATTGAGGCACTTAATGAGAGGAGGAATCAACCTGGTCCTTTCTTGACCTTTTTTGATCTTTTTCTGAGGTGGATGCTTTCTCCTTTCCCGGTCGTCCTTTCGGAGCCATGTTACCTGAGATCATAAGAGGGTCATGTTAGTCTCATTTCGTAAAATGCACTATAATCGAGAAAAAAATAGTGATGGCACCACCCCACACTTAATTTGTTTGCACAAACTAATTGAGTGAGTATGTTCGATTACTCAGACTTCATCGACATACATGTAGATGGTATATGCCTACAATATTATCAGTGCAGTCACACTTTCAACCCTTCACTTTACATAACAATTTCTCAGTTTGATATTGAGAAGCAGTACATAATGGTCCTGTAATCTTGACTATCATTTCCAACTTTATTTCATTGGGACAATTCAATCTTTGAACAAGACTACCACATAGGAATCTTATCATGGAAATAATTACACAATCATATGCTTTTGGCTAACCATGATCATTGCATCGATGAACGAGTCACACACATAGTCAAGCTTACAAATCCAAAAATTATACATTAAACATCAATATTTCAACTCCATAATAATAAAAAATTATGACAGTGAATACCAATCAATACACGCCGGAGTAAAATCAAGATTACTTATGAGAATCCTTTCACTCAATGAGATGTTTTTTTCAAAAATCATAACAAAATAACCATAGTCTTATCATCAAGTACTACTACCAAATCTAGTTCACCATGATAAGCATAGCATTGAAACAACTACTGAACATGAAATATCAACTTACTTGGTGATAAATTTTTGATGAATCGGGAAGGTGAGCCTACAGGAGTAGATGAGCAAAGAGAAGGGCTTGGAGAGGTGATGTTGGGCGGCTCTTAGGTTGAAGAAAATCTTAGTGGGGTTTAAGTGTAGAGGATATATTTAAAGGATGAGCCATGGGTCGGGTTGTCCCATTCACAAACGGGTTAGTAAGCAAAAAACATAAGTAAGCGGCGCCCTTAGGATCGCCTAAGCATAAGTAGGCGGTGCCTAACCTCTTGCCTATGTTGGCATAGGCGGCGCCTAACCTATTGACTATGTTGGCATAGGAGGAGCCTAACCTATTGCCTATGTTGGCATAGCCGGCACCTAGCCTATTGCCTATGTTGGCATAAGCTGCGCCTAGCCCATCGCCTATGTTAGCATAGACGGTACCTATCCTATTGCCTATGTTGGCATAGGCAGCGCCTCACCTATCGCCTATGTGAGACAGTCAGCATAGGCAATGGAATAGGTAGCACCTACCTATTGCCTATGTTGGCATAGGCGGCGCCTAACCTATTGCCTATGTTGGCATATGCGGCGCCTAGCCTATTGCCTATGTTGGCATAGGAAATTGGAAAAATGGCGCACTCTTGGTCGAAATAGGTCCATACCTCGGGGTCACAAAATAAAGTCGCACCGTGAAACTTTTTCTTTGTGTCGAACCTACATAACTCGAGGCGCGACTCTAATGCAAATCATACTTGAACCTTACACATTTGACCACTCCCACTTACCTATATTGTTCCATCATTCCTAGACTTACCACCATTGACATGACTCACTTCCAAATCAAAATTAGGTCTATTCTCCTCCTTTGTACTTCATGCACCTACACTTAATCAAAAATAACAAAAATGATTAGAAGGATGGGTTGCCTCCCACCAAGCGCCTGATTTATTATTGCGGCATGACATAGTTGTCTCGATTACTCAGACTTCATCAAGATATATGGTGGCTATACATTTTATCGAGTTGGTTGGACCGATATATAGCTTCACTCTTTGGCCATTCACCTTAAAGACACCACAATTATTGTTTTCTAACTCCACTACTCCAGATGAGTAAACTTGGTTGATTCTTAATGGACCAGACCATTTAGAATTCAACTTACCGGGAAACACATTCAGTCTGGAGTTGAGAAGAAGTACCAAATCACCTTTATAAAAGTTTCATTGGATAATCCTCTGATCATAGTGCTTTTTCATCCTTTCTTTCTAAAGATTTACTCTTTCATATGCATTTAAACGGAATTCATCCATCTCGTTCAGCTGTCCCAATCTCATATTTATAGCATCATCCCAGTTCAGGTTAAGCTGCTTCAGTGCCCACATTCTTTATGATCTATCTCAATTGGCAAGTGACAAGCCTTTCCATAAACTAGTTGGTATGGTGACATGCCAATTGGTGTCTTAAACATGGTCCTATATGCCCATAAGGCATCGTCCAGCTTCCTGGACCAATCTTTTCTGCTGGCCTTCATAGGCTTAGCAAGGATCAACTTGATTTGCCAATTTTAAACCTCCACCTACCCACTATTTTGTAGGTAGTACGGTGTAGCTACCTTATCTTGCTTAACCCTATACTTTGCCAATACGGCTCTGAATAGCTTGTTGCAGAAATGTGATCCTCTATCGCTTATGATGGTATGGGGTACCCCAAAATGAGAAAAGATATTTCTCTTTAAGAATGCCACAACACTCTTACCTTCATTATCAGCTAGAGTGACTACTTCGACCCATTTGGGTACGTAATCCACAATGAATAAGATATATTTCATCCCAAATGAGCTCACAAATGGGCCCATGAAGTCAATACCCCAGACATCGAATAACTCTACTTCAAGCATTTTGGACATGGGCATCTCATGGTGATTTGAAATAGAACCTTTCCGCTGACACTGATCACATCTTCATACAAAATCGTAGGCATCCTTGAATAATGAAGGCCAATAGTAGCCACTTTGCAGTACTTTCTTGGCCGTCCGATCACCTGCATGGTGACCTCCAACTTGGGAAGAATGGATTGCTTCCAGTATGTTAGGCACTTCTAGATCTGGGATGAACCGCCTAATAATACCAATAGCACATCATCGATAAAGATAATGCTCATCCCAGAAGTAATGTTTCACATCATGCATGAACTTTTTCTTTTGATGAAAGAAGAGATGCTCATGAATCACTTCACTTACCACGTAATTAGCAAAATCTGCATACCACAGTAAGTTTTCCACCATAGTTGCTAGAATCTCTTCATCAGGGAATGCATAATCAATATCAAGGTCTGTCTGCACTGTGCGCTCATTCTCAAATCTAGATAGATGATCAGCTACTTGGTTTTCACAAACTTTTCTATCCTTTACCTCAAAATCGAATTCTTGAGCAGTAGCACCCACCTAATTAGCCTTGTCTTGGCATCCTTCTTTGCCATTAGATATCTTAGAGCCGCATGATCTGTATGAACCACTACCTTGGTTCCCAAGAAGTAAGCATGGAACTTCTCGAAAGCATAAACAACCGCAAGAAGCTCTTATTCAGTGACGATATAGTTCTTATGTGCTCCATTCAAGGCCTTTCGTGTGCAGTAGATTGGATGAAATAGCTTTTATCTTTTCTGACCAAGTACAGCACCCAATGCTACACCATTTGCATCACACATTACTTCAAAAGGTAGAGACCAATCAGGTACTACAATAATAGGGGCTTCAACTAGCTTTTCTTTGAGGCATTCAAATTCCTTCAAGAAATCTTCACCAAAGTAAAAATTTACCTCCTTCTCCAAAAGTTTGCATAATGGGTTTGCAATCTTGAAGAAGTCTTTAATAAACCTCCGATAAAAACCAGCATGACCGAGAAAACTATGACCCCCCTTCACAGAAATTGGAGGTGGTAGTCTCTTGATAACTTCAATCTTGGCTCGATCAACTTCAATTCCCTTTTCAGAGACCTTATGCCCGAGAACAATGCCTTTCTTAACCATAAAATGGCACTTTTCCAAATTTAGCACCAGATTGAATTCCACACATCGCTGCAAAGCCATACTCAGATTCGCCAAGCATAATTCAAATGACTCACCTACAACCAAAAAGTCATCCATAAACACCTCCAAGGTGTCTTCAACCATATCAGAGAAAATGGACATCATACACCGCTAAAAAGTGGCAAGTGCATTACATTGCCCAAATGGTATTCGTTTGAATGTAAAAGTACCATATTGGCATGTAAAAGTTGTCTTCTCCTAATATTCAGGAGCAATGCAAATCTGATTATATCTGGAATAGCCATCCAATAAACAGAACCATCCCTTTCCTGCCAATCGATCAAGCATTTGATCTATGAATGGCATTGGGAAGTGGTTCTTTAACGTCTACGAGTTATCTTATGGTAATACATACACACCCTCCACCCTGTGACAGGCCTGAGTGGAATTAGCTCATTCTTCTCATTTCCTACTACTGTCATTCCCCCTTTCTTGGGCACACATTATATAGGACTCACCTATTTACTGTCTGAGATTGGATACACCACCCCTGCATCTAACTACTTTATGATTTGTCTCTTCATCAACTCTTGCATCGGTGGATTCAGACGACGCTGATGCTCAATAGTGGGTACGCAGTCTTCTTCTAGATGAATCTTGTGCATATATATGCTAGGTGGGATACCAATTATATTAGTAATAGTCCAACCAATAGCTCTCTTTTACCTCTTCAGAACAGAGATGAGAGCCTCTACCTGTTGTTCACCTAAATCAGTAGCAATAATAACCGCCAGTGTTTTTCCACTACCCAAGATCATATACCTTAGATGACTAGGTAGCTCTTTCAATTCTAGCACTGGTGTCTCTTCAATGGATGGCTTCGCCGGTGGTAAAAGTCAATTCTTAAGGTCAAGGTCCAACTTCTTGGGGGTTTTTGAATACGAGCCCATTTGTATCAAAGCACAGATAGTTCCTTCGTACTCTTCAACATCCTCACGCTCAAAGTTCAAAAGCACAGCAGCCAATGGCTCAACAGTAATCTGCTTCTCTAAAGATAATTACTTCTTATCCTCATAGTAAACATCAGCTATAGAGAACACATTCATATATTTTGGCTGCTTCATTGATTTACATATATAAAAATGTACCACTTCATCATTCATCCAAAATAAAAGCTCATTTTCTCGAAAATCAATAAGCACACTTCTTGTTATGAGGAAAGGTCGACCCATGATTATGGTCACCTCAAAATCCACCTCGCAATCCAAAATAACATAGTCTGCAGAAAAAATGAAGTTAGAAACCTTCACTAATACATCATACAAGATACCAATAGGTTATTTTACCGACCTATCTGCCATTACAAGCCACATGTTGGTTGGTGTAGGATCGCCCAACCCCAACTAACTATAAATGGCTAGTGGCATCAAATTAATGCTTACCCCCAAATCACATATAGCCTTGGCAAGATCTAAAGATCCAACCATGTAATGAATGGTGAAAGCACCCGCATCTGCCTTCTTCTCTACCAAAGACCTCATGGCAATGGCATACCCTCGCATTTGCTTCAGTGCCTACACCAAATACACATTTATAGTTAGCTGCTTCAGCATGGTCATGAATTTATTGAACCTGGTGTCATCAACCTTCTTTCTTAGTCTCTTGAGGAAGAGGTGGTGGTGGATTTGGAAATGTTTTCTCCACCACTTCCTTTTTATTGTGCTTCACATTATCAATCTTTTCAGACCGCTGACATCTAGGTGTAGTATCGTGAACGATCTCATCCTGATTTTCAACTTCTACAAAATCAGCATAATCTGCTTCAATAACATTTTCTTCTATATTATCAACTACAGGCTTTCCCTTGGATGGATTTTCCAACACCTTACCACTCCTGGTGGTAATAGCCAAACATGATCCATCAATCCTTGGGTTTTGCATAGTGTTACTCATTAAAGTCCCAGCTTTTCTTTGATTGAATGTCGATGATAGTTGACTCATTTGTTGTTCCAGCTATTTTATTGAAGTGGAATGCGAGTCAACTAATTTATTTATTGAGGACAAATAATTTTTTACCTTTGTTACTCCTGTTTTGGTTTCCTCCACTCCTTTCAATAGCTTAGCCATCATGTCCTCCATGGACATCTTCCCTGAGCTAGGTGCATTATCTTCACAATTTCTAAGAGGGACATTCAAACCGCTCCTGTCATTCTTATTCATCAAATTCCCTTGGTCTTGGTCCTTGTATCCAGATTTTTCATAATAGTTCTGACCTTGTTTTCCTTGGACATTGCCTCGGAAACCCCCCTGATTATTCAAGTAATTTGCTTCCTCATCAGAATTGGAGTTATCTCTTCCCTGTGATACAACAACCTTGACCTTTTCAATCTTCCCTGATAATAAATTCTTGGTAAGAAGAACCATCTGCGTTTTCATGTGAGCCATATCCTGGTCACATTCCTCTTCTATTCACCTCTGTTCTGCCGTCATGCCACTAGATACAGTAGAGTTTGCTACCTCAGAATCCTTGGTATGACAAGCTCTACTCTGCTTTGTCATACAATCTAGCATATCACATGCCTGAATAAAAGTAAGGTCCATGAATGACCCACCCACATCATTATCTACCACCGGCTTAGTCACCGAGTTCAACGCCCTATATAATATTTCCATCAAGTGGACATTTGTCATCTGATGATTTGGGCACCGCATAAGCTTTTTCTTGAATCTCTACCATGTCTCATGGAGACCTTCAGTTAGTAACTGTCTGAAATTGCTTATCTCATCTCTTAATTATGCTCTCTTGGATGGCGGAAAGAATCTTTCTAGGAAAGCTTCTTTCAGTTGTCTCCAATTGGTAATAGAGTCATGAGTTAGCCAATTTAACCATAGAGTTGCCTCTCAAGATATAGACAATAGAAATAAGCGCAACCGGATCACATTTTGTCCAACCCCTGGATTATCAAATGATTTGCATGTTGAGATAAAATTAATCAGATGCATATTCGGGTCGTCGCCTGCAAGTCAACCAAATAACCTTTTGAGTTGCTATAGCTGGATCATGGTGCTAGTTATATTGAACTTGGCTTCGAGTGCCAAGGGCGGAGGAATAATAGCCCCGGTGGCACCAGCCCCATCCAAGTCATCCTCATCATCATCAAAAGTAACCTATACAGCTCGACGTTTAGGTCTCATTCTGGCTTGACGATCTCTATTGACATTCCTGTTCACTGGTGCAACTATATCATCTGCACGCCTTGTATTTAATAACTCATCATCACCCAAGTCCTCATCATCAAGATTTAGTACCCGACCTTTGTTATCAACATTCTGTTGATTTACTTGCACAGCTGTCAATGTAGCTAATCTAGACTGCTCCTATTGAGTAGTCATCCTTTCAAGATCTCGTTGTGCATCCATTCTGCCAATGAGATGTGGGTCAGGATTTATAGGTAATAATGGCTGACCAGATTTTTGTGTATTCGGCATGCACTCCACTAAACCTGAATAAAACAAAAACAACAAACAAAAAGTAAAATTTGAGAATATGTGACCAAAGGGTCTATTAACTATCACAAACTTAGTTGACAACCGTATTCCCAGGCAACGGCCCCAAAATTTGATACACCCAAATTACAACTCTCGTTAAAAAGTGTAAGCAGTCGCTGTCAAATATAGAACCCAACTGGGTTGGGTATCGAATCCCACATGGAATACTATGATCACTAAGTATTACGATTACTATTAGACTGTTGATCGAAGGATCCTAAAAAAGGGGGGTTTGGTTTAAGTACATAATAATATTATCAGTGGAACGATGAGATGATATGTTTAATTATATTTGATCACAGAGAATGACAAGTTAGGGTTATGTCCATGTTGTAGTTTCTACTTCTTTATTAACTATGAGTAATACGGATTTTATGCATGCATGCACTTATAGAGAGACGTATTTTAATTCTAAATCCAAGTGTTTTGCAACCATCAAGGATTTATTCACATTAGTTCTTTCGAATTTAAAGTGTACAACAAATTGTACGAGATCTCCAATAAGTTAATCCTGCTAGGGTATTAAATTGTAAAATAGAGGTTGGAAACCCTATTTTCTCGTCACACTCTCTTTTCCAAATAGTAACTTTTCTATCGAACAAGTTATTGCTATAATGGCGCATTTCCTATGTTTGCAACCACAAGACTTCAATCAAAATTAAGAGAGTAATGATATAAGTGGCGTGACACATCATAAATTTAAAAACCTATAGAAATAGAGAGTATACTACAAGGTGTCCATAACCCTAACAAATAAGCTTAGCTACTCATGAATAAAATAGAAATCAACATAGAAATATTCATCATACCAAAACTTAGAATGATCTTGGTGATGAAGATGACTAGCGAAATTAAGAGAGAAACACGTTTCTCTCTGTCTGTCCTCAAGCTACGCTGCTATTCTTGTTTACAAAAATAATACAGAATGTGAATTATCCCTAAATATTCAGCCATAAGGCTTTTAATAACATCCTTCTCTAATAAATTTCTACTGCATCCTTAACTATTTAAAAATATTCAGTTTGCTCGGGAAAGAGTTCTTGTACATCACATTCAGTGCAAAAGCTGCTTTCCTTTTAATGTGAAGTTTTCCTTTGCTGTCCACAGGTCCCCAAAGTGCTGAAATCTTCCTCATTAGTACCTGAAAAGCATGCTAATCACATTGGTCAGCTCACTTAACTAAGAATTGACTAAAAGTGCAAGAATTATGTATTTTATCCTCAAAACTTAGTTAAAATATGGGTAAGTTATGGTGCTTAGACGTATAAATATGCCCAACAGCAGTACTGACCCACATCTTCAGATGTGGGCTGCATTTTCTTGGAATGTAGCTTCACGTGCTCAGTTCCAGGTTTGACAGTGATTCTTCGGGCACGCTGTTCTACATCCTCTTTTGTAGTGAGTCCTCATGTTCGGAGGACGTGATGTCTGATGTTGGTTTGACGGAATTATTTACATTTTATAACCGAGTATGAGTCAGTTGGAGCATCTCTCAATGGCTCGCTGGTTTTATTGATTTTCTTAGAGAATTGTCAAACTAGTATAGATGTTGGGAGTTGAGTAATAAGTCATATTTTCTTATCTTTCTGAAATTCTTTTATTCTTGGATGATAAGTACTCTGTTGATATTTGAGGGTTATTTATGTAAACCCCATTGATTTGTGTTGAACTTAATGAAAATGGCTCAAAGGTTAGCTTAGGGCTACTCATAGTCTCAAGCACCGTGTGTCACTCCGGGACCCATTTTCTGGGGTGTTACAAATGCCATACAAAGATACACAGTGGTAACACTTAGATGCAAATCACACATTTAGACATCAATCTTTAGGGTTCTTGGATTTTATGATTGGGGTTGTGGTATACCTTTTTGGGAAGATAAACTCCAAAATGTAAGAATTTTCCTCCCCATTTTCAAAATTCATCATTTGCTTTGGTGATTCAACTTTCATCACATCCACCATGCATAGTAATGAAAAGTGGTTCGAATGAGGAATAACTTTTACTTTCGGAGTATCATCCCTATTAGTATCTTTTCCCCAAAATGGGCTAGAGTCTTCACAAGGATTGTGCTTGATTTAACCTTTTGCCTCTAGCACCATTTCCCCTGTCTTGGCATCATCCATTATGGTTGATTCGATTGTTTGGGAAATCTGTAAGGGTTGAGCAATGTCAAGATCATCCTCAGTATAGTATTATTTCTCCTCATATTCACACTCCCCAATTACTTTAAATGATTCCACAGATAAGATATCATCTAAACATTATATAGAAGAGTGCTTTGGATGATTGACCTCGATATCTATCTCCCCTATCCTTTCTATTTATTTGTTAAATGCCCTAATGTCTTGATGTATATCACATATGATATCATTTGTTGTGTCCATACAATCCAACATTAGTTGAAGCATAGCTTCAATGCCACTCTTTCTGGTGCTTCGTTCTTTCTTTTCATGACCAAAAGACCTATCAAAATCATAAGAAGAACTAGAATTTGGTTTAGCACCATGGGTGGAGGGGGAATATAGGGAATCACTCCAATGTCCATCTTGACCACCACATACAGAACAATCATACTCCTGATAGAGTGGAGATGGTAAACACATCCTACTCCGAGGAGAATATCTATAGTTTTTCCAAAAGTGAGGTCCATCACAATATGGACATGTATCATCAAGAAAAGATTTCCAAACACCATGATCATGTTCATTCCATGATGCCATAGTAGTAAGTAAACTAAAATAAAAATCTATCTAACACAAGAAATAAAAGTAAACTAAAAACAAATATTTACAAGTTTGAATTCAAGCAAGTAGGGTAGAATGCCAAACTAACTCAATACGACAAATTGTTCCCCGACAACGGTACAATATTTTGAATTACGCTCAACTTACACATCAATTTATTGCAAGGTGATCGTCATTAATAGATTTACCCAACTTTTAGAGTCGGTGTCGAATCCATAGTTAATAATGTGAGTGACAAATTGTACTAATTTGAAACTATAGCTACAAGTTGAATTCAAGAAGATGGTACAAAAAGATAAAATGGGGGTTTTAGAGATTATCCAATGAATGTTGGTCACTTTAGCTTTGGTGTTTGTAATAAAAAGTTTATGAAAAAACAAGAATTATATTTAATAGGGGTTTCGATACCTAACAGATGCTAGTGGTGGTTCAATATTCCCATAGTAGGTAGGATAACAAGTTATATTTATCGAAGTTATGCCAAAATGTCTCTCGACCTACTAAAGTATTTAATTACATAATCCTCTCGAACTTAAGTACTTTTTATTTATGACAGATTTTACCTCAGGTTAATCAACCTTGTTATAGCGTCAATTATTAAATGGAAGTGTTTAGTGCTACGAAGTACCTATTAATAATTTAATTCCAACTAAATTTAATTTTTTTATCAAGCAAATAAAAAAGGTGTTATCTATTATTTGTAAACAATAGACAATAATTAAAACCTAAAAATTATCAAGGAGTCCTACCACCTTCTGAATCTTCAACACTCATCACCTTATCAAGACTTAATCGTAGATCCCATAATTCTGGTTAAAGGAATTTAGCCACTCATGATGTAATAATCAAAACAACTGGTTATATTCATGATTTGAAATATAAAACCACAAGATGAATAGAAACTAGAGATTCTCTGATTAGATCACAATAGTAATCTCAAAATAATGATGATAATCTCTTCAAAATAATTGCTTATTCAAGTGAAGAAACTAGAAGACAAATTATTAAAATATGTTGCAAAACTGTCCTAGAAAACCCTAAACAATGCTTTAAATAGTTTACCATAATTACGAAAACAAAATAATAAAGTTTAGAAATTCTTTGAAATAGGTGACTCCATTCATGATAACCTATCAAGAGACTGATGACTTATCACAAATGTCGTCAGCTCCTCTTTTCTTTTGATACTCATTACTTTAGGCTGACGACAAATTGTGACATCCTATCAACTTTTTGACTACTTATCATGAATGTAGTCAAATCTATACCTCAACTCTCATATTCTGCCTTAGGCTGATGGCAATTTCAATGACCTATTAGATCTTTGATATTATCATAAAATTTCGTTACAACTCTCAACTCAGATGCATTCTCTGTCTGAGGCTGAGGATGAAGCTGATAACTTATCATAAGGCTGATGACTTATCAAAAATGTCATCAACCACACTTCTCTTCAAATTACTTTAGATTTTAATTCCTTTGCTTCTATCCTTGCTAGTTCTCTTGCATCATAGCTTCTACTGCAAATTCAAACATAAAACAATCAAAAAAAACAAAAGTTTCTTAAGACTTTGCAATTATTCTAAGTTAAAATTCTCAAATATGTTATCATTAGTTCATACACCAATATGGTGGATTTTTATGTTATTTTGAGGATGGATTGGTTATAATATTGTTACGCGTCCTTAGATTGTCGGACCCATAAGATTGTCTTTAGTTTTCTTGGTGAACTGCTTATTGAGTGGGAGGGTGGTTCCCTAGATCCTAGGGGAGGTTTATTTCTTATATTAGAGCTCGGAGATTAATCTCTAAAGGTTTATTCCTTCTATTCATTTGGTTTCAGTGGTGAATGATTTTTGTGAAATCTTTTTGGATGATCTTTCTGGTTTTCTTTCAAATAGGGAGATTGAGTTTATTATTGCTTTGGTTCTATACACTCGTCTAATATCCATTCCTTCTTATAGAATGAATCTGAGTGATATGCATGAACTCATGGAGCAACTTAAGGATCTTTTAGATAAGGATTTTATTCTTTTTAGTCTGTCACCATGGGGTACACTAGTTTTATTCATGCTAAGAATGATGGTTCCCTTTTGATGTGCATTGACTATATGCAGTTAAATAAGGTGATGGTTAAGAACAAGTATCCTATTCCAAGGCTAGAAAACTTGTTTGATCAGTTCTAAGGTGAAAAGTTCTTTTCTAAGATAGATCTTTGGTAAGGCTATCATTATCTTAAAATTCGGGAGGTGGATATCACTAAGACGGATTTCTAAACTCATTATGGTCACTTTTAGTTCTTGGTAATGTTATTTGGATTCACTTATGCTTTGGCAAAATTTATGGATTTGATTAACAGAGTTTTCAAGAAGTTTGTAGATACTTTTGTCCTTGTGTTCATTGATGGCATCCTGGTGTATTCTACGATTGTGGTGGATTATGCTAATCACCTTTGTATGGTGTTGCATACATTAAAAGGACAACAGTCATATGCCAAGTTCTCTAAGTGTGAGTTTTTGTTGAATGTTGTAAGTTTTCTTAGTTATATTATTTCTAGTGAGGGGGTTATAGTAGATCATCGAAAGATTGTTGTGGTTAAAAGGTCGCCTAAACCCATAACTCCAGCCGACATTCTAAGCATCTTAGGTTTGCTCGGGTATTATAGGAGGTTTTCGGAAGGTTTTTCTACTATAGTTGCCCGATTGACGAAGTTGACTTCGAAGAAGTCAAAGTTTTCTTGGTCGGAATATTATGATGTTAGTTTTGAGAAGCTTAAGAATAATCTAACTTTGGATTTAGTTTTTACATTGCCTGAAGGTAATGAGAGGTTTTTGGTTTATTGTTATTTGTCTCGTGTTGTGCTTGGTTGTGTTTTGATTCAGCTTGAGAAGGTTATAGCCTATGCTTCCATGCAGTTAACTATGCTTCCATGCAGTTAAAGGTTCATGAGAGGAATTATCCTTCTCATGATTTGGTGGTCTTAGCAGTTGTTTTTTCTTAAAAAATCTGGTGGTATTACTTATATAGAGTGTATATGGACATCCTTTTCGATTATATGAGATTACATTATGTGGTCACTCAGAAGGAAATAAATCCTAGGAAAAGGAGATAGTTGGATTGTCTCGAGAATTATGATATGAGTCTTCCCCACCACCAAGGTATAGCTAATATGGTTGTTGATGATCTTAGCAAGTTATCCATGGAGACTCTGTCTTATGTGGAAAAGGAAAAGCCAGAGTTGGTGAAGGATATTTACCACTTGGCTAATATTGAAGTCCGTCTTCTAGACTCTGAGAATAGAGGTGTAATGGTACAGGAAGTGGTTTGATCATCTCTTGGTGGGTAAATCAAGGAGAAGCAAATGCTAGATCCTATCTTAGTGAAAATCAAGGGTGATGTATGCGGGAACAAGGTAATAGTAATTGAGTTCAATGGTAATGGTACATTGAGTTGCCAAGGGAGGTTATATGTTGTTGATTTGGATGGTTTGCGTGCAAGGGTATTAGTTGACGCGCATGAATCACTCTATGTTATTGATCCCGTTCTACTAAAATATTTTATGACCTCTAGGAGGTGTATTAGTGGAATGGTATAAATAGGTATATGGCTAACTTTGTCACAAAGTGCAGGTGTGCCAACAAGTAAAATTTTAGCAAATAATGTCTGGTGGGTTGTATCAGGAAATGAAATTTTAAAATGGAAATAATAGGTAATCAATATGGATTTTGTTACTGGTCTTCCTCGATCTTGGAAACATTTTTATTCTATTTCGGTTATCGTGGAAAGTATGCTAAAGTCTGCTCACTTTTAGCCAACATGAACTAACGTTTTGGCTAATGATTATGTAAGATAGTATCTTTTTGAGATCCTAAAGCTTCTTAGGGTACCTATTTCGATTATGTCTGATCGTGGCACATAGTTTTCATCTTACTTCTTGCAGTCTTTTCACAATGGTTTAGGGATTCTGGTGAGTCTTAGTACTATTTTTTATTCAAAGATAAATGGGAAGCGGATAGGACTATTCTGATAGTAGAGGATATGATTCGGGCATGTGTGATCGATAGTGGTGGTAATTAGGATGAGCACCTACCTTTTGGTAGAGTTTTATTATAACAATAGTTACTATTATAGTATTTGAATGGCCTATTTTGAGGTATTGTATGATAGGAGGTGTAGGTATCCGATTAGTTGGTTTGAGGTAGATAGGGAGGATATTTTTGGTGCAGATTGGGGTTATCAAACTATGGAAATGGTTAAGGTGATTTGATATAGTCTTAAGGTTGCAAAAACTTTCCAAAAGTACTATGCAGATGTTAGGCGTATAGAATTTGAGTTTGAGGTTGGGGATAAGCTGTTCCTAAGGGTATCTCCCATGAATGGAGTCATGTGGTTTGGTAAAAAAGTGGAAGTTTAGTCCCCAGTATATTGGTCCGTATGGTTTTCTTGGATGTTTTGTAATATGGCGTATGATTTGGAGTTAACTTCTAGCTTGAGCTCCATTCATCCGGTATTTCATGTCTCTTTGTTGAGGAAGTTTATGGTGATCCTTCTTTCGTGGTTTATTTGGAAGGTTTTGGCTGTCTACTATTCCTTGTCTTATGAAGAGATCCAGGTTGAGATATTGGATGAAAAAGTTCTTCAATTATAGATAAAGGATGTGGCCTTAGTTAATGTTCTATGGAGGAACCAGGAGTACAACAGGCTAAATGTAAAGTGGAAGCAGGCATGATGTCCAAATATCCATATTTTTTCTTGACTTCGGATATTCGTGCAGTAGTGCTTTTACTACCTTGTACTTTATTCGGGATTGAATGATCCTAGTGGGGGAGACTGAATGTAACACCCCATATTTTTGGGCTAGAATTCAAATCATTATTCCTATGCTTACAGAGTTGAACCCAATTATTCTATGTGGATATATGTGATATTATCAAATAAATGTTGTGAGAATATCAATGAGTTGAGCACCTTTTTTGCGAATAAAATTTTGATGAATGCACTAGATAGGTTCCACCTTATATGAGTGTATCTCGTAGAATATATTGATTCAGGTATCCTACTGTGTATCAAATCAAAGGTCTTTAAGTTGTCTTTCCAATGCATCTGGTTTCACCTTAATCCGATATCAAAGTTGGAAGTTATGCCCATTTTACCTCAGCATGTCCTTTTATCAGCAAGGTGACGACTAGGATGATAGGTTATCAAAAAATTAATGACCCATCAGTCAAGTTGTCAACCTTAGGTAGAAACACTAAAGGAAGTGACGACTAGGCTATTAGGTTATCAACAAGTTGACGAACCATCAGAAAAGTCGTCAACCTTAAGCAGAACATTAAAGGTAGTTGACGACTAGGCTGAAAGGTTATCAACCTATTTGAAAAGCCATCAACCAAGTCATCTACAGTGGAAAACTTTTAACAAAAATTTATTCAACTTCGGAGGGGAATTTTGGTGTTTTACTCACCTCAAAATCCTCCTGCATTGACTAAATCATACCATAAGAATTATTATTCACCCTAATCAGTTTTAAACATCTCATAATCATCTCCACTCTAAAGAATAAGAAAAAAAGACAGGGTTTCTTCCAATGCTCCATGGCTCATACTTTCGAGGATAGATTTTAGGCCAATTCAAATTCATTTTCATCAAAAAGGTACGTGGGGCTATACTAAATGTTATGGGCAAAGGTTTTCTGAGTTTAATAAGCTTTAAAGTTATATATATGAATGCATATGGAATGAATTTTGGGAATTATTTTAAGAGCATGCATCATGAACCCAATTTGATGAATGCATGTATTTTTCATGGTGTTTTCCATAATATTAATTTATAATCTCGCGCTTATGTGATTTGAACTCATAAAGTTATTTAAGAATGTGACTTTTGAAATCCCCTTCCCCATGATTAAATTTATGATCTTTGAATGGTATTGAACTGTGAATTGTTTTTAGAGCATGAATTAAAAGTCCATTTTTGATCATGAGATTTACATATAATTAATGTTGGTTTTTTTTTTATGAATGAAGATTATTCTTGAGTTTAAATGCCTCCTCACTTGTTATAGTTGATTGTTTCATGTGCTATTCAAAGAGGCAATTTCTATTCTAAATGCCATGGTTTACTAATGATGAAACTGCATGTGATTAATGATTGAATTTTCCACCACATGTTTATGTCTTGAAAAGTAACTATGTTTTCATAATTTTTAGCATCTTTTTTAAATTAGAACTCTCATTGATTTGATGAATTCTTGGGTGGTCATATTCATATTTTTGAATGAGAAGAGCGGATACGATGTGTTATGATATGAATGACTTGCAAGGTTTTATATGATGATAGCTAAAGATGATATTCCTTTAACAAAATAAGCATGCAATGTGTCATAAGCATGAAAAATGGTTTTAAATAACTAAAAATGGGCTTGTAGAGAGTTAGATAGTTACCCGAAAAGAGCACGTGTTGAAAAGCTAAATGCTGAAAATCGTTATTTACTGACACGAGATTATGGTACACTGCTTTGTGATGTTTTGTACCCTAATTCATGTCATACCATTTTCGTACTATGATTAGAAGCCCTTCCTTGTGATTGAGCACTACCATGACATGTTGATTTGATTAGGAATTATGGAGCCCTACTAAGTGATCTTACATGTCCCCCTTACTGTCACTCTAATCCTTGAGGCAAACTTAGATTGGGGGCTTGGTCATAGAGTGAAGGGTGGATTCCATATAGCTTCTGGAATTATAGATTGTAGGGTTTACCATTTAGCTCAGAAGAGAAATAAAGAGTTGAGTCACGATTACAAGAAAATATGTTGAAGCTCATCAAATTATCCCCATGTATTTTACAAATATTTATGATGAAATGTTTTTATAAAATGATCTCACTTATGTTGTATAAAATATATTTTGTTTTTGGATTGTTCTATGTACCAGTACATGTTTATTGACCCCCTATATTTCAGGATATGAGGCTCAGTCTCAGGGTCCCGCAAAGTAGTAGATCATTGTCATATATTCAAAGTTGGTGAGCCTCCCTTATTTCGGATGGCATCTTATTTTTATGTGATGATTCAAATTGGTTTAAGTTCATGGTCTGATGGGGTGCCTTGTCCTGATTTTAGATAGATATTGTTTTCAGTTTGGTAGAGATTTCACAAACTTGTATTAGATGGTTCTAAATCTTTATGAATCCATTTTCGTATTTTTAGTTATAATAATAAGATGACCATTTCTCTGTTTTGTTTTCCACATTTATATATTAATATGAATTATGTTTGTGATTGCAATTTAGAAATGGTTCTTGAGCCTCTATGATTTGAGATCACCGTCGTGGCCAAGGACCAAGCTCAGGTCATGAGAATCTTGGTATCAGACCATAGTTCATCATCTTAGTATATCTGTGAAGTATCGTTGGGTAGGGTCCTTTTTATGGGTATGTAGTGCGCCATACTTATAAGGAGGACTAGGCATTTAGGAATGTTTCACTTTTCTTCTATTGTAAATCATTCCATTTTGTTGTTCATTTTGAAGTAATCCAAATGCTTTCTTTACTCTTATTTTATTAACTGTCTCATTGTTGAGCTGATTCAAGTGCAGAAGCTTAGAGCCTGTATGATGTGGTCCTTTTTAAATAAGTCATAAAAGATTATAAAATGGCACAAGGCCTTGTGAGGAGTCCATTAGCGCTTCAAAGTTTATTGATTTGAGTGTATACCTTTATCCTGATGAAATCATGCTTTTTAGTCTGAGGAATGAAGTGTATTCAGTTCCTTTCAATATCCTTGTTGCAGATGTCATGCTTAAAGGTAGTGCTATGTAGCAACATATTGGAATATTATTTCCACCCAAGTTGTAGTATCTGTTAATGTGTCATGACCTATTGGTAGTAAAATATCCCAAAAGTTAAGTGGTATAGAGTCTTAATTTTAGGAGTCAGGGTGAGGAGGACTTTTGCATTAATAATCTAGTTTTAGCTATATAACCTTTGATTGAGGGATGGATTGCTATTGTATAGTGATATACTAATGTTGTAGCATGATTTATAGATCGTATGGTAGTCTATGGAGGAAGTGATTGGCTATGATTGTTATTAATTCATAATAGGGAAGGGTCTTAAATTTGATATAGTAGAAATCATTTATAGGTGATAAATTGAAAAAGGTTGACTTACCAAAAAATTATAAGTATAGACTAACTTGTGAAAAACATAGTGATGTTTAAGGAATGTAGAAATTGGTCTAAATGTGTTCATGGGTAAGTAGACTTAATGTGAGAAAATTGAACCTGTTGATAAGGTCATAATGGGTCGTATTATAAGATTAAGATTAACTATGCCTATTATGCGACTTTACCCTCTTGATTGTCTCTTTTTCACTAATAGTTGTAAACTAGTACTACATGTGAGAAGGTATGTAGAGGATTTTGAGGTGTTGTAGTGATGTCATGAAGGGGATGTGATTATAGGTAGAAGTTAAGTGAAATGAGGTATTTGGGTTCTTTTCCCAATTTTATGGACTATTATAGTATATGGTATGTTTCATCGATGTTACATGATTGGTGTTAGACAATAGACTTAAACATTAGATGTGGTGTCTAGTGGTAAGAATAGTAGCTCAAGATTGATAATTCCTGTTTTATAGGAATGAATTAGTTGGCTTGGTGTAATCTTTTAAATAGCCTAGGTTGGCAACTTACGGAATAAGGAGTGGATAATTGCGATATATATAGTCATGAGGACTAGTGTTAAAAAAATGATGAATCATGGTTGAGTTAGTAAATGGATAAGGGCATAAGTATATAAGAATAAGTTGCATCCCTAGGTAGTACGTTATTAGGTACCATATTTCCCTAGCTCACATTCTTGAATTTTGTAGTATGGATAAGTTGTTGTAATGTGTACGTTAGAGTTGAATCAAGGAAACATAGGTAGGCAATATGCGTCTTTGGTATAGTTTTACAAATTTTGTGAAGTTGTAAGTTATGTGATTAGAGATCTATTGTTAGTGCATTGAGTAGTGGAGAATGGATCATTATGTGATAATAAGTGTGGATGTGTATTCTCGTGAGAGTGTGAGTTGTAGTGTGGTGGCTACAGATGCTAGCAAAAGTTAAGAGTAGCATTCTTGGGAAGCAATGCCTTCGGAGTATAGTTTATGAGGGAGAGTTAAGCTTTTATGTGTATAGTGATACCCCATGGTGATGAGTGTTGTGCTTGTAGATTGACTAAGATGTTATGTCCTCAAGCCTAGAATTGTGACTTTGATCTAATAGGGAGATGATGAATTAAGGGAGTTCTTGAATTTTCTTGTGGTGTCAAGTTTCAAGTAAATATTATGATAAATCAATTCCTATTCAAGCAAGCTACTTCTACTTTAATTTTAATGGACATCTACCAATGTCTTATGCATTCAAGTCCTACCTTTGTCTAAGGTTTGATATATCTATGTAACATGGCATGCTCCAACCTCCAAACTAGAAACAATAATGTTCCTCAGTGATCCCATATTACAAGTATCAAAGCTCTATATTATGTTTCTCATGATCCATAAAAATGCATGTATCAGATAATTCTTAGTTCTAAGAAACTATGTTTCACATATGTTACCGATCTATTTTATGTCGGGTCTTGCCCAATGTTATAAGGTGCATGCAAAATCATGACTATCAAATCTCTAAAAGTTAAAAAGCAATAGCTCTAAGTAGCAATCCCTGTCTCAATTGTTTACTTCATGAATTCCACCTTCAAATTATACAACTCATGATGTATGCACTCATGTTTCTCACTGTGCCCTATCCTAAGAATTCATGTTCTGTTGTGTTTATGACCGAAAGACTATCTATTAATGATCTAGACATCTGATATATGAAGTACTTCATATCTATTGTATCATATCTTAACCTTATGTCCCACCTTGAGTAGTGAAATAAGTATAAGTCATAGTTAAATAGTGTTACTCTCATTCATGATGCCTATTCTCGGGTCACTAAATAACCCTCCGTATGTGGGAATGATAGTGGTTGTGGAAGCATGGTAATGTTTTAGGTAGGGGAGTAGATGTTATTGAAAGTGAAAATTTTGATGTGTTTTTTTAACTGAAGGTTATAGAAGAAGGAGATGAACTTTTGTTATGTGAAATAGTTAGGAAGGAAATAGGTGGCAAAAATCTTTGTGAGAGTGACTGAAATTGCTGGTCTTAGTGGACAGATCCATGAAGTGGGTGTAGTAATGATAGGAATAGATGTTATGATAGATGAAAATGCAAACCAATGCACTTTGTGGTTAGTACTGCTCGATTTAAGGAATGATGTTGCTCGATTATAGTGATAAGATAGAGAAGTATTCCTCAAGGGATACAAAATACAGGGTCCCATATCTTAAGCTAGCATCTTTTTACTCCGGGTTAGGCTTCAACATGGATGTACGATGTAGTTAAACTCAAGATCTTATAGTTATGTATTTTGTGGGGGGGGGGGCATGGGGCGGATTTATTAGATTGAGATGTTGAAATGTGGTATTCGTAGTTATAATCATAGTAGATAAGCGTCGGAAAAGAATTTAAATGCTAATAGATGTATAATTTGAGGTATAAAATGTTTCTAATCTATTCACATGTCACATGGGAATCTCATCACAAGACTTATACCGATTTCAATCAAGCCAAGGATTCTTAGGAATATTCATGCCTTACAATGTTTTGATCATGGGTAATAGAACACATGCCAAGATCATGTTAATGTCAAGTTTCATTATCTTATGATTTTGTGCTTACACAATATGCTTGTTGATACCACGAAGCTCTTCTTAAATGTATACGCAAGTTTCATTGAGAAAAATAAAATTCCTAATGTGAAATTACATATATTATTCCATACTTCTAAAGAGTCTAAAAAATCCTACACATCATTCGAGGGTGAATGATTTCATGGATGAGAAAATGTAACACCCCACATTTTTGGGGTGGAATTCAAATAATTGTTCCTCTGCGTACAGAATTGAACAAAATTGATCTATGTAGGTGTATGCCATATTATCAAATATATGATGTGATAATATCCTTGTATATTGATCGAGGTCATAATACCCTCGTAACTCAAAGACGAGTTGATGACTTTTTTGTTGATAGAGTTTTGATGAGTACTCCAACTAGGGTCCTCTATAGATTAGTGTATCCCCTAGAATATATTGATTTAGGTATCCTAATATGTATCAAATGAAAGGTCTTTGAGTGATGTTTCCAATGCATCTGGTTTTACCTTAATCAGATATTGGAGTGGGATGTTATGCCCATTTTACCACAGCATATCCTTCTGGCGTCAAGCTGATGACTACGCTGATTGGTTATCAACAAGTTGACCCATTTGCCAAGTCATCAACCTTAGGCTGAAACATTGAAGGAAGTGACGAACGGGCTTACAGGTTATCAACAAGTTGATGACCCATCAGCCAAGTCATCAACCTTAATTAGAACATAAAAAGGATTTGATGACTAGGCTGATAGGTTATCAACAAATTTGGTAAGCCATCAGCCAAGTCATCAACAAATGAAAATTTTAGAAAATTTTATTCTGCTTCGGAGGGGGGTTTTGGTTTTCTCCTTAACACAAACTACTCCCCCATTAATTAAATCATATCATAAGCATTATTATTCATCTCTAATCAGTTTTAATCATCTTATAATTCTCTGCACCCTCGAGAACAAGAAAAATTTAGGGTTTCTTCCAAGGCTCCAAGGCTTATTCTTTCAAGGCTAGATTTCAAGTTAATTCAAAATCTTTTTCATTAACAAGGTACATGGTGCTATCCTAAATGTTATGGGAATAGGTTTTATAAATTTAACAAGATTTAAAGTTATATATAAGGATGTATATGGAATGGGTTTTGGTAAATTATTTTAAGAGCATGCATCATGAACCCAATTTGATGGATGTATGTATTTTCATGGGGGTTTTCCATTATCTTGATTTATAATCTTGTGAATGTATGATTTGAACTTGAAAAGTATTTTACTAATGTGACTTGTGAAATTTCCTTCCCTATGATGAAATTTATGGTCTTTGCATGGTATTGAAAAGTGAATAGTTTTTAAGAGAATGAATAAAAAGTCCATTTTTAATCATGAGATTTACGTATAATCAATGTTGGGGTTGTTCTATGAATTAAAATGATTCTTGAGCTTAAATGCCTCTTTACTTGATATGGATGGTTGTTTCACATATTTTTCAATGAGGTGATTCCTATTATAAATGTCATGGGTTTTTAATGAAAAACTGCATGTGATTAATGATTGAATTGTCCAATACAAATTTAAGTTTTGATAAGAGAGTGTGTTTGCCTATGTTTGTAATATATTAACTCTCATGTGATTTGATAAAATCTTTGGGTGGTAATATGCATATTTTTGAATATGAATGGCATATAAAATGTGGTATGATTTGAATGACTTGCAAGGTTGGGTATAATGATACCCAAAGATGCTATGCCCTTAATAGAATAATAATTGAATGTGTCATAAGAATGAAGCATAGTTTTAAAGAACAAAAGACGGATGAAAGAGAATTAGATGGTTACCCAAAGAGCGCACGAGTTGGAAGACTAAATGCTGGAAACCGTGATTTGCCGACACAAGATTATGGTACCTTCTTTGTGATCTTGTGTACCTTAACTCATTTCATCCAAATTTAACACTATGGTTAGGAGCCTTTATTTGTAATCTTGTGCATGACCATGACATGTATATTTGATTGGGGGATTATGGCACCCTGCTTTGTGATCTTGCCTCTCCCCCTTACTGATACTCTAATCCTTACGACAAACTTGGATTGGGGGCTTGGTCAACAAATCAAGGGTGGATTCCTTATTTCTCATGGAATTATAGATTATAGGGTATATCATCTATCTCAGAAGTGAAATAAGGAGTTGACTCATGATTATAAGAAAATGTTATGAAGCTCATCAAATTTTGCCCATTTATTTTCAAATGTTTTATGATGACATGTATTTGTGAAATGCTCTAACTTATTTTTTATAAGAATATATTTTCCTTTCGATTGTTCTACCTACCAGTATATTTTTTATTGACCTCCTTATATTCCAAGATTTAAGGCTCAGTCTCGGGGTCTTGCTAAATAGTAGATCATTGTTAGATATTCATAGTTAGTGAGCCTCCCTTAATTAAAAAATTGTTTTATTCTTATATGATGATTTCATTTTATTTTAGTTCATGGTATAACTGGGCGCCTTGTCCCAATTTCAGACAGATGTTATTTTCAGTTTGGTAGAGATTTCGCAGACTTGTATGAAATGGTTATGAATCTTTATGAACCCATTTCAGTATTATTATTTAAAATAAATAGATGACCATGTTTCCAAGTTGTTTTCTACATTTATATAATATATGAATCATGATTGTGATTGTAAGTAGAAAGGGTTCTCGGGCCTCCATGGTTTGATATTTGTGTCGCGGCCAGGGCCTCTGCTTGGGTTGTGACACTGAAACACCTTGGGTTTTGGAACCTTGGAATATTTTTTGGAATTTGGAATTTTGGACAACATAGAACTTATTGGTACTAGTCATATAGTGGGATATGAATAGAATGCCCTAGTCCTATGCTGACCAGTATTAGTTGGTGGGATTGGATTGGTTTCTGGAATGGGTACGACATGGGTTGGTATGAGTTGTATGTTTGGGTACAGTCATTTTTTCTTGGTATTTTTCTTTCACTTAATAATATATTTGGTAGCCTAACTTGGATCAGAGTATGAGTGGCTCACCATGAGTTATATGCCAGGGTACGAGTCATATCATGGACTCATATAGTGGACAGTGTTCAAACCTCTCGTGGCTCTATTCTCCTATTGATAAGGTTTATAGGTACTAGTCGTATGCTTTGGGTATGACTTGGCTTCGATAAGTTGTCCCTTAGACAACTTTGGGTCCAAGGGGGAACCTCGGGTATGAGGGGTAGGTACCACTCATATGGAACAGTATGACCGGTATGATGAATCGTACCCATATGCAGGATTTTTATGCACTTTAATTAGGGGTAATATTGATATTTTCCCACTTTACCTATCGAGGCCTCATGACATTTAACATACTTGGGAGGTTATTTTCATATTATTCTATCCATTAACACTTAGAAAACACTTTCTAATCCTCTCTAGGGTTCGGGTAAATGAAGGCTAGGGTTTCCCTAAGGTAATCAATTTGGGCCTTGTGTTAGTGATTTATCTACATCATCTACTCAATTTAAGGCAATATACTTCTCCCTCATTGTTAGTTCCAACTAAATGCATGATTTATACAATGTTATCAACGCTTGATTATTGTATGGTTTAAGTGTTTTCAAATATATGTTCGGGTTTTGGTCATAAATGCTTGGTTATGATTTCCCATGTCTTTAATTTTGTTTTTATATGATTTAATGGTTGTTTGGACAATTGGTTGCATGGGAATGGTTAATTGGTATATGGTTTTGGTTTTGAAAATACTATACCCCCAACATGTTTGATAAAATACCTTTGATAATGCTCTTACTATCTTATAGAACTTTTAATGGAACTATTAAATGGTATGGTTTAGTAATGAAACCCTAAATGGTATAAATAGTGTAAATAGTTTGGAATGGTTAATTGGTGTGGTCTTGGTGGGCATGGTTATAGTTAATTATGTTCCTTCTGTGGTATAAGTGATTCCTCCATGCAACTTAATAATGGAACACTTGAGGGGTACACGGGACTCCTCTAAGTTAATTGGATAATGTAACATATGGGGTACATGGGAATCCTAATTGGTTGGCTAAGGACAATGTTTCCAGACTAAAGTTGGTATGAAGATACAACTACTCATAGCCTTGTCTAATAAGAATAGTTAGGTAAGATGGAAATGGTTTTAATTAGATAATAATAACGGGGTGTGATAGCTAACCGTGAAGGTGGGATTTCAAAGAAAATACACTGGAAACTTATGTTTTCCTACCTTAGTTGTTGGTCATGGCGACTATATATAATACAATTAGGTACATAGGAATCCGCTACGTACATTATACTGATATATCATGAAGGGTAAGGGTACTTGAGAATCCCCTATGCTTATGGTATCTCTGATTCGTGCGGCTACATACATTGATGCCCATTCAGGGGGTCACATGGGTGCTTAAGTATGGCTAAGCTTCACATACCCAGGTTAATATTTTGAAATTCATGTTAAACCCGGTTCCCTTCCCCAACACAGTTATATATATATGATATTTTGTATGGATATGGTTGGTTTACATTTTTTTATTTCTAGGCATTATTTTATCCTTTTCTTGAGACTTGCTAGAGTTAACTCGCTAACCTGTACTTTGGAGGCTATATCCCTATTCGATGCAGGAATCGTCCATTCTACTCCTCCTTCTTAGTGATTGTACTTGAATCAGCTATTAGACTAAAGTGGTGACTTCCATATTCCGAAAGGCTCTATTTCATGTTCATGGATTATTTTACGTACTTTAGATTGTTTATGGATATTGATTTTGGATATGGTTGTGGGCATATCCCAACCAGATATTTCATTTGTTTTAGAGGCTTTCATAAAGATTCTAAGGGTTAGTATGGGCGGAATCGGTAATGGTGTCAACCTTAGTATTGGCATTGGGATTGGGGACGATAACTTTGAACAAATTTATTATTGTTCCATACTTTAACAATATGTTATGGAACATTGTTTGGTTATTTATTTGGTTTTGTCTTATGGGTTTTGTTGGGTTATAGTTATCGGTTGGGTTTGGGATGGTTGGACACGGTTGGTTCTGTGTCAGTCATAGACCTATCCTAGAGTTTGGATTTGGAAAATTACATGCTATCTTGTCATATGTTTTGAAATCATCTGACTCAAGGTGTGTGTTTGGATGATTGGGTTAGGTATTGGGGTGGTCCCAGGTCCTGGATGGACTTGGGATGCCCATTATGACAAGTCCCTCATTCATGTCGTGTCAAGTAGGAAGATCTTTACTCCTATTATACCATCCATATCTACCATACTTCACCTTTCCATACGTTTGAGCTCTAGGATAAGAAGATTAAGATGTAGTACCCCTAGGCTTTGGAGATGTACGCTCTTTAATTCCCATGGAGCAACCTCTACTATATTTAGCATAACCATTGACGTCAATATGACCTTGATAAGAAGTACTAATAAATAAGGAATAAAAAGCTTCCCAATCCTCACATATATTTTCACCATGATCCTCATATGATTTGTAAGAGAATGGGTTATACCTTACATTACCTCTAGGCTCGGAATGGAAAGTGTATACTATACACATGCCCCATCTTCGTCATATGAACCATCATAAAGCTCTCTATCTGCTTATACTCAGTGTAAGAATTAGGGTCATCATTCCTATCACATTATCCTTCAAAATAGTAGCCTTTATTTTCATCCATCTCTTGATCATGGATACATTCATAGCCCTAGTAATTTCCATATACTTTATAGTCGTAACTATCATCACCACAATCATAATTTCCTATGCAGTGGTCAAAATTGTCTGGGGCTATAGAAGAAATTCTTCCTTATATCACCTTGTACCTACAAAATAATCAAACAAGATTAGTAGTAAATATCATCAGCAACACTGGTAATAATCTCACCTTTGTGATCCTCACAATTGGAGCGGCCAATCATGACAGTTTCTTATACTTCGATATACAATAATGTGTCAGTCTCTACTTTGCGATCAGAGTTGATTCTTTTTTGAATGAATCAAAGAAATAAAAATAATTTACGAACTTGAATCAAAAAGTTATTATGAAATAAAAGCTAAAGAAGCTTAAAATAATTAGGACTATGAAAAAATTCAGACTTAAGAGCTAATCAATCAACTTAGTAGATGACTTACTAGTTGATGATTGGTTTAAGAATCAAAAGAATAGAATAGGAATAAAGAAAATTAAACAAAAGAATCAAACCTTAAGAAGTTGAGTAATTACAGTGTTGAATGCAATTTTGAAACTTTAATTTTTTGTTTTGGTATTTGATATGCGTTGGAGGGGTAAATCTGCATTGAGGAAGGATGATTTTCATTTTGGATACATTGGGACCTACTCTAGCAAATGCGGAGCACCTTGGATATAGGTGGTGGTGTTGCTTATTGTTCTGATGTGTACTGGGGATGCTGTAGCATGTTTGCCGCGAGATGGAAGGCAGGGTAGACGCAACTGGTCGATGGCTCACTATTTTAAGTTGCGCTAAGGATACTGTAGTATTTCAAACGTAGATGGAGGGAATGTTGGAGGTAATTGGTTAATGTGACATTTTTTTGACCTTCATCTTTAATGCTGCAGCAGGTCAAGCACACTACTAACGCAGATCAAGTGCACATAACCCACTGTACAACTTTGAATGTACCTTTAAACCTCAAATGGTCCTCCCTTTCTGTCCTCTCTTTGAAATGTACTTGGAATCCTTTGTATATGCCTTGGTACAATACTTTTCCATCTTTTCCATTCCTTCTTTTTGGATCGAAGACTCATTTTTGATGAACTTGAATGTGAAGATAACAATCTTCTCAAGAACACACCAAGAACACCTTAACTCAAAATGAGTTGAAAATTCAAACCTACGGACCTTTCATTATTATAAACTCATTCCATACATTATTTTTCAGCAATTCCTCACCCAATACTACAAAACTTGAAATACATCTATAATACCCCATATTTTTCCTAGCTTTAATTTGACCCTAAAATGTCAAGAATTTGCTTCAAAGATGAATACCATTTATTTCATGTGGTATTTTCAAGATTTCAACATTTTATTATGTTAAAAATTGAATAAGCTTTCCATCGATACAAAATTTGCCTAAATCCGACATTCAATGAAGGAGTTATGGAATTTTTAAGTTAATATTGTGTCATCTGGACTCTCAGCGCATCACGGAGTTAGGAAAATTTGAAATTGTCAAATTCCAGTGGCCCACCGCGATAGCCCTGCATAGTGGAGAAGTCCATTTTCCCAATTGTCCCATTCTAGTGAGACTTTGCAATTCTGGCGCGGTGCGCCAAGGGCCAAAATAGCAATCCAAGTGGCACTGCGATTGCGGGGTGTCGCGCTGAGTGCCCAGTTCCCGTTTGTCCTTTTTTCAATGAGCCATCGCGATTGTGGTGTGTCGTGGTGGCCAACCAAATCGAAAAAAATGTTGCATTTTTCAGTTCCGACTTGAAGTTAAAAAAGGGCTCTTTGGTCTTTTCCAAGCCCTGGATCGTGAATAACAAAGAATTTAACCCATTCAAATCTCATCATATTCACTTTTCATCTATTCACTCTCAAAACAAAAACCTAAAGGTCAAACTTTCTCTCCAAGAAATCCAATTTCCACCATACATTCTCCAAGAAGCTTTATATTGAAGATTTCCAAGACAAGATATCCATACCTCATCTTCAAGAACTCAATTAGGAATTAAAAATTCAAGTTTTCTTCATCAAAGATCACCAATTAAGGTATATGGGGTTATGAACAAGTACAATCCTTTCATCCTTATGCCCAAAACCTTATTTTATTTACAAATTTACTACAATTTATATGATTTTCCATTAAATTCAAGTTAGGGTTTATATCCATTATCATTCTCTGCAAGATTTTGATGTATTCCATTATTTAGAAGTTGAAATACATGATTATGTTTATGTTTCCATGAATATTGCTGAAATTTTCAGATTTTAAGATAATTTATCAATGTATACATTATTAATTATGAAGTTATAGATGTTTTAACAGGAGATTGATTCTTGGTCCAATAGACCCCATTAAAAGATTGTTTTTTCAAGGTTGTTTGTGCTATAAGAACCCCATGACTAGGTTATTTTCAGATTTTAGATAAAGAATCCACTTTATTTCAGAAGGCTTGAGATTTAAAGAAAAGCAAAGCATAGTTTGCTTTTTGTAAACCTTTGTGTAAATTTTAAAGCTAATTTCTTAAGATTTTGAGCATGAAATTGGGAGTAGTATTTAGAACCAACATAGATAAGTTACTATGATTTCATACCCAGACCTACATGTCACCGTAGGTACAGATTATCATATTATTTCCACTTCTACGTGGATGACTCATATTATGATCGCACGGATTAGAATGTTCTATTCCGATGGCAAGGGTAGAAAAGCCCTACCTAATGGGGGCCAGTCGTGGGACTACATGGATGCTCACATGGCTTATGTCGGTTAGAAGAACCTACCAACAAATATCCCCCACTCTTCAACAGTCTATTGATTTAAAGATTTAAGATAAAATCATATGTTTTGGAATTTATGGTTTTAAGATCATTAATCCCTAAGATAAAGTATTTTCCATATTTTATAAAACTATGTGTAAAGTCTCACTGTTTTACTCAAATTATGCTTTACAGAAAAGTAAGAGTTACAAATTTCAAAATTTGAAGTGACTCCATTCTACACTTAGACAGTTGATTTAAAGAAACAATATTAGCACAACTTTAAGAGCTAAATATTATGGCTCACTAGATTTACAAGTATGATTTGTTTCTTATGATTATTTTTTTAGTATTTAAGATATTCCAGCTTATGTGAGTCATTTACATTTAGCATGCATTGTTTTACAAATTATGATGACAATATGATGTTCTACTTACTCATTTCATCCCATATACTCAGTATATCCCCAAAGTACGGATCCACATATATGTCTATGTGCAACATTGTCTCATAATGTAGGTATCAACTCAGTTGTATCATGTATACTATATTCAGATAGCTTGCAGATTCCAGCCAGCATATGATGAGTCCTTCTATTTCTGTGACTTAAGTTAGATATTATTTAAGTATTTTATTCTCTCAAGTATTGATTACTAATAGTTAGAGTTGTGTCCCAGCTATATATAGTCAATATAGTAGAGGTTGCATAGAAGTCAGTCAGAGTCAGTCATGTATTAACTTTTCAGTCCTTCTTTTCAGACTTCATCAAAATGTAAAAGTTGTATTAATATTGTGTTTTCCAAATTCCATCATTATTATGTTTCCGCATAGTATACTCAGTCATTTTACGCACATTATTCAGGTACTTATGAGTTATGCCAGTAGAAGGGTTAGCTTGGGATCATTTGTGGTCCTAAGCACCGTGTGACGTCTCGGGATAGATTTTTGGGGTGTTACAGCACCTTAAACCTCTTACTTTCAAATCCAAGCTTCCAATGATTATATAGGCTCAATTTCACTTCGATTTAGCTTGAATTTAAATTATGGACTCTAATAGTGTTAGGAAATGAAAATCTAACACTAGAAACACAAGAAAACACATAAATCAAAAAATCAAAATTTGACCTAAGACCTAAAACCTGAATAGTATCTTTTTTTTGTGATTTTTGATTTTTCTAGACGACTAGACCCTATACTAACTTTGTAGGAAAGAAATCAAGATCGACTTTAATACCAAATGATACAAGAGTAATCTATGACAATGATAGTAATTACAAAAACTAAAGAAACAATGAAATTGACAATCAAAAAGAAAAAGGATAAAAAAGATAGAGGATAGAAAGATAGACACAAAAAAATAAAAAAAGGGTAACGAAAGGGTGAATCAACCCCAAAGACCTCCATTATTGATTACCGAGCACCTAGCTCTTATGTTGACTGAAAGAGGGATCGGATCTCCCTTACAACCATCGTTCTAAACAAGGTTCAATATTGGTTTTTCCAAGAACTTAACACTCCCAATAGAATTTTCATGTATTCATCATCATTAAACAAAAACAAACTAATGAAATGTCTAAGGAACATATTTATAATAGTTTCCTTTGCACAACTAGCCTATTACAAAAATAACCCAAAAGTGTTTATTTCAAAAATAACCCACAAGGGCTCTCTTTATTCCTTGTGACATGGCTTTCCCCAGCATCATGTTATTTTTCAAACACGACATTGCCTGATTAGGATCTTGAACAAGGGACTCCAAGCATATTGTTGGATTATTGGGGTGATCTAGGCATAGGCCTCTTTATATTTGCGTAGAGTTGTGTGATCAAAAGCATTGACACCTATTTGAATTGTATCAGGTACCTACACACATGTCCTTACCAAGAGTAGGACAAACAATGTTAGATTTTGTTTGTGATAACCCCTCACTTCACTCGTTATAACCTTATATTTTTTCACTTATAGGTTATATCTTTGCACACCCTTTCTCCTCTCTATCTTTTGTATCTCATTTTCATTTGACTCAGAGCAGGTGGTCATATTTCATTTAGTTTTGGGAAGGGTAGGTGAAAGATATGATTCCCCCATTGTTCTATTATAAATTTTGGTCAATTTTGCTCACATGTAACTATATGACATGAAAACCAATTGCCACACAAGCATAGGTGTCCAAATTCCAAGGGCAATATGTCATACCAAACCTCCTCATAGTACCTACCTCGAGTGAACAAACCCTTTACTATATCAAAAACTCTATAGCCGTCCAAAAAGTATGGGAAAAGAAAGGGTTGTAGAGGTATCCCCATATAGTCAACTTTAGAATAACTGACAGTTTGCATAACACTAATCATCAAAGTAAGAGTACATCTCAGAACTTCATAAATTTCCATGGCAAACTTATCTTCTTTGATCAAAATTGTAAATCTTCGCATACCTCTTTGATACATCTATGTATCTCATGAACTCTTTCATGGCACTCCATGTTTTATCATTTCTTCCTAGAAGTCCCTACTTTAATGATTTTTTACCTTGAGTGTTCTTAAGGGCACATTAAATTTTTTAACTTCGCTTATATCATAATCCTTCAAGATACTTTCATATTGCCATTCCCAATCAAGATCAAGTTTGGGGTCCCACTCTTCTTTATATATAGGAAGAGTGGGAAGATCATGACTCCTACTATACCCTCCATATCTACCTTGCTTCCTATTTCCAAACATCTGAGCACTAGAAAATGAAGGATAGGATGCAATATTTCTAGGCTTTGGACATGCAAACTATTTTCTTGTCATTGGGTGATCTATACTATATATAGTATAAAAATTCACACAAATTCAACATTGATAATAAGTACCCCAAGGTTAAGAATATAAATCTTCGTAAATAACATGTGCACTTTCACGATAACTCTTAGAAAGTGTATAAAAAGGAATGTTATATCTTTGATCATCTTCATGATCAGAGTAAGAACTGTAATACTCTTCACAAACCTCTTCTTCCTCATAACTACCATCCCAAGGTTCATCGTCATCTCCATACTATCTATAGGAACGAGGTTCATCATTCATCTCATATTCTCCACTGAAATATTATTTCTTATTCTAACACAATGCTTGTTCATGGCTATATTCGTAGCCCCATAATCTCCATATTTATCATAGCCATAACTTTCTCCACTACAAAATAGTCTCCTATATCGCAATCAAATGTATAAGAGGCTACCAAAGACATACTTCCTTATTACTTCTTGTACCTACAAATTGAACAAACAATATTAGTAGTAAAAGCTCCTCACCACACTGTAAGAATTCTCACCTTTGTCAACCTCACACTTGGATTGGTAAATGTTGAAAGTTGTTTATACTCTGGTAGTATATAAGGTCTCAATCTCCACTTGTGGCTGGATTTGATTCTTGTTTGCAATAAGTAATAGAGTTAAGAAACTACGATGAATTGAAACTAGAAAATCTCAAAAGAAATTTGATGAAGAACGAAATGTACTCAAGCACTAATTACAATTAAGTAAGGTGATGACTAGTTGTTAATTAGTGTTTAGAATAAAAGAAGATATGATCAAGAATAAATAAATGAAACTTGATGAATCAAACCTAAGCATAAAGGGAATTGAGAAGCTTTGAAATGTGTTTTTGATCCACCGAAATAGCTTTGGAGCACCCCAAACGCATGCCTAACCCAAGAAGGGATTTGTTGACCTGCTTAAGCCGGTCCAACACATATCAATGGAATACCAAAAGCATATGGAAATTATTTGAGCTGATATTTGGCCGTTGCAGTAGGTCCAGGCATAGAACAAGGTCATATGGGGCGCAAATTGGCTACCCAGCTCACTTGGAATAACATTTTTGTGCCTCTAGTGGTCCCTTTGTCCTCTTCTCTAGGAATATTCTTGAAACCTTAGAAGATGCTTTCGTACAAAGACTTTTACACTTTGTCTTTATCCTTTATGGATCAAACAACCACTTTTATAGGAAAAACTACCTTGAAGATAACAATTTTTCCAAGAACACCAACTTTTCCAACTTTTTCACCTTAGCTCGAAATGAGTTGAAAATTTTAACCTAAGCACATTTTAACCTTCTAAACTCATTCCAAACATCATTTAGCTGAAGTTCATCACCAAAGTTTCCAAATTTCCAACTAACTCTTTTCTTCAAACTTAAGCATTCATCAACGATAGAATCTTCAATATAGCTCTGATTTAGCTCAAATTCTATCCTTAAACTCCTATAGTGTTAGGGAATAAGAATATAATAGTAGAAATACAGTAAAATACTGTAATCATAGATTCTAATTTTACATACTCCTAAAAACATGAATAGTAAAAAGATTGAGATTTTTATTTTTTATGACAGCTAGACCCAAGTTTGACTTCGTAGGAACAAAATCAAGCTCGACTCTGATACTGTAACAACACAAAAATCAAGAGTCATGATGTAATACCCTGTACTTCTACCTACCTTAAAATCATCCCATAAATGTTAAAGACTTATTTAAAAAATGAATCTAATTTTATACATGTGGTATTTTCAAGATTTTTACTATTTATTAGGTGTGTAATTGAATAAGATTTCCATCAATATCAAATTCTCTCAAATCCAACACCCGGGCGAAGAGTTAGAGCTATTTTAGTAAGACAGTGTTCCACCTGAGCCATCAACGCATCGCGGATCCAGACAAAATGGCAATCGTCAAAATCCAGTGAGTCTCCGCAATTATGGCGCATCGCTCCAAGGATCAAATTTAGAGTTGTTAAATTCTAGTGACACGACACGATAGCCCCGCGTTGCGCCAGGGGTCTACGTTAGAAAATTTTCACAGAATTAACAATACACGTCCAAAGGTTAAAAGGGTCAATTTGTCAGCCCTATATATTCCTAATAACACATTATCCAGCCATAATTCACCCAAAATATATTATTTCTCATAAGTTTTTCTCAAGAACAAGATAGGGTTTTCAATTGCGGATTCAATTCCAAGACTCAAATTCAATAATCTCTTCGTCAATCTTCATAGAATCAATAACTAAGGTATTCATAGTATTCATTCATGGATTTCTTTCGTCCATGAATCCCAAGAATCAAGTTTTAAACTTTGAATTATGATATTCATGCTATGTGTTGATTATGTTCATGTGGTTGTCATTGTTGTATGATTCCCAAGTTGGAATCTAAATGAGTTTTTATGAAATTATGTTAGTATATTAGTTTAAATCCATGAATTAAGTGGTTTATGATGTGTTAATTGATAATTATACCGATGCCATAAGTGGTGCATGTATGGTTTTTGATAAAATACCTAGAAAACTTGAAATCATGTAACATAGTTCAATTGTGACTTAAGTGGTGGATTCATGTTTTATCCTTATGTTTAAAGAACTTCGATGCTATAAATCTACCTTGTAAATGTTTGTTGGATAGATCATGAATTAGCCTTATGAAATTATACCATGTTTACATGCAATCCTATTTATGCATAAGTTTATGATAACCCTGTACATTATGAAATCCCCAAATTAATGTATTATGAATTGTTGATATTGGTCATATGTTCAAGAAGTCTAATCTATAGTTTCATGCTATCGAATCCTGGGGGTACTTGTACCTAATAACTTAGATGTGTGCCTATAGCCTGTGTCATGTTTTCACGATACTCTTAGTCAAGCTATGATACTTAGAATTCAATCAGTTTTATGATTTAGGAAAATTTAATAAATTCAGTATCAGTTTAGTCCTACTCATTAATCTCAGTGACCTTAGTAGTCTCAAAAACATCAGTACTCAGTAATCTCGGTAACCTCAGTATTCCAAAAAATCTCTGTAACTTTAGTACTCTCCATCAGTCATCAGATCTCAGTAACATTCTGTTAGTCAATAAAATTCAGTGAACTCAGTTTAGCTTCACCAACTAATACCACTAGTATCAGTTCAGCTCAATAAATCAATTTCAGTGTCTATTCAGTTGGGAGTAGGATTCAGCAATGAGTGAACCCAGGGATGGGGACTCACCTTTTAGTCATTGGAGGGTGTGATCCTTAGAAGCAATCCTTATGTTCTAGAACTACATATCTAGCGTAGGTTGAGTTACCCTACGCGTTTAGAGATTTATACATCTAATTTGAGTTTCCTACTTGGAGGGGTTGATGGAACAGATCCCTATCAGAGAGGGTATACTCATAACTTGTCCTTACCTGTAGCACAGTACAGATACCCTTCCAGCTGTGGTTATAGGTTAGACGCCACCAGTTAAGTTTTAAGGCATGTCGGTTAGATGATTACCTTCCACATTCTAATTTTTAGATCCACTTTTAGTAATAAAACTCAGTGTAGTTCTATAAAAATCTAGGACTATCAGATACAGTCAAATCAGTACTGTGCGGAACAAAACTAGTTCCATTAGCATCAGGACTATCAGATACAGTCACTTATGTTATTAGCATTCTAACTCAGTAATAATTTTATCATGAACTCTGTTAATAGTATATTAATTATACTAAACCCATGTTATCAGTATTCAGTTTCAGGAGTATAACATAAAGACAATTAAACCAGTTATTCATAATCAAAACTGTCAGAAACAGTCATTCCTTTATTAGTAATATGACATTAGTTCCTTAATATTTAGTAGACTTAGTTATTCAGTATCCTAGTATTAGTACTCAGATATCAGTAAATCCATGTTATTATAATTCATGAGTCAGTGTTATCAGAGTCTCAGTTATAGTTACGTAGTCATGAATGTACTCTCACATTTATGTTATAGTTAGTTATTTTTGTTCATGCATATGAACCCTTGAATTTAGCCTAACTCACTTGCATACCAGTACATTCAACGTACTGACACATTTGCGCTATGGTGTTTTATATCGTAGGTTTAGAAGCACGAGCTCCTGAGCATTCTTAGTAGATTAGACGTTTAACAGCCAGGCTAGCAGTGAGTCCTCATCATTCGAGGATAGCATAATTATTTTATTACTTTATTATTTCAGTAGTTCAGATTTTGTTGAGGACATTTCCCATCAACTCCACAGATTTCAGACAGTTTAGAGTCTTTCAACCTATAACATATTTCAAAGAGTTTATTTTAGTTTTGGGTATTGTTATCCCCCTTGCAGACATTGTTTTATATTCTGTATTAGTTCTGTTTTGAAGGTTATGACCTTATATTTTATAATCCGTATATTTACAGTATATTATTCAACGCTCAGTTACAGATATTAGTCATAGGTTAGCTTGTGGTCCTTTTAGGTTATGAGAACCGTGTAACATTTCGGGTACCAGATTTAGGGTGTTATAGTTGTCCATCTATAAGAGGGTGTAAAGCAGAACTAAGGTTTACATGTGGTCCAAAACCTTTCTTAAAAGACTTTTAAAACTGAGAAGAGACTTGTATATCTCGGTCGGACGTAATGGAAACCAGAGCGCCATGTAATCAAACTATCTCTTAAATGTACAACTTTTCATAATTATCTCCCAAATAATTAGTTGTCATAGGCAAGAAGGGATTACACTTGATCATCCTGTCAACAATAACCTAAATATAATCATATTGGTTTTGGGATTGTGGGACACAGGTAACAAAGTTTATGTTGATTATATCTCATCATCAAAAGGGAAAAGTTATTTCCTAGGGGCTACCAAAGTGATCCACCTTAACTTTTTAGAAATTTAAACACTTAACTACAAACTTAGAAACATATCTTTTCATGTAATTACACCGGTAAATCTCCTCCAGGTCATGATACATTTTAGTGGAGCCATATGAATGATATATATGGATGTCTGAGCCTCATCTAGAATCCTTTTTTGAAATCCATCGACATTTGACACACACAACCTACCTTAATATCTCAAAATATTGTATCCTCGAATTTCAAATGTTATAATATTTTATTGACCCGCATCATCCTGGATCTACATCGATATGGGATCTCTGGACAAACAAGCCTCCATACTCGGAGTTAAACTCCCAAATTAGTAAGCCAATGAATATCTTAGACTAGATTCCTTTCCTCTTCCATGACATAAGAAAGCCTGCCTATGGACAATCTACTAAGAACATCAGCAACCACGTTAGCAATACCTTGATGATAGTTTAGGATCGTCATAATTTAAATATAGTTTGAGCCATAATCTCTTTCTAAGATTCTTATCCTTATAGTTAAATACATATTTAAGTTCATATAATTAGTTAAGATGTCATTATGTACCCCGTTGATATAACATTGTAAAATTTTGAGTGCAAATACCACTACCCCCAATTCCATGTCGTGGGTGGGATAGTTTTTCTCATGAACTTTCATTTGTCAGGTTACATAGGTGACCACCTTAAAATGCTGCATAAGAACACACCTAATTCCCATCGGGGATTCATCACAGTGCACAACCAAACCCTTTGGATTCTTATGAAGGTTCAAAAAAGGAATTGTAGTCAACTTATCTTTGAATCTTATAAAACTATTCTCGCAAGCCTCAGACAATAAAAACATTTACTTTCTTTTGAGTTATCTTTAAAAGTGGAGCAGCTATAGATGAAAAACTCTCTATAAACCTTCTATAATATTCTGCCATAGCCAACAAGCTTTGAATGTTGGTTGGAGTCATAGGTCTTAGCCATTTCATTACTACCTGAATCTTTTAAGGATAAACTTTAATCCCTTCACTAGTAAAAATAGGCCCAGAAAAGCTACTGCACTCAATTAAAACTTACATTTAGATAATTTAGCATACTACTGATAGACTTTAAGGATTTAAAGAATAGCTTAGATCTTATTTGCATGATTCTCCACACTCTTAGTGTAAACTGGAATATCATCACTGAAAATGATGATAAATAGACCAAACAATTGTCGAAACACCCTATTTATGAGATCTGTAATCACCGCAAAAGCATTAGTCAGTTAAAAAGTCAGGAAAAAGAATTCATAATGATACCACCGAGCATAAAAAGTTATTTTTGGAGTTTCATCCTCGATAACCTTAAACTGATGGTAACCTGAATGAACGTCTATCTTAGAGAAAAATCAAGCACCGTACAACTGGTAAAAAAAGTCATCAATTCTTGAAAGAGGGTACTTATTCATCGCAGTTACTTTATTGAACTGATGGTAATCTATACACATATGAAAGGAGCCAGCTTTGTACACAGGATGACTACAGGATCACCCAAGGGAGAAATACTAGGACGAATGAAGCCTTTATAAAGAAGATTTTTTATCTACTATTTTATGTCTTTAAATTATTCAGAAGCCATCCTATAAGGCAAAATAGAAATAGGTTAAATGTATTCCAAAGTCTATCTCCTTATCTAGAGGTATAATAGGGACGTCATCAGGAAACACTTATGGGAATTCATTAACTAAACGGACAAACTAAAGAGAATTATTTTTCAGTGCTAAAATATATGATCCAGAGTAGATGGTACAAACAACCTTTGGACATGAGCTTACACGCTCTATGATAAGATTTGAATTTCCCTCTAAGTTCGAGAGAATATACCTCCAACTCTATAATTCGCTCATCTGGGAAATATAAAATAACCTTTTTTGTTCTACAATCTAATGTAGCTAAAATTAGATGAATATCCACCATGTCAAGTTCTACGAGGACTGCAATAGTGTCCTAATGAAAAATAGGCACCTTATAAATCTTGTAAACTCGTTTAGTGATTATAGAGTCACCAATAGGGGTTGAGACTGAGAAAGGTTCTGAAATATTTTTTGTTTCAAAACAAAAATTCCCTCCCATATAAGAAATCACATAAGACAGGGTAGACCTAGAGGATCAAGTAGAATAAAGACATCACGTGAGAAGATCTATAACATACATGTAACAACATCCGATGAAACCTTAGAGTCTTGGCGAGAGTATAGTGCATAAAGACGGTTTGGCCTCAATATTCTCCAGAAACATTCCCCTTAGCTGCTGGGGTGGACAAAATAGTTGCTGGAGCTTTATTTCCCCCAACTGTCCCCTTTGTTGACGGACCATATCTAAGTATATCGCTAGGCATACCATAACGATAGCATATATGACTTCCTTATTGGAATCTACTTTGATGGACTGTCCCCTTTGTTGAAGGACCATATCTAAGTATATCGCTAGGCATACCATAACAATAGCATATATGACTTCCTTATTGTAATCTACTTTGATGGTACTTACCATAAGAGATTTACTAGGGATATGACCTAAATGGCTAAAACACACTACCTTGAGACGAGTACCTAATTCTGTGACCCACTTCTAGGACAAAACCTCTGTTCTCCAGAAGGTCTGGGTATAGGTGCACTAGCTGATGACTAAATCTTTCCCTAAAACATCTTCTTAGACCATTTTTTGCCCTATTTTCCACCCTGATGGTGCATGGCATCTTGGTTTGCAGACTTGGCTTTATTGATATACTTTTTCTCTATTTTTGCTTTCCTTTTATTATGCTATCCTACTTGTTGTATATACATAACAAACCAGGAGAAAATTGGCCCTTTAAATTCTAACACCGAATTATTTAAAATGCCAAATGTAAACTTCATCATACAGGACCTCATGTTACTCACTAACTCTGGAGCTTATTGATACATCAAAGTGAATTTCAATGAATATTCTTTTGCACTCATCTTCTCTGGTTTTAGATAAATAAATTCTTCAGCTTTAGATTTCTTCATTTACTGAGGTAAGAAGTTATCTAGAAAAGCCTCCAAGAAATCTCCCCATACCACCAGTTCAGCATTCTCACCCTCATCTTTTCTCACTAATCATACCACTGGTAAGATACTTACTAATTATACCGCTGGTAAGCCACCTCTTTTAGCGGATAAACCACAAACTTTACTCCCTCTATATCATTAGAATACGTGACCCTAAATATGTTTTTTTATTTCATAAAGATCCTCCTACATCTTGACTCCCATAAATGTGGGTAGGTTTACTCTCATGAAATGACAAACTAGAGTGAGTTCAAAAGAAGTAGTGATACAACTCATATTTCTAGACCGATGAGATTGTGATGCCACTAGATAAGCAAGTATATGGTTAGACTAAAGGAACTCATCATTCAAGACCTCCCTCTATGGAGACTAAGTATGGTTGAGGCCCGCTTGTGGAGCTAAAGAATGGCTAGTTAGAACTTATGGAAAACTTGGTGGAGCAGTTAATTATGAATTACAGGCTCTATAATGGGTTCACATCCCATGATTAAGGCAGTCCTCTTAAGCATTTTTCCTAATAGGAACAGAGGCCTCAACTGAGATTTTTTGACCATTTGATGTGTGAGTTAATGCTAACACATTTGAGGCTTTTAACTAAGAATAATTGTTGTCTTAAGTAACTTTTGTTGTTTTTGATTATTTTTGTTTGATTTTTCTGAAGAAGCTAATATGTTAGAGAACCAACAAGAATGGAAGCAAATGAGCTGAAATATGAAGTAAATAGAGGCAAAGTATGGCTGACGACATTTGTGACAAGTCGTCAGCCCTGTGATAAGCTACCAGCTTCATCATCAACATAGACTAAGAATTGGCCTAAGTTGAATCTGTGACAACATGTTGTAATAGGTCGTCAAGTTGATGATAAGCGATCAAGAATGACATCATCCTAAGGCAGCATATCTGAATAGAAGCAGAGACTTGACGACATTTGTTATAAGTTGTCAAGGAGTAGATAGGGCACCACCATTTCTCATCAGCTTTTGCAGCAAGTGTCCAAAGAAAAGAGGAAGCTGACGACATTTGTGATAAGTCATCAACCTCTTGTTATCACAAATGGCGTCACCTAATTCGATGAATTTCTGAATTTTATTATTTTATTTCCATGATTAGGGTGAACTATTTAAAGCCTTGTTTTGGATTTTCTTGGGGCCAAACATCTTTCAGAGACAAGTATTTTGATATTTCTCTCTGTAGTTTATTGACTTTACCAATAAACTATTTTAAAGATATTAGCATCATTATTTTGGGATTACTATTGTGATCTTATCTGAGCATCTCTAGTTTCTATTCATCTTGTGGTAAGTTTAACTTTTAAATCATGGATATAACTAGTTGTTTCGATTATTATGTCATGAGCGGCTAAATTCCTTTAACCTAAATTATGGGATCTAGGGTTAAGTCTTGATAAGATGTTGAGTATTCAATATTCGAAAGGTGGTAGGACTCCTTGATAATTCTGATGTTTTAGTTATTGTCTGTTGGTTGCAAACGATAGATAGCACCTTCTTTGATTTTCTTGAGTATGAAATTAAATATAGTGGTAAGTGAATTATCAACAGGGACTTAGAAATACTTAACTTCCATTTAATAATCAGCATTGTAACAAGGTCGGTCAACCTGAGGTAAAAATCTGGGCAGTGAATATAAATTCCCTAAGTCTGAGAGGATTAGGTAATTAAATGCTTAAGTAGGTCGAGAGACATTTAGGCATAACTTCGATAAAGATAACTTGTTGTCCTACCTACTGTGAGAATCTTGAACCACAAGTAGCATCTCTCAAGTACCAAAATCTCAAGTGAACAGAATTCTACTTTTTCCATAAAGTCTTGATTACAAACTAAAACTAAGGTGACCAAAAATTATTTGCTAATCTCCAAAACCCCCATTTCATCTTTTTGTGCCAGTTGTTTAAATTAAACTTGTAGATATATTTCCAAATTAGTTTAATCACCACTCATATTATTCCATGTGGATTCGACCTCGACTAAAAAAATTGGGTAAATATATTGACAACGACTGCCTGCACTAAATTTATGTATAAGTTGAGCATTATCAAAAATGGCATCGTAGCCGGGGAAAAATTTGGCATATTGAGTGAGTTTGGAATTTTAATTTACTTTCTTGAATTCAAACTTATAAATATTTGTTTAGTTTATTTTTTTATTTTATTTTCTTTTATTTTTATTTTTCTTACACCTTTCTTGAGATGTCAGCTTAGATAGATGGGTTTTTGAGTGATGAAGATTCTTGTGACAATTTTTGTTATTATTGTGGGGGACAATATTTTGAGGCTTGCTTTCAACATTTACCTGAAAGTGCATGGATGTGACCTTCACAATATGTTATGGAAACTGTCCTACTTACTGTTACTTGGTTTTTAGCTTGTGGTCAAAGTGATCATTTTGAAGATATGTGTTCTATCATTATTCAAATTGACAAATTGATGAAATGAATTTTTTAGAATCAAGCATAGTTGTGAGTAGAGCTAAAGGAGTACCACTCCCACCATGTTTACATTATCTAAATAAAGAAGAATATGAGTAGTACATTATCTAATTTGAGGAGAAAACTCAAGAATGACAAACACTAGATTGCCATCTTAATCTTGAAACTGACATTGATAAGGTGAATAAAAGTGAGTGTGTAGTAGATAGTATAAATTTTGAAGTAGAATTAGTTGGGCCTCACTCGAAGCATTTTCCACATTATGTTTAGATGATATCTTGTATGTGGAATCATCTAAAATAGTTGAAGAGTGTGAAGATGAAGAACAAAAATCCTATATTATTAATTTTATACTTGATAAGCAACATAAAAATATACCTCACTTTAAGGCTGAGTGGTTTACCATGCTCAATCCATTACTCGACTTCTTAATTTTAGTACCACCCCCAATGATCGAGGCAAAAAGATGGACTCTAAGTTAGGGGTGAAATTCATATCATCAAAGTGGAGAGATAAATGATGAAGCACTTTTAACGTATCTTGATGAATTTTGAGTAGTCAAGATAACCTAGTCTTGTCGCGATATTAAATTAGACGCTGCTTAGGAGTAAACCCAAGGTATTTTGTTATTTTTATTCGTATTATGTGATTTACATTAGATCTTTGCACACATGGTTCCATAGGTATGTTTCTGACTCTCTTGTTTAGGTTTGACACATTGAGGAAATTGCATTATTTTAAGTTGAAGGTGGGGCTACTTGTGGGTGTTGATGTCCTCCAGGGGTTTTCGTTACCGTGCCTCTTTTCCCCGGAGTGTTGTTCCTAGTAGAGCCAGCATATTTAGGCATATTGTGTTTTATTTTACGATGTGTTGTGGTTTATTGGGAGAAATATAAGTATATATAGTAGTTGACATATTTTTGTCAATTTTTGAACAATTCTCCAAAGGTCTATTTTATAACTGTATGATATGCATTTATGTGTGACCACTGTGCATCTTTTTATGGCATAAGTACTAGTGACATGATAACCATTACTAAACAATTTCTTGAACAGGATAAGTAGTAACTAGTGATATACTTATGTGCGATGTGCGTGTGAGATTTTACTTAGTTCTCTTTGTATGTTGGATTCATAACTTGCCTGGTTAGTCTTACCTATGTTGAAGGATAGGTGTTAGGAAAGGATCATAGGCCATTTTGATATTAGCTCACTTTAACCTAGATGACCTTCCCTATGTGTATCATATCCCTTGATCCCTATTGAGCCTAATTAGCCTATTTCTTTGTATGACACCTATCATCTTTTCATTTTGATCATAATGAACTTGTTTTGGCCCTAGTCCTCCTTGGACACTATGCACCTTGACTTCGGCAAATGGCCTAACATGAGGGTGACTATCATAAGTGTGTGTGGTGTAGAATGAGTATGAAGAAAGGTAACATAAAAGAAAAGAATAAAAAGTATGGTGCAGAGGAAAAGAGCAAGAAAAAGAATATGTAATTAAGAAAATACTGCACCCATCCTAAATAATTATGATCAAGAAAAGAGAAGAGTAGAAAAGGCTAATGAGTGAAACCCCAAAAAGCTAGTGTAGTGTGAAGGTGGATTAGTCACTTTAACTACCATCGAGTATTATACCAACCCCTGGCCTACATTACAAGTCTAAGAGAAGTCCTATAGTGATCCTAGCTGACCTATCTAATGATCTGGGTAATGAAAATAATGGCAAGCCTATGGTACTTGGCATACACTATTTGGAACTTCGTTCTAAGACTGAGTGTTTTGATTGTCCCCATGGTTACATATATAATTCCTGATATGAGATGAGGGGGATTTCTTTGCTGCGAGGGAACAATGGTTACATTTCTAGTAACTAACTTGTTCGGGTAGTGTAATACTAGTTTATGCATGGTTGTTATATCTGAATTAATGTCATATCTTGATTCCTGTGTATTGCATTGGTGTTTTTTGTTGTACTTAAATTGACAGACTTTGGAGATGGTGAAAGTGTTTTGAGATGACATGGATGATTGACTGCAAAATGTGCTTAGTATTCTCTTACTAGTGCTGAGTTGCTTGAAGACAAGCAATTGTTTTAAGTTGAAGGTGTTGATGTGTAAGCTAATGCTAATATATTTTAGGCTTTTAACTAAGAATAATTGCGATGTCTTAAGCAACTTTTGTCATTTTTGATTGTTTTATGTTTTATTTTGCAGAAGAAGCTAATATGTTATAGAATCAACAAAAATGAAAACAAATGACTTGAAATCTGAAGTAAATAGAGACAAAGTGTGGCTGATGACATTTTTGATAAGTCATCATTCCTATGATAAGTTATTAGCTTCATCGTCAGCCATAGATAGAGAATTGGTCTATGCTTAAAGCTGTGAAGACATTTTGTGATAGGTCATCAAAGAGATGATAAGTCGTCAAGAATGCCGTCAGCCTAAGGCAGCGCATGAGAACTAAAGTCGAGACCTGATGACATATGCGATAAGTCATCAAGGAGCTGATATGGCATCACCATTTGTGGTCAGCGTTAGGCAGCAAGTGTCTAAAGCAAAGAGGAAGTTGACGACATTTATGATAATTCATCAGCCTCCTGATAGGCTATCACAAATGGCGCCACCTAATAAAAAGAAGTTCTACATTTTATTATTTAGTTTGCATAATTAGAGTGAAATATTTAAAGCCTTGTATAGGGTTTTCTAGGGGGCCAAACATTTTTGGAGACACGTGTTTTGATATTTCCTCTCTCTAGTTTCTTGACTTGAACAAGAAATTATTTTAAAGAGATTATCATCTTTATTTTGGGATTACTATTGTGATCTAATCTAAGAATCTCTACTTTCTATTCATCTTGTGGTAAGTTTATCTTTCAAATCGCAAATATAACTACTTGTTTCAATTATTACGTCATAAGTGGCTAAACTCCTTTAACCTGAATTATGGGATCTAGGGTTAATTCTTTATATGGTGTTGAGTGTTCAAGATTCGAAAGGTGGTAGGACTCCTTGATAATTCTGATGTTTTAATTAGTGTCTGTTGGTTGCAAACGATAGATAACATCTTATTTGATTTTCTTGAGAAAGAAATCAAATATAGTAGGAAGTGAATTATCAACAGGGACTTGGAAACACTAAACTTCCATTTAATAATCAACGTTGTACTAACGTTGGTTAACCTGAGGTAAAAATCTGGGTAGTGATTATAAATTCCCTATGTCCGAGAGGATTAGGTAATTAAATACTTAAGTAGTTCGAGAGACATTTAGGCATAACTTCAATTAAAATAACTTGTTTCTCTACCTTTTTGAGAATCTTGAACTACTAGTAGCATCTGTCGTGTGCCAAAATCCCCAGAGAACAAGATTCTGGTTTTCTATAAACTCTTGACTAGAAACTGAAACTAAGGTGACCAAAACTTATTTGCTAATCTCCAAAACTCCTATTTTATCATTTTGTGCTAGTTATTTGAATTAAACTTGAAGCTATAGCTTCAAATTAGTTTAATCGCCACTCATATTGTTCCCTATGAATTCGACCCCGACTCCAAAAATTGGGTAAATATATTGACGACGCCCGTCTTACACTAAATTTACATGTAATTTGAGTGCTATCACCATTGGATCTACGAGAAAGAATTATCCAAAATATGAACAGTTATGAGTTAGAAAGTATTTAACATTACAAGGCCCTATAGAACTAACTAGAATATAAGAAATAGAAACATTCCTAGATGCCTTATAGCCTCCTTTTAATAAGTATTGGGTGCTACACACACATAAAAATGATTCTTCTCAATATGGCTTCATAGACACCGTAGGACCCAGAACCATGCTCTGATGCCAAGCTTGTTACGAATCGAGTCGAGGCCCTGTCAACGAAGAGCATCCTGAACAACAAGGGATCAAGAGACCCTATAGCATACTACCATAATCATAATTCATAAATGTAGTGGAAGAATAAACTAAAACATGGGAAAAATCTCATAATCATGTTTAATACATCAAATCATATTGAAAGAACTAAATACAATCCAATCTACAAAGCCTCTAGTAAATATTAGACTGTTTAAATGGAGGCAAGGCCCCCGGACAAACCATGAAACTAAAAAAACAAACATATGGATAAAGCGCTTTTCAAAGTAAGGGGGCTCACTAACTCTAAATTTTTTAAAGTAGTCCACTGTTGAACTGGACTGTGGGATTGCGCCTCAAAATCTATATTATGAGAAAATGTAGAAACATAAGGATGGTTAATATTTGGACTGTATTAATAGAAAAAACAATAAAAAAACAACGTAAAATTCATATAAAGTAAACAAGAGCATTGGGAAAACAGTTTAACCTTGAAAGAGTTCAAAATACATGTGCATAATCAAATATTTCAATCATCCTCGTAACAACGTAGATAACACACTTTATTTTACTTTTGTGCTATATGGTACACCCTACAATTCTGATTACCCACAGGCAATATAAGTCTACCATTAACTTGTCAGCAAAGACCCCAACCTATGTTTATTGCAAGGGTTGGAGTCTCTGATTTCTTATACGCCAAAAGCACATAGCAAGCATATAATCAATATTTCAGAACATAATAAACTTGCACCAACAAAAAAATATTTCAAACTATGAGTTGTATGAACTTTTGCCTTCTTTGTGTAACCATATAACTCTCATAGAGCCTACTTTTAGCCTTTTAAAATATGCATTTTTATTAAAGCACAGTCTGAAGTATGAAAAATGTTTTTATAAAAAATCGTCCATAGTCTGTCATAGAATTTTTTTCACTTGGTATCATCATAAAAAAACATGAAAGTCCTATAAGCCATATCATATCATATCATGGCATGTCATATCATATAATATCTTTATCCCTTATTTAATAGCATGTTATTTGACCATCAAAATGTGTCTAATATCATATAAGAGTTCTTATTTCAAATAGCATGTGAAAACTTATGCAAAAATATTCTCTTAACAAGACTTATACATATGGAAGTCATATCTTACATACATCCCGTGCAATCTTACATTCAATATGAAAGAATACTTAGAATATAAGAAAACGCCATCTCTTGTAGTATAAAACCATGTCAATTAACAATTGATATCAAAGCATTTATGTCAGATTTTAATAATTCATTTTAACAACCCATAACTTGTTAAACCAAATAGATTTTCATCATAAAAGAAAGAATTACATACATCATGCTCTAAAATTGATTCTTGAAATCCATAAGGTATATGATCATGAATAACGTCACAAGCATATAGGAGAAAATCCCATAGAAAATATTAAATTTTGTCATAAGAAAGGATTCATAATATATACTATTTAAATATTTTCAAAACTCATAATATATTTATATATATAATTTAAATAATATTAAAACATCATACATATGCCCATGTGTGGTTGGATAGTTCGACATACTTTTTAATGGAGAGAACTAGTGTGAATTGAACCTTGGAGCTTAGAAATATTAAACCCTGGGTAGTGTTCACCTCTATTGCTATTTGAATGATGATTAGGAAGTTTTCTTAGATGTAAAGTCATTTTTGAAGACTCTATACGCACACATACAGAATCGGGAACGACTTAAGGGTGTTAAATGACCCCAGTACCCTTAAATTATAACTAAAATAGAGCATTATTGATGCAAAGGGAGAGGGTTCAGAGCGCTACCCCAATTGTGAACCTGAGATTTCGTGGCTCGACACCCATCATGAACTTGAAGGTTTTAGGTGTGACCCTAATAATGAACCCAAAGGTTTGAGGATAGATCCCCACCATGATGGAAACGTAGTATCATATTGCGGGGGCCTTCAGGGTGTGGGGCTACCTCGAGGTTCACTTTTCGAGATTCAAATGTCTTTTATAATCCTAAATATGCACCCAACCCATTCAAATCTAACCATAAGTATTTTATAATTTATATAGAGGTCATAAGGGATTGTTGCATGCACTCTTTACGAAATAAAAATTCTGGGGTTCAACAAGGTTCCTCTCCTCCGCTCCTCCTATACACTAAACTGTTCATTGGATCCTTAATTATTTTTGCCATTTTCCAATTCTTTTTAAATATTTAGAACTGTTCACCAATATATACTTACAATTTGATGATGCACAAGTAATGTGGATCTTTTCTTCTCATAAACTCTAGCGGTACAAAAAAAATTTGGCAGGTTGTATGTGGGACCGATTACATTACATGTCTTACAATTTAACCTGTAACTTAGAATGTATATAAATTTCAATAGTTACTTCTATAGATTCTAAGGTGTTATTGATTTAAATATTTTAGTGAACTTTCATAGGAGCTCTGCATGTACTTATGTTAGTTTTCAACAGTAGCATATGAACATACCAAGAAAGAAGTTTATCATCGGCTTCCTAATGATATTTTAGGGTGACTGGACATCCTTAGTTCTTAGAGATGTGAGTTAAATATCTTATGTAATCTAGCACTTTCTTATGGCTAGTATTTTTTTACCTTACCTCTCCATAACATGTTCTCCATTGTTGTTTTTTTAGAGAAAATATTGTGCTATAATTATCATTTCTTGTGGATCTCTATTTAATAACTTTCTCAAATACTTTTCTTATTGATGGTTAACATCACATTTTGATAGCTTCATTATTCGAATGAAGCTTGATAGAAAAATAAAGATTCTTTAATAGGTTAACAATAGGGGTTTCCGTATTTAGAGAGTAGATTACTGGGTATTTTTTTAAACTACAGCAAAAAGTATACTATCTCTTTTAAACAGCGTTTTATGTATGTATTAAGTAAATCCCACTTATATTAATTAGTGATTAAATCAAATAGAAGTAAAATAAAGATAGTACTAGTCTTAATGTTATCCATTCACCGGAGTATGTTCTCTGTTAACCTAGCATATTATGTTCAACGATTCTTTGTGTAGTGATCTTAGTATAAGATCTATTTAATTGTAATGTTGATTTTCTGGTAGTTGAATTTGTTTAACTTATTGAAATAATATTCGCTAAGTGCTGTAGAAGAACACATATTTAGAATTCCCCGGAAGAGAGGAAGAATTTGAACTTCAATTTTAGATGCTTAACATACTATCCATACTTGATGTACTTGATATTCTTTCCAAGCTTAATTTATGAGAGAATTTGGTTTATTTATATGCTTGATTGTAAAGACATCATTCTTTGATTGTACTAGCTTACTAAAACACGTTGTATATGCCATATTTTATGAAGAGGCATAGCAAGGGACTCACATGCTGGATCAAAATAAGAAGCAAAATATATAGACATATAGGAGAATGTAGAATCATGGTAAAATAACATGAAAGCATATTTGTAGCAAACTAGAACGATACTTATAATAACTCCATTAGAAGGCTTTTTCTCGAGTCTCTCAGGTATACACTAACACATTCCATGTTCATTCTCGCATTGAACAAACTCACGAGCACTACCACGAGTTACCTTATCTCTAACTTGAGCAGCTCTAGTACCACCCCTACCACTCGAGAACCATTTTTGACTGATGATAAAGGAGTAGGACAATATGAAGTTGAGAACCTTGCTAGGAAAGACCAAGCACATGTCAAGGACAATATTTTTCCAAATGAACAACCTTCTCAAAACCATAGCATCCTCTACAGCTCGGCTCAATCTCAAGGGAAACAGATTAAGTAGAACCGACACCTTGTACTGAAGAACTGAAACAAAAAACTTACTCGCCTGGACTAATACCTAAAAACATGAATCTACAAAAATTGAAGGGATACCACCTAATCCCAATAATGTATCCTGAACTATCCTACCATGATAACCGCAGAAACCTCTTACTGAAAAATCTCAACCTCGGGAGGCATGATTGCTAATCTTACCCGATTAGCGCACTTTCTTGTTACCTCCCTAAATATCTTGTGTAATAGACTCTGACAAATTAGAATTCTCTATAATAACATTTAAAGAATCTTCTAAGACCACCATCTAGGTTTTACAAAACTTATATGGTCCTTTCAACCCCTTAATAAACTTTTGAACCCTGTCTAACTTAGTGGATATTTGGCGGATGAATATACAGATAGAGCTTTAAAATGTGACTCGTATTCAATAATTGAAACACCCCACATTATCCTTTGCTTGATTCAGCTCTTAGTTGCATGCATGGGCAGTTTAAGGCCTAAAAATTTTCCTAAGTGTTGGAACTTAGTCTAATTTTAAGCCTATTCACTTTGAGGATTTTTAAATTGGTCTTCCCCATCTCGAGGCATTTGTTTTTACGTTAATTCATGTTTAGGAAAGTAATTAGTATGTCTCCAGGGAGTTTCAATTTTTTATACAAAGGTTGGATCATATTTGGACCATGATTCCAACATCATACCGTCATAGGGCCACATCGTTGTGCTTATAGCGACGGTACCTTCACCGCATCACGATGAGCATATAAACCACGGTCCAGTTGTAGATTTAATTGCCTAAGGGGTAGTTGTGTCTTTTTCTCTCAACATAATTCGTCAAATCACAACTAACATCATTAGTTAGTGCATACATTTACCTTCTTCTGAAATTAACTCGAGAAAAAAAACTCCCCTCTTCCCCAAAAACAAGAATCCAATCTGTTTCCCCCACCTAATCTAGAATCGAAGCCTTATAAATTCAAAAATCTCAAGAAAGCGTCAACATTAGGTTTTCATCTTCCAAGATAATAAACTTAAGGTACACGGGTCTATCCTAAATTCCATGGGCATGACTTGATTGTTTTACAAATCTTTGAAGTATGTTATTATATTTATAAAAAAGGTTTTGAAAGATAATTTTGAATAGCCAAATCACGAACCCATTTAAATGATATTGTGTTTTGGTATTGAGGCTCCTTTTCATGAATTTAATTATGTTCGTGTATATACATGTGTTTTCAATTTTGTAATTTCAATGGACAACATGAACAATGAAACTCCCTCTCTTTTGATTATACCTCTTGATTTAACATATTGTAGGTTAATCAATTGCATGTTTAAAAGCATGAGATTAATGTTTTAACATTATTTATGCACTGGTTATTGGGTATGAAATGAATATAGTGTATTTTATTGTACATAAAATGTTTAATTTGACAATTGAATCAATTTCAATGGTTGTTTTGAAGAAGTTGATCATCATATGTTAATGTGTTGAAAAAGGGAAAATCTTTGCATAAGCTTTGACACATTTTGAAGTACGAATTCCCTTTTATTGTTTAAATGTGTTTCGGGCTCAATTAGCTTGTTTTTGTTGAGAAGGCTAAAGTTTAATGTGATATGGCATGTATATATGGCTTTAAAGTATTGGTATTACAATACCAAAATAGATAATGCCATGGCAGATTAAGAACAAAATCGAATATCGATTTTCCATTAGACTTCAAATCCTGATATTAGTAAGATACATGTTTAAAATGTAAAAATTGGGCTTAAAGAGAGTTAAGTGGTTATCCAAAAGAATCATTAGTTCATATAACTCATGCCAAAAACTTTGTCTTGCTGTTAAGGGTTTTATTATGTCCCAAGTTAGGGATTATACGCTGGACTTATGCCTTTGGCATATAAAAATTAGAAACTCCAATCCTTACGGCAAACATTGTTTCAAACAGTTTATTTCAGTTTTGGATATTGTTATACCCTATTACAGATATTGTTTTATATGCAGTATTAGTTTAGTTTTGAACCTTATGGCATTACATCTTATATTCCGCATATTTATAATATATTATTCAGTGCTCAGTTACAGATATAAGCCAGGGGTTAGCTTGTGGTCCTTCGGAGTCATAAGCACCGTGTAGCATTTCCGGTACTAGATTTTGGGCGTTACACATGATGACACTTGTTATAAAAAACCTTGACAAGTAAATCTAACACCCAAAATGATATAAAACCAGAAAATAACTTCAATAACCCAAATTAAGGCTTCTAGAACAAAGCCAAACCACACAATATAATAAAAGCGGAAAGAAACATAATCAAAAATACCATAAATCCCAAAACATGGTGTCATAGTGTAAGAGCATAACTACTACAACTCCAGATCAAAATACAATGAAACATCCAAAATAGAAACAACTCTATCTCTGAATATAAATAAATACATAGTCTAAATAAAGAAAAGTAGTGGTTATCTCTGGATACAAAAATCCAACTACTACCTCGATTAACTCCTAAGTATCACCCAGGTCAACCACCAAGAGGCGCACTCAAATCAGGATTTACACTGAAAGGGCATAGTAGAGGTGAGTACAGTCCACTTATACTCAGTAGGTATCATAGGGTGACTGATAAAAGTAGATAATATAGCTTAAAAATACAAACTAAGGGAACAACACCTGCAACCAAAAAATGTCCCAAATGGTAGCTCACACTGTCTCCACTGACAGGTCTAATATCCACACATATAACAAATACAAGTAGCACAAAGAAAGACAATTATATATATACGAAAATCAACACAACTAAAGGTAAGTGAATTAAAGGGTAGACAACAGGTCAAGATAGATATACAATCACAACCTAAGAATGATAATGTAAATGAAATAAAGATGATGATGATAATGATATTATCCACGGTGTTGTCGCACAACCTCCGTATATACCTACAATGCTAAAGCTTCCTTATGTAGGACCCATGGGGGGTTCGTCAACTCATATACAACCAATCAAATTCCAATATTTATATGTCCTCTCTGGCATATCCTTCGATAGAGGGTTTTTAAGATGTCACATTTATTGTTATAAAAAAGGCCAGTGTTTCTAGTATTTTCAATATCTCTATAGTAGTACCAATGTTTGAAGAATGTATATGATATCAGGATGTAATGCTCACAACCAACCGAAATTAGTATTCCCATGTCCAACCAATTTACCAACCAAGTGAGTCAATTAATCCACACAATTGTTCCAACCATCCACGAAATTTAACATAAACTATATGCTAATAAACTAACAACAATTAATATAAACCATTGATAACACATTAGGCTTTTTCATCAAACAAGATACAATTATTTCAATATACGTAAGGCTAACAATACTATATAGGACCCTATACGGTCATACATAGTAAACAACTTTCGAAAGCTACCAAATAACATCAATATATAAGCATCCACATTGGCAAAACACAATAATATAGCCATTTTCATTATTAGTTACCACACCCTTAACATGATTTTGTATCAAGATCAACTACCCGACCAAGTTTGAAGAAAGTTAAGTCATAACCTACCTCAACCGCTGAAAACTGACCTGAAAACCTTCAATCTGATGACTTACACTTTACGAACGGAATTAGAATTAACAAAAACATCGAATATAGAATCTATGTTTCATGAGGAAGCCAATTACACCCATATTGGCTAATTTCAAGTCAAGGTCAAAATGGACCCCCGAAATGGGTTTTCAAACAAAAAGGATAAAATTATAATTTTATTTCAACACATGTTACCCATATTTTTTGGCATCTTCCAAGCAAAAATGAGTAAAAAACAAGGTCCAAATAGAAAAAGTCATTTTCTAACTTTAGCATTAAAAATCCTCAAAATCTATTTTAGAATCAAGAATTGATTTTGTTTAGAAGATAAAATTGAGAGAAAAGTAGTAGTTATAGGATTAGAAACTTACCCGAGTGAAAATAGATTGAAATCGGTGTTTGGATTAAAGTTTTTGGGCCTTCCGAGCCAAAATCCCCAATCTCTACTTTTTATCAGCACTAAAATAAGACTAAATGATAAAAAGTGAAGAAAATAGTTTAATTAGGTATTTTAGATCTTACCAAAGCATAAAAGTGGAAGAAGTTTCTCAAAATCACGAAACCCTAAAATACAAGTCTGAAAAAAAGTAAAACTGGTGAAACAATGTACATATATAGTTTGGGCATCACGTATCCGTTGCGAGTCGCGTATGTGTCACCTAGCATGATGGCAGGTATTGCGATCACGATTTTGTCACTGCTTATGCGAGTGTCGTGGATGAGATCCTGATGTTGTATAGGTGACATCATGGGATATACTGATGAGTCGTGTAAGAGACATTTGGCTTATGATAACGAGTGCACTAGTTGAGTGGTGTACCAGCTACGACTTGGAGAATTCCAAGTCCCTGCAGTCCCCTAGGATTCATTCAAAATTCCATCAATGCAAAAGAACTATGATATCAAAATTGATTCTCCAAACTCGATGGCGATATCAGATTTGTGAAAAAATATGATTTTCTCAAAGTTGAGCATCGAAATCCAATTTAACAACTTTTCGAACTGAGCATAAAAATAGGATATAAAAGTCATAAAACCACACAAACCATTTACTAACCCAAAATAGATATTTTGAATCTACTGGAACAGTCCATTTTGCCATCCAAAGAAAAGATCAATAATATTAATCAGTCAACTATAAGGCTCTCAAAGCCACTAAAAATCATAATATCATATAAATCATACCAAAATGCATCCAAAATTATGCTAATCATCTCCATACCACAGAAATACAACTAACCAATCACGAGATGTGATAAATGCTAAAACGACATAGAAATACATAATTTACATAATTCACCAAAATTTGAGTCATTACATCATCCACCGCTAAACTCTAGCTCATCGTTGAACTAAAGAAAAAGGGAAAATTCCTGAAACTACAAAAAGTTAAGGATAGGACCTACAGGACCTTATCCATTTCAATAACTTACTCTTGATAACGCTATAACTACACCTCTGAACAAGAATATAAGCGATTGTTGTCAATATAAAACCCAACTAGGTTAGGGTCCAATCCCATAGGGAATATGGTGTGAACGTAATTCGTTTACGATTTAATCAACTGATAGTTGGATGTTTCCAGAAATAGGGGGGTTTCAGTTAACGAGTAATTGTTGGTCACTTTAGTTTAAATGTTTATAATCAAGAGTTTATGAAAAACTAGAATTATGTTCACAAGGGTTTTTGGTACTTGACAAATGCTACTAGTAATTCTAGATTCTCACAAAAGGTAGGACAACAAGTTATCTTTAGCAAAGTCATGCTTAAATATCTCTTGACCTACTTAAGCATTTAAGTACCTACTTCTCTCGGACTTAGGGAATTTATCTTCACTGCCTAGATTTTACAGTTTAACCAACCTTGTTACAGCGCTGGTTATTAAATGGAAGTTTATTGTTTCCAAGTCCCTGTTGATAATTCATCTCCCACTATATTTGAATTCATTCTCAAGAAAATTAAAGTAGGTGTCATCTATTATTTGCAACCAACAAACAATATTTAAAACATTAGAATTATCAAGGAGACCTACCACCTTTTGAATCTTCAACACTCAACAGCTTATCAAGACCTACCTCGAGATCCCACAATTCAGGTTAAAGGAATTTAGTTGCTTATGATGTAATAATCGAAAAAATTAGATGAATTTATGCTTTTTATGATGAACTTACCAAAAAATGTATAGAAACTACATATTCACAGATTAAATCCCCAAAGAGAATCCTAATATAGTGATGATAGTATCTTTAAAGTAATTCTTTTCTCAGGCCAAAAGAATATTGAGAAAAATATTGAAGTATCGTGTCTGAAAACCCATGGTTCGGAACCCTTAAGAAAACCCTAAATAAGGATTTAAATAGTTCACCCTAATTATAGAAAGAAACTAATAGAATTCAAAAATTCCTTAGATTAGGTGACACCATTTTTGATAGCCTATCAGGAGGCTGACAACTTATCATAAATGTCGTCAGCTTCCTTCATGATTTTGGTACTCGTTGCCTAATACTGAGGACAAATGGTGATGCCCTATCCGCTCCTTCATGACGTATCACAAATGTTATCAAGGATTTTCCTCAGCTCTCATCTCCTGCCTTAGGCTAACGACAATCTTGATGATTTATCATCTCCTTGACGTCCTATCATAAAATGTCATCACAACTTCCTACTTAGGCTAATTCTCTGACTACTACTGATATTGAAGCTGATAGCATATCACTGGGCTGACGACTTATCACAAATGTCATCAGCCATACTTCGCTTTTATTAACATCATATTTTAGCTCATTTGATTCCATTCTTGTTGGTTCTCAAGCATCTTAGCTTCTACTGCAAAATCAAACACAAAGCAATCAAAAAAAACAAAAGTTTCTTAAGACATCACAATTATTCTTAGCTAAAAGCCTCAAATATGTTAGTATTAGTTCACACATCAATACCCTTAACTTAAACTATTTCTTGTCCTCAAGCAACTCAGCACAAATAAAGAATACAAAGCATATATGACAGTCAATCATCTATATTATCATAAAACACTTTCACCATCTCCAAAGTCAGTCAATTTAAGTACAATGAAGAACACTAATGCAACACATAGGAATCAAGATATGGCATCAATTCATCTATAACAACTATGCATAGACCATTATTACACTACTCGAACAAGTTAGTAACTAACAATGTAACCAGTGTGCCATCACAACAAAGAAATCCCCCTCATCGCCTATTAGGAATTATATATGTAACCATGGGGACAACAAAAACACTCACCCTCAGAACAAAGTTTCAATAAGTGTATGCTAAGTACCATAGGCTTGCCCTTATTTTCATTTCTCAGATCTTTAGATAGGTCAGCTAGGATCATTATAGGGCTTCTCTTAGGCTTGTAATATAGGCTAGGGGATGGTATGTTCCTTGATTGTATTTAAAGTGACTAAGCCTCCTTGATACTACACTAGTTTTTTGGGGTTTCACTCATTAGCATTTTTCGCTCTTCTCTTTTGTTGATCACAATTATTTTGGATGGGTGTAGTCTTTTCTCAATTACTTATTCTTTTTCATAATTTTTCTTTTTGTTGCTCTTTTTCTTTGCACCCGGCTTTTTATTCTTTTCTTTTATTCTACCTTTCGTCATACTCATTCTATATCAAGCACCCATATGATAACCACCCTTAACTTAAGTCATTTGCCTAAGTCAAGGTGCACAGTGTCCAAGGAGGACCAAGGCCAAAACAGGTTCATTATGATCTAAATGAAAAAGGTGAGAGGTGTCATACAAAGAAATAGGCTAATTAGGCTCAAAATAGGGATCAAGGGATATGATACACATAGTGAAGGTCATTTAGGCTAAAGTGAGCTAATATTAAAATGTCCTATGATCCTTTCATAACCCTTATCCTTCAACATAGGTAAGACTACCTGGGAATGTTCTGGCTTCAGCATACAAAGATAATAGAGTAAAATCTCACACACACATATGGTGCACAAGTATATCACACTCGACTACTCATTTAGTTCCTGCATCTATTTAACAATGATTATTATGTTACTAGAACTAATGCCATACAATAATGCACGGTGGTCAGACTTAAATGTAAATCACCTAGTTTAAAGTAGTAGACCACTTGAAGAGGTGTACAAAAATCACAAAAACAATTCAACTACCTAATTACAAGTATTTTCCAAGTTAACTACAAAATTTCACAACAATAAATATACCCTATACCCTCAACTTATAATCAAAGAAAACCTAAACTAAGGGTTAGAGTATACCTGGAATAGATCAATACCGGTGGTCCTTGGTTGCCTTCTATGCAGTGCCTGATTTAACATTGCAGCATGCTTCTGGTATCTTGATTACTTCAGAATTCATCGAGACAGATAGTAGTGACACTTTTCATTGATTTTTTTGGACCAATATAATGTTTGACTCGTTGCCCATTTACCTTGAAGGTACTGTCATCTTAATTTTCAAGTTCCACCACCCCAGATGTATATACTTGACTAACTATAAAAGGGCCTGACCACTTAGATTTAAGCTTACCTGGTAATAATTTGAGTCTGGAATTGAACAGTAGCACTAAGTCACCCTTTTTGAAGTATTGTTTCTCTATCCTCCAATCATGTATTTTTTCATGTTTTCTGTATATAGGTCTACTCATTTATATGTCCTTAGAAGGAATTCATCAATCTCATTCAACTATCCCATCCTCAGCTTTTCTGCCTCCTACCAACTCAAATTTAACCTTTTGAGTATTTATAAGGCTTTATGCTCCAACTCTATTGGTAAATTTCAAGATTTTCCATAGACCAGCAGAAATACTTACATGCTAATGGGTGTCTTAAAAGCAGTTCGATATGCCCACAAGGCATCATCGATATTTTGAGACCAATCTTTCTGACTAGAATTCACTATTTTGGCTAGGATAGATTTAATCTCTCGATTTGACACCTCCACTTGCCCGCTAGTTTTTGGGTGATATGGAGTGTCTACTCTATACTGTTCTACCCCATATTTTTTTAACGCCGCTCGAAACACCTTGTTGCAAATATAAGAACCTCCATCACTTATAATAGTACGTGGTACTCTAAATCAAGAAATAATGTTCTTCTTGAGAAAAGCAACAACCCTCTTTCTTTCAATATCGTACAAGGAAACAACTTCCACCCATTTTGAGACATAGTCAACAACAACTAAAATATACTTTATCTCGTATGAGCTTACAAAAGGGCTCATGAAATTGATGCCCCAAGCATCAAACAATTCCACTTCAAGCATCTTAGTCAAAAGGCATCTCATGTCTTTTGGAGATTTACCCTTTCCTCTGACATTGGTCGTATTTTAGCACAAACTCATAGGCATCCTTGAACAATGTGTGCCAATAGTAGCCTCTTTGCAACATCTTCCTAGCCGTTCGGTCACCTATATGGTGGCCTCCAAATGGTGAAGCATAACATGCATTTAATATGAACAATGCATCCACCTCTGGCACACATATCCTTATAATGTTGTCAGTACATTGCTGAAAAAGATACAGCTCATTCCAGAATTAATGTGTCACATCATGCAGGAATTTCTTCCTTTGATAGAAAGAGAGCTTTTCTAGATTGACTTCACTCACAACATAATTTGAAAAATTTGTGTACCAAGACAATTTCTACATTTCAAGAATAAATATCTACTCATTAGGAAATACATCATTTATCTCCATTTAATCACTACTTGCTCGCTCCTCTTCCATTCTAGACAGATGATCCACAACCTGATTTTCACAACCTTTTCTATCCTTGACTTCAAAGTGAAATTCTTGTAGAAGCAACACCCATCTAACCATTCATGGTTTCGTATCCTTCTTAGCAATCAAATACCTCAAGGCAGCATGGTCAGTGTGGAACACCACCTTGGTCCTAAGCAGATAAGCCCTGAATTTCAAAAAAACATTCACTACAACCAGAAGCTCTTGCTCAGTAACGGTGTAGTTATTTTTTCCTCCATTCAGTTCTTTGATGGCATAATATATTGGATGAAATAGTTTGTCCATATTTTGTCCAAATATAGCTCCAAGGGCAACACTTCTTGCATCACAAATGATCTCAAACGGTTTTGACCAGTCTGGTGCAACAATAATAGCGGCCTCAACCAACTTCTTTTTAAGGCATTCAAATGCCTTCAAGAAATCATCATTAAAGGAAAATTTCACTTCTTTCTTCAAAAGTTTTCAAAGTGGATTTGCAACCTTTGAGAAATCTATTATAAACCTCCAATAAAAGCCAGCATGTCCAAGAAAAAAATGTATACCCTTCACTGAAATGAGAGGTGGTAGCTTCTCAATAACTTCCACCTTGGCTCGATCAACTTCAATCCATTTTTCTAAAATTTGTGGCCAATAACGATTCCCTCCTTTACCATAACATGGCATTTTTTCAATTTAGCACCAAATTGAATTCAACACATCGTTGTAAGGCTACGCTCAGGTTTGCCAAACACACCTTAAATGAATATCCCACCACAAGGAAATCATCCATGAATACCTTTATGGTGTCCTCCACCATATCTGAGAAAATAGATATTATTCACCATTAAAAAATGGCGGGTGTATTGCATAGTCCAAACAAGATCCTCTTAACTGCAAAGGTGTTATATGGACATGTGTATGCCATATTCTCCTAATCTTTAGGAGCAATACATATTTTATTGTATCTGGAATATCTATCCAAAAAGCAATACCATCTCATTCTAACCAATCGATCAAGCATTTGGTCTATAAAGGGCATCGAGAAGTGGTCTTTCAGAGTACATGAATTTAGTTTGCGGTAGTCCATGAAAACTCTCCACCCAGTCACAGGACTAAGTGGAATTAACTTATTTCATTCATTTTCAACCACAGTTATGCCCCTCTTTTTGGGCACGCATTGAATTGGGCTCACCTATTGGCTGTCAGAAATCGGGTAAACCACTCCTGCATCCAACCACCTAATAATCACCATCTTAACCATCTCTTGCATTGGTTGGTTTAGATGACGATGATACTCTATTCTTGGAATACAATCATCTTCAAGATTTATTTTATGTGTGCAGATGCCAGGGAGAATACCAATAATATCTGTTGTGGTCCATCCTATAGCTCCCTTGTGCCTCTAAAGTACTAAAATAAGTGTGCCTACCTGTTGCTCACCTATATCAGCAGCAATAATAACAGGTAGCGTGTTTGTGTTGCCCAAAAACATGTACCATAAGTGACTAGGAAGTTCTTTCAATTCCAATACCAGTGGATCTTCAATGGATGGCTTGGCTGGTGATGTTGTTCGATTAGCTAGGTCAAAGTCTATCTTTTTAGGAGCATAAGTATATGAACCCATCCTTGATAGGGCACAAACTATTTCTTTATACTCCTCAATGCCTTCACGATTGAAGTTTATCAAAACTGTGGCTAAATGCTCAGCAACAAGTTGTTATTATCTTGACACCTTCTGTTCATCCTTATAATACATATCAACTACTCAGGACACACTTATTTCTTCTAGTTTCTTTCTTGATTTACACACATCAAACCATACCACTTCATCCTTCATCTAGAATTATAGCATTCAGTCTCAAATCAATCAATACACTTTCAATTACAAAGAAAGGTTAACCCAAGATTATGGGCACCTCAAAGTCCACCTCGCAATCCAAAATGATGAAATCTTCAGGTAATATGAACTACCTCAGAGCATCATCAAACTTATTCAGTTTCTCAGACTCCACTGTACCATATTCTTATGGTTTAATATCAACTACCTCATCAACTATAGGTTTGCGTACAGAAGGGCCAGGTAATATCTTAATACTTTCCTACAGAAGGGCCAGGTAATATCTTACTACTTGTAGTGATAATAGCCATACATGAGCCATCATTCTGCGGATTCTGGACCATATCACTTGATAATGTTCCACTCTTCCTCTAGTTGAATGCTGCAAAAAGTTTGCTCATCTAATGCTCTAACTGTTTGATTACTATATAGTGTGAGAACACCAACTGACAGATGGATGTTAGATCGGTCTTCATGTTTGTCACACCAGAGTTAGTATCTTTTACTCCCTTCAACAACTTATCCATCATGTCCTCTATGGACATCTTTTCAGAACTTGTTGAAGTATCCTCATGAATTCTAGAAGAAACATATAACCCGATCCTGTCATTGTTATTTCTCTAATTTCATTACTCCCTATCTTTATAACTAGGGTAATCATAGTATGTACGACCTTGATTCCCTTGGCTATAGCCTTGGAAACCCCTCTGATTATTAACATAGTTAGTGTCTTCCTCTACATCAGTCTCACTTTTATCCTGAGATCCCACAACTTTTACCTTTTCAATCTTTCCTGATAGCAAGTGCTTGGTTAGTAACGCCATCTATGTTCTAAGGTGAGTAATGCCTTTTTCATGTTTCTCTTCTCTTTTGCGTTGTTCCATAGTAATACCTATAAAAGTAGTGGGGGTGGCCACCACAGAGTCTCTGGTATGCCATGCCCGATTTTGTTTGGTCATTCTGTCCAACATATCTAAAGCCTCTGGGAATGTAAGATCAAAAAATGAACCACCAGCAACATTGCCTATAATTAGCTTTGTATCAGAGTTAAGAACCCTGTATAAAGTCTCTATCAAATATATGTCTATCATCTTGTGGTTCGGATATTGTGTCAGCTTATTCATAAATATTTCCCAGGTTTTATGCAGGGCTTCAGTCGGGAGCTGCCTAAAGTTGCTGATTTTGTACCTCAACTGTACCCTCCTGGAAGGCGAAAAAAAACTTTCTAGGAAAGATCCTTTCAACTTCCCCCAGTTAGTTATACAATTAGGTATCAACTTATTTAGCCACAATGTTTCCCCCCAGACAGAGACAACGGAAACAATCTCAACCGGATAGCATTCTGGCCTACTCCAAGGTTATCAAATTATTTGCAGATGGTGAAAAAATTTACCAGATGCAAGTTTGGGTCATCCCCAATAAGGCCACTAAACAACCCCTTCAAATATAGGAGTGGAATCAAAGTACTCGTAATATTGAATTTTTCCCCGGGGCCAATGGTGGAGGAATAATTATACCCGTTGCACCTATTCCGTCAATTCCATTAGCATCATCATTAAGATCATACTGTACCAGCCGGTACTCTAGCCTTTATTGAAATAGATGGTTCTTGTTAACATTATGCCGTACTGGTGTAGCTATTTTCTCTACTGATAATGGTCAAATTACACTCTGGAATGGGTGTACATGATTTTTTGTCAATATAAAACCCAACTAGGCTGGGGTCGAATACCACAGGGAATAAGGTGTGAACTTCAATTTATATACGAAATACTTTACTAGTAGTTTAATATTTATGAAGATGAGGGTTTAAATTTCACAAAGAGTTAATTGTTACTTTTAATAATTTAGTGTTGTAATCAATATAAATGAGAAACTAGAGTTATGTTCACCATGGGTTTTGGGAGTTAACAAATACTAGGTAATGCTTGGTATTCTTGGTGTAAGTAGAAACAACAGAATATCACTGACTATGATACTGTTTGACTTATCTCTCAACTTCACCAGACAATTTATTATCTAATTCTCTCAAACTTAGATAACTTATCTATTTTTAATAGGATGTTATCTCATGTAGATTAATCCAGTTACTGCATCAATCATTAAATAGAAGGTTGGTAGCTTCCGAGTCCCTGTTGATAATCCACATCCTCTAGTATATTTTTTTGTTAGAAGTAAATAAAACCTAAGTCATAATCTAATGTTTGCAACCAATAGATTTCAGTCAAAACAATAGAATTCCAAGACGTTCTGCTACTCTTTGTATCCGTTAAATGCCTAGTAACCTATCAGACCCTAATCCATTGATCCCATAAATCTAGCAAATGGAATTATACACTCATGATTAATGAACAAAATAACAAGTTTAATTCGTCATAATAAAGATAAACTTACAAATAGATGAAAAACAACAAGTAGTTTCATCAATTTACTCACTAGATAGAAACCCCAAAATAGTTGATAAGTGCTTTTTTAAAAACAAGAAAAATATTTGATGGTAAAGATGAAGCAATGTTACATTTTACTCTTTAGAAGTTCTTGTCTGATAATTAATGATCGATCCCTAAAGAACCCTAAAACAAGTCTTTAAATAGTCAACCTTAAATAAGGAAATAAAATTAAAGTTTCAGTTTTCTCTTCGGATTGGATGAAGACTATCTTGATGGCATGTCAGATGTCTGAGGACGTGTGTGAGATGTCATCAAATGTTCCAGTGAATTGTTATCTTCTGACTCTTCAGAGGGCAAAACTAACAATGTGTCAAAATTCTTATCAGCGCGTGACAACTGCTGCCATAACTTTACTGGAAATCAGTATTCTCTGCTTCTGTTTAACGGTGATTTTGATGCTATGTCACATATTAGATGGCCCATCATAAACTTTATCATATTTTATCTCAGTTTCTCAGTTTCTATCTAAGTTTGAAAACAACTTTGACAGCCTGTCCCATGTATGACGACTCTTCAGAATTGACATTAGCTATACTTCATCTTATTTACACCAGATTTCAGTTGATTTTTTCTTATTTCCTTTGCTTTTCTCCCCGATCACTTGTATCTGCATTAAGATATTAAAAGCAATAAAAAATAACAAATGTTGCTTAAGACCTCAAAATTATTCAAAGTTAAAAGCTTCAAATGTGTTAGCATCATCTCACACATCAACACCCTCAACTTAAACAATTGATTGTCCTCAAGCAACTAAAACATAACTAGGAGTATACAAAGTACAATTCGGCAGCTAACTACTCTCATCAGGTCAGAATACATGCACCATATCGTTGATCAATCCAAGTAAAATAAACTGTGTCTAATATTTGAAAACACCTATGTAACTCATATGTATCTAGATATGGCAAAAATCTTAGCAATAACAGCCTAGCACATACCCAAATTTCATTCTTTGAACAAAGGAGTTAATAGCAATATACCTGGTGCCCCTTCAAAACAAAGGAATCCCTTTCTCACTCAGATGCACATGTATAGACATAGGGATGAACGTAAGACTCACTGTTAGAATAAAGTTTCAACATTGTGCATCAAATGCCATAGGCTTGTCCTTATAGTCAGTATCTAAGTCTTCAGACAAGTCAGTTATGATCACTATAGGGCTTCTCTTAAGCTTGTAATGTAAGCTCATGGCTGGTTTGATATTCATGGGTATTTCATAGTGACTAAACCTCCTTGGAAATACATTAACTCACTGGGTTTCAACTTTTGACTTTCTTTGCTTCCCTCTTTTATTTGTCAAGCTTTCTCAAGACGGGTTTTGTTTGTTCAAGCATTAGATTAACTATTTTAGTTTTCTACTTTTCTTTTTTCACTACACCCAACTTGTTGTTCATTTTTCTTATTTTACCTCTCTTCATACTCATAATACATCACCCACCCCTATAGTAGCAACCCTCTACTTAGGTTATTTTGCCTAAGTCGAGGTGCTTAGTGTCCAAGGAGGACCAGTGCCAAAATAGGTTCATTGTGTTGTAATAGGAAGGTGAAAGGTGTATAAGAAAGAACTGGGCTATTTACGCGCAAAAAAGGGATCCCAGGATATTACTCACACTTGGACGGTCATTTAAGCAAAAATGGGTTAACATTCAAAAACGGCCTATGATCCTTTCGTAATGCCTATTATATGACTATGCTATGACTAGCGGGGCATGCTCAAGATTCAACGCACAATGGAGCCTGAGTAATACCTTACACGCACATAGCACATAAGTATATAGCACATCACAACTCATTCGTTTTATGCATTTGTTTTCTACAGGTTATTTATTTGCCACACTAATGCCACAAACAAATACACAGTGTTCACACTAGATACAATTCACACAATTCATGATAGATTACACAACTGGAGAGGAACTCAAAAATTACTAAACAAGCTAACTACCTCAAGTACTTGTACTATTCCTAATTATTTTTAGAACATGTTACAACAACAGTTTCCCTATACCCTCAACTCAAAATCAAAAATAAAATGCACTAAGGGTTAGGATATACATGACGATAGGGATGCCTATAGATCCTGGGTCTCTAACCCTGCTACAACATCATCTACTGTCTTTTCTCCACTCGTATCATCTGCCTTTGCAATGGATGGAGCCTGGCTAGATGAAGCACCTGCAGCCCCAGCTCTGATGGCTACTTCCCACTTTTCTATGTCAGCCAGGGACTCCAATCTTTCCCTTTTCAAATCTTATTTCTCTACTTTCTTATTTTCTTTCTTTATAGCTTTTATCTCTTTTTCACTATCCACCTCATCTTTCTTGTTCTTTCCTTTCTTTTAGCCTTTTTTTCTTTTATTTTCTTCAAGGAATCCAAAGTGAGATCGAGTATAGGAATTTCTTCCTCTACATCAAGCATAGATGAACCTATTGGCACCATGATTTGGTGTTGATGCATCATCCAAACCCCAGCTTTTACCTTATCCAATGTAACCCTAAAAGTGGCAAGATTAGCACCTATTAGCTCTCTTTCTTGGGCATTGAATCTGTTCTCTAGATTTACCACCCGCTCAGGCAAATTCATGAATAGTTCGAGTGAAACTTTGATTCTTTTGTCCAGAGCGATAGAAAACTATTTGGAGAAGGCTTATATTTTCTTATCACACTAGTTTGCTTACCTAGCCACCATCCTGATATCAATTGTCTAAAATTCCAAACCTGTTGCTACCAAAGGGACTGAAGTAGTCAGCTCATTTCGAGGCACTTAGCTTGCCTGAGATGAATATGCTTGTGGTGGTGGTACAGCTTTGGATATTTGTATCCCCATATCTGGTGCTGACGAATTCTCAGTGACTGGAGGATCTACTTCACAACTGCATCTCGATCAAGTCGTAAGTCCGGCTGAATTTTATTTTTGTTGACAGGGTTGTGAGTTTTCTTAGCATGTATCTCATAATCAATACTTGAAATATCATGTACATTAGCTGTTTCATACAACCTAGAAATTATACATGGGAATGGATATGCAGCATCGGGTATTGTGAGCAGAATCTTGATCTCTTCCGCAATCATTTCTCTGAAATCTAAGATAGTTTTGGCTATCAAGCTTGCAACCAATATTGCTCGATCATCCCCTAATATGGTGTCTCAGTCGATGGGTATCAGATGAATCTATACTAAACCTTACAAAAATTTGGCTTCTGAATTTATAGATGCTTTGGTAATTTTTTCTGCCGGATTATTCAGCCACTCAGGTTCCCCATCTTCTATGAGAGTTGCTAGCCATTTTTGCTGGTTTTCTCGATGTTTCAACCGGGCATAGAAGGTAGGTGAAGTAACTCGTGGGACAAAGACTGGCCCATAAATAAACCTATTTATGGTGGAATCTGAAATTTCCACCCTCACTCCACGTATTGGAAGTTTGTTCAGCAGAGGCTTATCTGAAGTTCTATCTCCTTTTTTTCACATATTATCCATAGTCACCTGGTAGTTCGCATAGAACTGCCAGACTAATGAAGGACAGTAAATACGACTTTCCCTGGTAGTCCACTCCAAGCCATACTACTTGATTTTTTGCATCACCTCAGGGTATCTGATCAACCCTATAGTGATGATTTTCTTCTCCCCTAGAGTTGGCCTTCTTGCACTTCATCGATTTATTCAGTGAAGTCCGTCCAAATAGATCGTTTTAGCCCTAGGGATTTTTTATCTCTCATTGTTCCTAACCTTGGGTTTTTTGCATTTCACCAAAGTTCCCCATACTGGAGAATCCTTATCACCTTTCTTCTTTGATGATGGTGATTTAGACTCAGTTTTTTCAGTTGCAGGCATTTCAGAGTCTTCAATTTTAACTCCTTATTAAGTTCTCTCAGACTCCTATTTAGTGTGTTCTAATCCTTGTTCCTCTGATGCTTGCTCAAATGCAGTTGCTACCTCAGTATAATCAGTATCCTCTACGTTAATATGACTAGGTGGAGGTGGTGTCTTTGGACCAACCCTCTTTCCCGTTCATCTGAGAAGGGTTCATCATCTTCATAATCAGAGTCCTCGTTGACAAGCTGTAAAGGTACATTATCTTTACCCTCTTTATTTGGGGTGGTTGGATTATTCTTCTTGAGTGTCATTATCAGTTCTCCAATAACATAGAAATCCTCAATTAGTTTCCATAATCAAACAAGAGAAGAAGAAAGATCACCTCAGTTTAACATTATCATTGTTTTCAGTTCGCAGGTTTGATGACCTTTCTGATTTGTCGTCACAGGTGTGATAGAGCTTCAAAAGCATCGTCAATCTTATCCAGAATCTACAAAATTTCTCATCTTTTGATGGAATTTTTGAATCGTTGTCACACAGGTTCAAGGCCGTGAAAATTGCCGTCAAACAACATTACAATTTCTAACTTCTTTTTACTTGATTTTTCTTCTACCATCATACGCAATTTGAACTTAGGTCATGTTATTTATTGAGATTTCCACAAAATTATACCGCATACCCCTACAAACCCTAGTTTTCCAAGGGGATTAAATCATATTAATGGGTTCATCTCACTCCTTTGAAACCAAGGTTTCTTATAGTACACAATTGATCCAAAGAAATATGAAGTTGAAGTTTTTCTAATACCTGGATATCAACACTTAGATGATGTACTTTGAAAACCTAGACTTTTGAGTAAGAGAAGAATGAGATGAGAGAGGATGAAGATTTCTTGACTTAACTCTCAGGCTTCAACAAGGAAAGTCTTAAAATTTGGCCTGAGAATGGATTAAATTTTAAAAAGGAAGGGAAATAACTCTCTAAGGTAAGAAAACCAAAACTGGAAGAGAAATATCTAAAGTACGTGAGAATATGAACAGCTATTATTTGGCTGGGTTAGCCCAAAATTTTTAAGATGGGATTAACTCATTTGACAAAATTTTTGATGGCGTGTCAGATACCGAATGCCGTGTTAGATACCAAACAATGCTTCAAAATTATTATCAGGCTTACAAGAATAAGGCTTTGACTAGATTATTTTTACACCATTTCTTATGTCTTGTCATACTTGTGACAACCCATCAAAATTGATATCAAACTTCTCAAGCTGACTAAAACCAGTTCACCTTCTTTGTACAACTCGTAGCTACAAAAATTTAAAACACAAGTTCAATAAAATTAAAACATTGGGTAGCCTCCCAAACAGAGCCTGATTTAACATTGCAGCACATCCTGACTATTTTGACTACTCAGACTTGGTCAAGATACTGTATCAATACCTCATTACCATTTTCATAGAATATATCTACAACCGAGAAGATATTCATCTCCTTCAACTACTTCATAAGAGGGTTAATTTTGAATCTGGCCTCCCTTTTTCCATGCCTGAACTTTAGCTCATTGAGCTCCATATCAACCAATACTCTTCCCGTGGATAATAGTGGTCTACCAAAAATGATGGGTACCTAAAAATCAACATCACAATCCAATAGCACAAAATTTGCAATATACCAACAAGTTATTTCACCGATCAGTCTGCCATTACAAGATGCATCGTTGTGGGGGTAGGTTCCCCCAATCCAATCTTCTTGTAGATATCAAATGGCATCAGATTAATACTTGCTCCTAAGTAACATAAAGCTTTGGTAAACTTTATGGACCCAACTATGCACGGTATGGTAAATGCTCCAGGGTTAGTCTTTTTCTGCACTAAGGATTGTGAAGAAACAACACTACAATGTTGGATGTTGTCCACCGGCTCACATATTACCTTCTGTTTCATTGTTAACAGTTCTTTCAACAACCAATAGTATTGTCAACAATAGGCTTCATCACAGAGTTGAAACCTCTATAAAAAATCTGTATCAAGTACAGGTCCGTCATATTGTGGTTTGGATATTGTGCAAGTTTTTCCTTAAATATTTCCTAGGTTTCGTGCAATGCATCAGTCGAGAGCTGTCTAAAGTTGCTAATTTCGTCCCTCAACTATACCTTTCTAGAGGGGGCAAAGAACCATTCTAGGAATGTGTCTTTCAAATGTCTCCAGTTGGTTATAGAATCGGGGTCTAACTAATTTAACCATATTGTTGCCTCCCCAAACAGAGATAAAGGAAAGAATCTAAACTAGATCATATTCTGGCTTACTCCTGGATTGTCAAAGGATTTTCAAATGGTGATGAAGTTCACCAAATTCATGTTAGGATCATCACTAGGCAAGCCTCCAAATAACCCCTTCATATTCAGGAGTTAGAGCATGGTACTTGTTATGATATATTTTGAACCTAGTGCTAACAGTGGAGGAATAATAGCACCCGTTGCACCATCTAAGTCCATTCCTTCATCACCTTCATCAGCCTCATATTGCATATGTTGTTGCCCATATCTTCCTCGGACTGGACGATTTCTGAAGACGTTTTGCTACACTGGTGCAGCAACTTGCTCAACTTGCCTTAGGTTTTGAGGATTCAGCAATTCCTCATCATTAAAGTGTTCATTATCAGGGCTCTGGTGACGTGCTTATTGACCCAAATTTTGTACATTCACCTGAGCCCTGTCCATAGCATCTAGTTTTTCTGTTTCCTATTGTTCAGTCGTTCTTCTTATCAAATGAGGTTCAGGATTGATTGGTAAAAGTGGTTCTACGAAACTTCTTATGTTTGGCATAAACAACACAGTACGTACAATAAACAAAAACAACAAATAAACGTAAATCAAGGAAACTTAACTATCAATAATTTTTTGCGTACAAACATTTAGTCTACAACCGTATTACCCAACAACGGCGCCATTTTTGATAATGATCAAATTACACTCTTGAATGGGTGTAAGTGATTATAGTCAATATAAATCCCAACTAGGTTGGGGTCGAATCCCATAGGGAATAAGGTGTGAACTTTAATTTGTTTACGAAATACTTTACTGGTAGTTTACTATTTCCAAAAATGGGGGTTTAAATTTCTCGGAGAGTCAATTGTTACTTTTAATATTTTAGTGTTGTAGTTAATATAAATAAGAAACCAGAGTTATGTTCACCATGGGTATTGGGAGTTAACAACTACTAGGTAATGCTTGGGATTCTTGGAGTAAGTAGAAACAACAGAATATCCCTGACTATGATACTATCTGACTTTTCTCTCAACCTTACCAGACAATTTATTATCTAATTCTTTCAAATTTATATAACTTATCTATTCCCAATAGGATATTATCTCAGGTAGATTAATCTAGTTGCAGTATCAATCATTAAACAGAAGGTTGGTAGCTTCTGAATTCCTGTTGATAATCCATTTCCTATAGTCTATTTCTTTGTTAGAAGAAAATAAAACCAAATGAGTAATCTAATGTTTTCAACCAATAGATTTCAGTCAACACAATAGAATTTCAAGATGTCCTACTACTCTTTGAATCCGTTAAATGCCTAGTAATCTATCAGAACCTAATCCATGGATCCTATAACTCTGCCTTATGGAATTATCCACTCATGATTTGATGAATGAAATAACGAGTTGAATTCATCATAATAAGGATAAACTTACGAATGGATGAAAAATAACAAGTAGTTTCTTCAATTTACTCATGAGAAAGAAACCCAAAAATAGTTGATAAGTGCTTTTTTAAAGAAACAAGAAAAATATTTGATGGTAAAGATGAAGCAATGTTATGTTCTTCTCTTCACAAGTTCTTCCCTGATAATTAATGATCGATCCGTAAAAAAGCTTAAAATAAGTCTCTAAATAGTCAACCTTAAATAAGTAAATAAATTTAAACTTTCAGTTTTCTCTTCGGATTGGACGACGACGATCTTGACGGCGTATCAGATATCTAAAGACGTGCGTTAGATGTCATCAAAGGTTCCAGTGAATTGTTATCTTCTGACTCTTCAGAAGTCAAACATGACGGCGGGTCAAAATTCTTGATGTCATGTGACAACTGCCGTCACAACTTCACTCGAAATCAGTATTCTCTGCTTTTGGTTGACAGCGATTTTGATGCCATGTAACATATTTGACGGAATGCCCTAAACATCATCACAGTTAATCTCAGTTAATCAAGTTCTGTCTAAGCTTGACTGTAACTTCGACAGTTTGTCCCATGTATGACGACACTTCAGAATTGACGTCAGCTATACTTCAGCTTATTTACACCAGATTTCAGCTTATTTATTAGTCTTTCCTTTGTTTTACTCCCCGATCACTTGTATCTGCATTAACACATTAAAAGTAATCAAAAATAAAAAATGTTTATTAAGACCTTGCAATTATTCAGAGTTAAAAGCTTCAAATATGTTAGCATTGGCTCACACATCATTTGTATGCCTTGGGTTACCAGGATTCGGCAACTCCTCGTCTCCTAAATCTTCATCCTCAAGATTTGGATGTGTTGCTTGTTGCCTGAAATTTTGCACATTAATTTGAGTTCTGGCTAAGGCTGCCAATTTGTCTGTCTCTTGTTTTTTTGCCATTCTTCCAATTCATTGCAGTTCCGGATTAGGTGGTAATAATGGTCCTCCAGAACTTCTGGTTCTTGACATACACTATAAAGATCCTACAAATAAACAAAAACAACAAATAAATGTAAAACTAGGAATCTTGACTAACAGTCAATTAGCACAGACAAACTTCAGTTTTCAACCGCATTCATCAGCAATGATGCCATTTTTGATAACTTTCCAACAACACCACTCAATGATAATGTAAGCGATTATTGTCAATATAAAACCCAACTAGGTTACGATCTAATCCTATAGGGAATATGGCGTGAACGTAAGTCATTTGCAATTTAATCAACTGATAGTTGGATGTCTCTAGAAACAGGGGGTTTTAGTTAACAAGTAATTGTTGGTCACTTTAGTTCAAATGTTTGTAATCAAGAGTTTATGAAAAATCAGAATTATGTCCACTTGGGGTTTTGGTACTTGACAGATACTACTAGTGGTCCAAGATTCTCACAGTAGGTAGGAAAACAAGTTATCTTTAGCGAGGTTATGCTTAAATGTCTCTCAACCTACTTAAGAATTTAATTACCTAATCCTCTTGAACTTAGTGAATTTATATCCACTGCCCAAATTTTACCTCAAGTTAACCAACCTTGTTACAACGCTAATTATTAAATGGAAGTTTAGTTTTTCCAAGTCCCTGTTGATAATTCAATTCCCACTATATTTGATTTTTTTTCTCAAACAAATCAAAGCAAGTGTTGCATATCATTTGCAACAAACAAACAGTAATTAAAACATTACAATTATCAAGTAGTCCTACCACTTTTTGAATCTTGAACACTCAACACCTTATCAAGATCTACCCCTAGATCCCATAATTCCGGTTATAGGAATTTAGCTGCTCCTGATGTAATAATCGAAGCAACTAGTTGAATTCACGTTTTGAAAGATAAACTTACCAAAAGATTAATTGAAACTAGAGATTCTCAGATTAAATCACCAAAGAAAATCCCAATATAATGATGATAGTCTCTTTAAAGTAATTCCTTTCTCAAGACAAAAGAATATTGAGAAAAATATCAAAGTATCATGTCTCAAACCTCAATGTTTGGAACCCTTAAAAAAACCCTAAACAATGCTTCAAATAGTTCACCCTAATAATAGAAACAAAATAATAGAATTCAAAAATTCCTCAGATTAGGTGACGCCATTTGTGATAGCCTATCAGGAGGCTGATGACTTATCACAAATGTTGTTATCTTCCTTTATGGTTTTGGTACTAGCTGCATAACGCTGACGACAAATGGTGACACCCTATCATCTCCTTGACGACCCATCATAAATGTCATCAAGGCTTTTCCTCAGCAGTAATGTTCTGCCTTAGGCTGACGATAATCTTGACTACTTATTAGCTCTTTGATGTCATATCACAAAATGTCGTCAGAGCTTTCAACTTAGGAAAATTCCCTTTCTATTGCTAATGATAAAGTTGATAGCTTATCACAGGGTTGACAACCTATCATATATTTCATCAGCCACTTTTGCCTTTATTTACTTCAGATTCAGCTCATTTACTTCCATTCTTGTTGGTTCTCTCGCATCTTAGCTTCTACTGCAAAATAAAACATAAACCAATTAGTATCGACAAAAGATGCTTAAGACTTTGAACTTATTATTAGTTAAAATCCTCAAATGTGTTAGCATTAGCTCACATATCAACTCTCAAACACAACCTCCTAACATCCCAAGCAAAAATAGAGGTAGTGTCCTTAACAAAAGGCAACCTCTCATCGAACTGAACTGACTCTCAACGAATGACATGAGACTCATCCAGAATGTACTATAGAAGCATGGAAACATGAAAAACTAGATAAAAAACTGATAAAACTGGAGTCAAAGACAACCCATAAGAAACATCACCAAAGGCCCAAAGAATCTCAAATGGTCAAATATACTTGGGGATAAGATTTCCCTTATTTCCAAACTTCATCACACCCTTCATGGGTAAAACTCGATCACTACCTCCAAATATCAAGGTATGAGTCTACGATCTGGATTATACTTCTACCTACTATGAGCTGCTCAAAGCCTATCCTGAATGATCCGAACTCTATCAAGGATCATAAAAAAACTTCATACCTCGAGGTCTAACCTCAAACCAACCAACTAGAGATCTATAACACCTACCATACAAAGCCTTACAAGGAGACATATCAATACTAGAAACGTAACTATTATTATACACAAACTTCGTCAAAGCTAAATGTTGCTCCCATTGACCATCAAAATCCATCACACAAGTGCAGAGCATATCCTCGAAAATTAGAATGGACAAATTCAAAGATCAACCCGAGTACCCAACTCCTCCTAAAAAGTCTTTCAAAAGTAAGATATGAAAACTGAATTGCGATCTAAGATGATAGTTAGTGCAACACCATGGAAATGGACAACTTCACGAATATAGATACAGGCTAACCTATCAGCATTGAAAGAAACCTAAACTAGATGCTAACTTGGACAATCGATCTATGATGACTCAAACACTATCAGGACCATAAGAAGTACAAGTCAACCTAGTCACAAAGTCCATAGTGATCCATTCTATTTCTATTTCATAATGGGTAACCTCTAAAGCAATCCACCGGGTCTTAAATACTTAGCCTTCACCTACTACAAAGATAGGCAACGAGCTACGAAGTTTGTTACATACTTATGTTAGCCTCCTAAGTATATGTTTTAATAATGACAAACTAAAGAGTGTATCCTTGCAACTGCTAATATTAGAAAGATAAAGAAAGCTAACTTTAGAAATAGAAGGACATCAAGAATGGAAGGACATTCATGGTATCCATGGAAAATTAATCACAATATGGACAAATGGACAGAGAATCTCATCTCTAAATTTCACGAAAAATCATTTCAAACTATTGGAAGATATGGAAGATAATGGCTTGTAAAATGGAATGGAAAAATAATTTAAGAATATGGAAAGCAACTCAATCAAATATCACAAAAATAGAAGAAGGGTCACAATCCAAAAATCTAGGCAGACCATAGCAATTAAGAAGAAAAGATCATGAGCACTTTTGGAATGAAACCAATCTCTACAAAACCAAAAAGATGAATATATCATAGACATGTCTAATATGGACGTGATCCAAAGCCATATAATGATATATCATACAGATATTTTCCTTAACCAAATAATCAATTTACATCCTTGATTATGAAGAAATGTCTTGGGTTTCCTCATGACTAGTGGTGGTCAAAGACTATAAAAGATGAGGCTTGAAGATAGGCACTTTTCACTTAAGTTCAAGGAGAAAATTCAAAGGGGCTTATTCTTTATCTTACAATGCTTTGTAACTTTAGTTTACAATTTTTGTATAAGGAGTAGGATCGACTCAACTTTGTAATATCAACTGGAGCTGTGTCACAAGATCAGAAGAGCAAAATAAGTCCTCAAAACATGTTTCCTATCACTATAATAGAACTAAACTTTCAATGATCTAAGGAAACTTTAAAACCCAAGGGGACTAGACATAGGCACTGTATTGATGTTCCTAACCAAGATAAATCTTTTCGTTATTACTTTACGTTTTGTTATTTACTTACTTAACCGTTCTGAATTTAATCTATTTGTAAGTGGTATGATATGCAGGCGAGTCAACTAGGAGGAGTTAGTAGTCGACTCACAGAAGAAAATTTTATTTCACTTCCCCACTTTTGAATTTCAACTGGTACCAAAGAAGGTCTCATAGATAGCATTGCTTAATCACAAGTGAGCAATGATAAAATAGCCAATTATTAAATTCCTGGTTCTCTCTTTTAGGATAGCCACTCCTCCACAAGACCACTATATTTTATTAGACAATGTTACTATTACTGGAAGAATAGGTTAAGGGTCTTTGTCCAATTAAAATGACTTCCAAGACTAGGTTGTCATCAAGAAAGGTCCAAAGCCGATTGTAGGACTCAAGGAGAAGTCAAAGGACCAAGATAAAGATCTAGTAGTTCTGACATAGAAGACCTTAAAAGCTTTGAGATCACCAAAGAATAGCAAGAGGTAATTCAAACTAACTCAAGTGCAATAAGTTTTCTTTTATGTGCAGTTAACAAAGAAGAATATGCCAATATATCTATCTGTAAAATCATAAAAGAGATGTGGGATAAATTGAAGGTAAACTATGAAGGAACCACCAATGTTAAGAAGTCAAAATTTATTGCCCTGGTCAATGAATAAAGCTATTCAAAATGAAATAAAATAAGATATTGAAACAATATTTCATAGATTCAATAAAATCATGTGCGAACCAAAATCACTGAGGATGTGTTATCTTCATAGCCTGTAAGTCCAGAAGCTAGTCCAAATTCTCCGAAAATATAGAAAACTAAAGTTGTTATTATAGAAGATGAAGATCTTCAAAACATAACATATGATGAACTGGGAGGAAACCTTATCACATATGAGTAAAATTATATCAATAGGTTTCATAAGAATGAAAAGAAAAACCAATAGCCTTCAATACAACTACAACCGGAGAGGAGGACATTCTGGAAGATGCTAATAGTAAAGAAATGACCCTCATCAACTGTGGGGTAAGGCAGGTAATGAGATAGAAATAACAAAGATCCCAAGGAGGCAAAAATAATGACTCCACTATAAATGATGATCTCTATTACTACAGTGGAACGCCTGGACATTTCAAACAAAACTATATAGAATTAGGATGACGATCCTCTAGAAAAAGTCCAAATTTTGAAGCCTGGGGCGATGAAGATAGTATTGCAGAAGAAATAAAGGCTACCAATATATGCTTTATGAAAAAAAAAAAAAACCTAGTAAGGTAAGATCACATGACTGTCACAACTAAAATACTCTTGAGTGTAATCTGGATATCTTAACGGATGAACTTCAAAACAACATAGATGAAGATCATAAGATTACTCAAGATAAGAAATCTTGTGAAGCTCGATTTAAACAAAAACTCTTAGAGGAATGATAAAACAATCAAATAGAAATTGAAGCATGTCAAGTTGAAATTGACTTGGTTCCTAAAGAGCTTGGTAATGCAAAAACAAAATTGAACAATCTTAAAAAATCCCAAAGCCACAGTTTCATCGGAGAAAACTCCTTCAAAAGGAATTCGAGTTCCTTCTTAGGGTCATTTAGAAAAACTAAGTCCTCCTTCTTCTCTTGAAGACCCATCTATTTCACTTGGGGATAGAGAGGGCACAAATCCTACAATTACAAGCATAATACTAAAAGTGTGTGGGTTTGGAAGCCCTAGTTAACTGATTCCTTTGTGCTTATGATTGATGAATTTATTGTTGTTATGCGCTCCATGGTTGATTCTACTGCTTCATATTGTACGCATTACCATAATTTGGCCTTTGAGCATTACCCATATATATTACTAATTCTTGATTGGATGCATAAATGGCTGCTGAGTAAGCACTATTACCTCACACTTCACAACAATCTATAGTTTGTTGGATGGCATTGATTGTGGGTGCATGATGTTGAGCTCCCAATTTCAGGCTTCTGAACTTAGTGTTTATCATATTTTGCAGTGCTACAACCTAAGCTAATAAGGCTGTGAATTGGCCCACCTCTAATACACCCATAATTTCTTTTGTGGAGCTTTTAGATTCTGAATGCCACTCTCGATTTACTTATGCTATGTGGTTCAACAATGTGTGCAGCTCCTCATAAGTCAATTCCAATGCTAGACCACCTACTGCTAAATCTAGCAAGATCTTCATATTGTGATCAAGTGCTTCTACAAAAAGGTGAGCAAGTACCTCGTTAGACTGTTGGTGGTAAGGAAAATCTCGAAGAAGGTCCTTAAAGCATTACCAAGCATGATATATATTTTATCAAGATTTTTTTTGAAGCTCACTATATAACTACGAAGTCTCACAGTCTTTCCTAATGGAAAGAATCTGATGAGGAACTTTCGGCCTAAGTCATCCCATGGTGTGATTGAATTAGCCAGCTCCACTTTCAACCACCTTTTAGCTTCTCCCAATAGTGAATGGGGAAAAAGTATCAGCCTCGCATAATCTGTACTCACACTAGTATAAATGAAGGTGTCAGTAAGCTCAATGAAAGTTTGTAAGTGGACTTATAGATCCTCGTATTAAATTACTGCAAAATATCCACAGCTGATGAGAAGTAGCACCATGTTGTTATTTAACTCGTAATTCACCCAAGTAGTCAGTCATGGAATTTGGGACATCATGTTTGTTGGAAGTAGGACTTCCACTTCCCTCACTCTCTTATGGGTTGTTTGTTCTTCAACCGTTGGAGTAGGAACTACTTGGTGTTCTTCTATTTGTGAAAATTGAGGAAGATGGATTATGTCTCTCCTTCACTAATGAAAGTGTTATTCGAGTTCGGGCTGCAATCACAAAACCAAGACCAAGTGTAAAAACACCAAAAATCTAAAGAGCAAAAGTAAAATAAAATAGTTCCCTATTGCAAGTCCCCAACAACAGTGCTCAAGCGCATAGGCAAGTATACGTGGCCTTATCATATTTTAAAGTGGTCAAATAAAAGCCAATTATCGATTCCACAAGGATATGGTTAAACAATGGATTGATTTCAGTTATCAATTTAGATTCAACTGATGCAAAAGTAACCAAAATTGAGATTTCAGTTTGTAAATTACAAGTAAATTAAATGGTACGTGAAGTAAACATCTTGGATAATCAATATGAGTAAAACCTAGGGCTGAAGCACATTGAACAATTGTACTGTGTTATTGAATTTCATTCATCAACTAACCTATCGTAGTTTTTGATTCTTAGTGTTAATCTCATGATCATGGTCTTCCGAGATCTAACCAATTATCTAACGTGGACATTTCAACAACATCGTTGAGTAGGGATATAATAATCCAATTAAATTCCTTAAACTATCATCCTACATTTGAATAAGGTAAGGAATCTATCACATCTCTGTCCTAGACACTAATCTTTATTCCTTTTTTCATAAAAGACTATGAACCCTACTTCATTAAATACCACGTTCTATCTCCTTATTCCCTCTCCCGTGTTCACAAGGTTGACAATGTGTGTATTTTAAGGGTTATCAAGCCACGAAAAAGTTAATATTAGATTAAACACAAAAAAAAATCATAAAAAAATCAAGCAATATCAAAATCATAGTACACATGTATTCATCTTCAACCCTGAAAAGGGGGTTCTTAGCCACTCATAGTAATAATAATGATCCAATAGGTTCAAATCATGTTGTGATCTAATGGAATGCTAATATAACAAAGGAAAAACTTAAGTTATGAAGTTTTAGAATCCTCCTTAATGTTCCAAGACGTCCAGTGATGATTAATAATATATACAAAGATGTATTTATAGAAGACAAGAAAGTCAAAGCCGTATAGGATTCAAAGTGCAACTTTTACCGTGCTTGGAGGGGGGGTCGTGATGCGATGCTTTATTTAGTTGACTAGGGTTCATGATATGAGTATGTATTGGGTTAATTATAGGTCATGACATTATACTAACTTGAATCAAATAGGGGTCACAACGCTTCACTATCGCGACACCTCTCTGGAATTTATTTGTCAAAAATTGGTTAAGTGTCTAATGTTCCTCCATTAATTCTTGACTTTGTGGTATCTTTCCCTTGGTTTTCCAGACTCCAATTCATATATATATATCAGCATAAACATGTCAAAAAATCTCATACAAGAACACACCACATGAATTAAATGTTCAAACAACCCAACATCCATCACAACGAATAAAAAAGAAGAGCTTTGACTAGGTTGATTTCCGTGATCTTCCAATTCATGTCTCGACTCTATACTTGACATACTAGAACTTTCTATACCATAATTTAGTTGTTACACATATAATGAAACAATTAAAACCATTTATAATATATTAAACACCATATAATCCAACAAAAGAGACTAGACAAGCAATTTACTCAAGATAGTAACACTAGTTTCATCGATTGAACTCTAAGTGATCAAATTAAACCCAAACTTGTTTAGAATACACTTTGAACAGTGTAATCATACAATTTATCACATAGATTCTTATTTATATAAATATAAACACCTTGAATAGATCAAGTTATCCTCAAAATAAGGCGAAATAAGTTAGAATAGTAACTCTAGAGTGCATAAATACACTCAACATCAGTGATCTCGTTGCTATGGCTAGTTTTACTGATGACAAGTTTGTATACACCACAATGGAGACTAACTTGAAATACAAGGAGGTTTATGGTGAATGATTCAGTGATCCCACATTGTATCGACAGTTGGTGGGATCATTAGTTTTTCTCACTATGACCAGGCCGGACATCTCATATGAGGTACAAGTTCTAAGTCAGCATGTCGCTAATCCTTACCGTATACATCATACTACATTACTTCGTTCTTCGATATGTCCATGGTTTTATGAATCATGGTGTTATCTTTCATTCTAATTCTTCTATACATTTTGGGCGATATATTGATATGGATTGGGATGGTTGTCCTGATTCTTGTCGTTCCATTACTAGTCGTTGCATGTTTCTAGGCACGTCCTTAATATCTTTGAAATGTAAGAGATAATATTGTGCGTCTAAATCATCTATGGACGATGAGTATTGGGCTATGTCGGCAGCAAGTTTGAAAATTGTTTGGCTACGACGTCTATTATCTGATCTTATTGTTGCTATTATATCTCGTACGGTGTTACATGCTGATAACATTAGTGCGATTAAAATAGCCACAAATCCTGTGCAACATGAAAAGACAAAGCATATAGTTGTGAATTGTCATTACATTCAAGAACTAGTCATTGACCGTCTTATCACTCTACAAGACATTTATTGCCATGATCAACTTGCCAATTTGTTTAGAATGGCTATGACACGTGCATGGCATAGCTATATTATCTCCAAATTTCTACTGTTTGATCACCGCTATCAATTTGAAAGGGGATGTTAAGAAATATTATAATTGTATAGAAACAATATTCTCTTTCCTGAAATAGAATTTAATTACTAATTGTGTAGTTACAACAATATATATTCTTTCCTATATTAGAAATCTAACCTATAGTTATATAGCTATAAGTATTTCATTATGTATTATGGAATGAGGTAAGTTGCAATATAGAAAATCTTGGTTTCGCTGCTCATTTCACTGTCAATGACTATAAATATCCCATTTTCCCATAATTTGAATATTTTTCTTCTTGATCCAAATACTTTTGTTACCAATGGTTGAAAAAAAATTACTTCTTCTATCCCAATTCAGGAGCGAACTTGTCTAATTTTAGCTTGAAGGTAAAACAGATTAAATCAATTTAATATTTAAAATTAAAATTTAGATATTTAAATATTGTATAAAAGGTATTATAAGTTGTAATTTTTTTTCATGTTAATATGAATAAAAAAAATGTAGTAACTTGAAATGTTGATCAAAATTTACATAGCTTAAAATTTGAAAACAGAAAAGTGTCACATAAAAAATGACAGAGAAAATACTTTAACACTCATAAAATAAATAAATTCTATTACTATTTTGGATCTGATTTTTCTTAGTAGTAGAATTCCTCGTTCGGCCTCGCACCATTCCTGCAAGCGCAGGTTGGCCGCACCTAACGTGCATCAAAGGTGGTGATAGAATAAATTATTTTTAATGCTTGGATTACTTTTGACACACTTTCTTTTTGTTTCGAAAAAAATGTCACTTCTTATAAGTAGAAATAACTTAATTTTAAAAACCCTTAATTTTTGCCAATAATGAGATGGTTTATAGTAGTAAAAATATCGTATTGTCTTATTCTAGACTACCATTACCAGAAAAGTCAATTTTTAACGAATGTCCCAGTGCAAATTATCTTGTTGTAAAGGATTTCTAGCAAAATATTTTCCAAAATAGTTTTGGCGAGTCGATTTCTGATAAATACTGTTAGAAATTTTTTTTTTTTTTTTGTGGTACACATGTTTCAATAATCTCTTGTACTTAAGACTTTCAGGTTTTGAGATGTATTTTTTACTCCCGCACTTATGTGAAGATATATCATTGAGATTTTATTTATATTTCAATGCTTCTTTATTTGTTCCTCTAAAAAATTTCTAAAAATGAACTTAGACAATTTTAAAGTTTGCCTGCGGGGACACTTTAAGTTTTTTTGACTAATTTTGACTATTCCAGAGGGTGTTAATCTTTAGCCAATGCAATTCTAATATGTCTTGGATCTTCATTGATGTGCTTTACATTGAGAACAATGATTTAAAAGCACCAGATGCTATTTGAAATAAATAAGTCAAAATAACTATAAATATTTGTGTGATTATAAATTATTATCTTATTTAGGATGAAATAAATCTTAAAATTAAATCATGCGAGTGTAAATGTAACCTTATGAAGAGAAAACTGAAGGTCTCCTTGCTAGGGTATCGGAATATTAATGGTGACAAAATAGCCAACACTAAACATTTGGAGGGACTCAAAGGAGAAAAAATTAAAAGAAAGGAACATTTTTATATGGGATTTTGTAACGGAAAGAAGCTTTGTCCGAGGGCAGTCGAGGTTTTTCCTTTCAATTCCTAATCGTATTAACTGGTGATTAAAGCATTTTTAGGGCAGAGTATGCCCATTTTTACTTGATATTTTCAAGAATAAAAACCCTAACCTCTCTTCCAAAGATCAAGAATTCTAAGAAATGATCAAGATCCTTGTTCCATCTATCAAGATCCTTGTTCCATCTATCAAGATCCGGGTTCCATCTATCAAGATTCGGGTTGCATCATTCAAATTTTACAATCTAAGTTATGTGGGACTACTCTAAAAACCTTTGTCATAAATTTAAGTATTTTATCAATATTAAAGATCCCCAATTATGACTTATAATGCAGTATTCAATATGATTTTCAAAAAGTATGCATCATGGGACTATTTTTATGAAAATAATGGTTGTCTTGAATCACTTTTCATGGAAATTGAATTATAACTATAAGTATGTATGACTTCATGTATATTTTAAGATTGATTGAGAGAATAAGCATGAATTTTATCTCTTAATGCAAACTCAAGTTCACATTTTTCTTTGTGAATGATTTAAAGTCCATGCCTTAAGATTTGAAAGTGATCTTGTTGCAAACAATAAGAGGAAATTTATTGTTATTACTACATTCTTGTTTTAAAGGGAAAGAATTGTATGTAATTGAATAAATTGATATGACCACCATATGTTTTGAATCTTGCAAAGAGAAGTTAACTGCCTAAGTGTTCTTGTGATTTCAAAGTGATGAATTTATTGTGATGTTATGAATCTTGGGTGTTCATATGCATGTTTTGAATATGATGGGTTGTGAACTAGTTATGATAGTGACTTGCAAGTCAGGGTATGACGATACCCGGTGATTACATGCCCTTAACAAGATAATTATTGAATATTTTCAAAGTATGAAGCATGCTTGTTTTAAAGAACTAAAAGTTAGGCATAAGAGATCTTGTAGGTTACCCGAAGAAAGTACGAGTTGAAAGACTTTATGCTAGAAATCATGGTTTTCCAACATAGGGTTATGGCACCATGCTTTGTTAGATTGTGTACCTTAATTCATGTCATCCCAAATGGGGACTATGGTTAGGAGCCCTACTTTGTGATCTTGTGCACTACCCTGATATGTGATTTGATTGGGGATTTTCGCACCCTAATGTGTGATCTTGAATTTTCCTCTTTGTGGAAAAGTTGGATTAGGGGCTTGGCCATCAAGTTAAGGGCAAATTCTATATACCCAATGGAATTATAGATTGTAGGGTGTACCATCTAACTCAAAAGAATGACAAAGAGTGAGTCAAAATTTTCAAGAACTGTTCTGAAATTATTAAATATGCCCATGTATTTTACTTATGTAATATTCACTGTTATTACGATATTCTCGCATCTATTTTTGTGTAAAATATGTTATTTTGAGTTGTTTCACATGCCAATACATCTGTATTGACCCTCCTATATTTCAGGATCGGAGACACAGTCCCGGGGTCCTGTTCAACAGTAGAATCGTGTGTCAGAAATTGCATTTTGTGAGCCTTCTCTATTCAGGAAGGCCTAGTGATTAAAATTTGTTGTTTCTTTTGTTTTGCGGTTTAACTAAGGCCCTTTCCCAGTCTTGAGATAGATGTTGACCTTCACAGTGTTAGATATTTTGCAAACTGGTGTCAAATGTTTTGTTGAATTTTATGAACTCAAATTTTATTTTATTCTACTGAACTAAGTGATTTGACCATGTTACCATATTTTTTATCATTTCCATATTTATTAAAGTGTATGAATGTTGTGCATGATTGCCAGAAAGAAAAGGGCTCCCGAACATTCATGATTTAAGATGCTCATTATGGCCTGGGCCTTAGTTCGGCACGTGACAAACTTGGTATCAGAGGCCAGGTTCATGGTTTCAGGGTATCTGTGAAATCATTTCTAGTAGAGTCTTATTTATCGGTGTGGAGTGCACCATAATTATAATCAGGAGGCTGTCGGGCATTTTGGAGTTATTTTCTATTCTTTTATACTCTAGTTTGTGGTATAGAGTCATCCATAAGAAATTTAACCAAGTTCATTCCTCATTCTAATTTCATGGGTCATGCCTGATTGTCGAGGCAATACAAGTCTAAGAGTGTAGCTCCCCCAGCGATGTGGTTCTCTCTGATTTAGTTATCCAGAAAAACTATTAATTGGGATAAGGACTCAAAAGGAGTCCATGAGTGTTTTAAAGTGCGATTATTTAAGAATATACCCCCATTTGCATTAGTAGTATAGTTTAGCCTGAGGTATGGAGTGCATTCAGTCTCCTTTAATAAATTCTTGTTGTGGATGCCATATTTCAGGATATTGACGTGTAGAAGAATGTTGGAACTGTATTTTTACCCGAGTAGTAGTGTATATTAAAGTCTCATGTCCTATTAGTTGTAATATGGGCCAAGAAATTAGTGATATAAAGTCACAAAGTTAGAAGTCAAAGTGAAGGTAACTTTTGCATGAATAAATAGTTTTAGTTATATAACTGTGGATTGAGGGTTGGGTTGCCATTTTATAGTGATAGACTAATGTGCGACAATATTTATAGATTGTATGGTAGTCTATAAAGGAAGATATAAGATATGATTGTTATTTATTTAGAATAAGGAAGGATCACAGAATGGATGGTTATAGTGTTTGTAGAAATCATTTATAGGCTGTGAATGGAAAGGGGTAGATTAATTAATAAGTTGTAAGTAGAGACTCATTAGTGTTTATTGAATTTTGAAGATCATTGTGATATTCGATTAGGTAAGTAAGTATGATATGAGAAATTGAAATATGCTGACAAGAATGAAATGAGTTATATTGCAAGATTCACATCGACTAAACTAATCATGTGACTTTACCCCCTTTAATAGTCTTTTTCTTTAAGTAGTAGTAAACTAGTACTTAATGTGAGAAGGTATGTAGTGGGTTTTTAATTGTAATAGCGAGGTTATGGCAGGGTTGTGATTGTAGGTAGTAGTTAAGTAAAGTGAAGTATTTGGGTTGATTTCCTAATTTTATGGACTAGTGTAGTATGTGGCATTCCTTACCAGTGGTATATAATTGTGGGTAGACAACAAGCTTGAACTTTAGACGTGGAGTTTAGGTATGGAGTGTACTAATGATAATTATAGCTTAAGATTAATGATGCATGTTTTGTGGAGTAATTAGCTGGCTTGATGTGATGTGCGAAATGGCCTATGTTCATGATTTATGAAAAGTTCAAGTGATAATCATGAGGTATATGTGAACATGAGGACTAGTGCTAAAACGATAAATTAGGGTTGAATCATTAAGTGGATACGAACTTGAGTATATTTGAATAAGTTGAACCCCTAGCAGCAGGTTGCTAAATAAAGTTTTAGGTGTATAAGTGTTTTGTGAACCTATATTTAATTCTTGAATCTTGTAGTATGAAGAAGTCTGGGAAGATGTTGTATGGTTCTCTCTAGAGTTGAATTGAGGAAAAAACATAGGTAGGCAATCTGAGCCTTGGGTATGGTTTTACAAATTTTTCTGAAGTTGTAGGTTATGTGATTAGAGGTGTAATAATAGTATTCTAAGGAATTGAAGATGGAGTGTTAAGTAGTTAGAAGTGTGGGTGTCTATGTCAATGAAACTTTTAGTCGTAAGTTAATGACTCTGGGAGTTAGAAGAAATTACGATTACTGTCCCTTAAAGGTGATGTCCTAGAAAATATTTTAGTGTCTTTATATTAGAGACTAATGAGAAGAGTCTGTATTCATGTGTATGCTGATACACCTATTGTGATAAAGAGTGTGGATGCATGCACACATGAGAGTGGGAGTTATAGTGTGATGGCTATAGAGGCTAGCAGAAGTTAAGAGTAGCATTTACAAAAAAACAAGGCCATTAGAGTATAGTTCTTCATGGAGAATTTAGAGTTTAAGTGTATGGTGTGATGTCTCATTTATGTTGAGAGTTGTGGCTATAGATTTGATTAGGGGATATATCTGTAAGTCTAGTATTGTGACTTTGATCTAAGGGTGAGATAGGAAATTTAGTTCCCAAATTTTTCTCAATGTGGCAAGTTGCGGGGAGGAGTCATGATAAATCTATTCCTACTCAAGCATAATCGTCCTACTTCTATCTCAGAGATTATTCTACTAATGTCCTACATTATGTGTTCAAGTCATGTCTATTCCTATGGTTCGAGTTCCCTATTCACTTATGTATATGATCTGACCTCCAAACTAGAAGCAATTGTGCCTCTCAGTAATCAAGTTTTTCATGTATTCAAGCCATATGTTATGTTGTTCGTGATCAATGAAAATCTATGTCTCTCAACATGCTTGGACCTAAGAAAATATGATTTTATATGTCACTGATTCATCTTATGTTTGGTTTAGACAAATTGATAAAGTTATCCAAACTAATGGCAAATCTCAGTTCCTTAAATAAAGAGCAATCACTTCAAGTGGAAATCTTTGTCTTAGTTGTAATATAACACCCCATAGCATTCTAGACTCAATACCACTCTTGGTTGCATGTATGGAATGCTAATAACCTTAAAATTTTCTAATTATTAAAAGACATAGGCATGTTTGGATGATCAAAATAGTGGGCCAACACAATGTCGGTGCGTCGCTTAACGCATTAGGTGCCTAATTCGTTTTACTAATTTCTGTTTCCAAGAAGGCAATTCACTCTTTTTCCCTCATTTTATCTTGATATATGCACCAATGTTTTCTTACTAGGCTATATCCTAATAATTCATGTTGCATTGTGTTTCTTCCGAACGACTCTCTACTTATGATCCAGATACTAGATATAGGAAGTACTTTATGATGATATCATATCTTAACATCATGTCCCATATTGATGTAGGTCAATAGGTATGGGTTATAATTAAGTAGTGTTTCTCCCATTCATGATGATTGTGCTTGGATCCTTTAATGACCCTCCATATATTAGTGCGATGGTGGATGTCGAAGCGTAGTAATGTGGTTAGTATTCCTTGAACTTACCCGAGAGTTTGTGATGAAAGTTATAAGGTGAGGAAATATTCTTAATGATATGTTAAGTACAAGGACCTATAGTTTAAGTTATCACCTTTGTACTTCGAGTTTGGCTTCAACATAGCAGCACTAAGTAGTGAGACTTAAATTCTTGTTACTAGATGTGTGATTGAAGAATTATAAGTTGACGAGTGTGAAGTACATTATTTATTGTTTGGAGTGTAGACAACTAATACCTCTAAGTTTAAGTCTATTAGTTGTACCTTGTAAGGTAAAGATTGTTTCTAATCCTATCTTCCACGAAATCATACTTCATTATTAGTACCAATATAAATGGGTCTATGATCATCAAATAAACCCCTACCTTATGTTGTCAAGATTATAATTCATAGAACTCATGTGCAAGATCATCCTTATGTAAAATCTCATTATCCCATGTTTCGTTCTTTCAAATTTTATTAGGGGTTATCATAAAGCTCTTTTGATGCCCTTGCATATTTCTTAGGAAAATATGTTCAATGCATGGTTTCATTATTTATTCTACACTTATGGAGTTTCAAAAAGTCCCTACCTATCATTTGGGGATGAATGATCCCAAGGGGGAGATAATGTAACACTTCTCATATTCAAGCTAGAATGTAGACCGTCATTGCTACGCGTCATGTTTCAAAAGCCTTCCTATTGATTGATTCTTGATGATCATCTAAAATTATTTGTCAATTTCTAAAAACTCATCACGAATACACCGCATCGTGGTGAATCCCAAAACGATAATTTTCACTATCGCGATTCCGCCGTATCATGGTGGATATCGAATGACCAACTCAGCATGTTGCTGTAAGCCTCAAAAATAGGATTTCTTCTACAACTTTTAAGTTTGAAGGCAATCTCATCTTTTTCCTATGATTTTTAATCGTATTACCTGGTGATTAAAGCATTTTTAGGGCAGAGTATGTCATTTTACTTAAATTTCTCAAGACAAAAAGCCTAACCTCTCTCCCAAAGATCTAGAACTCATACCTAAGATCAAGAATTCGATGAAACAGATCAAGATCTGGGTTCCATCTTCAAGATCCAGGTTTCAACTTTTAAATTTTATAATCTAAGGTATGTAGGACTACTCTAAAAACCTTGGGCATAAATTTAATTGTTTTATCAAGATTAAATATTCCCAAATATGATTTATAATGAAGTATTCAATATGATTTTCGAAAAGTATGCATCATGGGACTATTTTGGTGAAAACAATCGTTGTCTTGAATCACTTTTCATCCAAATTGAATTATAACTATATGTATGTATGATTTCGTGGATTTATTAAGCATGATTGAGAGCATGATTATGAATTCCCTCTCTTGTTGCGAATTCAAGTTTACATTTTTCTTGTGAATGATTTGAAGTGCATGCTTTATGATTTGAAAGTGATATTCTTAATATCATTGTATTTGACTTTGTTTATAAATGGTGAGAGGGATTTTTTTGTTATCACTACATTCATGTTTTAAAGGGAAAGATTTCCTTATAATTGAATAAATTGATATGACAACTAAATGTTTTTATTATTGCAAATAGAGGTTAACTGCCTAAGTGTTCTTGTGATTTAAAAGTGATGACTTTATTGTGATGTTATGAATCTTGAGAGTTCATATGCATGTTTTGAATATGATGGGCTATGAATTGTATATGATATTGACTTGCAAGTCAGGGTATGACGACATCCGGTGATTACATGCCCTTAACAAGATAAGTATTGAATGTTTTAAAATTATGAAGCATGCTTGTTTTAAAGACTTAAAAGTTTGGCTTAAGAGAGCTAGTAGGTTACCCAAAGAAAGTACGAGTTGAAAGTCTCTATGCTAGAAATCGCGATTTGCCTTCACGGGGTTGTGGTAACATGCTTTGTGACCTTGTGTACCTTGATTCATGTCATCCCAAATTAGTACTATGGTTACGAGCCCTGATTTGTGATCTTAAGAACTACCATGACATGGTGATTTTATTAGGGATTTTGGCACCCTACTGTATGATCTTGAGTATCCTCCTTATATATACTCAAATCCTTACTGCAAACTTAGATTAAGGGCTTGGCCGCCGAGTTAAGGGTGGATTCTCTATTGCCCGTGGAATTACAAATTTTAGGGTGTACCATCTAGCTTAGACGAATGACAAAGAGTTAGTCAAAAGTTTCAAGAACAGTTCTGAAATTATTAAATATTCCCATGTATTTTATCTACGTAATATTCACTGTTAATACGATATGCTCTCATCTATTTTTGTATAAAACATGTCATTTTGAGTTGTTTCACATACCAGTACATCTGTATTGAACCCCCTATATTTTAGGATCTGAGACATAGTCTCGGGGTCCTGTGCAACTGTTGATCCATGTTTCAGAAATTGAAGTTGTTGAGCCTTCTCTATTTCAGAAAGTCTGGTGATTAAAGTTTGTTATTTCATTTACTTTTTGGTCTGACTGGGGCCCTATCCCAGTCTTTAGACAGATGTTGACCTCTAGTGTATTAGAGATTTTGCTAACTGGTGTCAAATGCTTTGTTGAATGCTGTGAACTCAAGTTTCATATTATTCCGCTGAACTAAGTAATTTGGCCATGGTTCCATATTTATTATCTACTTCTGTATTTATTATAGTATATGTATGTTATGCACGATTCCCAAAAAGAAAAAGGCACCCAAGCCTTCATGGTTCGGGATGCTCGTTACGGTCAGGGCCTCAGTTCAGGTCATGACAGAATCATATCTTATGGGTGAGAACTTTTGGGATATTATCAATAGAAGTAACAAGTCCTCTTGTAGACCAACCGAAATATGTTGATGCATATTAGAAGTGAAGGTAAAGTAGTTCGAAAGTGGAGTTCATCTTGAAGTGAACCATTTCCTCCAGATTATTCAATAATAGTATAAGGTACAAATCATGTCTTGATATATGGAGTACCCTCAATCAGTCATTTAACAAGAAGAATGAATCTCGACTACAGATATTGGAGAATAAATTAGCTAACACCAGTGAAGGTAATATTTTTATTACAGAGTATTTTTTAAAGATTAAGAACTTATGTTCTGATTTTTTTAATTGAATACGGAAGAGGCTATCTCTTAAGCACGAATAAGAAGAATTATCATTCGTGATTTGAAACCAGAATACATTCCCTTTGTGACATGGAAGAAAATACTCTTGTAGCTGGCAAGAGGAACGTTAAAGGAAAAGTAAGATATATGCCTCACACTCAATTCTAAAGTGGTTTAGGCTTGACTAATAAAAAACAAGAGACTTTTAACAATTACTAAGAAGTCTCTCAGATGTTATCGGTGTGGCAAAGAAGGACATATAAGAAGATATTGCCGAGCCATGGAAACCAACCTAGCTCTTACTAAACAAGTTTTTGAAGAAGAAAAAGGTTGGAAAAATGCTTAGAATCTGAGAGTCGAGCAATAAATACATTGGCTTTCATGAAATTAGAAAGAAATTAGATCAGATATAGCACAATGCATCATGTGGAGAAGGAAGGCACCAATAAAAAACAAGATGATACTAAAGACATTCAGACTAGAGACGTGGTAGCTTCTATCAAGGAAATCAAAGAAGTGTATCTTGAAAATAACAATAAAAGTCTGTACGTGGAGGATATTAATGTAGATTATGAGAAGACAGTATCTAAAACTAAATAAGACGGTGATGAATTTATCAAAGAAACTATTAAGGGAGATATAATACAAGTTGAAGTATCTGATCAATCATTAATTGTATCATGTTCAATAAATGGCTCTGAGTAAATATTGAAAGTTGATTAAGAAGGAAAAGACCTAATGAGCAATGAAGCACCAATTTAAGATAGAGTGATATAAAATATGATTGAAGAGATAGAACGGAATCTAGTGGTAGATCCTGTTATGATACCGTGTTATGATACCGAGGCTTCACAAAAAATTAATGATTAGATTATCATCAAATTAAATGAGGAGGCTGATACAGATGAAATATCCTTGAGTTGTGAAGTTGCTTCTGAAAGAGTAAGTTCTAAAATCTTGAATCCCAAAGCCTTAAGCTTTTCCATCTCATGTGTGATTCCGGATAATGAAGCTGTGGAGGATTTCAAAAAAAAAGAGGAGATCGAGAACTCAACATCACAAAACTCATCAAGGATAAAACGATGATGGAGAATCTTTATCATTGGAAGAAGAAAGAGAAGTTGGGATAAAACTGTTGAGAGTTTCACCAAATCTTGGTTCAATTTTGTGTTTGAGTTCTTCTGCAACAAGTTTGGGATACCTTTCAAAAAATCACTTTAAGGGGGAGTGTGTAAAATATTAAAGTTGACTTTTTGATAGCATAGATTTTCTTTTAAAGTTTCTAGAATATCTTGTGTAATTTCTAGGATATTCATGTAAAAGAAATATCTAGATATTCTAGGTAATTCTAGGTAGAAGAATCTAGAAAAGAATAGTGTAGTCACTTAGATAAGCACCTTGTGAAAATATCTAGAGTAGAAGAGCTAGAATTTTCTTGTGTCTAGAAGAATATCTAGAATCATCCATAGGCAAGTATAAATAGTAGTCAGATTGTACATTTGTAATCAACCAAAAAAAAAATCAATTCAAGTAGTGTTCTCCATATTAAAGTTCTTCCTTAACTTTTCATAGTTTCCTCTTCTTAGTTGAATCTTTCAATCTTAGTTAAAGATCTTCGGATAGTAGAAGGTCTCTCCAACTACATCTTTCTTCTTCTATTCTCTATAAAGCATTGATGTATTTTCCAGAGGAAGTTGCTGAGGAGTCATCTATGAATTTTCATGTCCAAAGACAACATTAGTTCTATAGTATTGATCATGTGGCTGTGGCAGCTGAGGATTACATAGAATAATCATTAAATTGCCATTTGATTCATTTTTAATAAGAATATCAGGGTAAAATTAGATGTAATTGGTATATATAACACCAATTGTAGTTCACCTCAGGACAAAGATCTTTCATTGTATGAGCGAAAAAGAAGACTAGTCTGTCACACAATCTACCAGAATTGCATGGAATGGTCCTGTATTTCGCTGGGTGTAGCCAGTACTCAAAAACTCCAAGGTAAAATTTTGAATTATCTCCTTTGATGCACAATGCAAATTTGTACCCGGACAAGGTATTGATAAAAAATTATATATTTCTTAGATAGCGACGACATGTTTTTTCCCTTTGGTGTGTAAATGGGCAAGAAGTCGAGTCATGATCAACACAACGACTTTTGCATTTTTTATTTTTAATACATACATATGAAGTTGATCTGACTTGTTTTGAGCTTGACCAATGTTTTCACCTAAGTTGTCATACCTTATCTGTTGCCTCCAAAATTGTTGAGGATATGGGAAAGGCAATGGATAGTAGCTGAACTGACAATCGATCCTGTAAGCCTTTAGAAAGTTCATAGTGATGATATAATTGAAGAAATTTAGGATAAAGCACAATAAAAATGTACTCGAAAATGTCCTATACGCAAACAGAAAGCTAAGTAAAAGAAAGAAGAAGAAGAAGAAAGCGGCTCTTTAGTACAACTAAAGTAGAACTTCAAAATTTTTTCTTCAAATTAAAGAAAAAGAATTTTAGCGAAATACAAGTGATCGTGGAATTAAGGTATGGATAATAGAGCTTGTTATAGCTTGAAGAACCACGTCTAACTTACTCTATGAATATATTTATGTTCAACTGTGATTCTCTTCATTCAAATTTATGCAGCACACCTTTTTTTATCATAAAAGGAATACAATTTTTTATATATCATGATAATTTACTCTTAAAAATGCTATTTTTATCATTAATATGATAATTTATAATAATACAAATGCCTATGACTTCATTTTTTTTTCAAGACTCAGTCAAACATTGACACATTAACTAGGCTAAAAGTAGTATGAGTTACCAATATCATATTTATAGAGTAGACCCTTCATTATATAGTAATGGATGTGCGTAATAGGATTATTCTACAAAAGATATGTAGATTTTAGTGATTTTAAATCAGGCAATCGCTGATTAAGATTCAACTTTCTTTTACTGATTGAGTTAATGACTGAAAAAATCATATTATTCCTCCATGCATGATAATAAGAGGATTAATGAATCTTTAATGACAATTTGATGATCCACACTTGGTTAAAAACTTAACATATTTTAGCCTTAAAATGAATGGAGAAAATTGTTTACAAAGACATAAAGAAAAATTAAAACAAAATTACGTGGCTATCAAATAACAAAAATATAAAAATAAATAAATAATAGAGGTATTACATCTAAACTAATTATCAAAGAAGAATTATTTCTCTCTAACACTCTAAATTTTAGAAAATACATAATTTATACAAATGATAATACAATTAAGAATGAATATGCTTAGATAAAAGACAGAAACAAATGAATATTTACTTAAATGGGCTTACATATGACTGTTGTGATTTACCTATATATATCATCAACATTATTTAACTAGATATAAGATAAATTTTTAAGTATTTTTCAAAAATAAATTTTATCTTTTATTAGCCGTTATTGATAATTATATTTATAAATTATCGAATACTATTATTTTATCAATAATTAAATTTTAATAAAGAAAAAATGTACTATCAATAGAACATTAAAATTTTAATATTTAAATATTATATAAAATATATTATAATTTGTAATTCTTCTCATGTTAATATAAATAAAAAAAATATAATTGAAATCTTAATCAAAGTTTGTATAGCTTAAAATTTGAAAAGAAAAAGTGACATAAATTATGACAGAGACAGTACTTAACACTCATAAAATAAATAAAATCGATTACTATTCTTGTATTATATTTACAGTGATCACTTACATGCAAAACTCCAGATGTTCGTATTATATCATAAATAACGAAATAGAAGTAACAAAAAAATTCTTCTGTGGACGCTAAACCGACAAGCGCATACAAACAGATTTGTTTAAATGTTACAACTTTTTGTCAGTTAATCTTGAAATTATATGAAAAAAAGGACATCAAAATGACTTATATAAAGAGTATAAAATTAGATCAGAAACTGACGATTTTAAATTTGTCATATTTTGCTTGGGAACTACAAATTTTGCCATTTGTTCTTCCTAATAACTACGCTAGAAAGAAAAAGCAAAGTTGGTGCTTTTAGTCCCTGAAATATTGATAATTTTTTATTTGGATCCTTGTTGTATATATCATAAACACATTTAAATATCCATTAGTTAGAAAGTACACTTATGGTCTTTCATATTGTGAAACTTTACCAAAGTAAAAAATTATTAGTCGTAAACTACAAAAATATTCATGTGTTAGGTTAAATGTTTACTTCTACATTCCATTTGAGGGTAATTCTAATAATAATAATAATAATAATAATAATAATAATTATAATAATAATAATAATAATTTAAAAGTAACATACTTTATATGTAAATAAACCATAAACATACTATTCTGACATAAAGTTTTTTCATGCACACTTGGAAGCTCGACAAGCTAAGAACAAGGTGTATAGTATATACACAGAAGGAGTTAAGTTGACTGATCCTAAGATGATACAACAAGAATTTTTGTCTTTTTCCAGAATCTAGAAGGGTGTGCAGCAGTTAATCTTCCTTGTATTCACATCATAATTGCAAGAAATGGCCCCATCTTACTATAAACCAACAACAACAACTTGTGAAGGAGGTTACTAAGGAGGATATACTCCAAGCCTTGAAGACCCTTCCAAATGATAAGTCACCAAGAATTGAATGATTCCCCGCTGAATTTTTCAAAGAATACTGGACTATTGTGGGTGATGAGCTTAGTAAAGCAGTGATATAATTTTTTCAAACTGGTAAATTACTAAAAGTTGTGAACAATGCCACTCTGACTTTGATTCCAAAGGTTAGTAAATCAAACTTTTTGAAATATTTCAGACTTATTGCCTGGCGTACCACCTTGTACAAACTAATTGCCAAGATCTTGACTAGAAACCTAAAAATGATGGTTGAGTATCTGGTGGGACCTTCCCAATCTGCTTTTATTGAAGAAAAAATATTCTGGATAATCTTATTTTATCTCAAGAATTAGTAAAAGGATAAATCAGAAAAGGGATTTCCCCTAAATGTATGGTCAAGGTTGATATTTGTAAAGCATATGACTCTGTAGAGTGGCCATTTCTTAAGATGGTACTCCTAGAGTTTGGACAACCTAGTAAATTTGTTGATTTGGTAGTGTAATATGTATACACTGTCAATTACTCCTTGCTAATTAATAGAGACTTGGTCCCTAGTTTTCAAAAACAAAGAGGATTGAGGAAAGGGGACCCAATGTCTCCCTATCTCTTTGTATTAGTAATGGAGTATCTGAATAGATCTCTCAAAAAACTTCAGACTGTCCCTGACTTCAATTATCATCCCGAATGTGAAAAGTTAAATCTGGTGCATGTGTGCTTTGCTGATGACTTAATTATGTACGGTAGAGCAGATAAACAATCTCCAAAGTTGATGATCGAATGCTTTGAAAATTTCTCCTCAGTTTCTAGTCTGAAGGAAAATATGGAAAAGAGTTGTTTGTAAATTGCAAGTGTTCAGCCTAATGCGAGAGAGAAAATACATAAAAATTTTCAATTCTCACTAGGGAAGATGTTTTTCAAATACTTAGGTATTTCATTATTAGCTAGCAAGTGAACAATATGCCAATGCCTACTTCTGTGGAAAAAAAAATTAGTGTTAGAGTGAAATATTGGACTGCTAGATACCTATCTTATGGTGGTAGAGTTCAACTAATAAAAAGTGTTTTGTTTGAAATAAAAACCTACTGGGCGTAGATCTTCTTATTACCAAAAAGGTGGTATCAATGGTCACTAGCATCTACAGAAACTTTTTGTGGCATGGTTCTAATGATAAAACAAACAAGGCATTGGTGTCATGGAACACTTTATGATAACCAAAATTTACTGGTGGCTTAAATATACTGGACTTTGGTAGATGGAATAGAGAAGCTATTGGTAAATTACTCTAGGCAATATCGCACAAGGAGGACAAATTGTAGGTAGTATAGATACATAACTACTATATAATGAATAAGGATATTATGGTTATGGAGATTCCAGTACAAGCTAGTTGGGTTATCAAAAAGGTGTTTGCAGCTAGAGAATGGACTCACACTCAGATTCTCAATGGAAATAAGTACAACATTAAATAAGTTTATGTTGCAATGATATGTCAATATCCAAAGGTAGAATGGAAATGGATGGCATTGCTAAAGGGTCTTATTCACATACATCAGTTTAAATTATGGTTGGCACTACATAATCGACTCATCACTGTGGACAGGCTACTCAATGGGACATCCAGGTGTCTACAAACTGTGTACTTTGTGAAACACAAGCTATGGGAACATATGATCATTTTTTCTTTGGGTGTACATTTACTCAACTAATCTGAAAAACCTTACTCACGTGGATGGGTTTCAATAGACAGATTGAAAGTTGGACAATGAAAACTCAAAAGTTATCAAAGAGAGTGAAGAATTAGAGCCCCCGAAATACAATCTTAGGGATCTTGTTTGTTGCAGATATCTATGTAATTTGCATTGAAAGGAATAATAGGAGATTAAACTTAAAGAAACAACAATAGAGGGATAGCATCAGACAATGTCTGATTTTAGTGCATATATTAGGCCAAAGAAAATGTAAATGGTCAATATGCCTTAGTAGTTTAAACTACTTTCCCGTGGTCTAGTCTTACTGTTATTAGGCTAGGAAGAAATTTAGACGATAGAATGAGAATCACTAGCTGAGTCCAAAAGCTAGTTGTACATAATTGGCACTGGTTGAATATAAAAAATTTCATTTGACCCAAAAAAAATAATTTACTATAACTAATGATGGTAAATTTTGTTTGATAAGAGTAACTAATGGTTATAAGTTTAATAGATAATCACGAGTATTCTGCTTCAGAAACAAACTTGACAACTTGATTGGGATCGAAAAATTGGTGGTCTTTGAAATTTATCCTAAGGTGAATATAGAACTAATCCAATTTGGACCTGGATTTCTTGTGGGGTTTCAATCATAAGACAATTTATTTTTCACAAAAGAGAAGTAAAAAAAATTAGCCTTTTGATAATATTTTAAATGAATTAAATTATTTTTAGTTAATTTGGAAATGAAAATATAAATAACATAAAATACTAATGAAATAAATATTTGAAGAAAAATTAGAATGGTACCAAATTGATGAAACATTAATGAAGTGAGACAAAAAAAACTTACCAGCAGTGGAGGGATGTTATAATTCCTTTCATTATTAATCAGAGGTGTCGAGTTCGAGTCATGAAGGTGGAGAAATTCTTGCAGGGCCACTTTGTCCCCCTTGGTGAGTCTACCAAATCTAAACCTATAGTGACCGAACAACTGAATTTTAAATTATGAACACCTAATATAAGAGAGTTAAAACTTGAATTTTGGTACAAAACATTTTAAGAACTATTTTTCCATGAAAGCTATTTCAATTTTTACAAATCTTTAAATCATTTTTTTTTGTAAATAATATTTTGGCACTGTCATTTTGGATTTCAAGTGATTAAAAAATTATTTGCATTTATCATTGAATAATGAATTATAAAAATTGAGGAAGACTCCACTTCCATATAGAAAAAAGAAAAGAGTGGGTACTTAAATTATCTGATGTGCTATAAATCTTTTTTTTTATAATAAGTAATATTCGATCTTTAAAAAATTTAACATATATGAATATAGAGATTGATTTTTAAAAGGAAAACTAAAAATAAAGTATTCAATAGATCAAGATTGATGTAGTTGATTTTTCCTCTGAAGTCAATTTGTTTGACACTATTTGAATATTTATGTCTAATTACTATAATAATATATCTCGCATAATTTTACAATTGAAGTTTGCGGAGATGTGTAATTTTTATTTTTATTGTTGTTGTTGTTAGTGGTGCTGCTCCTATTGTTGCTATTATTGTTGTTCCTGCTGCTCCTCTGTTGTTGTTGTTGTTGTAGCTGTTGTTGCTGTTGCTGATGATGTTGTTATTATTTTTGTTGTTGTTGTTATTATTATTATTTACTTGTATCATTAGAAAAATAAAAATAAGCAAAACATGAAAAAATTTATTTAGTTAAAACCTTGAAATTCAATAGTTTAAAAAAAACAACAACTTCAAAAGAAGCTAAACCATCAAACAACAATAAAAATAATTTGTTGATGAGCCAGGTAATGCTAAATTGAGACATATATCTAAAACATAATTAGATGAAAATAAAAAAGGAATCAAAATTAGAAAATTTACAAGACGGGTGGCTTTAAAAATCTATAATTAACATAAATAATTAAATTTTACCAAATTAATAATATAAAATTATGGTAAAATCACACCTTTGATTAACGGAGATTAAGGAATAACTAAATTGTTTATCATAATAACTGCTTCAATGACGTTTTCCGAACTCATAAAGCTCATTTATTGTTGCTTTATAGATCTCCGTCAATTGATTTGATGTCTTTTTTTTTATCTTCAAATTCACCATATGAATATGTTGATTTGTTTTTCCATTTTTTGATCCTTAAAAATCATGTTTGACTTTATCATTCACCCAGTGTAGGTGTGAATTCAATCTTCAACCTTGTTCGTCTTTAAAACCCTAAAGAAATATGCATAAGAAAGTAATTCAAAATATTGAAGAAACCCATATCCTGGAATATTTGGACATATGATAAATCTCGGAGATCTTCATCTTGATTTACGATTTTAGACAAATTATGTTTTCCAGAGTAAAGAAAAATTGTTCAATGAAAAAGAGTACACTAACCAAAGAGGAACTATGAGCAGAAATACTCACTCTGCTTTTAAAATTCAAGAGATATGTACAAAGAAATAGAGATTCAATGTCTCGAGCGACCGACCAATAAATGAAAAGAAAGAGGAAATGGTTAAATATTACAGCATAAGACATAGAACCTTTTCTCTTATTTATATCCCAAGATTAATTGACCTCTTGGCCGTTTTTTGATTTTTGGGTTTTCTTTCTTTTTTGACACTCCATAGATTTGAAACGAGAATTATGACTCACGGTGGATGATGACATAATTTTAGAAGTGATTGGTGTGGTTCATGGAGTTATGTTTTTCCATTTTGCTAAGTTTGAAACTAAAGAAATTTTATTAAAGTTATCATTTGTTGTTGGTGAGATTATATTCAAGTTATAAAGACTCCATAGATTAATAGGGTGGTTTTTAGTCTAAGTGGAGGTTAGTTCAGTTTCCAAGGCTTTTGGGATGTTTTGATTATGTGATTTGATTTGTAAGTTTGCTAAAGTTTAGAGTTTACCTTGGTCAATATTAGGTATAAATGATCCTGAAATGATGATTAGATGATTCCAACATATCCAAAATATGTTTTAAGATAAATTTACATTTTCTTTTATGTTCAGAGGATTTTGAACAAGTTTAAAAGGTTCAATATGAGAGATGGCTATGTCTGAAAGTGTTGGTGCTACTGAGTCAGGTATCATCACTTTAGTGGAAAAGTACCGCTTCAAAAAAAATCACTTCAGCAAAAATGATCTGTGTTGATGAGCATAGGGGATTGACAGAACCCACTTCAATAGAAGTCTTGTCAGCCTTGTGACTTCTCTTTGGCAAGGCAGTCCAACATCGGCATGTCGCACCTACAAAAGCTTACTACTTTTATGAATTTTACTCATTTAGGAGACCGCTACTTTTACATAAGATTCCTACCGTGGTGAGTCTCCTCCTGTGAGGATTTCGGCACTCCTCCAAAATCACTAAAGTTGAATAGTGATTTATCCCAAATTTTGATTTCATTATTTTAATTTCAATTTGAGAAGATTTTGACCACGGGTCAAGGAAAATTTTGTAGGGGATTTCAAAGATTCTTCAAGAGGTAAGTTTCTACCTTTTCATTTAGATTTTCCTCGTTGAATTGTTAATTATTCTATGTGTATTAGAAAGGTATTTTTTAGGCTTTTCTGAATAGTGAAAGAAAGTGTAGATTGATGATTTAAGCTCTATTCTTGGTGAAATTTCATATTTGAGTTTCTTATCTTATATGTAAAAAATTTCAAAAGAGTTTCAATTTTTTTGCCAAATAATGAGGGTTAACTTTATGATCCAAATTCTAGCCAAACTTTTATGTTGCAATATGAGTATTGATGGACTCATATTCTCATATAAAATATAACTTTGATAGATTGGGATCATTCTGAGGTCATTCAAAAGAAAATGGCGTTGCGTGACTATTAGTGTCTTATTGTTCAACTTTAAGGTAGGTTATGACTTGCTTTAATTAAGAATTTATTTTGGTGAAAACATATCATATAAATTATGTTATGAGATGAAGAAGATATTGAGTTGAAGTAGTTATTGTAATGAGGGAGATAGGTTTTTTCCAATGTATGGCCTGATATTTGGAACGACTTTTCATTTATGAATATTGTGTTTTGGGGTTTTTCATGAATTATTATTGTCACAATTTAAAAACGAGTTCATGACGTTACTTATCGTGATCCAGTCTTGATAGGTAAGAAGTCACCAAAAAATTATTGAAAAAATAAAAACAACAAAAATGAAACAAGGCAAGACTTCTTGAACAAAGTCAAACCATCATATAGATAAATACCATAGTCCAAAAAAATACATAACTATCTCAAAACATGATGTCATAAGTATAAGAGAATCTAATATATAACTAAATTTGAAATTAGATATTCTGTCTTTGAAACAAAAATAATGATATAACAATATATAGGATTAGGCCCAGATTCAAATCTTATGAACCTAGATTGTGTCAGTACCTCCAAAATCACCAAATCCTCACTCACAAACTCAACCATGGCTCATCAAACTAGTAATAGGATTTACACCAAAAGGACACAGTAGGAGTGAGTACGGTCCAATTGTACTCAGTATGTATTATAGGCCAACAAAGCAAAGTAGAAAATAAGAAAGTAAAAAAAATACTATGAGCATGCAACTTGTAAGATAAAAATTTCTAAAGGGTAGCTCACACCATCGCTTATAACAATTATAATATATAATATCAAAGTTCAAACATATACAAAAGTACAGATAAAAGCTAAATACATGATAAGTAACATGCAAAAAATTACATATGATGTGCAAATGTAATGCAATGCAATGAATAGATGAAAATCATTGCATGACTTTTGGTATACACCTATCGAGCTTCAATGATCTCAAAATACGAACCATGGAGGGTTGGAAAAATGTATACTACCTTAGTTCTGCACCAATCTCATTCTCATGTCTCAATTTACCCAATCGACACATCCCTCGGTCTAGGCATTTTTCAAAGTGTCTCATGTTTTTAAAAAATTAATGTTCCCCAATGTCACCAATATATCATAAATGTGAATGTATGCAATGATGATATAATGCTCATAATCAAACAATATGAAGATATTCAATTCATTTAATACGTATACAAGTGTGCTCATAAATCAACTCAATATGTTAATGGGTCATTATATCTGTTCTAATTGGGAACTATTGGAATAAACATGCATCTAAGACATCATTAATATCATATGTACCCATAACTTGGACACTTAAATCCTGATAAAGGCTAAAAGTGCTCAATAAAGCCTATAATATCTATTCAAGCCCTCGCGGGGATATCATATTAAGAAATAAGGAAGTCAAATTCATGAATAAAGCCAATAATTTTAACTAAATCCATGCATGGGCAATAAATAGTAAAGAATATCATAAGCCAACAACAATAGAAAATAATCCCCCATGTGGGTATCACCCAACATATAATATCTCAAAAATTATATCACATAGTTATTTTCACAAACTCATATCATATTTTATTTATTCATTAACTACCTAGTCCAATTTGAAGAAAGTTGAGTTATAACCAACCTCGAAATAAAACTCAAGCTTAATGTCCTTGAACACGTAGGGTTTCTGTAATGAACATTGCATTGAAATTTAGAATTTTCTACATTTGACCATTTTCTCCCTTTCCATGGTGTATTTATCTAATTTATAAGTTGCAGGGAGGGTTGGCACAATCTCTGATGCATTCAAAATATGTTTTATTTAAGTTTGTGGTTTGAGTACCCTCAAAAATATGTTGTTTGACCTTGGTCAACATTTTATATTTTGATATTTGGATGATGATTCTGGTAGTATCATCTTCAAAATAACAGTTTAGGTTATTAGCGTGATTAGTTTGGGTCCCAATTCTTATTTTACATTTTAATCCTTCATTTATAAAATAGTAAAATTGGCTTAAAAAGGTCCACGAGAGTTAATTTATTGAAAACAATCCTCTTTTAAAAATTTGACATTATCATTGAGTTTGAAATGTCCATATTATCCTTGTAGCATTATTGGGTTATTTTTGTGGCATCCTGAACTAATTTCAATAGTTCATTTGAGGAGTAGTTACTTATAGTTGTTATTTCTAGGCTATAAGTCCTTTCTTTATGTTCACGACTCTTCATAATACATTTGTGATGCACATTTAGATAGAGAATCTATATTGCATGGATTCACCACACTCGCGATAGATAAAAGATCTGGATCAATTTCTTTCCTTTATCATTTTGTAGTCTTGAGACTCTCACTCACAAAAGTCTTGGTTTAGGTGACGTTGCTATCGTGACTGAGTTACCAAGATCACGTTGGTCATTTTAATCTCTATCAAAGGTTGAAAATCCCGATCCCAATGGGTGAATGGCAATTGCAAGGCATCGTGTCCCGAATCTATTAAAACCTTCCTTTTTTATGATTTTTCTCTATTTTTGGACTTATAAAGCTCAAATTAAGGCGTTTTCATGATTTATTCTTTTGGTTAGTTCCTAGATATTTATTCCATATTTTTACATTTATTCTATTATTTTCTATTGATTTCATTTCAAATTCTCAATTTGAAAATGAAATTTTGGAGTTTTTACCAGTAAAGCTTTTTAAATAATTTTGAAATATTTTTGGTATGCGAAACATAATTCATAACAAAAATTTAAATTGTACCTTTTATATTTTTTAACTAATTTTATGTTCCTATTTTGGACACGTATTATATAGGATCAATATGGCAATCATTAGCTTTGTTTTGACTTGTTGATGTCATATTTGATTGATTGGAAGCTTTTGGGGTTGAATCAAGATAGTTGGGCTTCTGGTTGAGGTTCTGTACTGTATTTGAGCTTGCAAATTTTTATTTAATTTAAGTTGAGATGTACCTTGAATTTTTTTTAAAAGTGTTTATGTGTTTTATATGTGTTTGTTTGTATGTTGCGATTCTCTAAGGATTGGAGGGTCCTACTTAGATAAAATGGTGAACATATCTCTGGGTACCGGAGGCTTTTGGTGGATGGTAGTTACTTATTCCCTTGATTAGGTAGTATTTATGTTAGTAAATATCCTTAGAGTATGAATTGACTACATTTAGTTGATTAGACTTTATTATGGAATAATCTAGGCTTGGATAGTTCTGTGATATATGGTTATTGGGATTGTTGTTTATTTTGTGTGGCCCCATATGAGGCATATGTGAGCATATTTGCGGACTTGAGTAACTATTTATAATCATGTTCACGAGTGAGGACTTATGTATCACTTGTTGATTTGACGTATATATTATTGTGATTCCCAAATGATTCCGCACACATAAAAACCTGTCATAGTAGGAAATAATTAACCCATTAAAGAAGTGCAACAATCACTATTTCTCACTATTGTACGCCCAAATCACGAATCAAACTAGAATGTATCACCGCTATGCTCTATATACACTTTTGATAAACCACATTATGATGACTTCAAATTCCAACCCAAACCCATAGCTAGACCCTGAATATATAGATAAACCCTGAACATATCAAAACTCCTTACTCGACTTGAAACATGTATCATATCATATCATACCCATAGCCCTTTATTCAAAACAATATCATAGACCACCTGAAATGATTCTACATCAATGATATTTTTATTCATCCTAATAACTCACGTGAGTTATTCTTGATTTTTTCCTTCAAATAGAATAATTTTTCTTAAGGTGTTCCAACAGATGTTGTAAAGACACTAAATAATGAACATAATAATTTTACGTGGAAAACACCCAGCTCACGAAAGGTGTAAAGTATCACGAGCTATACCTCTATAGGCTTTAACCCCCAACATCACTAAACACAATAAGCCTCTCAACAAAAGATTACAAAACATATAACCTAATGAATTATAAACTCTAATTCCTAATGCTCAACAATCTCCCAAGACTGTTGAAACCCACTTCAAGTTCCCCCTATAGCAACCCGAGGAATTAACTCTAATTCCTAAAAATACAAAAACTTTTAGTTTATGTCCCTAAGTATTTAATTTAGTTAAACTCAAAGACTAAACTCCTACACTAGTATATAACATACTGACACTAAGAAAGAATGAAAATTATTGGTCAATACACTTTATAAGGTTGATCATCTAATCACCTTTCGAAGCGCGTTAGCCAGGACCCAGATTGACTTTCTGTTGCTACGGAAAGGGGATATGATGTTGTGTAAGGACTGTAAGGTCATCCCGAGTGAGAATCTTTCGACCCAACATAGGCTCTTGGTTATGGATTTGGGTATAAAGAAGAATAGAAAGAGGAGGAGCAAGGAGGGTAGACCTAGAATTAAGTGGGGTGGCCTGACTCCAGTGAAGGCGTGGGAGATAGGGGAGAAGTTGGCGGGAATGGGGGTGTGGGAGCATAGGGGGGACCTGGATAGGATGTGGGATAAGGCGGCTTCGTGTATCAGGGAGACGGCAAGCGAGGTGTTGGGTTTTTCTAGGGGCCGAGCCGGGCACCATCGGGGGGATTGGTGGTGGAATGAAGAGGTGGAGAAGAAAGTGGGGATCAAGAAAGGGGTGTATGCTAAGTTGGTTGAGAGTAAGGACGAAGAAGAGAAGCGGGTGAACAGGAAAGAGTACAAGCTAGCTAGGAAGGAGGCTAAGTCAGCTGTCTCGGCAGCTAAAACGGCCGCTTTTGAGAGCTTATATGCAGGGTTACAGGGGAAAAGAGGGGAGAAAAAGTTGTTTAGACTCGCTAAGGCGAGGGAGAGGAAGGGGCGTGACCTCGACCAGGTGAGGTGCATTAAGGGGGAGGACGGTAGAGTGTTGGTAGAGGACGGCCAGGTTAAGGATAGATGGCAGTCGTACTTCCATAGGCTCTTGAATGACGAAGGGGATAGAGCTATTGAGTTAGGGGAACTGGAGCTCTCAGAGAAGGGCCGGGACTTTAGTTATTGTAGACGTTTTAAGGTAGCAGAGGTTAGAGGGGCGGTTCGCAGGATGCGAAGGGGTAGGGCTACGGGGCCGGATGAGATACCGGTGGAATTTTGGAAGTTCATTGGAGAGGCTGGCATAAGGTGGTTGACTGGATTGTTCAACGAAATCTTTAAGACGGCAAAGATGCCCGAGGCTTGGAGGTGGAGTACCATCATCCCTCTCTATAAGAATAAGGGGGACATCCAGAGTTGCAATAACTATAGGGGGATTAAGCTATTAAGTCACTCTATGAAGATCTGGGAGAGAGTGGTCGAGGTGAGGTTGAGACGGATAGTGTCTATTTCGGAAAACCAGTTTGGGTTTATGCCTGGCCGCTCGACGACGGAGGCAATTCACCTGGTACGGAGGCTGGTGGAACTATATAGGGAAAGGAAGAAGGAGCTACACATGGCGTTTATCGACCTGGAGAAGGCATACGAAAAAGTCCCCAGGGAGGTGCTTTGGAGGTGCTTGGAGGTGAGTGGAGTCCCGCAGGCATATATCAGAGAAATTAAGGATATGTATGAGGGAGCAAAAACTCAGGTGAGGACGGCGGGAGGAGACTCGGAGCATTTCACCGTCTTGCAGGGATTGCATCAGGGATCTACTCTTAGCCACTTTTGTTTGCTATGGTGATGGACGTGTTGACGCGGCGTATTCAAGGGGAGGTGCCGTGGTGTATGCTTTTTGCAGACGATATAGTTCTAATTGATGAGACTCGAGGGGGTGTGAATGACAAATTAGAGGTGTGGAGACAAACTCTTGAGTCTAAAGGGTTCAGGTTGAGCAGAGGCAAGACAGAGTATTTGGAATGCAAGTTTAATGACGTAAGGCTGGAGGAAGAGGTGGTCGTGAAGCTGGAATCACAGGTGGTATGTAAAAGGGATAGTTTCAAGTATCTCGGGTCTATGATTCAGGGGAACTGTGACATTGACGAGGATGTCTCACACCGTATTGGGGTGGGATGGATGAAGTGGAAGCTAGCGTCGGGGGTGTTGTGTGATAAGAAGGTGCCGCCCAAGCTTAAAGGCAAATTTTACAGGGTGGTAGTCTGTCCGGCCATATTGTATGGAGCAGAGTGTTGGCCAGTTAAGACTTCCCACATCTAAAAAATGAAGGTGGCAGAGATGCGGATGTTGCGCTGGATGTGTGGGCTGACTAGGGGGGATAGAGTTCGGAATGAGACTATCAGGGAGAAGGTTGGTGTGACTCCAGTGGAGTGCAAGATGCGGGAAGTCCGATTGCGCTGGTTCGGACACGTGAAGAGGAGGGGCATGGATACCCCAGTTCGTAGGTGTGAGAGACTAGCGTTGGATGGTTTTAGGCGGGGTAGGGGTAGGCCGAAGAAGTATTGGGGTGAGGTGATTAGGCGGGATATGGAGCAGTTGCAGCTGACCGAGGACATGACCCTAGATAGGAAGGTCTGGAGGACGCGAATTAGGGTAGAAGACTAGGGCCAGTTTGGGTCGCTAGTGTAGGGTTTTACTTGTTGGGGGTAGTATTCTTGTTATGATTCCGTGCTCCTAGTTTTAGTAAGAGGCTGGGTGCTTTCCTCTGTTTCTACCTATTTATGGCTGCCGTATTTATGTTATTTATGTTATGTTATTTATGTTATGTAGTCCTGTAACCCTGTTCGGTGCTTTAATATGTATTTGCCTGGTATCTTGTGTCTTGAGCCGGGGGTCTATCGTAAACAACCTTTCTACTTCTTTAGAGGTAGAGGTATGGACTGCGTACATCTTACCCCCCCCCCCCCAGACCCCACCAGGTGGGAATACACTGGGTTTGTTGTTGTTGTTGTTACACTTTATAACACATATTAACTAGAATAAAAGCTTGTTAGACAAATTGATTAAATAGGTTCTTCATGCTTTTTCACTCTATTATACTTCACTTCAATATCTAGGAAAAACTCACTCAAATATTAATCTTACTTATTTCATCATGTTCTCCATTTTTTCCTCTCAATATTTGTGCATAAATTTATTTTGAAAGTCCTTTAATATTTATAACTTCTATTGATTTTCACAACCAAGTAGACTTTCACTCCACATGTCTCCCATGCTTGTTGGACTCTCTTAATGAGTGTTACAGTCAAATACAAACTATTCATTTCATCACATGATGATATCCTAATTTTATCTGTAGTAATAGACTTTTTTTCTTTATTTTTGCTCATATAAATTTAGCCACACAAAGTCTTCTTGCAAGTTAAACTTTCTTAAAATAGTTTTTCATTAACCATCTATTCTTACTTGTTTCATGGCTTCTTGTCTATCATTAAACCTTCACAAGTCTTAACATATTATCCCTTTTTGATTATGACCAAGTCAGTACCTTGTGTATTAAATTTTGATATCAACATCTTAAACTATGAACACAAAATCATGGAAAACTTGAATGAAAACTCATGCTTTTGTACATTTCATTTCAATACAAACATCTTGACCTATGAAAACAAAAGCATGTAACACTTGAATGATCTAGGTTAGTTAACTACGTTATAAAATCTAAAACATCCCTTATATTCCACTTTTTGCATCATCAAAAATTATTTCAACCATATGAATGACAAATAATTATGAAATCAGCATGATGGAATAGGTATAACAACATGTTTCATTTACCTGGTTCATCATATTGTCAATCATCATAATCTATAAATGCATTAGAACTTTTACTTGAAAAGGACTCAAATCTTATTGGATTCTTGAGCGTGCATATTTGTGGATCCTTGTGTGGATATGGTTTGTCCAAGTATGTAACAACTCTTTCATGGCAAGGACTCACATGTTGCTTGGATGCTTGAGTTTGTACCTTTCTGGAATCCTGTACTGAATATGCTTTGGGCATAGTTCATAGTCATTTTATATTGAGATTTTCTTCATTTGCAAAAGTCCTTATACAAGTTAGACTCTTGATGTAGGAACATGTTGACCAACCTATTTCATGTATATGTTCAACTACTTGGTCAATAATTAAAACATACACAAGCTCAATAATGGGGATGAAAAACTAATTCACCTTGTGTATTGTTCTCAACCAATTTTAGTCAGTTCAAAGTTTAAACAATGTATAAAAGGACACATGTTAAATGAACCACTTCAGAATCATGGGTTATAAATATTACACAGTATACACACTTCCTCTTTTCGAATCATAAAAAAGCTTCATCAATTATCCAAACCAAGTCCCTCAAGTTAGAAGTTCTAGGCTCATGGAAACTAGGGCTATCATCTATATAAATGCATAAAATCCAAAAACTTAGTTAGATATAGAAAAGCATTTGCAAAGACAAGTAAATAGCCAGAAACAAGAGACTTAAATCAAATATTTTTATTGATCATTCAATAGATCCACATAAGACTTTTAACAAAATTAAAATAAAATTAAAGAACTTGTTATGAGAGTATAAAAGGCTTGAAAGATTATAAGGATAGAAGGACTGGGCTTTTGGAAAAGTTGAAGTATGAGATGTGAAAGAGGATCTTTCTTGAGTAAATCAAAACCTAGTATACTGCAGAGTTTGTAGTTTTTTTATTAATTTTTTTTTTATTAAGGCATGAATTTTCCTCTATAAAAGAGAAGATCACTCCCATTTTGAATTTAATATAAAAATAATAGCTCCCTTTGTATCAACTTTATATGTTGGTACAGAATATCCAGGTCCCTTAACCTATTCCATATGTGTAGATATTTCATCCCCAGCCCTCAATTATGTAACCTTGTTCACCAATCCTAACCTTTTTTGATAGTGAGCTCAACAGGAGAAATAGGTTCTAAGAGGGGTCCCCAAATATTTTCCCATAAATAGACATGTTAATAAAATTGAGTTCATAAGATGAATCTAGTTCAATTATGAGGTCATCTAGAAATTCCCCACACTAGATACATATTTCTTAACTCCCTAAATTATATTAATAGTTTCATATATATATATGCTTTCTGATTAATGATGATTCCCCCACTCTTGGTACCTCAATTTTCTCTCAATCAGACACAACAAGAGAACCTTAGTCAACAATAATTTTAATAGTAGCTACTCTCTCAAATTTACTATTCATATGACCAACTTCTAAATCATCAATCAAGTTTTCCTTTTAGAATAGGTGCGATGAGATGAGACTGACAACTTTAATAAAAGGTCATCCTTACCTTGAACTTCGTATGTTTGAAAAATTAATGGAGATGGAGTTCTTTCTAACCATCAGTCTGCGGATGAAAAGCAGAACTTAAAAGTACTGGGGTACCAAGACCCTTCTGAAAAAACTTTCCAAAATTGCGAAGTAAACTGAGTATCCCTATCCAAAATGATAGACAAGGGAACTCCATGCAGTCTGACTAGCTCTCGGATATACAATATAGCGTTATCCTCAGTAGTATATGAAGTATGAACAGGCAAGAAATGAGCAGACTTAGTCAACCTATCAACCACAACTCAAATGCAATCATGATGGCGTCGGAAAGGAGGTAAATCAATCACGAAGTCCATATTTATCTCTTCCCACTTCTAGGTGGGAATACTAAACTCTTGCATCATACCTCCAGGTCTTTGGTGTTCAACCTTAACCTGTTGGTATGTTGCACACTTAGCTACAAACGCTGATATATCTTTCTTCATGCCACTCCACCAATAGATTTCCCACAAGTCTCGGTACATCTTTGTGGAACCAGGATGAATAGAATATCACACCCCGTGCGCTTCATCCACAATCCTCTATCTAAGATCATCAACATTCGAGACACACAATCTACCTTGCAATCTTAACACACCATCTCCCCCTTTGGAGAAAACCACTAGTTTTTGGTCCTTGACTGACTCCTTCAGTCTACCAAACTAGCATCTAAGTATTACTTTTCCTTCACTTCCGAAACCAAAGAGGATTCGGAACTACTCTTAACCCCTATACTACCTTCAGCAAAGTCAAACAACCTAACCCCCAATCTACCTAAACGATGTACATAACGAGCTAACTCTTTTTTACCTTCTATAATATGCGAAACACTACCCATGGATACTTTACTTAGGGAATCCACCACAACATTGGCCTTACCCGGATAGTACAACACACTAATATCATAGTCCTTTAGCAATTCTAACCATCGTCTCTGCCAAAGATTCAATTCTCTCTGGGTAAACACATACTACAGACTCTTATGATCAGTGAAAACATCAACATGGACACCATACAAATAGTGACTCTTGATTTTCAAAGCAAACACAATAGCAACCAACTCAAGGTCATGGGTGGGGTAATTTTTCTCATAGGGTTTCAACTTTCTAGAAGCATAAGCTATCACCTTACCTTTCTGCATTAATACGCAACCCAACCCAACTCTCAAAGTATCACAATACACCAGTATATCATCGCTGAACACTATGACAAACATATCCAGATATGGTCTGAACACTCGATTCATGAGGTCCATGAAAGCTATTGGGGCATTAGTTAACTGGAAAAACATAACAAGAAACTCAAAATGGCCATAACTAGTTTTGAAAGGGGTTTTTGGGATGTCACACTCCCTAACTTTGAGTTGATGATAGTCGGAATGAAGGTATATCTTTGATAAATAACTTACACCTTGTAATTGGTCAAACAAATCATCTATTCTTGGGGGGGGGGTACTTATTTTTTACGGTGACTTTATTTAGTTGGTGGTAATCAATGCAGATACGCAAAGATGCATCTTTCTTTCTAACAAACAACATAGGAGCACCCCAAGGAGAAACAATGGGCCTTATGAAACCCTTATCTAGTAGATCTTTGAGTTTCTTTTTCAACTTCTTAAGTTCTGTAGGGTCCATACGATAAGGAGGAATAGAAATGGGCCGAGTATCGAGAAGAAGACAAATCCCGAACTCTATCTCTCTATCAGGAGGTATCCCTAGAAGATCATCCAAAAAGACATCAGAAAACTTATTAACGACGTTAACAGACTGGAGAGTTAGAGTCTCAAATTTAGTGTCTTTGACTCTAACCAAATAGTAAATACACCACTTGGAAATAAGCTTTCTAGGTTTGAGATAAGAGATAAAATGACTCTTGGGTGACACAGAATTCCCAGAACACTCAAACACGGATGCACTCAAAAACTAAAACTGGACCACTCGGATCTGACAATCATTAGAGCCATAAGAAGAAAACAGCCAGTCTAAGCTATGAGACTAACTATTTTTCCTATGTATAAAACCTCCTATCCTATGAGTAGCATTTTAGTGCATTACTTGTAATGAGTATCCTAGTGATAAGATCGCTTATGATATATTAAGCATGTTCATATGAGTCACTTAAGGTAATATAAGCTAAGAGTTTTTGAATCCATCAAGTTTTAGTGTTCGATTTTGCAAGGGTCATTTTTGAACGTGTATAACTCAATTTTAATGTGGTACTTCTGTATATTTATACCAAGAAAATTGTATATAATTTAATTAGCTTTCCAATGATACCAATTTCGCCTTAATCCAATACCCGAGAAAAAAGTTGTGCCCATTTTCGTGAGAGACAATAAGGATAGACGATTGGTTAGGCTCCACCCAACCAAACTTAGGAGATTGGTTAGGCGCCGCCTAAGTTAGTTCCAATGCCAAAACACTCCGCTTTGAGTTATGATAATTAAGTATTTTAACACTCCTTACATGTCCCTAAAATTTACCCTACTAAATATATAGCTTCTAAACACATTACAACCGTATTAACATCTCAAAGCTTATCATCCAAGAGCAGCATAGGAGAAAAACAACTAGGGTTGCACAATCCTGCTTGAAGATTAAATTTCAAGGAAATTCCTCCATCAATCATCTAGAACCTCCCTTCAAAGGTATGCAAAGTATTCATCCACGTATTTCTTTCGTCCGTGGAGTTCAAGAATCAATCTTTAAAATACAAAAGCTTGGTTTATTGTGGTGATATGATCATACCCATGTTGATGCTTGTTTGTTTTGCTATATAATAGTATACGTGAGTTGATTTATGGATCCCTTTCATCCATAAAGCTCAAAAACCATATTTTTCATTATTTGGGTGTTGATGATCATGTTGTTGATATTGGGTGATTCCCAAGATGGAATCTTTATATGTTTTTTTTCATTTCATGATATCATATGAGTCGAAAACATGTAAATTTGGTTGTTCATGATGTATAATTTGATGAAATCTACCTATGCCATAAAGAATGCATGCAAGGTGTTTGATAAAATGCCTAGGATGCTAGAAATTCCTATTTACATGATTTCATGATATCTAAATAACAAGTTCATGTTAGTCATACACTCCAATATGAATTTCCATGCAAATTATGTGTTTTTACTGTTGTGGTGTAAAGTATGTATGATAATGTAGATATAAATTATGTACACAAAATATATCCATGCTTTTCCTACCATGTTTGAGATGTTGAATAAATGCATGAAGTATAATATCCCAAAAACATTACATGTTGGCATTCCGTTACGCTTGAATGGTTTCTATGAGATTACTATGAATAGTATATGTTGTTGAAATGCCCATGATATTAGAATATAAGATTTATGACTTGATTATAAGAATTCCTATTCAGGATAGATATTATGATGACCATGTACTTCATGAAATCCCCCACTCATGTATTATGGATTGTTATTAATGGTCATGTACTCAGGAAATTCAAGTTATGTCAGTTTTCTTCCATCGAGTCCTGGGGGTACTTGTACCTAAAAAATATAGCTATGTGCCTACATCCATGTCATGTTTTCACGACTCTCTCAGTCAATCCATGATCTATAGAATTCAGTAAGTCATGTGACTCAGGAAAACTCAAAAATCTTAGTAATCTTAGTAATCTCAGTGCTCAGTAACCTCTGCAACCTCAGTATTCACAGTCAATCTCAGTAACTTCAGTACTCTCAACCAGTCCTCAAAATTTAGTACATTTCATTAGACATTGGAATCCAGTAAAGTTAGTTTAACTCTGCTAAACAATACCACTAGTATCAATCCAGTTAATCAGTATCAGTTCAGCTAATCAGTTCAGTTTAATTATTCAGTTCAGCTTAGTTATTCAGTTTAGTATCCTTTATATGGGTGTAGAAGTTAGAAATGAGTGAACCCAAGGATGGAAACTCACCCACTAGTTCAGGGTGTGATTCTTAGTAGTCATCCTTGTGTTGCTGAACTACGTAACCAGTGTAGGTTGAGACGTCTTAACCCATCAGATTAGGGTTGATGAGGTGGATTATCCTATCAGTTTAGGGTTCCCACTATTCTCATTGAGTACATGCTAATTTAGGGTTCTCACAGCTGTCTTTACTAGTGGAACGGTATTGGCACCCCTCCAGTCGAGGCAGATATTGAACCCCAGCTTAGATATTATAGCGTATTTGGGAAATGTCGATTAGATATCTACTTCCCACAGTTTCAGTTATAGATTTCAGGACTGTCTGCTACAACTACCCAGTCTTTGTAAAGAACTATGATAGTTCTTCAGACTTCAGTATATAAGGACTGTCAGATACATTCAACTCAGAAATAGAATGGAACTCAGATAGTTTCCTTCAAATTTATGGACTATGAGATATAGTGACTTAGGCTATCAATCACAATAGTTATCAGAACTCACGCTATCAATACTCAGCTTCATGACTGCCCGGTATAGTCAATCAGACCAGTTCTTCATAATTCGAACTGTCAGAACTAATCCTTCATTTATCAGTAATGAAATATCAGTCTTTTAGTATTCAGTAATACAGTATTAGATCCATCACTTATTAGTGATTTACATATCAATATCCGTAAACTCAGTCTTTCAGAATATCATTATCAGTACACTCATGTTGTCAGTATTCAGACTTAGTAGTTCGTATCTCCACGAGTTCATTTACAGTTACATATGCATGTACGTACTCTCACATTTATATAAGTTAGTATTCTTCATGCATATAACCCTTTTCAATTAGCCTACCTTATTTCTATACTCAGTACATTCAAACGTACTGACGTATTTGCACTATAGTGCTTTCTCTTATATTACACCATAGGTCCAGAGGCATGAGCTCCAAATCAATAGTAGATTCCAGGATCAACATTCAGAGTTAGAAGTGAGTCCTCATCCTTCAAGGACATGATGATTTCATTTCTATTTAAGTTCTTAGTTTATTTTAGTCCTCTTCAGTACCCCTCGCCCATCCAATACATCTCCTTCTTAGATGTTATTCAAGTATATTAAGAGTTTTTGTAGATCTTGGTGGAGAGTCATAGATATATGGACACTCGGCTATAGAATATCGAGGTCATGCTTATGACTCTTTATGAGCAGATATAACCATGGGTCTTGAATAGACTAGAGATGGCTGAAGGTAGATTGGATGCTACATATAGAGGAATTATATAGGAGTTATGCATTGATTTGCATACAAGTATTGATGCTTTCGAGGGACGTGTGGTAGCCTGGGTTTACAAAGATTGAGGCATAAAATCTTAGACACATTAGGGAGTAGGTGGATGTTTTGCGAGGAAAGGTACACTCTTTCACTAAGAGCCACATGTCGACCATCACTCCAGTTTTTACCCAATTGTTCGACGACCACATATGTATGTGCCTAAAGACTTTAATTTGTTTCTAAAGATAAAGATATAAGCCCCATAGTTTGGACCATGAGTGGTAGAGGGGGAACCTACAGGATCCAACTATTCTATATGTCCATGCCCTGAAAAGGGCCAGACATGAGTTAGTAGAGACTGTAACAATTCATCATCGGAGGCAAGCAGAGATAAAAATGGGTGAATCCTCTAGAAATGCACTACAACTACCACCACCACTGCCAGTCCAAATACACTCATTGAGGGATTATCATGATACTGATGACTATATCATCCTAAGTACGATCGTATTCCATTTTTTATATTATTTGTGCATTAGGCAAAGTTTATAGTTGTAAGTTAGGTGAGGATTTACCATATCCATTGAGGGTTTTCATATTAATTTTTCTTTTACTGTCAGCAGTGATATGGTTATAGTAATGATATGTCTAGGTTTAAAATTTATGTAGTGATGTGTTTTGTTTTGTTTTGTATTGTTTTGTGTAATTAGAAGATTTTTATTTATCTAGGGGCATTGTAATTTTTTATTTAAAGAAAAATAATACCCCTCAAAAATTTTGTTTTCAGAACTGTGTCAATATATATATGTTTGACTTTTATGGATCGTTTTATGTTATTAGAAATAGGGACATGATAATCATAACTAACGTGTTCATGAACTACATATGTAAGTAACTTATGATGTGATTCTGTGCCATGTGTGTGTCAGATACTATTTCACTCCCTTTATATGTTAAATCTAGAGCTTGTTCGACTAGTCTTGCGAAGGTTGTAGGACAATCAGTGAAGGATCATATGCCAATTTTTTATTTTAGTCCATTTTTAGCCTTTATGACATTGCGTGTGTGAAATAGCATCCCTTGGTCCCATTTTTAACCATGAAACCTATTTTTTTTAACCTTTAACCTTTCCATAGTGGCAATGCACCTATTTTGACCCTGAACTTCCTTGGATACTGTACACCTCAACTCAGGCAAATCCCCTATATTCATGGTAGCTATCATAGGATGTGTGATATATATTGGGTATGAAGAAAGGTTAAAAAAAAGTTAGTAGCGCTGGGTGTGATAAAGGAAGAAAGAAAATAAATAGAAATGAAAAACAAATAAAGAATAAAAAATTTTGCACACCCAAGTTGAATTTGCATTAAGTAATAAAAGGGTGAAATAAGAGTGTAATAAAAGGAAATTGGTTAAGCGTGGTCCGCAAATTTAGTGTAGTCCCTAGGAGGCTTAGTTAGTTAATACCAATGTGTACCATACTATCCCTCTAAGTGTACATTACAAGCCTAATAAAGTCCTAGAAAGATCCTAACTAGACTATATAAAAGGAAAGGTAAAGAAAATAAGGCCAGGCCTATGATATTTGATGTGCATTGGTTGAACTTCTCTTTTAAGTGTGAGTGTCTCTTGCCCGTCCCTGCATTGATATGGAGTACTTCATATGAGTGAGTTGGAATTCATTATTGTTAAAGCACACGGGCTGCAATACTAGTTATTTTCCTGTTCAAGCAATGCATCTTGTATTGATGCATGCTTTCCTGCTGCTAATGTAATTTCCAAATATTTTTCAATTATGTAACATTATCGTGCATCATAATCATAAATGGTTGTTTTTTTACTTGTTCAAATAGGAGTGGTGATAATATATTTGAGATTGAAGTGATGATTGACTGCGTTAGATAGCGTAGATTATCTTAGTTAAGTGCCATGTTTTTGTTTTGTATTATTGTGTTTCTTATGGATATGAAAACATTCTAAGTTGAGGGTGTTGGTATGCTATAGAAACACCACATTGTTGATGCTTAAAATAATGAAAATATGCAAGTTTCTTAGGTAGTTTTGTAAGATATGTTGTGTTTTGTGTATGTTTTGTATGAAACTAGGTTTTCGATGATAAATTGAATAAAATGATGTATAGTTATGTTTCTTGATACTTACTAAGGTAGTTTTTGGTATATGTACCACTACCGGGCATATGTGACCTAAGATAGTGTAGAGATCAAAAGTCCAGGCGCTTAGAATTAGAAATATTCAAGACCCTACACTATCCTATATCCATATATGATCCGGATATGACCTAGGATAGTGCATAGTTTGAAAGTCCAAAGTTCTCACGAATCAAACTTTAGTTTTGGTACTTACCAAGGTCCATATACTGCCAGTACGTGGCAAAAGTAAGTGGCAACCAACAACATTTTTCCTTTTTCATTTGGGATTTTATTTTTAGTGTTTCCTTGGGTACTATATATACTCTTTATACAATTTAAAGTTAGGTTATGAACTTTTAACACTCAGAAACACATATTTTTTTCCTAGATTTGATTTTGGTCTTCGAATTTCTTTTATATTGCTTTTGACTGATAATTATATTGTAGTATTTGATTTTTATTGAGTTATTATTATGATATTGCTTAATTATATTCAATATGAATTCTTTTGATTGTCTCACAACCATGAGTGGATAAAACTTATATCTAGGGTTATATGAACCCAAGGTAAGTAAGTAGTAGGGAAAATATTAAATCCTCCTAGCCAATTGTTGTTACATGCATTGTGTTTACCTACAAGCTTATTTTTTCTTAAAAGTTGCCAATGTTAGGATCCATCTTGTATTCACAATGAACCTGAGGGATGTAGAGACTAGGTTAAGGAGATCATGACAGTCATTTTGTGTTAACTGCGAAAGTATGCTTACTTGTATGATCTTCTTAATACAGTTAAACCATATGTAATCAACTTAAGACTTAGAAGAGATAACTGAAATTTGGGTCTAAGGAAAGGATTAGTAAGGAGATTCTCTAAGATCGAGTGGAGATACATGGAATTCACAAAAGTATGTTGAGAGGTGTTTAGTGAGAGGTATCTTACCAGAATCTACATGCACAACAGCTAAATATTGGGTTGAATACGAGAAGTCTATTGAGTTAGAAGCTAGGGGAATATAAACCTAGTATTCATCTATGACTGATCAAAAATAGAGTTGATATGTGCTACTTTCTTAAGATGGTCACTTCAAAACCCTATTTAGATTTATAGTTCTACCCATTGATTAATAAAAGTGAGAGGAACAAATTTCATTTATACCCTTAGGTTTGATTGCAACCTGAGTTAGGTTATTATATTTTTAAAATGACCGCAATAACCTGATTTAAGGTGTAGTTTGGGCATGATCAGAATCAAAAGAATGACAGTCACTGACTAGCTATCACTACTCAATTTGGTAAGGCTATTATTGATCCATCTATGCCTATGGTTGACAAGGTAAGGAATTATACTATGGATGTTTATAATTCACCCAAAACTGAAATATAGAAGTTAGGGACTAATGATGATACATTGTAAAAATTCATGGGTGTAGTGAATAAGATAATAATGATAAAGGGAATGGTCAGGAGGTCGTACCAGCAGTGAAACCTATCCCACGACCTCCTCCACCTTCTCATTAAAGTTTGTAGAAGAAATCTAAAGATGGGAAATATCATAAGTTTATGTTGATATTGAAGAAACTATCTGTGAATATCCCTCTTGTGGAAGATTTAGAGAAAATTCCTAGTTATGCGAAGTTCATGAAGGATTTGGTGATTAAGAAGCAAATGATGAGTATTTAGACTACTGATAATATGCATCAATGTAGAGCTATTAAGTTGCAATATTTTATTTAGAAGATGGAGGATCTCAGAGCTTTCAGTATTCCTTGTACTCTTAGGTCCTTTAATTTTTCATGAGCACTATGTGATCTGGGAGTTAGCATCAATCTAATCATACCAATTGAATACAAGAAGATGGAATTTGAATCACCTATGTTGGCCTCTATGAGACCATTGATAGCCAATCACACTGTATAGAAGTAGTTGATATATTGTGTGATTCTTTGGTGAAGATGGATTATTTCATATTAGAAGTAGACGTTGTAATTATTTTTTGTGAGATTGATTTTTACATCACTACTATCCTAGAAAAACACTTCCTAGTCACATTAGGGCATTGGTTGACAAAGAGATGGAATAGATAAACTTTAAGTTAATGATAAATTTGTCACAATTGTTTTATTCAGTCATTGAGGCAACCAAAGGATATGTTAGATGTTTTTGTGATAGACACTGTAGATAAAGATGCATTAGTTGTAACTATTGAGGAGAGACTTAGTGTCAAGGCACTTTTAGTAGTGATGATGAATTTTTCAAGAGATGATATCGATGACCACGATGAGATAGGGATCTGAAATATTAGTATTGGTTCTTAAACTTATAGACCAAATAGGTTTGACCATGATTTAATGAATAAAGCAACCCTGCCATCTCGCCCAACCAATGAGGAGCCATTAGTTTTACAATTGAAGACCAACCCCTCATGTTTGTGTAATGTGTTCTTCGGAAAAACAATACCTTATCGGTTATCATTATAGCAATTTATTGGTTTCATAGGTTAAGTCCTTGATATCAGTTTTGTAGAGGTTTAAATGGTCTATTTGTTGGACTATTGTCAATATTATCAAAATTCTACCAAGAATTTACAAGTGTTTAGATACTATTAAGTGTTGAGTATTCGTATTGCCTAAATCTATCTATGCAAGAGATGGTGAAAAAGAGACTATTAAGTGGTTAGATACAAGTGTGGTTTACCCTAATACCGTTAACAAGTGGGTGGGCCCGGTTCAGTGTGTCTCAAAGAATAGTGGGATCAAATGGTTCCTTATGAGGAAAATGACTGATTTCCCAAAAGACTAGTTATATGATGATAATTGTGCATAGATTATTTAAACATGAATAATTGGAAACAAAATGATCACTTTCCTATGACATTAATGGACCAAACATTAGATCATCCTTTTGGTAGTGAATGTTATTGTTTTCTTGATGCTTATTTAGGGTATCATTAAATTTATATTTCTGCAAGTTTCAAGAGAAAACCACTTACACATTTCCATTTGGTATGTTCTCATTTAAGAGGATGCCTTTGGCCTTGGTAATACTCCCACCACCTTTTAGCATAACATGATGTTCTATCTTATTTGATATGGTGAAGGATATAATAGAGTTCTTCCTAAATTATTTCTCTATTTTGGGTGAATCATTTGATGACTTTTAGGATCACTTGGCTAATCCACTGCAAACATGTTATGGGTGTTTGGTTCGAAATCAGGAGGGCATTATGCGGATGCTTAAAGTTTGTAAACCGATATGGTGATAATTCAAATGACAAATAAAAGTCTACTAAAAATACATATTATTGATATTATTTGGACAATTGGTCTACACATGAAAAAATAATATCAAATAAAATATAAAAACTATTGGGAGAACATCCTCCCCTAAACAAGACTCGTAAATGACTACATTATGGATGCAACTATGTTCAGGTATGAGTATGGGCCCTTCTAATTATAGAGTTCCAAAATCTCTCCTCCATGAAAGAGGTTAGTCAAATATACAAAGAATTATATTTTTCCATTCAGGAAAAGTAAGAGTAATTATGGTATTTCTTTTTTCCTTTTAAGAAAAGGAAAACTTAAACTTGGTACGTAAATCAGACAAAACCCTAATAAATCTCCCTTTTTGGATGATTTTCTTGACCTAATTTGATCCACCTTCTTCACTTGCATGTTCTTCATTCTTTAAATAATCTTCATCACTGTTGTTTTCTATGTTTAAAAATAATTTTTAAAATATTATGGCTAAAAATAAATATTTTATTTTTATTTTTAATGATGCAATAACAGGAATGTTAAAATATGCTTAAACGTTCTTCTCCTTATTTAGATAGACAAAGATCTTCATTATCATCGAATTAGTTGAAAATTTATTTGAGCCATCTTGAACTTGTTTTAAACGACGTTTCACCAAACCATTGGACATTGGAATTGCAGGCTCTGGTATCACTTCTTGGGTTTGAAATCGGGAGGGCATCATGTAGAATCTTAAAGTTTGCAAACAAATATGGTGGTAATTTAGATGACAAATAAAAGTATACTAAGAATAAATATTATTAATATTACTTGGCCAATTGTCCTACTCATGAAAACTAACACAACAAAAAATGTAAGACACTATTGGGAGAAAATCTTACCCTAAACAAGACTTGTAAATGACTAAGTTGGGAATACTATTGTGTTCTTGTATGAGAAGGGGGTCTTCTATTTATAAAGTTTCAAAACCTTCCCTCCAAGAAAAAGTTTAATCAAATCTAGAAAAGAATTATATTTTCCTTTTAGGAAAAGTAAGAGTAATTATGGTATTACTTTTATTTTCATTTCAAATAAAGTAAAACATAATCTTTGTAATAAAATCAGGGGAAAACCCTAACAATAAGTGTACCTTGTTCTAAATTGGAGTAATGTCACTTCATAGTAATTGTGGGGACTGATCTTGGGCCAAAAAAAAATTAAATTAGGAGAGAGAGGTTCACAAGGCTAAAATTGAGATGGTTGAAAAATTTCCTCCATCTATTTTTGTGAAAGGTATAAAGAGGTACTTGATTCATGGATGTTTTTAATAGAAAATTCATCAAGGACTTCTTTAAGATTGCAATTTTTTAGTGCAATTTGTTACAGAAATTGGTGAAATTTGTTTTTATGATGCTTCTCCACGTTTTTGAGTGCCTTAAGGAAAGGTTGATCTCATCTCCTATTATTGTGTCTCTGAATTGGACCCTTCCATTTGATGTAATATGTGACACAAGCTCTGTTACCCTTGGGGAAGTCCTAGTTTAAAGACACGAGAAGTACTTTATCACATTTATTATGCCAAAAAAGCACTCAACCCTGCACAAAAAAAGCCATTGTTATGAAATAATAAGTTCATGTGATTGTGTTTGTTTTGAGAAATTCTGGTCCAATTTGATTGGTAACAAAGTCATTCTGCACACTGACAATATAGTTCTCAGGTATGTTATTGAAAATAAGGATGGTTGACATAGATTTATTCAATAGGTACAATTGTTGTAAGAGTTTAACTTTGAGGTTAAGGACCAGAAGGGCAAAGAAGAAAAGGGAGACTAAAAGATGCATGGTTAAGTAGTGGAGCCAATAATGTAAGTGTAGTGTGCAGGGTGAGACACTGTTTCCCATATGTACCATAGGTTACCCCAAGCATACATTACAAGCCTTGAAATGTTCTATAGTGTCCTAGTCAAATTTTCCATAAAACTAAGGTATATAAAAAAAAAAAGGAAGCCTATGGTATTTTATGCACATTGTTTGAACTTCTTTGAGAGTGTAAGTATTTTATGTAGTCCTATTTTTATATGCATTATGATATTGTGAGCTATGGGACTTTCTTGTTGTGAACGTACATGGTTGTGCTGTTAAATACTTTTTTTTTTAGTAGTGTCAATTGCATATATGTTTGGTAATTTATCCCTAATTTAATGCCAACACATGATTCCTTTTGCATCATACTACCTACTACATGGATCCACATGGTGATTTTGAATGCTTTGAATAGGATGAGGTAAGAAATTTTGGCTAAAATGATTTGACTGTAGTTGTGAATAGGAATAGGCAAGTTTGAGGTAAAATTCTTTGACTACATAGGTGATGTGTGAGAAGATGCTAACACATTTGAGGATTTTAACTGAGAATCATTGCAAAGTCTTAAGTAACTTTTCTCATTTTTGATTGTTTTATCTTTGATTTTGCAGTGGAAGTCAAGATGCAAGAGAACCATCAATGATGGAAGAAAAAGAGTTGAAATCTGAAGAAAATAGAAGAGAAGTATGGATGATGACATTCCTGATAAGTCATCATCACTCTAATAGGTTATCAGTTTCATCGTCAGCCTTAAATAGAGAATGGGATTCAGTTGGAGAAAGTGATAATGATATGTTATAGGCCATCATCCTTGTGATAAGACGTCAGAGTCGCCACCAGCCTTAGACAAAATATAGGAGCTAAAGTGGAGAAGTAATGACATTATCTTATATGTTGTCACAGTTTTGATAAGCCATCAAGATCATCATTAGCCTAAGGTAGAACATGAGATCTAAAGTAAATCATCTATAATATCTATGATAAGTCATCAAAGATCTAATATGTCGTCACACTTCATCGTCAGCCTAAGCTAGCGAATGTCAAAAGCGAAGAGGATATGACGACATCTGTGATAAGTCGTAAGACTCCTGATAAGGCATCACAAAATATCATCACCTGTCTGAGAAATTACTGAACTCTGTGATTTTGTTTCTATATATAAGGTGAACTATTTAAAGTATTACTTAGGTTTTTCTTGGGGTCTGAACATATCGGGTGGGGGGGGGGGAGAAAAACTTATTCCTAGGGAGTTCCCCTCTCTTTGGAGGCTCTGAACTTAGAATTCAATTTTTAACTCTTTGATTTGGTTGTGTGAATTTTTTCTTGAACTTGGAAGAGAATAGACTTCATACTTCATCTTTTGTAAGTTTAATTACTTTGAATGATGAATGCAATTATTGCTACCTCTTTCTTTCTCATGTGGAAATAAAAACCACAACTAGGGTTGTGGGATCTATGATTATTCCTCTATGGATTTAATATTTGTTTAGGGTTCGAGTGATTGTGGGAACATCTTGATAATTCTTTTGTATTAATTATATTCTGTTGGTTGCAAAAAATAGGCCTTGGTTACTATTGATTTGCTTGAGATAAGAAATCAACCCTAGTAAGAAGTGAATTATCAATGAGGATTTGGGAAGGTTAAGTTCTCATCTAATGATTAATGTTGTAACAAGATTGAATCACTTAAGATAAAATTAGTATGAATAGAATTCTTTCCTAAGTTCGATAGAATTAGGGAGTTCAACATCTAGGACGATTGAGAAACACTTAGATGGACTGTCGAAACAGATAATTTAGTGTTTTCCATAAGTCATGAGAATCCAATAATATAACTATTATTCAATGGAGGATTACTAATCATAGTGATCACAACTCTAGTTTCTCTGTATCATTGATTTGAAATATTGGAGTTTAAGATTTGAGTTCTAAGGTGAATTGAAGTGTTAATAACTTTTGTTCAATTATTAAAAGCCCCCATTTTGTCTTTTTGTGTAAGTTGTTTGAATTTAACTTGTAGATATAGTTTCAAACAAGTTTAATCGCCACTCACATTGTTCCCTGCGTATTAGACCTTGACTCTAAAATTATGTAAATATATTGACGATGACTGCCTTGCACTAAATTGAGGTGTAAGTTGAGCGTTATCAAAAATGATACCATTGTTCGGGAACAATTTGGCGTATTGAGTTGGCATTGAATATTAGCTTACTTTCTTGAATTCAAACTTGTAAATATTTGTTTAGTTTATTTTTTCATTTTTTTTATTTTTTATTTTTTTTTATTTTTCTCACACCTTTCTTGAGATGTCAGTCCGGATAGATGGTTTTTTGAGTGATGATGATTCGTGTTATTATTATGGGGGACCTTCATAATATGTTTCAGACACTGTTCTTACTAGGGAACAGACTGTAACTTGGTGTTTGGCTTGTGGTCAAAGTGATTATTCTGAAGGTATGTGTGCTCTCATGATTCAAATGGACAAATTAATGAAACAAATTTTAGAGAATCAAGCATAGTTGTGGACAGAACTAAAGGAGTTACCACTACCACCATGTCTACAATGGCTAAAAAAATAAGAATATGAGGAGGACATAAGCCAATTTAAGGATAAAACTCAAGAATCTGAACCACTCAATTGTCATCTTGATCTAGAGACTGATATTGAGAAGGTGAATAAAAGTGAGTGTGTAGTAAATAGTGTAAATTTTGAAGTAGAATTCGTTAGACCTCACTCAAAAAATATTTCCACATTATTTTTAGATGATATCTTGTCTGTGGAATCATTGAAAATAGTGGAAGAGTATGAAGATGAGGAACAAAAATCCTATATTCTTTATTTTACACTTGATAAGTAACATAAAAACACACCTCACATTAAGTTTGAGTGGTTTACCACACTCAATACATTACTCGACTTCTTAATTTTTGTACCACCCCTTATGATCAAGGCAAGAAGATGGACTCTAAGTTGGGAGTGAAATTTATATCCTCAAGGTGGTGGGAAAAAAATGAGTTTTGTCATGTTGCGACACAAAATTAGGCACTTCTTGGGAGGCAACCCAAGGTATTTTGTTGTTTGTATTCGTATAATGTGATTGACATTAGATCTTTGCACCCATGGTTCCATACGTATGTTTTTGACTTTCTTGTTTTTGCGGATTGGAGAAAATGTATGATTATAAGTTGAGGGTGGGACTACTTGTGGGTGTTAATGTCCTCTTAGGATGTTTGTTGTTGTACCTCTTTTTCCAGAAATTTTGTGCCTAGTTGAGCCAGCATGTTTAGGTGTATTGTGATTATTTGTAAAATATTGTAGTTGACCAGGAGAAATACAAGTACCTTAGGTAGTTAACATATTTTAATTTATTTTTGAATGTCTCTCCAATGATTTGTTTTATAACTATGTGATATGCATTTATGTGTGACCACTGTGCATCTTGTATGGCATTAGTACTAGTGACATGATAACCATTGATAAATAATTGCATGAACCGAATGGGTAGTATCTTTTGATGTACCTATGTGCCATGTGTGAGTGAGATACTACCTAGCTCCCATTGTGTGTTAAATCCAGAACTTGACCTATTGATCTGTCTCGGTTGGTCTTACCTTGGTCGTAGGATAGCGGTTAGGAAAGGATCATAGGCTGTTATTGATATTAGTCCATTTTTTGCCTAAATGACCTTCCATGTGTAAGTAATATCCCTTGATCCTGATTTTGAGCATGAATATCTGTTCTTTTTATTATACCTATCACCTTCCCATTTGTATCACAATGGACCTATTTTGGCCCTAGTCCTACTTTGACATTGTGCACTTTAACTTAGGCAGATAGCCTAAGTTGAGGGTGGCCACCATAGGGGTGTGTGATGTAAAATGAGTATGAAGAAAAGTAGAATAAAGGAAAAGAATAAAATGTTGGGTGCAGTGGAAAAGAGCAAGAAAAGAAAAGTTGTAAAAAAAAATGATTTTCAAAAAGACCGCACCCATCCTGAATATGTGTGATGAAGAAAAGAGAAGAATAGAAAAAGGTTAATAAGTTAGACCCCAGAAACTAGTGTAGTTTCATAGAGGCTTAGTCACTTTAAATATCATCTAGTACCATACCATCCCTTAGCCTACATAACAAGCCTAAGAGAAGACCTATAGTGATCCTAGATGACCTGTCTAAAAATCTTGGTAATGAAAATAAGGGCAAGCCTATGGTATTTGGCTTACATTGATTGGAACCTCATTCTGAGAGTGAGTGTCTTTTGATTGTCCCCATGGTTACATATGTGATGTTTGATAAAAGTGAAGTGGGGCTACTTTGTAGTGAGGGCACACCAGTTACGTTACTAGTTCCTAACTTATTTGGATAGTGTAATCTTGGTACATACATGGTTGTTGTTGCTGAATTGATTCCATATCTTGATTCCTGTGTATCGCAATGTTGTTCATCAATAATATGCACAGTTGTTGTTTTTAAATTAATTGATATTGGAGATAGTGAAGATGTTTTGATATAATATAGATGGTTGACTATCGAATGTACTCTGTATCCTCTTAGTTGTGTTTTAGTTGCTTGACGACAATCAATTGTTTTAAGTTGAGGGTGTTGATGTGTGAGCAGATGCTAACACATTTGAGGCTTTTAACTGAGAATAATTGCAAAGTCTTTAGCAACTTTTGTCGTTTTTAATTATTTTATCTTTGATTTTGCAGTGTAAGTCAAGATGCAAGAGAACCAATAATAATGGAAGTAAAAGAATTGAAATCTGAAGCAAATAGAAAAGAAGTGTGGCTGACGACATTCCTGATAAGCCGTCTGCACTCTAATAGGTTATCAACTTTATCATCAGCAGTAAATAGAGAATGGGATTCAGTTGGAAGAAGTGACGACGATATGTCATAAGCCATCCGCCTTGTGATAAGCTGATAGATTCCCCGTAAGCCTTAGATAGAACATGGGAGTTGAGGTAAAGAAGTCATGACAGTGTCTGATATGTCATCACAGTTTTGATAAGCCGTCAAGATGGTCGTTAGCCAAAGGCAGAACATGAGAGCTGAAGTAAATCATCGATGACATCTATGCTAAGTCATCATAGAATTGATAAGTCATAAAGCTACATCGTCATCCTAAGGTAACGAATGTCAACAACAAAGAGGAGTTGACGACATATATGATAAGTCATTAGACTCCTGATGCGGCATCACAAAATTTCATCACCTATCCAAAAAATTACTAAACTCTGTGACATTGTTTCCATAATTATGGTGAACTATTTAAAGTATTTTTTAGGGTTTTCTTTAGGGCTGAACATATTGGGGGGCAGAAAAATAGATTCCAAGGGACTTCACCTCACTTTGGGGGCTCTGAACTTATAATTCAATTTTCAACTCATTGATTTGGTTGTGGGAATTTTCTCGTGAACTTGGAAGAGAATCAACTTCATACTTCATATTTTGTAAGTTTAATTACTTTGAATGATGAATATAATTATTGCTATCTCTTTCTTTCTCATGTGGAACTAAAACCCAAAACAATGGTTGTGGGATCAATGATTACTCCTCTATGGATTTAATATCTGGTTAGGGTTCGAGTAATTGTGGGAACATCTTCATAACTCTTTTGTATTAATTATTCTCTGTTGGTTACAAACAATAGGCCTTGGTTTCTGTTGATTTACTGGAGAAAACAAATCAACCCTAGTAATAAGTGAATTATCAACAAGGATTTGGAATGGTTAAGTTCTCATCTATTGATTAATGTTGTAATAAGATTGATCAACTCAAGATAAAATCAGTATAAATAGAATGCTTTCCTAAGTTTGAGAGAATTTGGGAGTTTAACATCTTTGTAGGTTGAGAAACACTTAGATGGACTATCGAAACAGATAATTTGGTGTTTCCCATAGGTCACGAGAATCCAATACTAAAACTGTTATTCAATGGAGCATTACTAATCATAGTGATCACAACTCCAGTTTCTCTATATCATTGATTAGAAATATTGTTTTATAAGATTTGAGTTCTACGGCGAATTGAAGTGTTCATAATTTTGTTCAATCATCAAAAACCCCCCATTTTGTCTTTCTGTGCCATTTGTTTGAATTTAACTTGTAGATTTAGCGTCAAACGATTTTAATCATCACTCACATTGTTCCCTGTGAATTCGAATCCGACTCCAAAGTTGGGTAAATATATTGACGACGACCACCTTGCACTAATTCATGTGTAAGTTGAGCGTTATCAGTAGGTACCTTATGTTTCTTGTTGTTAAGCATCGTGTTTACCGATGACATGTAAATTTTATAAGTTGATGATTTTGATATGCCATGGTTTCATGGAATTTTCTATGCTTAAAATATTAAAATTGTACAGCTACATAGGTATTCTTGTTAGATGTGATGTGCTTTATTTTTAGTTTTTTGCAGGAAAAAAGTGTATGAAGCAAAGAATGCAAAAAAGGGATGAAGAGTTGTTGAGAAGCTACCATGAGCCTACCTAAGACTCGTGGTTAGTACCTATGAGTGGTAGGTTTCCACATGGGTTGAATTTCTAAAGATTATAAAGATGTTTGATTTGAGATTGATTCTCATGAACCTAGCTACGGGTGTAGGTACAACCTACGACCCGTAGGCTGCCTCTTAGGTTGGAGGTTCTTCAATGTATAGTGTTTTACTCTGATTTCGATAACTAGATGCACAATTCATGGGTTGTACCTATGATTCAACCCATGAACCATGAGTAGATAGGGTCTCTGGTTTTTTCTACACTATTTAGAATAAGTTTTTGCTTGTATCTATATATACTATTAGAATATTTTATTATTAGTTCTACACTTTTGACATTTTTTTGAGTTCTCTGATACATTATAGATCTTAGAATAATTGTTTTTTGTTTTTGGAGTATATAACTAATTTATGATTTTGTCTTTTCATACTTATTCTTCGTAAGTTAATCCTAATTCTTTTATCTATTGAATCTTTTTATGTTATTACGATCATGATCAACTAAACTTCATAACTAGGGTTGTTGGAACATAGATGGATCAATGAAATAACTATAGGGCAAACTCATTGTAAATTGGTGTTCTTGTATGTATTACTATTTCCATTGCTTTGGTCGAATTCTTAACTGTTGCAAATATTTAGGAACTTTCCTGTAACGCCCCAAGAACCTATCCCAAGACGTCACACGGTGCTTAAGGCCACACACAAGATTAAGCTAACCCTCTGAGCCTATCTTTACTCCTATAATTAACCATGACAATAATCGAGCGGTAATAAGAAAGAATAATCATGCCATGAACATACTGAGATACAAAGTAATACTGTCCTGTACAATCAAAATACTAACATTTTGTATATACTGGTACTCTAGTCTGACAAAAACTCTACTACATAAGACTGAAGAGCCATTAGGACAGATCCCCAACTGGCTCATGCTGAACGAAAAAAATAAACAACCATCAATTAGCAAGACAAAAATCATGAACGTAGGTCCTCGAACCATAAAGACTCACCAACTGCAGGAATGTAGCTTAAGGTACTGGTAGATCACTGTCGCGGTTGAGACTGAGCACCTGAACCTATATCATGAGGAAATATAAAATACAAAAGGTTATGGGAGTCAGTACTTGGGAATGTACTGAGTATGTGTGGGTAAATGCAACATTTTAAATAATATCGTAAGTGTATAAGAAAACCATGCATGCTGACGTTAATAACTCATTTCGCTTGAATTATCTGAAATATTATTTCCACAAATCATCAGTAATAACACATGCTTCAAAAATCTTATAAATCATTCAACTTAACACAAAATATTTTACTAATGACTTAGATAGACTAGGTAACTAAAGGTATTTAGATCATTATGAGTTTGGGAGTTTCTTATAACTGACATAACTACTCTATGTGAGCCACATAGAGTCCAACGTTTTGCCCTCCTAAGAAGAGAACCCTACATTAGAAAGGGTGTTTTACTCTTGCCAGGGAGTACAACCTCAATCTCATACTCGGCCTTGGCCAACAATTATCAACATCAATCCTACGGTGGCACTTCGTTTTGGAGAAATACCATATTTCCCGCTCGATGCTAAATACTCCTCCCAGACTCGGCTTAGAACGCTTTTGAAAATCCACCTTAATCCATATCAAATCATGGGTCAATCATAGATACCAAAACATAAATATATCTCATCTGTAATTTATGAACAACTGTGGACTCCTAACTCGACTCAAAATTAAAACTATCTTTCTCAACATCAAGTACCTTTGCTTATCAAATCATTTCAAATATCAAAGCTTCAAGGAAACACCATAGGACTCATTCTTGATTTTCAATCTCAAATTTTGATATATATATTCAATAGAAAAATTTCTCATGGAAAGGAATTACTCATGACACTTGTCTTAAATCGCTTAGAAATCATCAATACGTAATGACAATATACAACTCAAGTAATAAATTCTCAATTTAAGAAACATGATGGTGAATTAATCATAAATATCAAACTTATTCAACTCAAATTTCATAAATCATAAATAAAGAAATTTGGGTGTAAACCCACTTGAAAATCATGTAAGTCAGTAATAGAAAGTAAATTTTTAGGCACAAAAATGAAAGGAGTGTTCTTGTTCAAACCCCACATACCTTAGATTTTAATTTTGAATATATAGAAACTTTCTTGAAACTTGTTTCTCACACTTTTAGACCAAGAACTTGTTGCCTTTGACTTGAGGAGCTTAGTTCTTGAACAACTTGAAGAAATTTATGGGAGATTTCTTGAATTTCTTAGAGATGATTTGATTTTTGGGTTTGGAAGAAACCCTAGGTTTCTAGAGAATTCTTGAAAGAAACTTGGAGAGAAATGGTCTTCTCTTATATATATATATAAGGCCACATGAAGCGGAAATGGCCAAGATTACCCTTTGATAAAAACTTGAAATTTTCTAATCGGGGCTTGTGACGGTCGACCGGACGGTGCGTTAGAGGGACTGACGGTCTACCAACTCGTCCGTCACTAGAACACCAAAACTAGAACGTTCTGCCTTGACGTGACGGTTGACATAACAGTCCTTTAGAAAAGTGATGGTCCACCAAGTCGTCCATCACTTGAGGGCCGGAAATGAGACATTCTGTCTCGGTCTGACGGACACCTTGATGGTCCGTCAACTTTGTGATGGTCCACCACTTTGACCGTCACATGACATCCCAAAAAGAGAGTTGCTTCCTTGGTTTGACAGAACACTTGACAGTCTATCAAGGACCTGACGGTCCACGAGGTCGACCGTCAAACCTGGGCTATCCTGTAGCATTCAGTAAAATGACCATAACTCACTCATCAAGATGTTGGATTCCGATGAAATTGGTATTGATGGAAAGATTATTCAATGCTTTACATGAAAAAAAGTGAAAATTAGAGAAATACAACATGGTTTAAACATCAATCACTTTGGAAGTCATATATATCCATTCAAAAAGACAGATTTAGGCTTAAGGAATGATTGGGGTATTACAATAGCTCCCCCTTGGAAACATTCATTCTTGAATGTTGAAAGATAGGCCAAGAACAAGAAAAAATGAGGACTCATAGCTGGAACTAATCACATCAAAGGTCTCACTTTACTATAATACTATTGAGTACTTTACCAAATGCATGAATCATTGAGGGAGTAACCTTATAGAGGAATACATTAGATTAGAAGGAAACTGAATTAAGGGAATAGTACCTTCAGCTTGATTCAAACTCGTGGAGAAAATATAAGGGTAACTGTGTTGTATATCTACTTCTGCTTCCCAAGTGGCACCCTCCACTGATTGATTTCACCATAGAACTTTAACCAGGGGAACTTCCTTGTTCCTCAATCTACGAACTTGATAATCTAGGATTTCAATCGGGATTTCATCATACGAAAGGATATCTTGAACATCACAACCTTTCGATGGATCAAAAACAACAGAGTCTCCAATGTGCTTCTTGAGCATAGAAACATGAAACATAGGATGGACAACTGACAATTCTGCAGGTAACTCAACCTCATAAGCTGCTTCCCCAACACAATCCAAAACTCTATAAGGGCTAACATATCTAGGACTCATCTTCTCTTTCTTTCCAAATCTTATCACCCCTTTCATGGGTGAGATTTTCAAATACACCAAATCATCAACTTCAAAATCAAAAGCTCTTCTTCTCGTATCTGCATACGACTTCTGACGACTTTGGGTTATCTTTAACCTCTCCCGACTTAACTTAACTTTTTTCATATCCTTAAATACAGCATTAGGTCCAATCACAACAGCTTTACCCACTTCAAACCAACCTATGGGCGATCTACATCTTCTCCCATACAAGGCTTCAAATGGAGCCATTCCAATAATTACATGAAAATTATTACTGTAAGAAAATTCAATCAATGGAAAGTGTTCATCCTAACTTCCTTTGAAATCAAGAACACAGGACCTCAACAATCCTCCAAAGTCTAGATAGTCCTCTCAGCCTTACGATCTGTCTGCGGATGAAAAGCAGAGCTAAGATGAACTTGGGTGCCAAGACCCTGCTGAAAGGACCTCTGAAAAAAAGAAGTAAACTGAGTACCTCTATCAGAGATGATAGACAACGGAACTCCATGAAAACTAACAAACTCTCAAATATATAACTTAGCATAGTCCTCCATGGTGAAGGATGTATGCACTGGCAGGAAATGTACGGACTTAGTCAACCTACCTACAACAACCAAAATCGAATCATGATGATGGCGAGAACGAGGTAAACCAGTCACAAAATCCATATTCACTTCCTCCCACTTCCAAGTATGGATACTAAATTCTTGCATCATTCCACAGAGTCTCTGGTGCTCTATATTTACCTGCTGGCATGTTGGAAACTTCTCTACGAACATCGCTATATCCTTCTTCATACCATTCCACTAATACATCTCACATAAATTGCAGTACATCTTGGTATCACCGGGATGAATAGAATACCGCACGCCATGCGCCTCAGCCATAATCATCTGCCTCAGATCATCAACATCAGGCGCACACAATCTATTCTGAAATCTCAATACACCATCTTCCCTTTAGGAGAAAACCTCCACCTTTTGGTCTTTAACTGATTCTTTCAGTTCGACCAAATGAGAATTCGTATCCTGCTTCTCTTTCACTTTAGAAACTAGGGAAGATTCGAAACTACTTTGGGACCAAGAAATACCCTCAGCTGAGTCAAGTTATCTAACACTTAACCTAGCCAAACGATGCACTTTGCGGGATAACTCTTTCTTATCTTTCTATACATGTTCTACACTACCCATAGTCGACCTGCTAAGAGCATCTGCCACAACATTGGCCTTGCCCGGGTGATATAACCCACCTATATCATAATCCTTTAGCAATTCTAACCATCGCCTTTATAGAAGATTCAATTCTATCTGAGTAAATACATACTGCAAACTCTTGTGATCCATAAAGAAATCAACATGAACGCCGTATAGGTAGTGTCTCCAAATTTTCAAAGCAAAACCAATTGCAGCTAGCTAAAGGTTATGGATCGGATAATTCTTCTCATGAGGTTTCAACTATCAGGAGGCATAATCTATAACCTTACCTTTCTGCATCAACACACAACCCAAACCAACTCTAGAAGCATCACAATATACCATAGGGGCTGAAGTGAGTTGAGTCTTCAATTCCTGAAAACTCTTCTCACAAGAATCTCACCACTGGAATTTAACATTCTTTTGGGTTAACCGGTTCAATGGAGCAACAATGGAAGAGAAACCTTTGATGAAACAATGGTAGTAGCCAGCTAGACCCAGGAAACTCCTAATATCAGATGGGGAAATAGGTCTATTTTCGATATTGATTATTACATAATGTAATAATCAATATAAAAAGTGAAGTGGGACTACTTTGTAGTGAGGGAACACTAGTTACGTTGTTAGTTGCTAACTCTTTTGGATAGTGCAATCTTGGCACATGCATGGTTGTTGTTGCTGAACTGATGTCATATCTTGATTCCTGTATGTCACATTTTTGTTCTTCAAAAATATACACAGTTGTTTTTAAATTAATTGACCTTGGAGATGGTGAAGACATTTTGAGTTAATATAGATGATTGACTACCAAATGTACTTTCTATCCTCTTAGTTGTGTTTTAGTTACTAGAGGACAAGCAATTTTTTCAAGTTGAGGGTGTTAATATGTGAGCAGATGCTAATACATTTGAGGCTTTTAACTGATAATAATTGCAAAGTCTAAAGCAACTTTTGTCATTTTTGATTTTTTTATAATTGATTTTGCAGTGGAAGTCAAGAGGCAAGAGAACTAACAATAGAGGAAGTAAAAGTGTTGAAATCTGAAGAAAATAGAAGAGATGTGTGGCTGATGACATTCCTGATAAGTCATCAGCACTCTGATAGGTTATCAGATTCATCATTAGCCTTATATAGTGAATGGGATTTAGTTGGAAAAAGTGACGATGACATGTGATAAGCCATCAGCCTTGTGATAAGCCATCAAAGTCGCCGTCGGCCTCAAATAGAACATGGGAGCTGAGGTGGAGAAGTGATGACATTGTATGATATGTCATCACAGTTCTGATAAGCCGTCACACTTCATCATCAGCCTAAAGCAGTGAATGTCAAAAAAGAAGAGGAGCTGATGACAGCTTAGATAAGTCGTCAGACTCCTAATAAGGCATAACAAAATGTCATCACCTATCCTGGAAATAACTAAACTCTATGATTTTTTTTCCATAATTAGGATAAAGTATTAAAAGCATATAATAAGGGTTTCTAATTATAAGAGGATGATGAAAAAAATCAGCTGGTATGGGATTCTGAACCTATTTTGGAACACACGTATTTTGTTATTTTCTCTCTAGTTTTTTGGCTTGAACAAAACAATTAACTTTGAAGATATTATTATCAATATTTTAGGATTTCTACTTTGATCTAATCTGAGAAACACGCATTGCTATTCATATTGTTATAAGTTCATCTATCAAATTATGAATTTCACTTTTTGTATCCATTATTACTTTATGAGTGGCTAAATCCCTTTAACTCAAATTATAGGATCTATGGGTTAGGTCTTGGTAAGTTGCTAAGTGTTCCAGATTCTAATGATAATAGTACTCCTTGATAATTCTGAGATTTTAATTATGGTCTATTGGTTGCGAATGATAGATAGCACCTACTTTGATTTGCTTGAGATAAGAAATCATCTATAGTAGGAAGTGAATTATTGACAGGGACGTGGAAGCTACCAACATTCCATTTAGTAATTGACATTGTAACAAGGTTTATTAACATAAGGTGAAGTTTGGTCAGTGAATATAATTTCCCTAAGTCCCTAGAGGATTAGCTAATTAAATGCTTAAGTAGGTCGAGAAATATTTTGGCATAACTTCGATAAAGACAATCTGTTCTTCCTACTTATCGTGAGAATCTTAAATCACTATAGCATCTATCAAGTACCAAAACCTATAGTGAACATAATTCTTCTTTTCCATAAACTCTTGATTACAAACACTTAAACTAAAGTGACCAACAATTATTTGCTAATCTCCAAAACCCTCATTTTATCTTTTCGTATCATCTTTTTGAATTCGACTTTTAGCTATAGTTTCAAATTAGTTTAATTGCTACTCACATTGTTCCCTGTAGGATTCGACCCCGACTCTAAAGTTGGGTAAATATATTGACAAAGATCACTTATATTTTCACATGAGAGGTCTAGTTTGAGCGGTATCAAGGTTACATTACTAAGTTACCCTTTTTTATTAATCAAGTTGGTCGCAATAATGTGAACCAAAATTTGATTTTTGAATATGAGGGACAAAGGAAAAAAGAAGGACCTACTTCTATTGGGGTCTGAAAGCACCTTCTTGGCTTCTTTAAACCTAACATCAGAATTCTCTGGCCAAGTGTCGTTCATTAACAGAATGGCATCAGAGAACTTAGTGTCAAATGCTTTCTTAAAAATAAAATCATAGAGAATAAGACGAGTACCTAGTATTAGGTTTACTAATTCCCCACTTTTTAGGGATAGGTGAAGGTTAGCATAGAACATATGAATGGGGTTTTCAAACACTTACAATCCACATAAGAAAAAAAATATAGACAGATCTTAGGCCAGGAAAAAGGATTAACATTGCAATGGAACTTTCTTAGGTGATAGAGGTTGACGATTTGTCTAGGTGCAATAGAGCAATTTTGAAAGGTGAGGAATCTCTCCTTATGAGTGCGAGTATAGAACTTATGCAATTTCTTTGGCCGAAAAGATTCAAGAGGAGAGGGCTAATATATTTGTGAGAAGGACACAGGGCTTGAAGAAGAATGCTTTTTAGAGATAGTTAACTAGAGTGAGCAAGTGAAGGATTCATCAGAGGATTCAAAGAGAAGTATGGGTTCAACATTGTTGGAAATATGGTAAGGATAAATTTGGTAGAGATGATTCATGGAGCCAGTTCAAGTCAAGATAGAGAAGAATGGAGATAAATGAGTATAAAAGAAGTAAAGAGGAAAATAAAAGAAATGATAGGGGATGGGGATGATGTGAACTAGTGTGACGAGTGAGACGAAGCGGTGGGCAAATGTGTGAAATTGGGAAGGCTGAGGGATGGTAATTATGGATATTATGAAAAAAATAGAGTGAAGGGATGGAAGGAAATGATGGCATTTAGATAAAGAAAAAATATGTGGTGGATTTTAAGAATATTATATCAAGTTTTTTCCCTTAATAACAAAATCTTTCCTGAAGTAACTGTTTTATAAAAATATTTGCAAGTTGATTTTCGGGGTCAACAAATTGAAGAGAAAAAATCACCATTTTTTGCATGATCACAAAAACAATGATGCTTAATGTTTATATGTTTAGCTCTAGAATGATGCATCTTATATTTTGATAAGCTAATAAGACTAGTATTATGTCACATAATGTGAAAAGATTTGAAAGTTAAGTAAAAATCAATTAAGTGATACATAATCTATAAAATTTGAGTACCACAACTTCCAACGACTATGTGTTTAGCTTTAGTTGTTGGCAGAGTAATTGTTGTTTGTTTTTTAGTATGCCATGAAATTAAGGCATCACAGAGAATTTAACACGTACCACTAGTGCTTTTTTTATCATTTTTATCACCGACAAAGTCAGCGTCGTAATAGCCAGTAAAATTAAAATGAGAAGAGTGTGGATATCATTGTCCAGTGTCTTGGGTTCTAATAAGATATCGTGTGATTCTTTTGATGGAAGTCGGATGAGATTCTTTGGTGGCGACTGTAACCTTGCACACTTAAATATGCTTAAAGTAATATTTTGGTTGACTAGTGGTCAAGTAGGGTAGTGAACCTATCATTCCCCTATATGTCCTTTCATCCACATCATTTCCAGATGAGTCTAAATTAACACTTATGGATTTACTCATTGCAGATCCATAGGCCTTTGATTTATCTCTGCCAAACTTTTTGATGAGTTTCTTTGTATATTTGGAGTAATACCCCATACTTTTTCCTAACTTCAAAAACTTTCTTAGAAATATGAATCCACTTTTGTAAATGTGGGATTTTTAAGATTTTCACTTTTTATCATGTGGGAAATTTAAGTAGCTTTCCAACGATACCAATTTTATCTAAATCTGGAATCAGGGTGAAAAGCTATGTACGTTTTACCGAGATCTGTCAGAATCACCCAAAGGCGATGACCAAGTTGACGGACCGTTGATCTAGCGACACACCGTTGCCTTGACCGTCACAGCCAAAGTAGTGAGGCAACCTTCTGGATTCAGTGTCACGGACAAGTTGATAGACCGTTGAATTTGCGATAGACCATCACCCAATTTTTAGCTACTTAGGTAGTGAGTCCTTTTCTAGGTCCACGTCCAAAGGTCAAAACGACTGACCGTCAAGCTAATGACAGACCGTCACACATCCCGTTCAATTATTTTTAAGTCAATTTTAAAGGGGATTTTTGGTTTTTTACCACCAATTTATATACCTAGTAATATCTGACCAAGCCTCCAAAAATTCATTATTCTTCCACAACATAAAAAAATAGGGTTTTCTCCCTAACAGCAATCCTTAAGCGACAAAATCAAAATCTTCTTCAAGAACTAAGAGATTCAAATTGTTCAAGTTCAAGAACTTCATGAAACTCACTACCAAGTATGTATAGTGTTCATTCATGGACAATTTTCGTCAGTGAAGCCCAAGAATCTCTTTTTAATGTTCAAGTGTATGGATTTTTTATGAATTTCATGTTGGGTTTGATTTTGTTCATGTTGACAATGGCCAATTTAATTTTAATCCAAGTTTGGTGATCAATTTTATGTGGAATTGATTAGCATAGGTGTTGATTCATATGAACCTATGATTAAATCCTTGGATGATGAAATTAGAGTTGAATCATAATTTTTAATTGTTTTATAATGTTGTCTACATATACTATGCCTACCATGTGTTTGATTAAATGCCTATGTGAAAGAAAAGTGCCCAACTAGTATGATATTATGTAATCCTTATGTATGTACAACATGGTAGGCATAGTATATGTAGACAGTATTATACAACAATTAACCATTATGATTCAACTCTGATTTCATTATCCAAGGATTTAATCATAGGTTCATGTTAATCAACACCTATACTAATCAATTACACATAAAATTGATCCCCAAACATGGATTAGAATTCAATTGGCCATTATCAACATGAACAAAATCAAACCCAACATGAAATTCAAGAAACTCACTACCAAGTATTTATAGTGTTCATTCATGGACAATTTTCGTCAATGAAGCCCAAGAATCTCTTTTTAATATTCAAGTGTATGGCTTTTTATGAATTTCATATTGGGTTTGATTTTGTTCATGTTGATAATGGCTAATTGAATTCTAATCCATGTTTGGTGATCAATTTTATGTGGAATTGATTAGTATAGGTGTTTATTCATGTGAACCTATGATTAAATCCTTGGATGATGAAATTAGAGTTGAATCATAATGTTTAATTGTTGTATAATGTTGTCTACATATACTACGCCTGTAATGTGTTTGATTAAATGCCTATGTGAAAGAAAAGTGCCCAACTAGTATGATATTATGTAATCCTCATGTATGTACAAGTTTATGAATATCACATATTTTATGAAATGCCTCAATAAATGAATTATGGATTGTGACGTTGGTCATGTATTCAAGAAAGTCATGCTTTGTCAGTTTCTTTCCATCGATTATTAGGAGTCCTTGTACCCAATAATTTAGTTGTATGCCTATGTCAAGTTCTTAAGATATTATCAGTCATGCTATGTTAAGTAGAATTCAGTAAGACTCATGACTTAGGAAAACTCAATAACTTCAGCAAATCTCAGTCAGTTATCATACCTTAGTAATATTTTGTCAGTCAACGGAACTCAGTTAGCTCAGTCCAGTCAATTTAGTTAATCATGTTCTGTGTCTATTCAGTTGGGAGTATAAATGAGCACCGAGTGAATCCAAGGATGGGAACTCACCTGTTATATGAGCGTGTGATTCTTAGAAGTAACTATTGCATTGCAGAACTAAGTAGCCAGTATAGGTTGAGACATCATAGCATGCTATATAAAGGTAGATGAGGTGGATTAACCTATCATATGAGGGTATCCACCGTTCTCACTAGAGTTACCTGTTATATAAGGATCACTCACATGTTGTCCTTACCAGTGGCATGGTATTGACACCTTTCCAATCAGGGCAAAGATTGGACCCCAATTTAGCTATAATGTATTATTTGGGGCATCTTGGTTAGATAAGTACTTCCCATAGTTTCAGTATCAGTATCAGTAAAAGAACTCAGAGAGTTCTTCAGGTTCAGGACTGTCAGATACAGTTAACTCAGAACAGTACGGAGCTCATCTAGTTTCTTCATATTTAGGACTGTCAGATACAGTCACTCATGCTACTAGTTATATCATTCATAAGAATTCGGTTACCAGTCATGTTTATTATGATTAAATTCATGTTATCATGATCTCAGTTATAGTTACTATGTATTCATGCATGTATTCTCCCATTAATATTAGTCAGTTAGTTAGCATTGTTCATGCTTATGAACCCCATGCATTCAGCCTATCTCATATGCATACTAGTATATTCAAAGTACTGATGCATTTGCTCTATGGTGTCTTATACCATAGGTTCAGAGACACAAGTTCCAGAGCATTAGTAGATTCCAATCTCAGTAGTCAGAGTTAGCAGTGAGTCCTCATCTTTTGAGGACATGATCCTTACTTTCTCTGTAGTCAGAGTTAGCAGTGAGTCTTCATCTTTTGAGGACATGATCATTACTTTATTACCTCAATAAATTATTTACAAGTTGGAGTTATTTGGGAACATTTTCCATCAACTCCTTATTAACTCCTTATTCAGATAGTTCAGTCATGATTTAGAGGCTTTTTATACTACAACATGTTTCACAAAGTTTATTTTACTTGGTTTAGGTTTATCATACCCCACCCAGATGTTATATTTTTATCAGATATTATATCTTAGTGTTGAACCTTATAGATTTTATGTTTATGTTTCCAAATTATACAGTATACAGGTACAGATATCAATAATGTGTTAGCTTATGGTCCTTCGGGGTCATGTGCACCATGTAGTACTCCAGGTACCAGATTCGTGGCATTAAAAACTTGGTATCAGAGCCTAAGGTTCAATAGAGTTCTAGGAAGTCTCAAAGCTGCATCTAGTAGAGTCTTTTACATGGGTGTGTTGCGTGCTAAATTTATGTGCAGAAAGCTATAAGATGTTTAGGAATAGTTTCCCTTTTTTCAGTATTCATGTTGTTCCAATGAGCATAATCTAAAGTCAATCTCTTATTCTAATCTATTTCTCCGTTTCTTCTATAGAACATGCCTCCAAAAATAAGAAATGAGAATCTGTCAGCCCCTCAGCCCAAAGTATCTTTGGGTGAACATGTTTCTTTTGCAGAGTTCAGAGCTACATTCACTACTCTTGGTCAGTCAAATGTTGCTTAAAATGAATGACCAATTATTGTTTCGACCAACCCAGTGGCCAATTCAGCAGCAGCTATGATTTAGGACTACACCTGAATGAATCCTCTTTTCTTTCTTGGGTCTAAGTCAGATAAGGACCCTCAGGAATTCATCGATCAAGTTTAGAAGGTTACTGACATTATGGGGGTGTCAGCTGTTGAGAGTGCTGAGCTAGCTGCATATCAGTTATGGGATATTGCTCACACATAATACAAGTAGTGGAAGTCAGAAAATCCAGATGATGTAGGGCCTATTGAGTTAGGAGTTTGTCACTGTATTCTTAGAGAGGTTCTTTCCCCTAGAGCTGAGTGAAGGTCAAGTGTTAGAATTTATCAACCTCAGGTAAGGAAACATGACGGTGAACGAGTATTATCTTAAGTTTACTTAATTATCTAGATATACTCCTCATGTGGTTGCAGATAGCAAGGATAAGATGAGTTTGTCGCTAGGGTGAATGATAGTGTGGTCAATGAGTGTAGGTCTATAATGTTGAATAGTGACATGAATTTAGCCAGGCTAATAAATCATGCACAGCAGATAGAAGATCAAAAGATTAATATGAAGGAGAATTAGATAAGAGACAAAGGACAGGTAGTTTCAACTTTGCTCAGCCCAAATCAGAAAGAGAAAACGATTATCGATTTCGTCCTAAGTCATCACTTCCAGCTCCTTCTTTTGCTAGTGCTTCAGCTCCTAAGTTCAGGGATGGTAACAAAGATAAAGCGCCCGGCTCTAAGTCTCAGGGCAGTGTTAAAAATATCGGTACCTATCCTCTTTGCCAGACTTATAGAAAGCAACATCAGGGTAATTACAGAGTTGGAAGTGGTATTTGTTTTGGATGTGGCAAGCCAGGTCCTAGAGTCAGAGAATATCCTCAGCCAGGTCCTCAGAGTTAGCAGAACCATTCCTCAACTCAATTTGATAGGACAAACCAACAAGGTGCTTCCTCCAGGGCTACTAGTGGGTAACTCCCAAGTAGAATTTATGCTCTCCATTCTTGACAAGATCCATAAAATTCTCTTTATATACTTACTGGTACATTACAAATCTTTTATGTGCATGTATACTCTTTTCTAGATCCAGGAGCTTCTTTATCTTTTGTTACTCCCTATATAGCAGGCGATTTCAGAATCAATCCAAAAATTCTATTAGAGCCTTTTTTTAGTCTCTATCCTAGTGGATAAAACCATCATAGCCCAGTGGGTATATAGGAACCTCCCGATTATGAAATTTCAGAAAGTCACTTTAGCAGACTTAATAAAATTAGATGACTGATTTTGATGTCATTCTCAACATAGATTGGCTTCATTCTTTCTTTGCCCCAGTAAACTACAGAAATAGAATAGTCCAGTTCCAGTTTCCAAATAAACTCTTCCTTGAGTTGAAGGGTAGTACTTCAACTTTCAGAGGTCAGCTTGTTTCCTACCTTCAGGCAGGGAAAATAATATCTAAGGGATGTGTCTAGCATCTTGTTTGAGTTAAAGACACTAGTTACAAAACTAACAGTCTTGAATTAGTCCCAGTAGTAAGTGAATATTCAGATGTCTTTCCCAAAGATCTTCCAGGAATTCCTCCCGAAACGGAAATAGACTTCGGCATTGATATTCTTCCAGATAATCATCCTATATATATTCCACCATACAAAATGGCACCTGCAGAATTTAGAGAATTAAAACAGAAGTTGAAGGATCTCTTAGATAAAGGATTCCATATACCTAGTGTGTCCCATAGGGCACAACAATCTTATTCAAGCGAAAGAAAGACGATTCTCTCGGGATGTGTGTTAATTACCGTTAGCTCAATAAAGTCATGGTCAAGAACAAGTATCCTCTCCCTAAAATTGATGACTTGTTTGACCAACTTTAGGTTGCTATCTATCTCTAAGATAGACCTCAGATCAGGCTTCCATCGACCAAGAATTAGAGAGCGTGGCATTCCGAAAACAGTCTTTCATACTTGGTATGATCACTTTGAATTCCTAGTCATTTCCTTTAATCTTACTAATACCCAAACAGCTTTCATGGAATTGATGAACTATGTGTTAAGCAGTATTTGGACCTATTTGTCATCATCTTAATATATGATATTTTGGTATATTCTCACTGTGTGGTGATCATGTAGACCATCTAAGAATTGTAATTTAGACTCTCAGAGATCATCAATTGTTTACCAAATTTAGTAGGTACGAGTTTTTGCTAAGGTAAGTAGAAATCCTTGGTCAAATAATATTTTATGATGGCATTAGAGTTGATCCTCAAAAGACCAAAGAAATACGAAGATGGCCTCCCCTTGTCCCTCCATCAGACATTAGGAGTTTCTTGGGTTTGGCTGGATATTACAGATAGTTTGTGGAGGGATTTTCTTCTATAACACCCCTATGTCCACATTGACATAGAAGAAAGTCAAGTTTTGGTGGTCAAATCCTTACGAGAAGAGTTTTCAGGAGTTTAAGACTCGACTCACCTCAGCTCTACTCCTAGTTTTTCCAGGTGGCTTAGATGGGTTTGTAGTGTATTTTGATGCATCCATAGTAGGTTTTGGTTGTGTTCTCATGCAGCATGCTAAGTTCATATCCTACACCATCAGGTAGATTAAACCCTATGAGAAGAATTATCCTACTCATGATCTTAAGTTAGCAGCCGTAGTATTTACCTTGAAGATTTGGAGGAACTATTTATAAGGAATTTATGTAGATGTGTTCACAAATCATAAGAGCCTTCAGTATGTATTTTCTCAAAAAGATCTTAATATTCATTAGAGAAGATGGTTAGAGCTCTTGAAAGATTATGACATGAGTGTCCTTTATCATCTAGGCAACGCCAACATTGTGGCCGATGCTCTAAGTAGACTGTCTATGGGTAGTTTTTCTCATGTTGAGGACAGTAAGAAGAAGTTAGCTCAGGAAATCCATCAGCTTGCCAGACTAGGTGTTCTCTTAGTTGATTCAGAGAACGGTGACATATGGGTTTAGAGTAGTTCAGAATCATCTCTAGTTTCTGAGGTGAATAAAATGCAAGATAGAGACCCCAGCGTTGTCAAGTTAAAAGAGTCAGTCAAGGATTAGAAAGTAGAGGTTTTCTCCCAAGGGAGAGATGGTGTTTTGCATTGTCAAGGTCGTCTGTGTTTCTAGGTGTAGATGACTTAAGGTAGTGAATTCTTGCAGAAACACAGCCTACGTACTACTCTATTCATAAAGGGGCCATAAAGATGTACCACGACTTATGGGAAATCTATTCGTGGAGTGGGATGACGAGATATATTGTAGAGTTTATGGCTAAGTGCTCTACATGTCAGCAGGTTAAGATAGAGCACCAGAAGCCTAGTAGGTCCATGTAGGAGTTTAGTAGTCCTACTTGGAAGTGAGAAGTTGTGAACATGGACGTTGTGATGGGTTTGCCTCATACCCGTCATCAGTATTATTTAGTTTGGGTCATTGTAGACAGAATGACTAAATTATCTCATTTTTTTCCAGTCCATACCTCTCATTCAGCCAAGGATTATGCCAAAATCTACATCAGATAATGGTCAAATTGCACAGTGTTTCGCTATCTATTATTTCAAACAGAGGTACTCAGTTCACCTCTTATTTCTGGAAATCATTCCAAAAGAGTCTTGGTGCCCAAATTCATCTTAGTACAGCCCTTCATCCTCAGACAGATGGTCAAACATAAAGGACCATTCATACCCTAGAAGACATGCTAAAGTCATGTGTAATTGATTTCAAGGGTAGTTGGGATGACCACTTAACTTTGATTAAGTTTGCATACAACAATAGCTATCATTCAAGTATTCGGATGGCTCCATTCAAAGCTCTCTATGGTAGGATATGTAGATATCCAGTTGGTTGGTTTGAAGTTAGTGAGGCCTCATTGATAAGGCCTGACTTAGTATTCTATGACTTAGAAACATCTAGTTGATCAAAGAAAGACTTCGGGCTTCCCAGAGCCGGCAAAAGTCTTATGCAGATGCTCGTAGAAAGGATCTTGAGTTTGATATTAGTGACTATGTCTATCTAAAGATCTCTTCCATGAATGGATTAAAGAGGTTCGGCAAGAAGGGAAAGCCCAGTCATCGATATATCGGTCCCTTTAAATTTCTTAGTTGTTAAGGCAAGGTAGCTTATGAGCTCGAATTTCCTTCAGATCAAGCCTAAGCTCATCAACTCTTCCATGTCTCTTTTCTAAAGAACTGCATAGGTGACCCATTAGTTGTAGTCCCTATTCATAGCATAGATGTTCAGAACATCCTCTCTTATAAAGAGATACCAGTCAAAACCCTACACTATCAAACTCATAGACTGAGGAACAAAGAAGTCCCTTTAGTCAGAGTTCTTTGGCAAAATCAGTCCGTTGATGGAGCTACTTGGGAAGCAGAAGCATAAATGCAAACGAAGTATCCTCAACTCTTCTCCTCCAACTCTTATCAAGATCAAGGTAATAGTTCTCTTTAAGCTTTTCAGTTTTATGTCCAAACTTCAGCTGCAAGCTTGGTATACAGTTCATGCTTAAGATTTCATCACAAATTTGGTATTAAATACCACTGCATATTCAATCATGCATTCATGTATCAGTTCAGTTATATAATCATGCAACATACATGCATTCTCATTATGAGAGCCTTGGTTCATCAGAACTCTCAGTCATGCATTCATAAATCAGCTACACAGGCATCAGATATGCATGCTTAGTATAATATATTCAGTTATCAGTCATGTCATTCATGAAATCATATTTCAGACATTTATGGTCGGTATGTACATTAGTTTACATTCTCCCCTAATTCTCATTCTTATTCGAGAATGAATGTTCATAAGGGGAGATATTGTAATGCCCCATAATATTTCCTAGCTTGAAATTATCCCAAGAAAGTTAAAATCTTTCTTTGAAAGATGACTCAACTTTTGTAAACATCAAATTTTTATAATTTTCACTTTTTATCATGTGGGAAATTGAATTAGCTTACCAACCATACCAATTTCGTCAAAATCTGATATCGGAGTGAAAAGTTATGGATGTTTTACCGAGAGCTATCAGAATCACCCAGGTATGACAGCCAGGTTGACAGACCATCGATCTAGCGACGGACAGTCACCTTTACCATCGTAGCCAAGGTAGTGAGGCAACCTTCTAGATAAGGTATGATGGAATGTTGATGGACCATCAAACTTGTGATGGACCGTTGCCCAAGCCACCGCTACTTAGGAAGCGAGTCCTTTTCCTGGTCCACGTGTGAAGGTCAAAATGACTGACCATTAAGCCAGCGACAGACTGTCACACCCATCGTCGTACATCCCATTCAATTTTTTTTAAGATATTTTTAAAGGGGACTTTTGCTCTTTTACCACCCATTTAAATTCCTTGTAATATCCAACCAAGGCTCCAAAAATTCATTATTCTTCCACAACATCAAAAATTAGGGTTTTCTCCCTATGAGCAATCCTTAAGAAACAAAATCCAAATCTTCTTCATGAACTAATAGATTCAAATTCTTCAAGTTCAATAACTTCAAGAAACTCACTACCAAGTATGCATAGTGTTCATTTATGGACTTCTTTCGACCATGAAGCTCAAGAATCTCTTTTCAAAGTTCAAGTGTATGGATTTCTTTATGAATTTCATGTTGGGTTTGCTTTTTTTTAGATTGATATGACCAATTAAATTCTAATCCATGTTGGGTGATCAATGTTATGTGGAATTGAGAGTAGAGTCATGTGAACCTACAATTAAACCCTTGGATGATGAAATTAGAGTTAAATCGTGATGTTTAAGTGTTGTATAATGTTGTCTACATATACTATTATTACCATGTCTTTGATTAAATTCCTATGTCAAGGAAAAGTGCCCAACTAGTTATGCAATCCTCATGTATGTACAAGTTTATGCTTATCACATGTTTGATGAAATGCCTCAATAAATGAATTATGGATTGTGATATTGGTCATGTATTCAAGAAAATCATTCTTTGCCAGTTTCTTTCCATCGAGTCCTGGGGGTACTTGTACCTGAAAATTTAGTTGTATTCGCAGAGCCTATGTCATGTTCTAATGATACTCTCAGTCAAGCCATGTTCAGTAGAATTCAGTCAGTCTTATGACTTAGGAAAACTCAGTAACTTTAGTAAATCTCAGTCAGTTATTAGACCTCAGTAAGATTCTGTCAGTCAACGGAACTCAGTTAAATCAGTCCAATCATTTCAGTTAATCATGTTCAGTGTCTATTAAAATGGGAGTAGAAATTATCATCGAGTGAACCTAAGGATGGGAACTCACCTATTATATGAGGGTGTAATTCTCAGAAGCAATCCTTGCATTCCAGAACTATGTAGCCATCATAGGTTAAGACATCATAGCCTACTATATGAGGGTAGATAAGGTGGCTTAACCTAATATATGTGGGTTCCCACCATTATCACTAGAGTTACCTGGTATATGAGGGTCACTCACAGATTGTTCATACCTGATGGGCAGTACTGACACCCTTCCAGTCAGGTCATATTTGGGGAATATTGGTTAGATAACTACTCCTTACAGTTTTGGTATCAGTATCAGTAAAAGAACTCAGATAGTTCTTCAGGTTTAGGACTATCAGATGCAGTCAACTCAGAATGGTACAGAGCTCATCTAGTTCCATCAGATTCTGGACTTTTAGATACAGTCACTCATTTTACCAATTATATCATATAACTCCCTAATTTTTTGTAATCAGAATGCCACACGGTTCTCATGATCCTGAAGGACCACTAGCTAACCCTCTTCTGATATCTATACCTGTTCACTACATAATATAATAAACGACATGCAGAAAACTGGTGAAAACTTACCATAAGGTTCAAAATATCTAAAATACATAATTCTACAAACTGATACTTATACAACTTTCCAAAAAACCTCTAACTGCCTGAACTATGGAGTTGATAGGGCATGTCCCTAACTAACTACCTCTAATAAAATAAACTGGATATAATACTATACTATAATAATAATCATCCTTGAAATATGAGAACTCTCTAATACTTCTATTGTTGCTTATTGAATTTGGATTGCTAAGGGTACTCTAGATCTCGCGCCTCCGAACATATGGTGTCAAGTTAAATAATAACACCATAGCATAAATGGATCAGTACGTTGGAATGTACTGAGTATGAAAATGAAGTAAGGCTAAATGCAAGGGCTTATACATGAACAATTACTTAACTGAATGATATGCCAGAGCTGGATTAGCACACATAGAGAATCTGTAACTACTAAACATACTACACGTACTGACTCTAAGAATTCTAGGACTAAATCTGAAAACTAATACTGGACATACTGTCAAGCTAAACTTTCTAAACATACTGAGATTCTGAGTATCTGAAGCTACTGAAACTGATATCTTAGTTCGCTGACTTTGGAATACTATGTATCCGAGTCATCTAATATCAACAACTTAGTCTAATCTTGATAGTATCAATTAGCTGAATCCGAGATCAAACCTATCTAGTGGATGATCAGTCTTGTATAATGATACGGAATAATTAAATCTAAATTTGAGATCAATCCTATCTAATGAGTGATCTCTGGATCTTCTGATAATAATAATACTTAATTGAATCTGGATGAAATCAAACCTATCTAATAGGAGATCTTTATAATTACTGATGCTGAATAACTTTATCTGAGGCCATGCCTATCTAGTGGGTGGTCCATGAATCACTGGAACTATCTAAGTTCCTTACTGAGATAGATGACTATATCTGACAGTCCTGATTTTTGAGTTCTACTCTATAGGCTGATAATGAAACTGCAACTGTGGGAGTTCTCACTTAACTGACATGCCCTGAACCTAAACTAGTGGGGTCCAACTTTTAACCCCCGTTGGAAGGGTGTTAATACCATGCCACGGATAAAGACCTCTCTGGTCAAACCTATCTGACGGTTCACCCTCCTAGGAAGTAAAGCCTAAGGCAGTATAATAGTTAAGCCTCTCTGTCGGTGACAAGCCTTTTCAGATGAGTGACTCCTAAATCCTACGCTGGCTATGTAATTCTAGAGTTTAGGGATTTCTTCAAACGACTCTGCCTTTCTGATGGAGAGCCACCATCCCTGCACTCGTTCGGTGCTAGCTCCTACTCCAACAAAAAGACCTTGGACTAATTCTTAGAACTTGCACTGCAATTGAACTAAATCTATTACTGTATTTCTTACTTGACTAAGGTGACTGAGTTCACTTGATTTAGTTATCTAATGGAATATGTCTGAATTCTACTTTCTGTCTGAATACAATTGAGTTCTGTAACTTACAGAGGATTTACTAGAATCTGAACTGAATATTGAGTACTAAACTTGATTAAACTGAACACTGAGATTTACTGAGTTTTCTTCCTATTCAGTTATTGACTGAGTTCTATTGATCATAGCATGACTGATATTATCTTGAGACTGACTCGACTCTAGGCACACAACTATATTTTTTGGGTACAAGTACCCCTAGAACTCGATTAAAGGAAACTGATATGACTCGACTCTTCAAATTCATGAACAACATCCACATCATAGTAATATATTCACCATATACTCAATAAAATATCACTTGAAGCTCTTGTATATACTAACATATATTTTCTAGAAAATGCAAGCCAACACTTCATAACTCATTAAACAAGATCTTGGAATAAACACATAATATGCATTGAAGGTACATAATTAAGAATTTCATACTAATATGTTACCATCCATTTACTAAAGCATTTTAACAAACACTTCGCATGCTTAGCATATACCAAACTGAGGGATTTCTAGTCAAAATTGTCATAATGACCCAATTTTCTTCATACAAGAATCTTATAAAACATATAAGGAGCATCCTTGAGTTATTCAATAATTATTACTTATAAATATCATGACTCCATCAAGAAATTCATCATACAAGGATTTCAACATGATATGATCATAGTTTAACACACATAGAAAAATATGATTATTTCTGACGTCAGTCAACATATAACAACATCACACTTCAATCGTCTTGGACTTACAAAAATTTATTACATCTATTAACATGATAACATAATTCAACATGCTCCTTGAAGAGGCTTTATTATGAACACCACAAGATCAGCATATACTAGGGTCAAAGCTGGAGTCTTTATCATCAAATCATTATTTTAATTTCAACCACATCAAGAACTTTAATTTCAAACCACATAAATCATAAGAACTCATAAAAATATTATCTTTGAATTTTTAAAAAAGGATTCTTGAGCTTCTTGGGTTAAAGGAACCCAAGAATAAACATTTGCATACCTTAATCTTAGAAATTGGATGAATTCTAATGTTTGAGAGTCTATTCGCTCTTGTAATAAATGATTCTCCAAGATCACATAATGAGGAACTTGATTTTTGAAGAAATCTTGAAGATCTATGGTTGATTTTTTGAAGATTAATGTTCTTGAATTGAAACCCTAGATATTTTCTTTAGAGAATTAGAAGAGAAAATCATGAAATTAGGGTTTGGATGGGACTTCTCATATTTATAAAGGCCTCCAAAAGATGGAAAAATAAAAAAATACCCTTGCAAAAACATCCCTTAATTGCTGAAAAAAAATAGCTGACGATATTCATGACAAGTCGCAAGCTGGTGATAACTCGTCACGAAATGTCATCACAAAAGGGTGATATCTTGATTTTCAAGTAAACGTTGACGACATTGGTGATAAGATGTAATGAGTGTGATTACTTATCATAAAATTTTGTCACTGGGGGTGGAAATCTTCCTAGTACTGACGACTTTGGTGATAAATCATCACGCTTCTAACAGTTTATCATGAATGTCGTCACTCAGTTTCCCAGCCGACATACTGGAGTAAAATGGGTATAACTCCTTGCTCCGATATTGGATTTAGGAAAAATTGGTATTTTTGGAAATATAATTCAAAGATATTTCATTGGATATATAGTAGGTCCTATAATTAGATATATACAAGGAGTTATGGTTGATTGAAGTTGACTTAAGTTTTGACACTCACTAAAACATGAACATTAGGAAAGCTTTAAACTTGTCCTTGAGTTATGGGACATCTATGATCTTAATTCATTTTCAAATAGATTCCCACACTACATAATTGATGAAAACACTAACATATACGCATATGAATGACATATTTCCGTTCTAGTCTAAAATGTAGGATGTTACATTATCTCCCTCTTGGAATCATTCATCCTCGAATGTCGCTTGATAAGTTATGAGTATAGATCAAATGAACTTACTTAAGGGACATGAATATCTAGAACATGACTATATGACAGAAATTACTGGCACACTAAATTTTCCACTAGAGTATGCATGCATAGCTGATGCATTGAATACTTGGCTGAAATATTATTAAGATAAATTATCATATGGGATATGCATATCAGATGCATGGATCAGTAACTGAGTTGTTCTCATGTACACATGAATTAATATACTAATAGGCTGAACTCCATGTACTGAACATACATAACTAATGCATAGAGGTCTGACAAAACTTACTCTTGAAAGCACGACTGACTATGCAATAATAACTGAGTCATAGGGTATGTCCCCCTTGGGACACTATGTCCCTCTAAGGAAACTTACTTCACTGATATTGTGCAATGACGCACAAGGCATCTATGAATTGCCTCATATGCATGATACATGAACTGAGCGATACTTGTAAGTACTAGAATACTCTATCTTGGAATAACTTAATATCTAAGATGCGTAATAGCATGGTTAGATGAAGAGATAAGAAAACAAACTATACCCATCGATCTGTCTGACTGCTATACTAAATGCTTGCTGTACTAACTAACTCATGCTGAAAACATAAGTTTAAGTAGTAGAAAATAATGTAGAAATAGATATCAGGAAGATGAATAACTCATAACGTACCCGAATCCATGTCAAGGAAACTTTTATGATCATGGTTAGTCTGAAGTGCATAAAGTCTGTTCTGACGCTGACGCAAATCTCTACCCCCTGAGCTTACACACTACACTCGTTCAACCTGTGGCCTAGCTTTCCACATCCAAAACATACATTGTTGTTTGCTCTACACACACCTGGATGATTCTTGCCACATACTCCACAAAGAGGATAGGTACGCACACTTCTCCCACTACCTTAGGCTTTGGAGCATGGCACCCCATCATGACTATCATCTCTGAGTTGAGGTTTGGGTACACTAGATAAGGATGGATCTGGGACTGAATATTTTGGACTATGGGGAGAATGGTTTCCACCCTGTGACCGTGGATAGGAGAAACTATGACTACCTGTTCTGGCTTTCTTATTATATCTCTCTCCTTCCTTTGTCTTATCTGACTCAATCTGCTGCACATACATCATCAACCTACCAAGATTAATTTCTCTATCAAGCATAGTGGTTCTATACTTTTTCATCACCATCCTAGATACACCAGTCACAAATATACACATACTCGCTCTAGGGTCGGCTATCAATTCACGAGCATACTTAGCTAACTAATTGAACTTAAGACAATACTCTTTCACTATCATGGAGCCCTGTCTTAGGTTTATAGATTCTTCTATCTTAGCTTCTCTCATCTCTAATGGTAAAAACTTATCTAAGAAGGCATCCTGAAATGTCTCCCAAGTCATGGGAGCATCATTCTCTCCTCTACCCTTCCTCTACGCTACAACCCAATCATAAGCAATATTTTTCAGCCTATATGAGGATAGTTCTATGATCTCTTCTTCATACACACACATAACTTAGGTGATTTTCTTTACCTCTTCTAGAAACAACTGTGGTTCCTCACCTACCATAGACCCAAAGAACTCGGGAGGGTTGTTTCTAATAAATTTATAGAGTCTAGCTGTTGCTACATCATCACCCTACTTTCGATGATTAGTAGCCTAATTATTCATATGCACTGTATTTGTCACCTCCTGGGCAAGTGCCTAAAAAGTTGCGTGAAACTCAGCGTGTGAAACACTTTTATTCTGGGGATCAACAGGCTGAGAGGATGACCTGTTCCTTGTTCTCCTCTTAGCAGACATGTTCTATAAATGGAAGAGGAATAAGTATTAGACTGAGAATTTAAATTGAGCTTCTACTCACTGGCACGACATGAATATTGAAAGAAGGGAAACTGTTCCTGAATACATCTTATAGCCTCCTGTACATAAATGAGGCGTGCAGAACACCCATTCATAAGACTTTACTAGATGCGAATTTTTAGACTTCCTAGGACTCTATTGATCCTTAGGATCTGATACCAAGAACGCCCCAATTTTCTATAACCAAAATGTCATACTATGCTCATAATCTTGAAGGACCACAATCTAACCCTCTTCTGATATAATACCTGTTCACTGTATATTATAATAAAATATATGCAAAAAACTGGCGGAAACTTTCCATAAGGTTCAAAATATCTAAAATACATAACTCTGTAAACTGAATACTTATACAACAGTCCAAAAATCCTCTAATTGTTTGAACTAGGGATTTGATGGGACATGTCCCCAACTAACTATGTCTATTAAAATAAATTGGATATAATACTATAATGGAATAATAATCATCCTCAATAGATGAGGACCCTCTAATACTTCTACTATTGCTTGCTGAATCTAGACTGCTAAGGGTACTCTGGATCTCATGCCTCTGAACCTATGGTGTCAAATGAAATAACAACACCATAGCCTAAATTTGTCAGTACATTAGAATGTACTGAGTATGAAAATGAAGTAAGTCTAAATGCAAGGGATTTTGCATAAATAATTAGTTAACTGAATGATATAAAAGAGATATATCAGAATATATAGAGAATCTATAACTACAAAACATACTGCACATACTGACTCTGAGTATACTAGGACTAAATCTGATAATTGATACTGGACATACTATCAAGTTAAAATTTCTAAACATACTTAGACTTTGAGTATATGGAGCTACTGAAACTGATATCTGAGTTCACTAACTCTGGAATACAGTATAATTGAGTCAACTAATTTCAACTACTAAGTCTAAGCCTACTAGAATTGACTTGTTGAATCTGAGATCGAACCTATCTTGCAGATGATCTCTATGTCTTCTTTAATGATAAGGAATAATTAAATCTGAATTTGAGATCAAGCCTATCTAACGGGTGATCTCTGGATCTTCTGATAATGATAATACTCAACTAAATCTAAGACTGTGATCAAGCCTATCTAACGGGTGATCTCTATAAGTACTGACGCTGAATAACTTTATGTGAGACCAGGCATATCTAGCGGGTGGTCCACAAATCACTAGAACTATCTGAGTTCTTTACTGAGATATATAACTATATCTAACAACCCTAATTTTTGAGTTCTACTCTGAAAAACTGATACTGAAACTACAACTGTGCGAGTTCTCATTTAATTGACATGCCTCTAGCCTGAACTAGTTGGCTCCAACCTATAACCCTAGATGGAAGGGTGTCAATACCAATTCACGGGTAAAGACCTCTCTGGTCAAGCCTATCCGATGGATGACCCTCGGAGGAAGTCAAGCTTCTCTGATAGACGTCAAGCCTTTTTTTGATGAGTGACTCTTATATCCTACGTTGGATACGCATTTTTGGAGTTTAGGATTGCTCCTACGGACTCTGCCTCTCTGACAGGGTACCGCCAACCCTTCACTCACTCGGTGCTAGCTCCTACTCCAAACTAAAAAAACTCTGAATTGATTCTTAGAACTTGTACTTTAACTAAACTGAATCTGTTAGTGAATTTCTTACTTGAGTGAGGTGAATGAGTTCACTTGATATCATTATCTGATGGAATATGTCTGAATTCTACTATATGTCTGAATGCAATTGAGTTCTGTAACTTACAGGGGATTTACTAGAATCTAAACTGAATACTGAGTACCAAGCTTAATTAAACTGAAAACTGAGATTTACTGAGTTCTCTTACTGTTCAGTCATTGACTGAGTTTTATTGATCATAGCACAGATGAGATTATATTGAGACTGACTTGTCTCTAAGCATACAACTATATTTTTCGGGTACATGTTCCCCCATGACTTGATGGAAGGAAACTGATAGGACTCGATTCTTTGAATTCATGACCAACATCCATATCATAGTAATAGATTCACTATATACTCAATAAATTAAGCACTTCGAAATACTAACTTGTATTTTTATAGGAAATGCAAGCCAACATTTCATAACACATTCCGCAAGACCTTGCAATAAACACATAACATGCATTGAAGGTACATAATTAAGGATTTCATACTAACATGTTACCATCCATTCACTAAAGTTTTTTAACAAACACTTGGCATGTTTGGCTTATACCAAACTTGGGGATTTCTAGTCAACATTGTCATAGTGACCCACTTTTCTTCATAACAATTACTACTTATAAATTTCATGACTCTGTCAACCAATTCATCATACAAGGATTTCAACATGGTATGATCATAGTTCAATACACATGAAAAAATATAATTATTTCAAATGTCCATCAACATATAACAACATCACACTTCAATATTCTTGGCCTTACAAAAATTCATTACACCAATTAACATGATTATATAATTCAACATGCTCCTTGAAGAGGCTTTATTATGAACACCACAAGATCAACACATACTAGGGTCAAAGCTTGAGTCTTTATCATCAAATAATGAATTTAATTTCAACCACATCAAGTTTCAAACCACATAAATCATAAAAACTCATAAAAATATTATCTTTGAATTTTTAAAAAGGATTCTTGAGCTTCTTGGGTTAAAGGAACCCAAGAATCAACATTTGTGTACCTTAATCTTTGAAATTGGATGAATTCTAATGTTTGAGACTCTATTCGCTCTTGTAATAAATGATTCTCGAAGATCACATAATGAGGAACTTGATTTTTGAAGAAATCTTGAAGATCTATGGATGATTTTTGGAAGATTGTTGTTCTTGAATTGAAACCCTGGATATGTTCTTAAGAGAATTGGAAGAGAAAATAATGAAATTAGGGTTTGGATGGGACTTCTCAAATTTATAGAGGCCTCGAAAAGATGGAAATAGACAAAAATACCCTTATAAAAATATCCCTTAATTGTGGAAAAAAATAGCTGACAAAATTCATGAGATGTCGACAAGCTAGTGATAAGCCATCATGAAATGTCATCACAAAAGGGTAAAATCTTGATTTTCTGGTTACGGTTGATGACATTAGTGATAAGTAGTCACGGGCATGACAACTTATCACAAAATGTCATCCCTGGGGGTGGAAATCTACCCAATTCTGACGACATTGGTGATAAGTCATCTCGCTTGTGATGTCTTATCACGAATGTCGTCACTCAGTTTCCCAACCTGACATGCTGGAGTAAAATGGGAATAACTCCTTGCTCCGATATCAGATTTAGGAAGAATTAGTAGCGTTGGAAAGATAATTCAAAGATATTTCATTTGATATCTAGTAGGTCCTCTAATTATATATATACAATGAGTTATGGTCAATTGAATTTGACACAAGTTTTGACACTCACTAAAACTTATCGTAATTCCTTCTAAAATAGATTCCAACACTACATAATTGATTAACACACTAAATTTATAAAGTATTTAAGGATTTTAGAACATTTACGCATATGAATGATGGAGTTCCATTCTAGTCCAAAATGTGAGGTGTTATATATAAGTTATCAGAACTCAGTATCCAGTCATGTTAGTTATCAGTAAATTCATGTTTACACGATCTCAGTTATAGTTACTATGTATTCATGCATGCCTTCTCACATTTATATTAGTCATTTAGTCAGTATTGTTCATACATATGAACCCCATGCATTCAGCCTACCTCACATGAATACAAGTACATTCAAAGTACTGGATCATTTGCACTATGGTGTCTTATACCATAGGTTTTGAGACACGAGCTCCAGAGCATCAGTAGATTCCAGTCTCAACAGTCAGAGTTAGCAGTGAGTCCTCATCTTTCGAGGACATCATTATTACTTTCTTACCTCATTAATTTATTTATTAGTTGTATTTAGTTGGGGATATGTCCCATCAACTCCGTATTCAGACAGTTCAGTCATGATTTAGAGGCTTTTCAAACTACAGAATATTTCAGACAATTTATTTTAGTTGCTTTGGGTATTTCATACCCCACCCAGATATTATATTTTTATCTGATATTATATCCTAGTTTTGAACCTTATGGCCTTTCAGTTCATGTTTCCACATTATACAATATATTATGTAGTATATAGGTATGGATATTAGTCATGGGTTAGACTGTGGTCCTTCGGGGTCATGAGTACCATGTAGCATTTCAGGTACTAGATTTGGGGCGTTGCATTTGGCATGACTTATGAATATACCTTTGGTTGTTTTCTTGATTTGTAGTCCCAATAAAAAGGTTCGTTCTCTCATCAAACTCATTTCAAAATTTCCTTTCACCAAATTAGCAAAATTCTCACATAGGGAGATGTTAGGACTGCCAAAACTAATAATATCTATGTAAATTTGCACAGTACGAATATTTAAGTCTGGGTTTTGTATAAATATAGTTGCACCAATTTTAACTCTTTATAAGTTATTATTTAACATAAAGTTATTCACGCTCTCATACTAAGCCTTTGGAACTTGTTTGAGACCATAGAGTGCTCTTCAAATTTGAAAACATGATTTGGATAAGATGGGTTTTCAAAACCAGTGTTTTTCTTTTACAAAGACTCCTTAATGAATGAATTCATTTAAAAATACCCTTTTGACGTCCATTTGCTATAACTTAGAATATTTATAAGTAGCAAAAGCTAATATGATGGAAATTAATTCTAACCTTGCTATCGGAGCAAAGGAATCATCATAGTCAATAACTTCTTGCTTGTTGCATCCTTGGGCTATTATTCCGGGACTTATTTATGATCATTTTACCTTTTTCATTCAGTTTGTTTCCTTAGAACCATTTGGTTGAAATTATTGAGTAGTTCTTGGGTCTTTTAAGTAGAGTCCACACTTAAATTTGTTAGAATTGGTTCAGTTCTTCCTTCATGTCCTCAACCCAGAAGTCATATTTGAGGGCCTCATCGGTATTCATTTGTTTGATTAAGATACAATAGCAACAGATGCTTTCTTTATCAAAAAGGTTCTTGTCTGCATCCTATCATTTTGATTTCCAATGATAAACTTATTTTGATAGCTAGCATTGTGCTTCCATTCTCTTTGAACATTTAGTTTGACTACTTTCTCTATAGGAATCAGCTCTAGAGGAGGTGTAGTCGACTAGTCTTGTGAATGTTTGGGAGTTGTGTTTTCTTTGGCTTTGTATTAGAAATTACTTACCTATTCTTCATCAATACTTAAACTCATAGGAAGGCGACTTACTTCATCAAATACAATATGCATAGATTCTAAATGTATAAGCTTCTTTTATTGTAAGCCTCTTAAGCACGACTGGTAGAAGAATACCCAAGAAAATACCTCATGACTTCGTGGATTGAAATACTTCAATAAGTTCTTATGAGGAGCTGAGTTTTACTAAGCTGACTCTGATGAAATTTCCTCTAGTGTTATCTCCAAATCTAACTATCATCCTTTTGTTTTCTTTAGATGACAAATATATTATTTACTTTTGGTCATATGTCTAGAACATCCATTGTCGATGACCTACATTCCTTTTTTAAAGATTTTGTGGGCATGTTCCTATAAAGCAAGAAAATTAATTTTATTTAGGTACCAAAGTGGTCTTGGGTCATTTCGGGTTTGATGTGCTCCCTCTAGGCTTTAAAACCTACACACTTTTAGGCCTATGCCTACAATTGTAAGATTTTTACCCATTCTATCCACAGATAAAATAGAAAGATCCTCAATAGGAGAAAGAGGTCTTGGCTTATTTAAATAATTCTAATGAGGAACTTGAGTTTTTTTTAAAGAGTTCGATCTCACAAAATTATGACTTGGTGATTTCATCATGCAATTCAATTATATTTTTACATCATCAAGCCCTTCTTGAATTAAATCAATTTCAATTTGACACGATTGGATTTCTCCTTCACAGTTTCTTCATTTTTTTTTATTTTATATTTAAGTTGAGCTTCCCAAATTCTGTTCTCTTGGGAGAGTTTCTTATATTCATCTATAAATTTTTCAAGCTCGATAATTATCATATCTAAATTATATTAAAGTATATTACAATTATGATAGTCATGTGGTCTTCCTTTGCAAGATTCACATTTTTTCATGAATCAGATGTTGGATGCTTCTATTTCGTCTTAATTACTCCAAGATCCAACATTTTGATTCATTCTTGATGGTCTTCTTCTTAGTTCTATACTATTTTTCTTGAAGAGTCCAGACCTTCCACACTGATTAAAGTGATCACCATTTCTAGTGGGATCATTTGTTTTGCTCCTTAGGATCTTTGTTGTCTTTGTCTCATGATTTTCTTTACTCCGTTATTTATGAGAGTCATTCCTTTGTTATTGGCTTCTTGTAGAAAGTCCTCTTCTTCAGTTGGGATGGCATTAAAGGCTACTGGTTTCTTATTTTCCTACTTGTGGTACTTGTTGATATAATTTTATTAATATGCAATGATATTACCTCGTAGCTCGTCATAGTCATGTTGTAAAGATCAGAATGACAGCCTTAGTTTCCAAAACTTTTGGGAGACTTCTGACAAGCTTCTGGACTTGCATGGTATATTGACAAATCATTCCAAATGATTTTAGCTCGCAAAAGATTTTTCTAAATCAGAAAACATTGTTTCAATGTTCTCATTTCTTCCATTTTGATTTCCAACTTTTTTTTGTAGTCTCACCGGCTTATATCTTGTCGTATTCTTCTCTTCCAACTGCACAAAGAAGTAAAACTGATAGCTTGTGCATTAGTTTGGATTACCCCATATTGTTCTTTGGTGACCCCAAAGCTTTCAAGATTTTCTATGCCAGTACTACTCAATTCTTTGCCTTTATCATTTTGCTTCTCCATGAGTCCGAGAATTGGCTTTGGTCCCTTTTTAATGACGACCTTGGCTTGGAAGTCATTTGATTAGACAAAGATTCTGAATTTGTTATTCAAATATAAGTATTGTTGTCCATTAAAGTATGGTGGTCTTTTAATGAAATGACCATCTTGAAGTAGAGAACTGAAAGTTTGATTTTTGACATTTGATCTTTGCTCACGTGCGATTAAGAAACACTATTGGTGCGGGCTTCTCTAAAACCGATTGAAATTCAAGAGGTTGTGTGAATTTAAAATGTTCTATGAGTTGACTATTAAAGCTTCAAAGTCAACTCGCCCACAGATAAACACATTTCAAAAAAATAGATCAGATTTAAATAAATAGATATGTAAATAAATTAACATAAATAAAAACACACAGATTTATCCTTGTTCAGAACACCAATGTGGTGTCTACTTCTAATCCCCTTGGGTTTCAATATTTTCTTAGATTTTTCAAAGTTGGGATAGAGTACAATAATGAGAAATAAGTTTCAAAGACTTACTTTGTTCTTCAAATCTTGTGACACAGCTTCAGTTCTTATTACAAAGTTGACTCGATTCTATTCTTTATATAACTATTGTAATCTAAGAAGTACAAAGATTTGTAAGACTATGATTGAGACAAATTTAGATTCTTCTTTGAAGTTGCATAAGTGGTTAAGCCTTTTATCTTTTCCTTTATTGTCTTCAACTTCTTCTGCCTTTGATATGGATTTCAATTCATTTCTTTATTGAGGGATGGAACCATAAAGTATGTTTATACCAGATATGTCCATACGGGGTACAACTTACACATTAATACATGTCCTTATCTAATATGTCCATGTAGAGGGTGTGGTCTTCTCATCTTTTGTCTTTAGTCTTGATTGATTTGGTTGTTGTGATTCTGGTAATGTGATCTTATTTCCTTTTGTACTTGTTTTTGATAGATTCACTTTTCATATTTCTTGAATGTCGTAGATCTCCATGATTTGACGTTCTTCCATTTTTGGAGCTAGATTTTTTGCTTGCTTCCTTTTTGAATTGATTTCCATCGATCCTTCATATCTTTGGTGTATACTTTGTGAGATACTCTTCCCTCATTAGAGATCTTCAATATCCTACAAGAAAGTCTAATACTTATGTATATGATCTACCATTAAATGATGAACATCAGGTCATTATTGACCACTACTCTTAAATGTTATCCTTTTTGTTAGGAATAATAGAGGATTTAAGGGTAACTTGTCTTTGAAGCCACCAATTATAGGTTATTAGCACACGAAAGATGTTTAACTTATAGCACATCATCAATTAAAAAGACAAATAAAAAAACCCATACAAATATTTACTCATTCATATATAATCCTAAGTATGGAAATTTAGCTACTCATAAAGAGATTAAGAAATTATACCAATATTCTCATTACTCTTGTATTTATTCAAATAATAACTAAGGAAATCAAAATTGGGCATAAAAGAACAAGAAATCAACCAAGTTTATAATTAATTTTTTAACTAATAGCTTCTAGAACTCAAAACAGACAAAAGATAGTCTTCTAAGTTACCAAAAAGTCTTTTATGGTTAAAGAAAAAATGGGCCTTTAATTTAAAAAAATTCCACCGTATAACTTTCAATGATAGGGCCTCAGCATTGTCGAACTCCACAGTGATACTCCCAGAGACTCTTTAAAGACAAATAATCATTAACATTAGGATTCAGTGATTTACACATTGCAAGATTGGCAATGGATTCATGCTTTGTCAAACTGTATGGTGATCCGTTGAACTCCAATGCTTCATTTCTAATTTATTTCATTTAGAACTTGGTGGATTTATTAAGTTGCGTGATGGGTATTCCTATTTGGCGATACACTTGCAACATTGGTGAACCAATGTACTCCATAGTGATGCCTTCTTGCCCTTTAGCTCCACTTTTCCATCGTTTTACTTCTTTATACGCTTTCATCCATTTCTTATCCACAACCCTAAAAATAAAATAAATAAATTAAAATTAAAACTAACTTAAATTGTCATCGAGGTCTTGATTTCCTACCATTCTAAGGACAAATGAGTAAGAGTTTGCCAACTCATCAACACCTCCACTTAAATCATTGCTCCTCCTTTGTTAAATCAATGTAGACACAACAAAATCAACATTACCTACAATGGTACTACGTGGAAGATTGGATACATGATTCTTTTAAGAAAACACTTTAACCTCTTATATTGGAAAATAATTTCACAAATCTCACCTATCAAACAGTTAATATCCGAACAACAAGAATAATAATCAATTAATACAATAAATTTCCCTCAAAACAAATAAATCCCTTCAGATAGATTATTGTATACAGTTTAGTAGAGTCTTTATAGACATGTTATTTATTGATTTTAGTTTTCTTATGGGCTTAATTCCCGCATTGTTAAGTTGGAATAATAGAGCAACAAAGTTTCCATTTTATTTTCGCACTATTATAATAGATGAGTTATGTTTATGATTACAAGATAAAGGCTTTCTCGAACATTCATGGTCCAGGATACCCGTTGCGACCAATGTCTCAGTTTGGGTCATAACAATCATTGTATCATAGAACAGGTCATGGTCCTAGGGTGTCTATAAAGTCGCATTGAGTATTGTCCTTTTTATGTGTGTATAGTGTGCCACACATATCGGGGAGAAGCCACTAGGAATTTAGGAATGTCTCTCTTTTCTTTATGTTCTAGTTCATGATATAGAGTCTGAATTTCCCCTGAATTATGATTTCCTATATTTTAGAGATTGATCATGCCTCCTCATAGATCTAACTAGCATAATATCAATGTTGATGTTGTATGCCCTACTCATAGGATGCGGACCTGTAATAGAGCTCGTACTCCAGTATTTGTTGCTTCTCCAAGAATTTTTTTGATCAAAACTAGTCCTCCATGGGCTCCTCCATCCAGTTTTACCCATACCCAACCTCCTCAAAGAGAATTCTCAACTGTTGAGTTTCGACAGTCAAAGCATATTATTGCTCAACTTGTGCCTTCTCAGTCCCATCAGTCTGAAAAAGTAAGTTTTATGCCTAGTTGCTTAGAAACTACTCGGGTTGGTCAATTTATGAGGCTTAACATACCCACCTTAAATGGTATAAAGGTTGATGAGGACCCCTAAGTTTTCATTGATAAACTAGAGAAAACTTTTAGAGTTATGCATGCAAGTGAAGTTAAAGGGGTTAAGTTGCAACCTATCAGTTGAAGGACATAGCTAAGCAGTGCTATAATGATTTAGAAGATTTGAGGGGTAGAGATATTGAACTTTCTGTGTGAGGTGTATTTATAAAGAATTTCCTAGATATTTTCTTTCCCTAGAAGCTGGGGGAAGTAAAGGCTAAAGAATTATTAAATTTAAAACAAGGAAAGATGAGTGTTAAAGAATATACATTGAATTTTACCCAGCTATCTCGCTATGCTCTTTAGTTGGTGGGCAATATGATGGCTTATATGAGAAAGTTTCCGTATGGTCTCATATAGGATTTGGTGTTAGAATGTAAGAAAGCTATGTTGAATAGGGGTATGGATATCTCCAGGTTATCAGAGTATATACAGCAGGTATAAGAGGAGAAGAAGATGTAAGCAAGGAAAAGGAAAAAACAAAGGATAACTAAGAGAACTAGGCCTACAGATCAGAACCTCAGTTAGCAACAAGGTGGCAAATGGGATAAGAATTGGTCTAAGAAGAAATTTTGGAGCAATTTTCAGTCTTCAGCTAGTGCCTTAATGCCCATACCTCCAGTTCATCAGCAGTTTCAAAATTTCCAGCCTAATATTAGGTCGAGGATGCAAGGTACTTAGTCCCTGGGAAGTGTAGCTCAAACCTTTCGATCATACCCACGCTGTGGAAAGAGTGTAAGGGATTATCTAAGAAAGTTTCAATTCGGTAGTCATGTGTTTTATACCTGTGGCCAGCCAGGCAAACGTACTAATTATGTTATGGGGGCTAGTCATAACTGGTTGTATGCTTTGTCTACCCGCCAGGATTCATTTTCTTTACTTGATGTTGTTATGGGCATGTTACATATTTTTTCCCACAATATTGATGTTTTACTTGATTTGGGGTCTACCTTGTCTTATGTGACCCCTTATGCGGTAATTAGTTTTGGTTTTAAGCTCGAAGATATTCTGAAACTTTTTTTCTATTTTGACCCCTTTTGGTGATTGACTAATGTTGTTGAAAGATTTTTAAAGTGCATGGTAGTCTGAGGAGGAAGTTTTTACCTATTATTATTATTTAATCAAAATAGAGAAAAAACCCGGATAGGATAGCTATGGTGGTTATAGAAATCATTTATAGGATATGAATAGAAATGGATGGATTACTAAATAAGTTATGGGTAGAGACTCATTGGTGTATATGGAATTTGAAGGTGGTGGGGGTGTATGTTAGGATAAGAAAATATTATTTGAGAAAGTAGAATATGTTGATAAGATCGTAATGGGTTATATCATAAGATTAAGATCGACTATCCTTATTATGTGACTCTACCCACTTTGATTGTTTTTGCTCCAGTATTTGTAAACTAGTACTGTTGGTGAGAAGGTGTATGGTAGATTCTTAGACGTAGTATTATTGTTGCCGAGAGAATGAACTTATGGGCCATAGTAATGCAAAATAAGAGACTTGGGTTGATTTCCCTATTTTATGGACTAGTATAATATGTAGTGTTCTTTATCGATATTACATGATTGGTGTTGGACAATAGGCTAAAAATTAGGCATGGATCGTGGTGGTAAGAATAGTAGCTCAAGATTAATAATTCATGTTTTGTTAGAATAAATTTGTTTGTTTAACTATAGAAGTATTAAGTTATTGAGACACATTATGAAGATTTAAAAGAGAGTGGTCGAGTTAAGGTTTAGGAAGATAGTGTCTATCTCAAAAAATTAGTTTAGATTTATGCCTGGGCACTTGACGATGGAGGCAATTCACCTGATGCGGAGACTGGTGAAACAGTATGAGGAAAGGAAGAGAGATTTGCACATGGTGTTTATTGACTTGGAGAAGGTATATGACAAATTCCCTTGGGATGTGCTTTGGATATACTTGGAGGTGAGTGGGTATGGGTGGCTTATATTAGAGAAATCAAGGACATGTATAAAGGCGCTAAGACTCAGGTGAGAACGGCGGGAGGAGACTTGGAGCATTTCCCTATTTTGACAGGGTTGCACCATGGTTCCATTATTAGCTCATTTTTGTTTGCTCTGGTGATGGATATGTTGACGCGATGTATTCAAGGAGAGGTGTCTTAGTGTATGCTTTTTGCAGATGATCTATTTTTGATTGATGAGACACGGGGGTGTAAATTATAATTAGAGCTATGGAGAGAACCCCTTGAGTCTAAAGGGTTTAGGTTGAGCCGGAGCAAGAAAAAATATTTGGAATACAAGTTTAATAATGTGAGGTAGGAATATGAGGTGGTAGTAAGGCTGGATTCCCAGACGATGTGTAAAAGGGATAGTTTCAAGTATCTGGGATCCATGATTTAGGGGAATGGTGATATTGACAAGGATGTCTCCCACCGTATTGGGGTGGGATGGATCAAATGGATGATCGCCTTGGGGTGTTGTGTGATAGAAAGGTGACGCCCAAGATTAAAGGCAAATTTTATAGGGTGGCATTCCATCCATCCATGTTGTGTGGAGTGGAATGCTGGCCAGTCAAGAACTTTCACATTCAAAAATTAAAGGTGGCGGAAATACATATGTTGCATTGGATGTGTGGACTTAATAGGGGTGATAGAGTTCAAAATGATACTATTCGAGAGAATGTTGGAGTAGATTCGGTAGAGGACAAGAAGCAGAAAGTCCGATAGAGATGGTTCGGGCATATGAAGAGGAGAGGCACGGATACCCAGGTTCGTAGGTGTGAGAATCTGGCATCATATAATTTTAGGTAGGGTAGGGGTAGGCCAAAGAAATACTCGAGAAAGGTGATCAGGCGGGACATGAAGCAATTACAGCTCACTGAGAACATGACCCTAGACAGGAAGATCTGGAAGACACGGATTAGGATTAAAGGCTAGTGCCAGTTTGAGTTGTGGGGTAGGACATTACTTGGTAGATGTATTATTCTTGCTAGGATACTTTGTTGCATAGCTTATTACGAATGTGGTTAGTATTCTATGTTTATTATTCCTTGTGAGTGGCATATTTATGTCTTGACACCTTGTTCCATGCTTTATTAAGTATTTGTTTATTATTCCTTGCCTTGAGCAGGGGGTCTATCAGAAACATCTTTTCTACATCTTTTGAAGTAGTGGTATGGACTGTGTAAATCTTACCCCACCAGACCCCACTAGGTGGGAATACACTGGTTTTGTTATTGTTGAATTACTTTGTTAATGTAATGTTTGATATAAACTAGGTTGGTAACTTGCGAAATAAGGAGTGGATAATTGTGATATATATGTAGTCATGAGGAACAGTGTTAAAAATGATGAATTGTGGTTGATTCATTAAGTAGATAAGGGTGTAATTAAATAAGAATAAGTTGCACCCCTTAGTAGTATTTTGTTAGGCAAGGTTTTATGGTATAAGTGTCATGTCTACCTAATTCATGCTTTTAAATTTTGTAGTATCGGGAAGACTAAGCAGTTTTATGTTGTGTACTTTAGAATTTAATTGAGGAAATATAGGTAGGCAATATGTTCCTTTGGTGTAGTTTTACAAATTTTGTTAATTTGTAAGTTATGTGATTAGAGATCTAGTGTTTGTGTGTTGAGTATTGGAAAATGGATCATTATGTGAGAAGGAGTGTTGCTGAGTGTGCTCCTGAGAGTGTGAGTTGTAAGGTGATGGCTATAGTGGCTAGAGAAAGTTAAGAGTAGCATTCCCAAAAACCAATGCCTTCAAAGTATAGTTTATTATGGGAAGTTTAGCTTTTATGTGTATAGTGATACCCCATTGTGCGGAGTGTTGTGCTTGTAGATTTAATGAGATGTTATGTCCTCAAGCCTAGAATTGTGGCATTGATCTAAGTGGAGATGGTGAATAAAGGTAGTTCCCAAATTTTCTCAGTGTAGTGAATTGCAGGGAGGAGTCATGATAAACCTATTCCTATTCAAGCGTATTCCCTGTAATTTAATTTAAGAGGTCATTCTACCAATGCCATAAGTACTTAAGTACTGCCTATGTATAAGGTCTGAGTTTTCTATGTAACTCATGACATGTTCCGATCTCCAAACTAGAAGCAATAATGTCCCTCAGCGATTCAATATTCCGAGTATCCAATTAGCTCTATGTTATGTTGCTCATGCCATAAAATCCATGTCTCACATAATGCTTGTGTCATGACCCGAGAATACCCGTAGTCGTAATATGGTGCTTGGAACAACAAGTGATCCCAAACTAACTGGCATACCGTTGATCAACTTATTTATAATATATTAAATAGTTGGTTATGCTGTGCAGAAATATAATCATGACAAAGTCTGGGAAAAATATTATACTGATAAACTTTACAATATGATAATAAAATGAAATTACATGACTGACTCTGAGCGACATCTATGAAGCCTCTACTATACTAACTATAGATATCTAGGACATGCCTCAACCTACAACTATTCAATACATATGAATAATAATAATAATAATAATAATAATAATAATAATAATAATAGAGTACATGAACAACATCTATCAGGAATCCTAAAAATAGGATAACTCACCACCTACTGGCAGAATATTGCAACTATCTGATTATGATTTCTGAGCTATAATTGGTACCTACATTATGAAACAATGTAGCCATACAGACATAAATGTGGATCATTACTTCTAGAATATACTGAGTAAGAGTGAGTGAATGCAATAAGCAAAACTAATTCATATGTAATCTTAAAACATGCATGCTAAGTTTAAGTAGACTCATCAAGAGACTAAAATCAACTAAAATCTGAAGTAGCATAAATCATAACAAAAATAATCTGACAAGCTGGTGAATCACTACACTTAGTTTGTAAAAACTATACTTTTGTAGAATAAGTAGAACTTGAGCTGAGAAATAGTAAATCATGGATATTTATGAATACTGGGTTAGGAAATGTGTAATGAAAACTGTCAAAACACGAGGATCGGAATATACAAATTTAATGAGCATGAATGTATAAACATACAAAACAAAACATAGCTTATACTAAGATGATTTGATTAATGTTCTGATTGATAACTGAATACTGATCATGTAAAATTGAATTATACATAGTATGAATAACTGAACTTTAACTGTTGGGTACTGTACATATGAGGTAAGGACTAACTAAATAACAGGAGATAACAAAGCATCAATGCATGAAAACTGTAATATCTTAGAATGCAAGACCAAGCATATACACATTTCTTAAATAATCTGTAAACTAAAATACTGAAATTAGTATAACTCAATAACTATAAATCTGTATTCTTTGGTCCAGAAAACTGTAACTGAATTATGGACTGAATAGTTAACTGAGACTGTGAAAGGTATCATCAAATTAACATGCACCAATCTATGTTAATTGGGGTCCAACCTATAACCTCATTTATAAGGATGTCAGTACCGTGCCATGGGTACTAACATTGGTTGTGTGGATCTACTAAATTGGCGTCCCGAAGGACGAAGGAGTCAGTCCTAAACTGGTGGGTGACCCCTAATAGAGTGTCAGACCTAAACTTGAAGGTGTGATCTTATAATCCACGTTGGCTATGTAGTTCTGCAACTTAGGGACTGCTACTAAGAACCCAGTCCTAACTAATAGGTGAGCCCCATACCTAGGTTAGCTTGATTCAAAATTCTACTCCTAACTGAACGTACACTAATTACAAGACTGTACTATATTTAACTGGACAAACAACTGATCATAATAACTTAATGAATAAAAATGCTCCAGGTTTATCTAAAGTCATTCTGAAGATACTGAAATTATGTAAACAACTAGGTATCGGGTGTCCATAACCCACCAAAATTGAATAGGAATAAGAATAAGGACATATGAAAGATTTTAAACCATAATATGGAATCATTTCTCAAAACCGTTACTCAGGCATTTTATCGAACACATGGAAATCAAGACTTTAACATGGGGATGCTTTGAAACAAAAGATAGCATGATCACATGACAAATTCATAAGTTGAGGATTTATTCTGATTTGCATAAACATGATATGGAAAATACAATATTTAAGACATTCTATAGTCCAATCAACATGAAAATTATTGAAATCTTATCTTGAAATTAAAGTAACAAAGGATTCATGAAAATAATTCCACTTAAAAATGCAAAACTCATGAATTAAAATAAAAACTGTTCTTGGTATCAATAGGTGAAAGAAGAACAATGGATGAACTCCCACAAACCATAAACTCTTAATGTTGAAAGAGAAATACCAACCTTGATGCTTTCTTGAGGTTCTTGGATTAGGGAACTTGAATTCTTGGTTTTCCTTGGAGATTAACTAATTTAATTGATGATTTTAGGAGATGAATAAGGTTTCTTTGAGAGGAAAATTTAAGAAGAGGGCAAAATAATGCCCTAAATGGTGATATCTGCCATGATATGCCGACTTGAATTAAGAAGAAAAGACCCAATTACCCCTCAGGCAATCAAATTTGTAACTGGATTACTTTTTGGATGATCAACATAATACGGTATGAGTTCCATCACCATTAGCTCCGCGACACGGCACTATCACAGTGAGCTTCTAGAATAGTGATCCAAACATGACCCAATCCTCATTCAAAAAATCTGAAACTCTCCCAAGACATTCTCTTTTACCCCTGAACATGTATTGACTTAAAAAACAAACATCTCAGGGTCGGGAAGACAAATTTAAAATCCTCAAATTTAAGAGGCCTTAAAAGTATTAAGTCCCCAACACTTAATGAAATTTTTATAATTTAAGCCTCTTATGATGTAACTAGGAGCCGAACTGAGCTAAGAATAATACAGGGTATTAAAATATGTCCCCCCTGGGAATATTCATCCTTGAATGTGATTGGTTAGATCGAGAGTACTGTTATGAGGTAACTGAGATCATGTACTAAACATGCATGACTTGGAGCATGATTGCATTACTGATTCTGAAACATGACACATGAACTAAATCATGAACTGAGCTTGCTCCTTTAATACATGTAATATATGACAATTGCTATAAGGCTGGGATAGAAATGAGAGAGTTAACCTATGAGTAAACATTACTTTAGGCTAGATTTTATTTCCTAATGAAAAGATAAGAGGTTTTGTACATGGAAACTCAGGGTATTACAACACTCCCCCTTGGGATCGTTCGTCCCTCGAATTATATAGACTTTTTTGAAATAATAAGGAATGACTAAGATGATGCATGGGACACTTACGAACTAAATCATTACTAAATATCAGAATCTGAAACATAATTCATAAACAAAACAAAACTCATAAATACCTGTTGTGACAGTTTTAAAATATGTGAATCCATTTATACTATTTGGTCAACTTATGATGTTGGATAACCAACATGATATAAGTTTCTAATATAGACATCCTTTATGGTTAAGACTGATTTAGACTAGAAGTAAGGACCTAACTGAACTTACAACTTGCATGATTATTTATAAGTTACATCATGGAATATGCATATTCAGGAAACTTCAGATAGTAAGACTAAATAGAAAGATAGAGAATCATAGGAACTTGTGTGTCTGACTGCTAAACTAAATTTTTGGTTATACCGAATGAATTATACTGAAAGCTTTTACTCAATTATTCATTCCACTTCAAAAATGCACTTTACTTGAGGCTGCTTAAAATCTTCATATGGGCACTGATAACTCTATCTACTAAAGTCTGAGTTGAACTAAATTCCCTGACTATGTTAAAGCATACTCAAATCTCTATATTGTTACCCATCACACCATAATACTAGTTTGAATCATGAATTAAATACACCTTACGCTATCATAACTCCTTATCTCATGAATAATTCCTATTACCACTTCACCAACCATATTCAACCCCTACTAGACATTCATTGATGCCCAATGCATTCATCTACATATATGTATATATATTTATAAACATGACATTCAAGACAATTATGATAACCACATATGCACTTCTAAATAAACAACCATAAAAGCATCCTTCTCATCTCCTCGAAACCTCTATCAACAATAACTTCTTTGCACTACCCCAAGAAAACAAACACAAAATTATGACTAACCATGATATATAACAAAAATTTTGCCTCAATCTTACATCATATTTACAACCTTAGCTAAAACAAGCATACAACAATATTTTATCAACAAGAAACATTTACTCTCTCCCATCAAAATAATTGTTCATCATCACTATCTTTACCTAAAGAAAGGTCACTGAAAGTTTAGAACAAGAAGACTTAAAGCATGGAGGAATACTATGCATAACTTGGACACTTAACTGAAGCCTGATGAATAGAGTATACATGACATGGATTCATTATAAAGATAAAAAATGAGGATATACATAACTTGCTGTGAATTTCACTGATCATTAGGAGTGAAGCATGAGTACCTGGAATTGAATATACTATAAATCATAAGTACACAAGTGATGAGTTGCATGATATGAGTTTGGAGTTCATTAATCCATGGAAAATGATTCATTCTGCTGAGTGAAATAGAACTCCTCATACTAGGAACTGGAAACATGCATGATTCTATGAAAATAGCATGAATATGAGCTATGATCGTAGAACTGAAATATAAGGCATGCATAGATATTATTGTGAATGAAGTACAAACTTTGAACTAATATGAGGGCACCATTCTCCCTTTCTGCTATTCTAAAACATACTGGCATCACTAATAGAATCTGAGAGCCTAGCCTTGTTACTTGTTCTATCATCTCCTCCCTCCTCCACCCCCTCCTCAGCTTTAAGCCATTATTATAAGTTTGCGGGACCCTTTAAATAATTCTACACTGAATTGTCATTACGTAGATTATGGGGTAATACACATAAATGATAAACTCACCCTGAAAGACTATACCTGAAAATATAAGGTCCACTGCTAGTACTTCCTTCTCAAATACAAAACTTATACTTCTATAGCCTCAATGGTCATCATATAATAACTTAAACTCTGATTAACTTAGAATTTTCATAAGTAACACCAGACACTGAGTTCACACTATCAAGAATTTCATCTCTTCTTTCTATTTGCTCAATTTTCAAACTTTCAAACTTAGATTCGAACACTTAACATGGATATCCCCAAACCTTCAATGAACTATACTAACTAGCTACATATCCTACTAACTTCACATTTAAACCATGAAAATTACCATTACACCAACATGCCCAACATCAACAACATATTATTGAATCAATAAACTTAAATTCTTGCATACTCTATTTAAAGCCTACTGATTCACCCTTCATACAGCTCGCTCCATGAATACCTAATCTGCTAAATCTAAAAAATCACTCACTTTATTATTATTAAACTTCTAGGTTCATGCTTCTAACTCTTGGTCATATTCTTTCATAGGATTCTAAGAAGGGATTTAAAAGAACATATGACTTCGACTTAATGCACAACTTTTCATGAACAAAAAAGTGAATTCTTTCAATGTGTAGAACATAATGGCACTGATGGGATACTTTTGAGCCTGCATGAAATCCCATAACTATATGTGGATCGCTTTATGAAAATACTACATATGTAAGAATTAAAGCTAGCTATTTCTATTGCCTTAAGAATAAAGCAGAGATGTCATGAATAGATTAACGTAAGAATCTACATAAGTTCCTTACAGGAAATTTCTACTACATGATCTAAGACATGAAAGAAGGGAAACATTTCTTAAAATCCCTGTAGCCTCTCAAAGAAAAGGACACACTAATTCATACAATTCCACAAGACTCTACTAGACACCCTAGGAAACTCGAACTCAATACACTGATACCAAGTTTATAATAACCCGAGACTACCCCCTAGTTGTAACACAGTGCTTGGAACAACAAGGAATCTCAAATTAACCTATGAACTGGCATACTATTGAGCAACTGATTTATAATATATAAAATAGCTGGTTTTGCTGTGTGGAAATATAATCATGACAAAATCTAGGAAAAATATAATACTGATACAATTTACAATCTAATAAAAAAAGAAATCACTTAACTAACTCTGACTAACATCTATGAAGTCTCTACTATATTGTCTCTATATAGCTGGGACATGGCTCCAACTACCACTATTCAATACATATGAATAATAATAGAATACATGAATAAAAACTTTTTGAAGTCCCTAAAATAGGAGAATTCATCACCTGCTGGCTGGATACTGCAACTGTTTAATCACAATGTTTTAGCTACAATTGGTACCTACTTTATGAAACAATGTCACCACAAAGACGTATATGTGGATCATTAGTTCTAGAATGTACTAAGCGGGGGTGAATGCATTGAGTACAATTGATTTCATACGTAATCATAAAACATGCAAGACTAGTGTAAGTAGACTTATCAGGAGACTAAAATCAACTAAAATCTAAAGTAGCTTAAATCATGAGTAACAAACATAATCTGATAAGTTAGTAAATCACACTATATTTAGTTTCTTACAATTTTAATATTGTAGAATAAGTATAACTCAAGATGGGAAACAGTAAAACATGGATACTATATGCATACTGCTCTTAAACTATTCAATGAAAACTGAAATAACTAGAGAATCTGAATATACAAATGTATTGAGCACAAATGCATAAACATACAAAACCAAACATAGCATATACTAAGTTGATCTGGTTCACTGACTGACTAATAATTGTAATATTAATCCTATAAAACTATACTATACTTATTCTAAATTCCCAGACTAAAACTATGGGGTACTGTACATACGAGGTAAGTACTAACTAAACAATATGTGATAACGAATGATAAATACATGAAAACTGTAATACCTGATAATGCAAGACAAAGAATATATGCATTTCTTAAATAATCTGTAAACTAAAAAACTAAAATTTGTATAATTAAATAACTATAAATTTGTATACTTTGGTCAAGGAAACTTTAACTAGATTCTGGACTAAATACAACACTAAGACTATAGGAGATATCACCTAACTGACATGCCCCAATCCGAGATAATCAGGATCCAACATGTAACACCAGTTGGAAGGGTGTTAGTATTGTACCATGATCACAAACACTAGCTATGTGGATACACTAAGCTGGTGTCCCAAAGGACTAAGGAGTCAGTCCTAAACTAGCAGTGACCCTTAAGAGAGTGTCAGTCCTAAAATGGAGGGTGACATCACATAATCCTATGTTGGGTATGTAGTTCTAGAACATAGGAACTACTACTAAGAACCATGTCAAAACTGGTGGGCATCTCTAGGTTTTCTTCATGCTAAATCCTACTCCCAACTAAACTAACACTGATTACTGGAGTAAACTAAGTTTAACTAAACAAAAAGATGGTCATATTAACTTACTGAATAAGAATGCTCATGGTTTATCTAAAGTAATTTTGAAGTTATTGAAATTATGTTATCAACTAGGTATCAGATGTTCATAACCCACCAGCACTGAATAAGAATAAGAATAAGGATATATAAAAGCTTTTAAACCATAATAGGGAATCATTACTCAAAACCCATCACTTAGGCATTTCATAAAACACATGGAACTCAAGACTTTAACATAGGTATTCTTTTAAACAAGATGAGATAGCATGATCACTAGAAAAAATCATAAGTTAAGGATGTATTTTGATTTGCATAATCATGATATCGTAACTACAATATTTAAGAAATTCTATAATCATGTCCATATGAAAATGATTAAAATTTATATAACAAGGGATTTATGGAGATAATTCAACTTGAAAAATGTAAAACTCATAAATTAAAATCAGAAAGGGTTCTTTGGCTCCATGGGTTAAAAGGGACCCATGGATGAACTCCCACATACCTTACGCTCTTAATGTTGAAAGAGAAACACCAATCTTGAGGCTTTCTTGAAGGTTTTTGGATTTGGGAACTTGAATCCTTGGTTTTCCTTAGAAATAAAGTTACTGATGGTTTTGGAAGATGAATCGGCTTTTATTTGTTAGGAGAATTGAAGAAGAATTGAAAATAACTCCCCAACTGGGGATATCTTTCATGATATACCAATTTGGATTAAGGAGAAAAGACATAATTGCCCATTAAGAAATTAAATTCATAACAAGACTACGATTTGGATGATCACCACGACGCGGTAAGAGTGCCATAGAAATTAGCACCATAGTGTTGCACTATCACAATGAGATGCTAAAATTGTGATCCAAACATGACCCAATCCTCATCCAATAAATTCAAAACTTTGATGTATGAGCAGATGCTAACATATTTGAGGCTTTTAACTCTAAATAATTGTGAAGTCTTAAACAACTTTTGGTTATTTTTAATCTTTTTCTTGTGATATTGCAGTGGTAGCAAGGATGGGATAAAAACATAGGAAAGATAAACAAAATAAGTAAAATCTGGTACAAGTGAGCTAATATGAGTCTGACGACATTTCTTGCAAACCGTCAAAGATGTGGTAAGCTACCAAAAAAAGGCGTTAGAAAGAATAGTGGAGAAGAGTTACTAGATAAGAGTGACGACATTCTTAATATGTCATCAGAAGTATGGTAGGCCATCAGAATATACCATTAGAGTGAGTAAAAACATGGTGAAATAAGATGAAGGTCTGATGACATTTGCTACATGCCATCACAAATATGGTAAGCCTTCATAGGACATCGTTAGAGTGAGGTAGAAGAGGTCAAGATGGCATGACTTCTGATGACATATCTGAGACGCCATCAGGAGCCTAACGACCAACACCAATATGGCATCACCTAAATCTGAGCCCAACAGTGATTTTGTTATTTTATTTCTTTAATTAGGCTTTAGTATAAATTGTAGTTTTTAAGGTATTTAAAAGGAGGAAGTTTTCATTATTTAGAACAAGAATTTTGGAGGGAGAAACATGTACATTGTTCTCTTTTGCCAATTATTTTTAGTTTCTATCGTATCAACTATTCTTGGGTTTCTAGGTTGGGATTTAATTAAGGAAATTATTTGTTGTTTTTGATCTATATGTAAATTTATCATTATCATCATGAATTCAACTTGTGATTTCCTTCGTCAAATCATGAGCGGCTAATATTCATTAGCCGAGGTTACGGGATACAAAGATTAGGGTTTGATATGATGCTAGGTGTTTAACGGATTCAAAGAGTAGTAGAATATCTTGAAATTTTGTGGTTTTAACTAAAATCTAGTGGTTTCAAACATTAGATTATGCCTTAGGTTTTATTTGCTTCTAATAGAGAAATAGACTAGAGGATGAGAATTATCAATAGGGACTCGAAAGCTATAACCTTCTATTTAATGATTAATATCGTGACTATATTAATCTACCTGAGATAACATCCAATTTGATGTAGATAAATTATCTAAGTTTGAGAGAATTAGATAACAATTTGTCTGGTGAGATTGAGAGATAAGTCAAATAGTATCATAGTCAAGGATATTGTATTGTTCTACTCATTTTGAGGATCTCTAGCATTACCTAGTATCTATCAATACCCAAAACCTTTGGTGATCATAACCCTAGTTTCCCATTTATATTGATAACAACATTAAAAATTCAGAAAGTGGAGATTGATACATTGTGAACTTTAAACGCCCAACTTTCAAAAATAATAAACTACCAGTAAAGTATTTCATAAACAAATTAATGTTTACACCCTATTCCTTGTGGTATTCGACCCCAACCTAGTTGGGTTTGTTATTGACAATAATCGCTTACACCATTCAAGAGTGTAATTTGAGCGTTATCAAAAATGGCCCCTTGTCAGGGAATGCGGTTGTAGACTAAAAATTTTGTGCCCAAAAAATTGTTGATCGTTAAGTTTCCTTGATTTCTATTTATTTGTTTTTTGTTTATTATAGGTATTGTTTTATTTATATCGAAAATAGGAAGTTCCGATGCACCACTATTAACAATCAACCCAGGACCTCAACTAAGTGGAAGAATGGCTAAACAACAGGAAACAGAAAGATTAGCTACTTTAGCCAGGGCTCAGGTGAATGTACAAAATTTGGGTCAACAAGTACATCATGAAAACCCTAATGATAAGGACTTGGGTGATAAGGAACTGTTGAATCCTCAAAACCCCAGGAGAACGGAGCAAGTTGCTGCACCATTGCAGTAAAACGTCAGTAGAAATTGTACAGCTCGATGTAGATATGGTCAACAACCTATTCACTATGAGGCTAATGGTGATGATAAAGGAGTGGATAGAGCTGGTGCAATGGGTGCTATCATCCCACCACCGTTGGCACCAGGTGCAAAGTTCAGCATAACAAGTACAATGATCCAGCAACTGAATCTGAAGGGGTTATTTGGAAGCTTATCTGGTGATGATCCTAACATGAATTTGGTGAACTTTATCACCATCTGCAAATCCTTTGACAATCTGGAAGTCAGTCAGAATACAATCAGATTAAGGTTATTCCCATTGTCTATGTTTGGAGAGGCAACAATATGGTTGGATGAGTTAGAGCCTGATTCTATAACCAACTGGAGACAGTTAAAAGATTCGTTCCTAGAATGGTTCTTTGCAACCTCAAGATAGGTACAGTTGAGGGACGAGATTCGAAACTTCAGATAGCTTCCAACTGAAGCACTGCACGATACTTGGGAATGGTTTAAGAAGAAACTTGCACAATGTTTGAACAATAATATGACGGACTTTCATTTAATGGAGACCTTATACAGAGTTTTCAACTCTATGACAAAGGCAATAGTCGACAACGCTGCAAGTGGTTCATTCATTGACCTCTCTTTTCTGGATGTTTCTAACATTCTAAATAGAATAACCAAGCAAAGTCGAGCTTAGCACACTAGGGATTCTATAGTGGCTTGCTCTATGATTGCTGGTGGTATTACTATAGAATAGCATAGAAGGGATGAGGAGAGAGATCAGGACATTTCTACTTGTAGACGCAGATAGACTTGCTAGATAAGCACTTGTTATCTAGAAGGACTAAAATAATTAAGTGTATGGGTGCTCAAAGTACCGCATCTGCTAGTGATGATGTTGAGGCCACCGATATGAGTAATCAAGGAGTTTCAGAGGTAATAGACAAGGGAACCAAGGTCGGACTTTCTATGAAAAGTTTGATTATAAAGATAGGGATCAGGGACATTAGAGAAACAATAATGATAGGAGCGGTTTTTTTGTTCCTCTTGGAAGTCGGGATGCTGCATCTACTAATTTTGGTAAGATGTCCATGGAGGACATGATGAAAAAATTGTTGAAGGAAGTTGAAGCTACTAACTTGGGGGTAACTAATATGAAAAGTGAGCTTTCTACCCTCAGTCAGTTAGTTAGCTCACACTCTGCTTCTATTAAGCAGTTGGAGCAACAAATTGGCAAACTTTCAGCTACTTTAAACCAGAGAAAAGAGGGCACTTTACCTAGTGATAGGTTCAAAACTCGTGGACTTATGGCTCTTGTTTGGCAATTACCACTCTGAGTGGTAAGATAATATCTGGCCCTTCTATGGGCAAAGCTGTGAGAAGGAGGTAAGTATCAATGAATTAGAAGGAAGAAATCCAGTAGAGTCTAAGAAGGTGGATGGCTTTGTTGACATATCATATAAAAAGGACGACAAGAAAGAGGAAGTGGTATGGAAAAAAATGCCAAGACCACCACCTCTATTTTCGCAGAGGTAGAAAAAGAAAGAAAATAATGAAAAATTTAACAAGTTCATGGCAGTAATGAAACAATTTATAGTAATGGTGCTATTGATGGAGGCACTTAGAAAATATCGAGCTATGCTAAATTTATGTAGGCTATACTGATGAAGAAGAAGAAAGTAAGTTGTGATACAGTGGACAATCTCTACCATTGTAGTGTTGTTTCTTCACAGTCCTTAGTATAGAAAAAGCCTGATCCTGGTGCTTTCACTATTTTGTGCATAATAGGACCCGTGAAATTTGAGAAAGCTTTGTCTGAACTAGGCGCAAGTATTAATTTGATGCCACTGGATATCTATAAGAGGCTTGATGTAGGGTACCTACTCCTATAAATATGTGACTCATGATAGCAGATAGTTCAATCAAAAAACCTGTGGGTATTCTACATCACGTCCTAGTGAAAGTGACCGACTTCATTCTCCCTGTGGATTTTGTGGTTCTAGACTGTGATGTTGATTTTAAGGTTCTTATTATTTTGAGAATACCATTATTGTCCATAGGAAGAGTGCTAGTTGATTTGGAGCTCAATGAGCTCAAGTTTTGAGTTGGCAAAAATAAAGCAAAGTTTAAAATAAGCTCATCCACAGTGAATCAAGAAGAGATGAGTGTATTCCCAGTCATAGATGTATTCTATGTGCATGAAAAAAGGTATCTATATGATGTCTTGGCGAAGTCTGAGTAGCTAAGATAACTGAGTCATGCCGTGACATTAAATCAGGCACTAGTGGGAGGCAACCCAAAATTTTATTTTCATTCATTTTTAGGTTAGTTTTTATTATTATAGTTAGGTTTTTAATACCTGGATGGTGAAATCAAGATTATCTGCTAAAAAAAACCCTGACGAACTTTATGGTAATACGTCACACATGTGATAGCTTACCCAAAAATGACATTAGAAAGGTCTAGTATGAAGAACTGTCTGCCTAACCCTAACGATATTGCATCATGAGTTACCACAACTCTAAAGGCATTTTTCTATGTCGTCAGGTATTATGGGCCCAGTTGTTAAGTTGGATTCGACCTAGTACAGGCTTAAACTCTTCACCTTCCTAGTAGTTTATTTGGTTTCCATGATTAGTTATTTTCTTCATTAGCTAGAATACATCATATTTTCCTTTCTTCTCTAACTTAATCACAACTAAGCAAGAAAACCTTTCCCTTGAGAGATTGGATTGAAAGCAAAGTGACCAACTTTCTTCTTTCATCCACATTCTCTTACCTCAAGCTCACACTTCATATGAACTAAGTTCTATTGTTAAGGAAGTGTGCAAGTCGACAATCAGGTATGCTCGATTCTTAAAACTCTACTTTCTTTTAGGTATGTATAACAGGAGAAGTTCAACTTTGGTTCAAAGGAGCTTAAGAGGATTAAAGAACTACAAGCTACTTTGAATCTAGGGTTCCGTTGGGTTCTAACTGAAAAATATCTAAAGAGCCGCTAAGAACTTAACTTAAGTTAAAATCAAGTTGAAATTGATGTCAAAAATCAATGAAAAGAGAGTTGAAGGATTGTGTTCCGAGATGACGACATTTATGGTAGGACGTCACATCTGTGACGGCTTACCACAAATGCCATCATACGTTGAATAAAAAAATAAGAGGTTCTATTAAGGTTTGACGACATATCTGATACGTCATCACAGGTGTGATATCTTACCAGAAAATGTTATGTCACTGCTTGAGGATGAAGACGTCTATGGTAAGACATTAGAAATACAATGACTTACCAGAGATGCCGTCAAGCCTCAGAACTAAAACTAAATTGAATCAGTTTTAGGGATTCTAAGCAACCACTGATGCATCTTGTTTATTTATATGTTTTAGAACACTGAAAATTAACTCTAACTTCTTACAGGAATAAAAATGGCACCCAAGAGAAAGAGTCCTAACAATCCAAAGAAAGTGGCAAAGCCAAAAGTGGTTCGGAAGCTTATTAATGAGGACTCCGACTATGAATATGAAGAACCACTTCTCAAGTGGAAGAGAAAGAAACCAAGCCCAAAGGTATCTCTTCTACCTAAACCCATTCAGGTGAAGGATAGTGATGATACTGAAACTACTACCCTACCTGAGAGTGAGTCCTTTGAGTAAGAGGGTTCCAAGCAAACCAAATTTGAACAGCCTGAGTGTGAGAAGGCTAAATCTGAAGAACAGGGGTCTGAGGAGACAGAATCAGGACCACCATCCTCAAAAAAGCAAAGTGATGATGATTCTCCAATTCAGAGAGTTGTAGTGAGATGCAAAAAGCCCAAAGGTTAAAGATAATGTTAGATAGCTCATTCTAGGAGCTGAGAAGGTATATCTTGATGGTCTGGATAAAACTCAGCAGAGACCTTTTTGGAGACCTATCTTTGAAGAAAAACAAATTATTACCAAAGGGTTGATCAACTACTCGGAGGTAATGAAAAAGTTCCAAGACTATGTCCTTGAGTGTCCTAACAAAATAGGATATTTCTACAGTCCATCAGTAGTATAGGAGTTTTATGCAAACTACCAAGTGGACTTAGAAAACAGATGCAAGAAAGGTGAGAGAATATCCAACATGCCAATACTGGATAAAATTGCAGTGAGGGGAGTAATGGTGAGTATCTTGAAAACAACAATCAACCAGTTTCTTCATGGGCCAAACTTTAATGTTCAGGATACTTCATCCATATTCTATGCCCATTTGAAATATAAGGCAAATCAGCACGGATGATTGGCTACTCACATAGCGGAGGGAAAGCCTATTTAGTTGACCAACCCGAATGGAAGGATCTACAGAGCATCTCTGACACCTGAGGCAAAGTTCTGGTAGGGCGTAGTGCGCATGCACTTGATCTCTACTGTAAATGATAATCTACTGGTAGATGGCAGGGACGTACTAGTTGCTAGTCTAGTGAATGGGATTTCCCTGGATTTTGGTGAAATTATTGTTGAGGAGATAAATATTTGGGTGTGCATATCCATTCCTATGTTTGATCACTAATCTATATGGAGCAGCAAATGTGGTCGAGATCATAGGTGTAGATGAGGATTTTGCTTCTAGAAAAACTCATAACCCAATTAGAAGTAAGGAAAATCTGCCTGCATTGAGGCTTGAGAGGGGAGTAGAGGTAGCAGTTGAGCCTTCTATTTCAGATTCTAGTTTAGTGCCTACTATGGAGGCACAAGCTCCTAAGGCAGCAGCAGTACCACACCACCTTTAGCACAGGCAGGTTCAGTGCTTGCAACTGAGTAAGCTCCATCAGCTTCTACAGCACCAGTAGGACTTGCTTTCAACTTACCAAACTTCAAAAAAATTGCTAGACAAACATTATGATGCGAGGCTCAGCTGAATTAGTTTGCCAAGCAGTTTACAACTGCAGTAGATAAGAGAATCAGAGCTATACTTGAGCCTTATTAGTTCTTACCTACTAGGTTTTCTGACTTAGAGAATTGGTTTGATGTGAGAGAAAGAGAAATTTTAAGTACCGAGCTTAAACAGTTCAGAGCTGAGTTTAAGCAGATAAAAATGGAGTTTGGAGTGATTAGACAGCTCCAGTGCATTATAGTAATAGAAGATGTGGCTGAGGATCCCGAAGGTGAATTAGAGTAGCTTGATCTTACTAAAGATCCTATGCAGAAGAAGAAAAACAAAGAAAAGAGAGATGAAAAGAGAAATGAAAAGATAAAGATACAAGGAGATGATGAGAATGGGGGAAAAGCCGAGAAAAAGGCAAACAAGAAGAAGAAGGCTTAAAAAATAGGTGCAAAAGAGATGATGCAAGAAAGTTATGAGGTAATAGCCACTTACAAAAAAAATGGAAATGGGCAATACAAGTATCCCTAGAGGACCACTTGATAAGGAAGGAGACGCTCTGAGCTAGAGCCATAGGATCCTTATCTAGTGGACCTCCTTCAGATGCAGTTCCAGCTGAGCCAGTACAGTAGTAGGCTCCAGATATAGGTGTCCTGATAGGAGATATTGATGTGGGGGTAAAACCCCATTATCCTCGTACTTGATCTCTACCAGGTACGCCATAAATCCTTAGTTTTATTTTGTTTTGATTTTAAGTTAAGAGTGTAGGGTAGCATGTTGTTGTAGCATATTCTACAAATAAATAGGAGTAGTCCAAGTTCTGTAGGTAGTCAACTAATTTTTTTTATTTTAAACACCTCTTCGAAGGTTTGTTTTGCATGGCTGTGTGAATTGCCTCAAATTGTGACTATTGAGCATCTAGTTAGGGCATTAGTTTTGTGCTTAACAATCACATCTGAATAACTGCATGAACCAGATAAGTAATAGTTAGTGAAATGCTTATGTGCCAAGTGTGTGTGAGATCTTATTGTGTTCCCTGTGGTATTGCTGAATCTAGAACTTGCGTAGTTCATTTTGCCTTGGTTGAGAGATATGGGTTAGGAAAAGATCATAGGACATTTTTTATTTAAGTCACTTTTAGCCTAAATGACCTTTCCTGTACTACATTATATCCCTTGATCCCTGTTTAAGCCTAAATTGACTATTTTCTTTCTACGAAACCCATCACCTTCCCTTTTTAAATCATCATAAACCTATTTTGGCCCTGGTCCTCCTTGGCCACTGTGCACCTCATAGGAGTGTGTGATATAAGTTAGGTATGAACAAGGGTAGAATAGAAGAGAAGAATCAAAGAAAAGGAATAAAAGGTTAGGAGTTGGTGAAGAAGAGCAAGCAAGGAAAATTTGTTGAAATAAAAAGTACACCCATCCTGAAAGTGTAATCAAGAAAAGAAAAAGAGGTTAATAAGTGTACCCCATAAGATAAGGTAGAGACAAGGAGGTTAGTCACTCTAAATTCCATTTAATACCATACCAGCCCCTTGCCTACGTTACAAGCCTGAGAAAGTCCTCTAGTGATCCTAGTTTACTTGTCTAGACACTTCGGTAATGACGATTAGGGTAAGCATATGGTATTTGGCATACACTGGTTGAAATTCATCGTGCGAGAGTCTTTATGATTATCCCAATAATTATACCTTGATTGTTGATAATGATAAAAAGGGTAATTTCTTTGTTGTGAGGGCATAGTAGTATCTTGCTAAGTTACTTGCTTGTTTGGATAGTGTACATTACATGCATTATTATTGGCACTTAGTGATTCCATAGGTAGAAGCCTTTGTGTTACATTGTTGCTTTTTAATAAATTGCACAGTAGTTTGAGTTGGTTGACCTTGGAGGTGGTAAACTGAGATTTGAGCTAAGAATTGGTTGTTGACTACTGAATTTTTGTTGTATTCTCTTAGTTGTGTTTTGGTTGCTTGAGGACAAGCAATTGTTTTAAGTTGAGGGTGTTGATGTGTGAGCAGATGCTAACACTTTTGAGGCTTTTAACTCTAAATAATTATGATGTCTTAGGCAAGTTTTGGTTGTTTTTGATCGTTTTCTAGTGATATTGCAGTTGTAGGAAGGATATGAGGAAAACATAGGAAAGATGAACAAAATAAGTAAAATATGGTACAAGTAAGTGATATGAGTCTGACGGCATTTCTTGCAAGCCTTAAGAGATGTGGTAAGCTACTAGAAAAAGGCGTCAAGAAAAACAGTGGAGAAGAGTTACTGTATGAGAGTGATGACATTATCAATACGTCTTCACAAGTATGGTAAGCCATCAGAATATATCGTTAGAGTAAGGCAGAACATGGTTAAATATCTGAGTGAGATAGAACAGGTCAAGATGGCATGATTTCTGACGACATATCTGAGACCAATATGGCGTCACCTAAATCCGAGCCGAGCTATGATTTTGTTATTTATTTCCTTAATTAGGTTTTATTATAAATAGTAGTTTTTAGGGTTTTTAAAAGGAGGAAGTTGTCATTATTTAGAACAAGAATTTCGGTGCGAGAAACGCATACATTGTTCTCTTTTGCCAATTATTTTTAGTTTCTTTCTTATCAACTATTCTTGGGTTTCTAACTTGGGATTTAATAGAAGAAATTATTTGTTGTTTTCCATCTATACGTAATTTTATCATTATCATCATTAATTCAACTTGTTATTTACTTCATCAAATCATGAGCGGCTAATCTTATTAGCCGGGGTTATGGGATCCAAGGATTTGGGTTTGATATGATGCTCGGTGTCTAACAGATTCAAGAGTAGTAGAACATCTTGAAATTCTGTGGTTTTAACTAAAATCTAGTGGTTGCAAACAGTAGATTATGCCTTAGGTTATATTTGCTTCTAACGGAGAAATAAACTAGATGACGGGAATTATCAATAGGGATTCGGAAGCTACCAACCTTCTGTTTAATGATTATAGTCATAACTGGATTAATCTACCTGAGATAACATCTGATTGGATACAGATAAATTATCTAAGTTTGAGAGAATTAGATAATAAATTGTCTGGTGAAGTCGAGAGATAAGTCAGATATTTCATAGTCAGGGATATTCTATTGTTCTACTTATTTCGAGGATCTCTATCATTACCTAGTATCTATCAATACCCAAAACCTTTGGTGATCATAAACCTGGTTTCCCATTTATATTTATAGCAACTCTAAAAATTCAGAAAGTGAAGATTGATACATTCTGTACTTTAAACCCCCAAATGTTAGAAATGCTAAACTACCAGTAAATTATCTCAAAAACAAATTGACATTCACACCCTATTCCCTGTGGGATTTGACCCCAACCTAGTTTGGTTTTATATTGACAATGATCACTTACACCTATTCAAGAGTGTAATTTGAGTTTTACCAAACTTCCCTGAGACATACTCCTTACACCCCTGAACATAAATTCACTCAACAACCAATATCTCGGGATGGGGATGACCAATTTAAAATTCTTGAAGTTAAGAGGCCTTAAAATGACTAAGTCTCCATTACATAGTAAAATTTTCAATATTTAAGCCTCTTATGCATATAACTAGGAGTCGGACTGAGCTAAGAATAATACGGGGTATTATAGCTTAGTTCTAAGAAACTTTCTTTCGGTATGTTACCAATTCATTTTAATTGGGATTAGCCAAAGTGATAAGGTCAAGTAATATTCTTAAAGGGATATAGATCATGGGGTCCCATAGTATAAGCTAGCACCATTTTTATCTGAGTTAGCATTCAACATAGGAGTAATATATGGTGAGACTCAAACTCTTGTGGTTAAATATAGGATGAGAGAATTATAATTTATAAATGAAGAAGTATGTTGCTTAACGTTTGGGGAATAGATGAGTTGTGTCTCTAAGTTTAAATCTATTCATTGTATCTTGTAATGTAGAGAATGCTTCTATTCCTATCTCCCATAGAATCTTAGTTCGTCATTAGTACCAATATAAAAATTAGGCAAAATAAACTCAAGTCGTATGTTGTGATGATCATGATCCCTATAACTTATGAACAAGATCATCTCTATGTCAATTCTTATTCTCTCGCACTTCGTGCTTACTCGTTTTACTAGGGGGTTATCAAGAATCTTTTTTGGTGACTTTGCATATTTTACTAAGGAAAAAATATTTAATATGAGGTTACATTCTTTATTCAATATTTTTAGAGCTTCAACAAGTTCCTGCCCATCATTCAATGATGAATGATCCTAAGGGAGAGTTAATCTAACACCCCGTATTACTCATGGCTCGATTCAGCTTTTAGTTGCATGAATAGGGGGCTTAAGGCCTGAAAATTTCACCAAGTATTAGGGACTTAGCTATTTTCAAGACCCCTAAACTTTGTTGATCTTTAATTTGGTCTTCCTGACCTCAAGATGCTGGTTTTGAGCTAATTCATGTTCAGTGATGTAAGGATCATGTCTTGGAGAAGTTTTAGATTTTTTTGATGAGGTTTGGGTCATGTTTTTATCACAAAACTAGAGGGTTATCATTATAAGCCTACGTCACAGTGTTATTCTGATTTACATACAGATCGTGTTGCGGTAAAGAAAAATAATGACCTTGATAGGACCACGTCGTAAGAAGCCTGTCGCATCCAGTTTTTTATTTAGTTAGTTGAGGGACAATTGTGTCTTTTCCTTCTCAAACCAATCGTTCATAACATGACTTGGGAATTAGTTAGGGCATAATTTTACCCTTATTCTCTAATTAACTCTCAAGAAAATACTCCTCTTTCCCTAAGAACAAAAATGCAACTCCTTTTCTCTCAAGTAATCTAGAATTCAAGCAGCCCATGTTCAAGAACTTTTAAGAAAGCATCAAGATTAGGTTTTTATTCTCATGCTAAGAAACTTAAGGTACTGGGTTTCGAATGTACTAATGAACATGCATTGATAATCCTATTTTATGATAAAGTCTTGTAGAAATTTTGGTGTTGTACCCTAAAATTTGAAATATTTTTATGTGTTGATGTGATATTATGCTTAGAAGTTAAATGATAGCATGATTTATGTACATTCCCTCACTTATTATTAAACGCATTATTTTTACATTATGTGGGTTGAATAAATGGGAGGGTGTTTTATTTGAATTATAAGTGCTCGTGTTCCTAATTGAGAATTGCATGTAATTGATAAATGAGATGATCACCATAGAAAAGGTATTGAAGAGAGAGATTGTTTTGTTTTTATATGCTTTTGAAATATGATTTATTGACTGATTTTTAAAATTTTTTGAGTGGTCAATAACACACTTTGTAATAAGAAGGGCAGTAGAGATGTTGTGGTCTGAAATTAAGGACTTTTAAGTTTGGGTATGACGATACCCTATTATGATGTGCTCAAAATATAATTAGAGAGAAATAGTTTAATGAAGAACACATGATTTTTTAGAGTCTATATTGGGGATTAATAGAGTTAGATGGTTACCCAAAGAAGGCAGAAGTTCAAAAAACTCATTTCCCAAAATCAAGATTTGCCGACTTGGGTTTTATGTTTCCCTAAAATAGGGGATTTTATGTTGGCGACTTCCTTGTGGAGTAGTAGAGATATAGATACTCTAGCCTTCACAGCAAACTTTGGTTGGGGGCTTGGCCACCGAGTTAAGGGAAGATTCTAGATAGCTCGTGGAATTAAAAATTATAGGATGTACCATCTTGCTCAGCAGAGAAATAAAGAGTTCAGTCATGATTTCAATAAATTGTGTTGAGGCTCATCACATTGGTCTCATGTATTTTCATTTAGCTTATGTTAAATGATTTTATAGAATGCCCTCACCTATGTTGTATCAAAACCTATTATTTTGTATTTTTCTACCTACCACTACCTTTTGTATTGACCCACTATATTTCAGTGTTTGAGGCCTATTTCCATGGTCCCACTAATCAGTAGATTCATTAGCAAACATTTAGATTTGGGGAGGCTCTCTTATTTTGTAAGGCCTTTTACCCATGTGTTGATTTTATTTTATTTAGTTCATGGTTTAAAAGGGGACCTCATTCTGATTTTAGACAAATTATTATATTTAGTTTAGTAAAGAATTTGTATACTTTTCATGGATGGATTTAGGTTTTCTTGTGGGCTTAATTCCTGCATTGTTACGGTTGTATAATCGAGCTATCATGTTTCAAGTTTACTTCTGCACTATTAAGACAGATGAGTTATACTTATGATTAAAAGATAAGGGGTCTATTGGACCTTCATGGTTCGGGATGCCTGTCGTGTCCAGGGCCTCGGTTCGGGTCATGACATAATGATTAGTAATGATTATGAATGTTCTCAAATATCCGTTTGATGGGAATTGATGATTTTATTCTTTTATGCTTTCTTAGATGTGTTCTCAGGTGGTATGGTATGTCGTGATGGGTTCTTTACTTTATGATCACTTGCTCTCCTGCAGTATGTGATGTTGTGATGGGTTTTATATGTAGTTTTGATGATGACAATATAACCACAAGGCCAGGTCTCTAGATGCTCAATGCAACATTACAACTGGCATGCATTTGCACAGCTTTGTCTGTTTGAGTAATAAAGTGGTAGGTGCGTTTTGTACTAATTAGGACACTTTGTTAAATGAGATTTAAGCCATAATAATCACTCATATATAAACGGAAAAAGATGCATCTTCATGAAAGAGATTTTTTCAAATTCAAAGAATGAAGAGAGAAAAAACCGCAAAAATCTATGTTTCGCACAAGTTTTTATTTTTGTGTGCTAAATTAGAGAGTATCTAAAGTGAGTTATGAGTTGTAAAAAAACTACTCTGTTTGTAATAGTATTGATCTTTTCTCTTTGTTAAGATATTTCTTAGATAAAGTTGCCTAAGTCTAAAACAAGTTAAAGTCAACAAGTTTTGAGGGAGTCTTGATAGATTTTCCAAGGTTAAGTTGTAGTAGAGTTACCATGAAGTGCCTAGAGTTAGCCAAAAATCGAGTCCATAATCAATAGGTTAATTATAGTGGATTTATTTGGCTCTTGTCAGAGAAATCCATTGTTTTTCCTCCTTTGAGCAAGGGGGTTTCTAAACTAAATCATGTGTTTTTAATCTTTCTGTAATGCATTGTGTTCCTGGTTTTTTTATTGGGTTTTTGCCTGTGATTGATTTTGAGGGACCTAGTCCCTCACAGTGTGGTGCCACGCATAGTGTTTCAATAATTGGTATCAAAGAAAATTCAGTCTAAAAATTTCACACCTAGAGTGTCTTGGTTAAAATGACTACTCCACTTAATCTAGAAGAAGGGCAATCTACCTCTAGACCACCAAGATTACATGTACAGTATTATGGGTGGCAGAAAACCAGGGTGTTTGACTACATTATGGATGAGGATAGTGAAATTATGGATAGAATTATCAATGGTCCTCATGTTCCAATTGAAGAAGTTAGATAAGGATAAATGACAAGACTGGTAGTAAAAAGCAGGAGAGAATATGATGATGAAGATAAAAGGAAGATTGAAATAAACTACAAGGCTAAAAAATATCTAGTTTATAGTATAAGGCCTGTTAAATATACTAGGATCTCAGCTTATGAAAATGCTGAAGAGATCTGGGATTTCTTGAGGGATTCTTATTAAGGCACTACTGATGTGAAGGATTCTAAGGTATATATGTTAACCAAATAATATGAAATATTTACCATGAAGGAAGAAGAAACCACCGAAGAAATGCATACAAGATTTACTTCTATCACTAATGAGCTTCACTACATAGCAAAACTGATTCCATTGTATAAGAAAATGAGGAAAAATCCTGGTTTCCTTCCCAGTTCCAGGGAATCAAAGTGGATGTTATAACAGAGGCAAGAAACGTTAAAACCCTATCTATTGATGAACTGATTAAATCTAAAGACTAATGAATTGAAGAAGCAGCAAGGGCTTGAAAAGAATAAACATAAGAGATAAAACTCCCTTGTATTGAGAGCTTCAAAATAATATTTAGAAGAAAAGGACGTAGATATTACCTATCTATAAAAGAAATTGTCAAAGCAATGAGGAAGAATAGTCAGTTCCAAAGAAGAAAAAAAAGGCAGAAAAAGAGGATGTAATTGTGAAGTATATCACTAATGTGGAAGTCCTTAGAATTTAATTAAGGAGTATCCATGGCAAAAATTGGATTACCAAGAGCATCTCAAGACTTTAGGTGATAAGCGAAAGAACAGAGACCAGGTCCCTACAAATTCAAGAAAGAGGAAAACAACCGGCAATGCTGTAAAGCAAGATCAAGTAGTATAGGGATACTCTTCTAGTGATTCAGGTGAAGATGAGAAGACTGAAGATGTTTGTATGCTAGTAGTGGAATATAGTCCAGTTATCTATCATTCCTTGTTGCATTAATGGCAGACATTAAGGATGAAAAAGAAAAAGAGATAACTATTCTAATATTAAGCAGAATCTTGATAATTACACCGTTAGGAAGACAAAAAGGCTTCCAAATATGTCGATAGACTCTGTATATTAACTAACTCCTGAGAAGAATAACTTAGAAGAAAAATTAGAGAATCAAGAGCATGAGTTGATTGCTTTAACTCTCCATATTTCTAAAACTGAATAGTTGCTAACAAAGATAAAATCTAAAAATCTGAGTTTGATGAGTAATCTGAAGAAAGTAAATGATGTATATGGAAAAAGGAAGAAAGAAGCTTCAAGTCTTCAAATTGATCTTGAGGAAATATTCAAGTATTTCCAAAAACTTATTATGTCTACACTTCACAAGAATGAATAGTTAGAGAGGGACCTGGTTCGCTTAAGAGAAGAGTTGAACAAGTCTCCTAAATGAACTGCTTCTTCATATATTTTTCTAATCTAATTAGTCATGGTGTTGATGATGGCAAAGGACTAGGCTATCAATAATAATTATGACCTACTAGGTGGCAAGGAAAGATTGTCATTGATTCTAGAAACAAGGCTCCCAAACCTATGTGTACTCTTTGTGAAAAAATGGGAACACTTAGAAAAATTGCCATAGCTAGGTAAGAGCTTGAATGAATAAATTAAGATATTTTTAGCAAGAAAATACTCATCCAATTAGGTGTAAGTAATTGAATAAGATTAAGAGCATTCTCTACCTAGATAGGCCAAGAAGGTTTTGATCAGACCATTGCCTTATTGTTGGGAACTCAAATTCAAGTGAGTTCCAAAATGAAATAGTGATCATGGTTCTAGGTTGGAGATAGGGGATTTTAGTCAGGAATATTCATTAAAAGTAAGTGTTTATCGCATAATTTTAGAAGATCTAACTATGTTATCTCTCTCTCTCTCTCTCTTAAGCCACTCCAAGGTAAAGGTGTCATATTTCAAACAGTTTATTTCAGGGGAACCGGTCCTTAGAATAGTCATCTTAGAAAGAGAAGTTTCAATAAGGTATGTAAAGTTAAGTTGGGGACTTAGTGCTCGGATCAGCCTTGAGAACAAACTATGAGATAAAAAAGGGAGTGCAGAGGCTAGAGCAGGGACTAATCAAGCAAATTTGACCTTATAATGCCCCAATTTTTTGAACCGAAATGCTACACGATGCTAATGACCCCGAAGGACCACAATCTAACCCATGAATGATATCTATACCTATATACTGCATAAATACTAAAAAATATAGAAACATGTACTGAACGGCCATAAGGTTCAAATCTGAATAAACATCTAATAAGAACAATGTCTAAAAATGGTATAACAATTCCAAAACAAATATGAAATAACTATCTGACACACTATAGTCAAAAAGACTCTAAACTATCTGAATAAGGAGTTGATGGGACATATCCCCAACTAACTTCAACTACTAAAATAAATAAATACTGAAAGAATGAACTAATCAAATACTATTATCCTTAAATGATGAGGACTCACTGCTAACTCTGTTTGCTGAAATCTGAAATGCTGCTGATGCTCTGGAGTTCATGCTTCTAAACCTATGGTATAAGAAACCATAGCGCAAATGTGTCAGTACTTTAAATGTACTGGTATGCAAGTGCGGTAGGCTAAATGCAAAGGGTTATATGCCTGAACAATGTTGACTAATATGAATGTGAGAATACATACATACATAAGTGACTGTAACTAAACTCACGGTGATACTGACTACAAAGTCTAAATATTGACAACACGATCTTACTTATACTAAGATACTGATTGATTGAGTTTAATGATAGTGATATATAAGTCACTAATAAGTAGGGAACTGATACAGTATTTTTGAATACTGAAGGTATAAAACTATATTATTGATACATGAATAATTATTTTTGATAATTCTGATTATGAAGAACTAGCCTAGTTGACTGTATTTGATAGTATAATTATAAAGAATTAATTTGATTGACTGTATCTGACAGCTATAAATATGAAGAGCTGATATGTTTGACTGTATCTGGCAGTCTTGAATGTTAATACTGATAATATAAGTTCTGATAACTGATAACATTAGTGACTGTATCTGACAGTCCTAAATCTAAAGAATTATTTGAGTTTATTTACTGAGACTGAGAATGAGACTAAAACTGAGACTATTGGAAGTATCCATCTAATCGAGATGCCCCAAATCTAAACTGGTGGGCTCCAATCTATAACCCCGGCTGGAAGGGTGTCAATACTATGCCATAGGTTGAGACAACATATGAGTATTACCCTACTCTATTTGGGATTTACTTTCGCCTGCCCTTGCTATCAAGTAAACTGAAATGTGATGCATTATCCCTATGTGTAGGGACATCTCAAAGTATGTTGGCTACATTGTTCTGGAACTTAGGGATTACTTTTAGGGATATCAGTCCAATCTAGTGGGTGAGTCCTCATCTCTAGGCTCACTCAGTGCTGAATCCTACTCCCAACTGAAAGACACTAAACTAATTAGCTGATCTGAACTGATTAACTAATCTGAATTAATTAGATAAACTGATGTTAGTGGGATTATTTAGCGGAGTTAAACTGAGTTTACTAAGTTCTGTTGACAGACAGAATGTACTGATGTCAGATAATTGACTAAGAGTACTGTAGTTATTGAGATTTTACTAGCAATGCTGTTGAATTCTACTTTCTATCTAAATAAGGCTAAACTTTACTAGCTGATGAGGTTACTAAGGTTCTAAACTAAATAGTTACTGAGACATAATAACTACCCGAGATTACTGAGATTACTGAACCATTGAGACTACTAAAGATTTTTGAGTTTTCCTAAGTCACATGACTGACTGAATTTTATGGAGCATGGCTTGAATGAGAGTATCGTGATAACATGACATAGATCAAGGCACACAACTAGATTTTTTGGGTACGAATACCCTCAGGACTCGATGGAAGGAAACTGACAAACATGAATTTCTTGAATCCCTGACCAACATCAACAATCCATAATATCATAACTTGGAAAATTTTATGAAGTACATGGTTATCATACATATTTTAAATAATTAAGATTTTTGCAAGTAAGTATAGCATAATCTCATAAGACTAGTTCATGAACAATCCAACAACATTTACAAGACACAATATCAACATGAAAATCATTGGAACATAGGGGCATATCATGAATCCTTCACTTAGTCACAATTTAGAAATATTGCATAATATTTAGTTTCTTAGGCATTTCATCAAGCACCTTACGTGCACAATTTTGGGTATAGGTATATTTATCAACATAACAATCTTAATCCATCAAAAATTCATGGGTTACAACTATCCTGCTCATATTCTTCATGAAAACATATCAAGATACAACCTTGAACTAAAACAATAATCATCAACATGAATATAGCCATAACACAACAAGAAAATCATAATTTATAATTTAAAATATGATTCTTGAGCTCCATGGATGAACACTATGCATACCTTAAATCTTGATCTTGAAAGAGATCTAATATTTCTTTAAGGTTCTTGAATAAATCCTTAGGCTTGCTCTTGATTTTTCTATACTAGGGTTTAACCTCTTTTGGAGAGAATGTTCTTGTTCTTGAGGAGATGATCTTGAGAGAAAAACCTAATAGTATGGTTGAGAGTGTATGATAGAATTTTTGAGATGTTTAACTGAAGAAAAAATGGAGAAAGTTACGTCCCTTGAGGGTTTCAAGTCATGGGAAGCCAAGAAAAAGACCAAAATACCATTTCAAAACTAGTTCCTTATTGCAGAATTTATCAGAGGACGACCAAGGATGATAAGCCGTCAAATCCATGATAGCCCTTCAGCCCAGGTCGTCACCTGGGAGCTAGAATTTTTGGGTTTTTGCCTAGTCCTGACGACATTCATGATAAGCTGTCAGACTTATGATAAGTTATCACAAAATGTCGTCAATAAGTTTTCCATCTGACATGCAAGAGTAAATTGGGCTTAAATCTTTGCTCCGATATTGAATTTAGGCAAAATTGGTATCATTCTAAATAAAATTCAATTATCTATCTTTTGGTAGGTCATGAGCTTAATAATTTGTGGTATCACGAGAGATATGATCATTTGAAGTTGACTATAGCAATATACTTCCCAAGAATTCAATTGGTAAGGAATGTTTTGATTCGTTTGATAGCTGGGAGTTATTTGAAGACTTAATATACATATAACTTGCTCATAAAACTATAAAATAACCATTATGTAATATGCATGATCTTGAAGCATGATGCTAATATTGGTTTGGATTTTTTAGGGTATTATAATATCTCTTCCTTGGGAATATTCGTCCTCGAATGAGAATGACTGAGATGGAGGAAAAGATCAATTGAAGTACGTACAAGACCTACAGTAATGAAACATGGTTTCGGGACTGACATGACTGATAAGCTGAATACATCATACTGAACATGCATATCTGATTCATGAATGCATGACTGAGTGTTTTGATGAACTGAGTTTCTCATAATAAGAATACATATCTGATGCCAAATTTTATGACTGACATGGTACGTGAATGCATGACTGAAAGTATTGGTAAGATGACCATACATATCTAGTATGAATAAATTACTGAACTGACTCATGAACATGTGACTGAACATATAATGGTAAAGATACAAAGTTTGCACTGAAAACTAAACATGGAACTGAATACCAAGTTTGTTACTGAAATCTGAACATGATAATGAGTAACCTCAAGGAAGATTGTTACCTTGAATAGAAAAATACCAATGAGTTAAGACTAATTACTTAATATGCATGAGCGAAAACATGAGAACATAACTGAGTTTGGAGCATGATACATGAACTGAACTGAGTCTGTAATACATGGCGTGCAACTGAGGTTAGAGCATAAGTGTCAACTTATGAGTATCCCCTACTCCATACTGGATTCATTACATAAAGAAAGAATGGAATGCTTATGTTATAAAAGTTTGGGGAATATGTCCCTCACAGAATACTAACTTGATTGAGCTATTGGGGAAAGATAAGGCGATGTACAAGGCACCTGGAAACTGAATCGTGACTTATTATCTGAGATCTAAAATTGAGGCATGACACATACACTGAGCTGATTACTGAACTGAAGTATACATTATAACTAAGATTGTTACTGAGATGGCAACTGAGTTATGATAGTAGCATAATGAAGGTTGTCATAAGTTAAGGATCTGAATGTACACTCGCACTCTAAATTATTTTTCCTGATTTCTAAGTACAATCTCTTTCTAGCCATTTATTTGCATATTAGTATAACATTCATGCCTATCTCCATAATTACACCCTCATCTAAAACAGGCATGCAACAATCTTCTCTTAACATGTAACATTTACACTCTCACTTATCTAAGAAACTGTACATCACTACTCTGTTCTCACAAAAAGATCTCACTAAAAGATTAAATCAAGAGGACCTAAAGCATGAATGGATACTAGCTAAATTTGACATATGAATGAAACTTGAGGAATAAAATGTCAATAATATAGATTTACCAAGAAAGAATGAACTAAGGATAGACATGACATAGTCTGGACTTATCTTATCAGTAGAGACATAGCATAATTCACGAAAACTGAGTATACTGGACAGCATGATAAGTTTACATGAGTCATGAGCTGCATGACCTGAGTCTGGAATTTCTAAGGTCATGGAACATGATTTATAACACTGAGTGATCTATAACTGAACTCCCTATACTGGGAACTGAAAGCACACACGATTATATGGAACGCGTGTGAAAATAAATTATATTCATGGAATATGACTCATACTATTGAGGGTGTTGGAACTCATTCTGCTAGGAATTAAATGCACACGATTTTATGGGAAGTGTGTAAAACATATATAGGTACGGTAATGACTGTGGTATAAAACAATTGCACCATGCTAATAGTAGGTAGGGAATTATCTCCTCTTAGTGGTTATCTACACATACTAAATCTATAACTATAATCTGAAGGCTTAACATTCCTGACCCTGTGGTTTAACTGCTGTGCAAGTTTTCTAAAGAAAAGAAATTTCTAAATCTGAAGAAGGGTGATAATGTAAATGACAGATCTATAATATACCAGGGACTGTATCAGGAGGAGTTTTCTAACTCTGCCAGGACCAAAGTGCATAGAGTCTGCTTGGGCGTTGCCTACTGATAGCATTGGAATTGGCACCCTGCTGATCTGTGTGACCGAACTGAAATGAGGAGAGGAGATGACTCTGATTGCCTGACTAGGGACAATCTCTGACTCTGTCACCTAAATTTCTATAACAAAAACACACACCACTGCCAGCCTGCATACACCTTTATGATGCTTACCATAAGTCTGAAAAAAGGGGATGGGTAAGAACTTTGCTCTGACTACCCCCTGACCTTGGCTGAGAAAGACTATAACTACCTATTCTAGCCCTCTTATTTTCTCTCTCTTTCTTTTTAAGCTTATGATCCTCAATCTTTTGAGCATAGACCATCAACCTATACTAATCAACACCGTAGTCCATCACTCTATAACTACGCTACCTAATACCCCAGACATAAACTTATTCATTCTAGACCTATTGTCTAGCCTTACATGGGAAGTGTACCTATATAACTGGGTGAACTTAAGGGAGTATTCTTTAACGCTCATCGTACCTAGCCTGAGTGTGATGAACTCTAACACTTTAGCCTCCTTCTTCTCTATGGAAAAGAACCTATCTAAGAAAGTTGTAGTGAACTTTTCCCACTCTATAGGATCTATATCTATACCCCTGTCTACCTTTCACTATTTAAACTATATATGGGCTACATCTTGTAGCTGATAGGTGGCTAACTCTACACTTTCACTGGAAGTCACTCCCATGATATCTGTGGCTTTCTAAAATGGATCAAGGTACTTATGTGGATCCTCTTTGGACTTAGAACCGATGAAAATGGGAGGATTCACTCGAGTGAAGTCCCAAATCCTAGGTACAGCAGCATTGACCTTTAGGTCAACCGAAATAATGGTTGGCTATTTATTCTGAGTTGTGAATAAACTGGCACGAGTAATGAATATAGTCCTGAATTCAGCATAAAATATGGGTTAGTCTAGGGAATCTACTTGGATCGGCTGAGGTGCTGACTGATTTTTGGTTTTTCTTATGCTAGTCCTTTCTGAAGACGTGTTCTGTAAACAAAAGGAAGAAGCAAATTAGACTGAGAGTTTAATTAGATCTCTTTCTCCCAGGCAAGACATGAATACTGAAAGAAAGGAAACTATTCCTAAAATATCTCATAGCCTATTGTACATAAGTGTGTTACACAACACATCCAAGTACAAGACTCTACTAGATGCAGCTTTCAGACTTCCTAGGACTCTATTGAACCTTAGGCTCTGATACTAATATTATAACGCCATAATTTTCTGAACCAAAATGCTACACGGTGCTCATGACCCTGAAGGACTACAAGCTATCCTATGACTGATATTTGTACTTGTATACTGCATAAAATACTAAAAAATATAGAAACATGTACCAAATGACCATAAGGTTCAAATCAGAATAAATATCTGATAAGAACAATGTCTGAAAATGGTATAACAATACTGAAAAAATTTGAAATAACTGTCTGATATGCTATAGTCTGAAAGACTCTAAACTTTTTGAATAAGGAGTTGATAGGAAATGTCCCCAACTAACACCATCCACTAAAAAAATAAGTACTAAAAGAATAAAATAATCAAATACTATTATCCTTGGATGGTGAGGACTCACTGCTAACTCTATCTATTGAAATCTGAAATACTACTAATGCTCTGGAGCTCGTGCTTCTAAACATATGGTATAAGACATCATAGCGCAAATGCATCAGTACATTGAATATACTGGTATGCAAGCGAGGTTAGCTAAATACAAAGGGTTATATGCATAAGCAATACTGACCGATATGAACGTGAAAATACATACATACATAAGTGACTGTAACTAAACTCGCGGCGATACTGACTACGAAGTCTAAATATTGACTATATGAGCCTACTTATACTAAGCTACTGATTGATTGGGTTTATAGATATTGATATGTAAGTCATTAATAAGTGGGGAACTGATACTGTATTGGTGAATACTGAAGTACTGAAACTATATTACTAATACATAAATAACTATTTCTGATTGTTTTAATTATGAAGAACTGGCCTACTGGACTGTATCTGCTAGTGTAATTATAAAGAATTAATCTAATTGACTATATCTAATAGCTATGAATATGATGAACTGATATGGTTGACTATCTGACAGTCCTGAATATGAATACTGATAATATGAGTTCTGATAACTGATAATATTAGTGACTATATCTGACAGCCCTAAATCTAAAAACTATCTGAGTTCTTTTATGGAATCAAAGAATAAGACTAAAACTGATACTGTGGGAAGTAGCCATCTAATAGACATGCCCCGAATCTGAACTGGTGGGGTCCAGCATGTAACCCCAGTTTGAAGGGTGTCAATACTGTGCCACGGGTAGAGATAACATGTGAGCAAACCCTATTCAGTTTAGGAGCTCTTTCCGTCTGCCCTTGCTATTAGGTAAACTCAAATGAGATGCATTAGCCCTATGTGTAGGGACATCTCAACCTATGCTGGCTACGTAGCTATAGAACTTAGGGATTGCTTTTAGGGATCCCAGTCCTATATAACGGGTGAGTCCCCATCCCTAGGCTCACTCGGTGCTGAATCCTACTCCTAAATAAAAGACACTGAACTAGTTATCTAAGCTGAACTAATTAACTGAACTGAAGTGATTAGCTGAACTGATGTTAGTGTGATTGTTTAGCAGAGCTAAACTGAGTTTACAAAGTTTCGTTGACTGATGGGATGTACTGCTGTTTGAGGATTGATTGAGAGTACTGTAGTTATTGAGATTTTACTTGGAATATTGCTGAATTCTACTTTCTAACTGAATAAGGCTGATGTTTACTAGCTAATGAGGTTACTGAGCTTCTAAACTGAATATTTACTGAGTTATGATAACTACCTGAGATTAATGAGATTACTGAACTACTGAGACTACTGAGTTTTCTGAGTTTTCCTTAGTCACTTGACTATCTGAATTCCATGGATCATGGGTTGACTTAGAGTATCAAGAAAACATGACATGGATCTAGGCACACAGCTATATTTTTTGAGTACAAGTACCTCCAGGACTCGATTAAAGAAAACTAACAAACATGAATTTCTTGAATGCATGACCAACATCAACAATCCATAATATCATAACTTGGGGAATTTTATGAAGTACATGTTTATCATACATCTTTTACATAGGTAGAATTTTTGCAAGTAAGTATCGCATAATCTCATAAGACTAGTTCACGAACAATCCAACAACATTTACAAGACACAATATGAACATAAAAATCATTGGAACATAGGAGCATATCATGAATCCTTCACTTAGTCACTATTTAGCTATATTGCATCTAGTTTCTTAGGCATTTCATCAAACACCTTACATGCACAATTTTGGACATAGGTGTATTTATCAACATAACAATCTTAATCCATCTGAAATTCATGGGTTACAACTATCCTACCCATATGCTTCATGAAAATATATCAAGATACATCCTTGAACTCAAACAATAATCATCAACATGAATATAGTCATAACACAATAAGAAAATCACAATTTATAATTTAAAACATGATTCTTCAGCTCCATAGATGAAAGGGATCCATGGATGAACACTACGTATACCTTAAAGCTTGATCTTGAAAGTGATCTAATGTTTCTTGAAGGTTCTTGAAGAAATACTTTGGCTTGCTCTTGATTTTTATTGACTAGGGTTTAACCCCTTTTGGAGAGAATATTCTTGTTCTTGAGGAGATGATCTTGAGAGAAAACCCTAATCTTGTGGTTGAGAGTGTATGAGAGAATTGTTTAGATGTTTAAATGAAGAAAAAAAGGACAAAGTTACATCCCTTGAGGGTTTTAAGTCATGGGAAGAGAAGAAAAATCCCAAAATACCCTTACGAAACCAATTCCTAATTGCTGAATTTATCAGCTGACGGCCAAGGCTGATAAGCCGTCAAATCCATATAGCCCATCAACCCAGGTCATCACCTGGGAGCTAGAATTTTTGGATTTCTTCCCAGGCCTGATGACATCGTCATAAGCCGTCAGACTTGTGATAAGTTATCACAAAATGTCATCATTCAGTTTTCCAGCCTGACATGCTGGAGTAAAATGGGCATAACCCTTTGCTCCGATTTGGATTTAGGCAAAATAGGTATCATTGGAAATCTAATTCAATTATCCATATTTTGGTAGGTCATTATCTTAATAATTCTTAGCATAACTAGAGATATGCCCATTTGTAGTTGACTATAGCAATATCTATCTCAAGAATTCAATCGATAAAGAATGTTCTGATTCGTTTGATAGCTAGGAGTTATTTGAAGACTTAATATACATCTATCTTGCTCATACAACTATAAAATAACCATGATGTACTATGAATGATCTTGAAGCATGGTACTAATATTGTGTTGGATTTTTTGGGATATTATAGACCTAATATCTGAATCAGTATCTCTTCAAAAATTAGGCAACATCAGGAGATATATATCCATGATAAAGAAGGTGAATATTAATCTAACTCATCTCTGTAACTTTGTAGGTATACACCGATGGGAACAACTTAAGAGGAGAATAATTAAAGCAAACACAAGTACATAACTCAGTCAAAAAGAAAGGGACTTAGTCCCTTCTTAGGTTAGTGCCTATAAAGGATGACATAATAATCATAAAATGTTGTCTAAAAAGAGTCATGTTCCTTTCTTTCTCTGTAACAATTAGTTAGTTTATTTGCTAAATAAAGTGTTGCATTTATTAGGTTCAGATTTGTCAGTTCAAAAGGAACATCTTTTTATGACATTTATCACTTCTTAAAATTTCTTAATTAGACATTTCTATCATTATTCCTCAACTAGTACAAATCATTTTCCCAAATCTACAAGTCTTCTCTAAGCCTAACTAGTCCCAGCTCTCTTTAACTCTCAACATCAAATGGATGACATCAATACTCCCTCAAACTATGAAAAAGGCCATGAAGTAGATTAAGTACTAGAGAGTCAAACTGGACATCCCCAAGTTGAACACCTTGATTTTTCAAGATTTAAAACCATGGAAAACGTCACCTATAGTCCCCAACAACAATCTGAGTCAATTATTCTGACTAAATCATCCTTAGAATATCCAGAACCCACAATTGAGTCAGTCTCCATTGAACCATCTTTAACCATAAACGTCTATGCTTACCTTATCATGATAGATAATCCAAACAAAGGGTTTGGGTCACCAATAGAACAAGAAATTTGTCAACCTAAAACTCTTTTTTCTCTAGGAAATTCTAAATCACCGGAAAACTTCCAATTTCTTGGGTCATCTGAAAAAACTGAAGCCTCTTAAACACTACAAACACTTGACTCTCCAGCTCCCTCAAATTCAAACCTTAATTTCGTTCAGCTCTTTGGTGAAGAAATTCCAGAAAAGGGGATTGGCATTTCCTAAAATGAGAACTAGGTATATGAAAACTTACTCTTGCATGCATATGACACAAAATAAAGCTCAGTTAATGGAGTAGAACAGGAAGTAGGTTATAATAATGAAGTAAAAGAGGAAAAATATATATTTTTACCTTCAAATAAGAAGGAATAGGATAAAGTGCCTCTGATATAGACTATGAAGGACCTAAGGATAAGTATAGGAAATAAGAAAATGATGAACTCTGAGGTAAAAGATGGTAGAACCTATTCTACAAGAGGTTGTGAGAAGAAAATAATGAAAGATGCCATGAATGCCAACAAAGCTTCAACTATGAAAAGTTGAAGGCTGAAGAAATATATTTCAGTAGAGGAGACAGAAAATGTGAAATTTGTAGGTGTTTAAAAAGGGAAGGATATAGATTTAGGATCTACTACTGCTACTGAGGAGAAAAGAAAAGAAATTGAGGTTACTGAAAGGACCAGGTTATCTAAGTGAAAGACTGGTAGCTTTATTAAAATGAGGCAGAAACATATAATGTCAAAAATTAAAAGAATCTGAGGGAGATGGTCCCAAGAAGATAAAAGGTGATGAAAAAGAAGACCCAAGTAGTGAGTACAACAAAAAAGAAAAAGAATGAGAAATAGAAAGAAATGTCCAGAGAAAAGAGGATTGAGAAGCTGAGAAAATAGAAGAATCCTTATAGGAGAGTGTTTGATCCAAAAAATTATGAAAAAATAAGGATGGTAGAACTATTAGAGTATGTGAGGCATCAGGGTTGGTTGCATCTGAAAGAAGAACCAAATCCCATTTTCTTTGAAGGTGAGGTGAGAGAATTCTACTACCCTATGTATTTATATATGATAGTTTGAGTTTGACTTCACAAGTGTAGGGAAAGTTTCTTAATCTAGAAGAAAAAACCCTTAGAAGAATCCTAGATGAACTTGTTGTAGGGTTAAAAACTATAGTAAATCAACATTATACTACTTAATTCATGATTAAGGAATAAAAGGTAGAAGGGACCTCAACAGTTGCAGTGAAAAAGAAGTTTCTAAAAAGGAGTATCAGTTGGTATTTAAGTTCATCACTAGGGTACTATTACTAGGGTCTACTAAAGAACAATTGACTCGTGTTGACTTCTTTTTTATTGAATCCATGAGAAAGTTTGAATTAATAAGTCTACCTACTCTAATGATAGAGCATATGCATAAAGTTATTCATAAAAAAAGAAAGAAAACATGGAATGCCATATGGATATCTCTTAAACAAGGTGTTGGAACATTATGGTGTTGATGGAACTATGGTAACATCTAGAACAGTCAAGCAGACAGTCTGACAACTCTTGTGGAGAAGGAATGTATAAAAGAAAAATCCTGATCGGTGTCTCAAGTATTTGTGTTGATAGATTTTCAAGAGAAGTTCGGAATGGAAATGGGAGACTTAAGGATCAAGTTGGCTTCCAAAGATGCTAAGATAGTGCACCTGAAGTTGCAGAATCAGAAGTTGCCTTCTGAGGGACCAGGTTCCACTAATAAACGTGTAGATAAAAATGTAAAACTCCATACAAGAATCACAGAATTAACTGGTGAAGATCAAGCATAGAATGTTGAAGTGAAGGTCCTCACTAGATAGTTGTTGGATGCCCACATTGATAAAAATGAAAGAATAGAGATGTTTCTTACGTCATTTTCCCCCAAACCTCCCTCTACCTAAGCCTTATTATCCCTGTCCTCTCATTAATCCTGTGTCTGTATAATTTTAGTTTTAATGTTAGCTTTTGATGATAGTTTATTTTATGTGTTAATTTTGTATATTGTACTGGTATTGGTTTCTGTTTTTTAAAATGAAAAATATTTGCTTATGTGTCTCATTTTTCTCCATCAGTATAAAGACATTTTTCTTGTTTGTGTTGCTTAGTGGCCAGGAGTTAATTAGCATGTACTTATCTTTACTCTTGGATTACTGTTAATCCTTTTCAATGATAAAAAAGGGAGAATACTGACTTCTTGTGTAAGAACCGATGTGTGTGTTCATGTATGGAATATTGACAGGGGGAAGTATACAAATGCACTAGATGAATAATGATGCATGATCACAGAGGGGGAAGAAATTGATGATTGATAAGAAAATAACAACAAATGTTCAGATACTTTTGTTGCATAATGGTGGAAGCATTATGATAAGGGGAACATTTATCTTTAGAGTGGTAATCACACTGATGAAATTTGATAGAGGTGCATTAATGATCAATGTTTTTTGGTTGGTTTGTCATCATCAAAAAGAGGAAAAATTCTTATATACAGTTTTTATTATGAGTAGCTGACTACAAGGGACCAGTTCCCTTGATATTCAAAGTAATAGTATAGTTGGCACGTGTCTACACAAATTTGACCATTAGTGTCACACACTAACCGGTGTTTCTTATTTGAATTAGGACACCTGATCCAATGAGATTTATGTTGTAATCATCACTCATCTTTAAAAGGCAAAAGATGCTTCTACATCAAATGATATTTTGCAAATTCAAAGATTAAAGAGAGAAAAAGGCAAAAACCCAAGTTCAACTTAAGCTTTTATTTTTGTGTGTTAAATTAGAAAGTACCTTGTGCGAGTTCTAATTTGTAAGCAAATTACTTAGTTTATAAGGGTAAGGCAAAATAGCTCGGTGAATCCTTGTACTATGTCCTTTTTATAATGTGGATACTCCTACTTAAATGTTTGTCATCTAGGCCCTTAAACCCATTAAAAAGTAACATTTTACACCCTTTGACCAAACCTATGTGGCATTAAATGGCTGAGTAAGACAAACCCGTGAAGGCACGCGCTTGGGGTGTGAGTGAGGATTTTTTTTTATCAATTTTACATTAAAAAAAAATAAAATAGTTTGAAAAAATTCCCCCCACCCCTCGCCCATCCCCCAACCCCCACCCCTGTACTAGCCTTTATCCCCTATCGTCTTCCCCTGTCACCCACCCTTGCACCACCCTCTTTCCTCGTCTCTCCACCCTCTTCCCCATCTCCCTAATCATTGGAGAAACCTCAATTAGCACACCATTTAAGTCCATAAAAAATATTTGTTACTTCTTTTGTATTGCTCGTACCAAGTCCCCAATTGATGCAGTAAGCAAACACAAAGTTGTTCCAAAAGTTTCTGATCAGAACACCTCCACCGCAAAGACCTTGATTGCAGTTACCATCAATATTAAGTTTTACAAACATATTAGGAGAGGTTTTATCCACTTTAATATGGTTGTGGTTCTGTTATTAATTTCAGTATCTTCAAAGTCACCTCATTCCTTGGTCCCCACCCAAAATACCATCGACGGCGAATCTACACCTCCATCAACTTCACCCATTTATTCTCAACCACCTCTGCCATTGCAGCCATCGCCGATGATGAAGACGATATAATTTTCATCCAAATTCAATTTTTTCAACTATATCAGCTCCAAAATCTCTCATAAAACACCAAAATTCGCTTAAAAAGAAACAAAATTCATCAAATCCAATCAAAAACTAGCTCCAATTTTCATCCATATTTTTATCTTTTTCGACTATATAAACTCAAAAAACCTCTCATAAAATACAAAATTTCACACAAATAAACTGAAAAACACAAAAAAAATCAACATATCCAATTAGAATTCAACATGCACAACCTTAATTTCACCGAAAAAGATCCCAACAACCATAATTTTTTTCTCTATAATTCAAAAAAAAAAAACTTAGTAAAAGAGGCAAAAGAGATACAAAATTGTAGTTGGTTGAAACTCAAAAAGGGATTACAGAGAAAAAATTGTAGTTATTGGAATTTTGAGAACTTTTTGTATCACATTATCAGACAATGGTGAATTTTTTTTGCTCGATGGATTTGAGAAGAGGTAGAAGAGATGGAAGAGAGCAAGGGCAGGGGAGGGGTAGGGGGAGGTTTTTTTTAGAAAAAAAAAATTCTATCTTTAATTGAAAAATTACATGTAATGTACGTGAAAGATAATGTGGAAGCAAGTGTGTTATACATACCGAAAAGGATTCAAACTATTCATTTTTATTGGGTTCAAGGGTCTAGATGATAAACATGTATGTAGGAGTATCCACATTACAAAACGTACATAGTACAAGGGTCCATCGAGATATTTTTGCCTAAGGATAATGAACTTTCCCTTTGTTGAGAGAGTGCTTAGGTAGAGTTGCCTTTGTCCAAAACTAGTTAGAGTTAACTTGTGTTGTGAGAGTCTTTGTAGAGTTGCCAAAGTTAATTTGTAGTAGAGTTACTACAAGAAAGAGTTGCCTAGAGTTAGGCTGAAATCGACTTTGTAATAAAAAGGTTAATCATAGAGGATTTCTTGGGTGCTTGTGTGGGCACGTCATATTTTTTTCCCTTGAACAAGGGGGTTTGCACGTTAAATCTTGTGTTATTTATTCTTCTTCTACTGTATTATGTTCATTCTTGCTTTATTGTGTCTTTCTTGTGACTGATTTTGAGAGGCTGGGTCACTCACAGTGTTGTGCAACCCCAGTGTTTCAATAATGAGTTCTTTACTTTATGCACTAGTTGGTGTATAGACGCCAACATTTTAATTTATTTTATTGTGATTGCACTTGTATTACTTTATGATTCTGAATCATTTATCTCTTTTGCATTATCGTATGGGCATGAGTTGATATCTCATATTATATTATTTTTTTAATATTTAATACTTGTTATGTACGGTGATACGGGCATGCCTTAATGCCTTATGACATTGTGATTCTCATATTTCATACTTGTTATGTACTTCGATATTGACATGTTTTGATGCCTTATGTTATACTATTATTCCAAATTACATATTGATTTTATATAGTGATTATGATGATGGAGATGATTCAGGTTTGATTCTGTAACTTGACTTAGTTATGATTTTCTTTCACTTTATCATTCCTATACCATGATTTAGTTTAGTCATCGGATAATGCCTAGTGAGTACCCATTGTTTTGGTACTCAAACAACACTTCTATATATTTTTGGTACAAATTCAATATTAGTTGTCTTCGTTGATCATGGTTCGTGTCGTGATTGACTTCCAAAGATTGGGTGAGCTCTTGGATTTTTAGTCACCCGATTTTCTTCCATCTCTTGTATTCAATATTTTCCATTCGAGACAGATGTATTAACTATTATAGATTTGAAATTGTATTGATACGATTTGTTGCTCTTGTACTAGCTCTACCAATTTTTGGGATTGGTATCTTGTATGACTAATTATTTGATCTAGAACCCTTCTGTTTACACTTGATGTATTTGAATATAGCCTATCTTGGATCCTTTTTACTTAATTAACCCATTGTGTTAGCTTTGGATTATGGTATTAACTTACCTACAGCTGAAAATTAGTAGATGCCATCATGACTCATAAATCTGGTCGTGACACCAAGTGAACCTTTACAGCACCAGGAAGTTGGTAACCAACCTCAGCTTTGAAAGAAACACCAACAAAAAATGTGGAAAACTACCTATCCAAGACATTAAATGGATAGTAATTGAGAGAATGTAGCTTAGTTACTAATCATAGTTTTTTCTGGCCTCTAAAAAAACCTCTTGCACGATGATTCAGCATATATTATGAATACTTCTTCTCTTATGTGGAAATATCCTCCATTCTTCCCATGTCATATGTGGTACTAGGGTGGCAAATGGGCGGATTGGATTGGATTTGGATGGGTTAAATATGGATCGATCAAAAATGGTTTGGATTGCAATCCGCCCATATAAATATGGGTAAATATGGATATGGTCAAATATAGATTGGGGAAAAATAGTTTCAACCCACTTTAACTCTCAAGTAAAAAACTTAAAAATTCTATATCATATCAACTAGACTTTTTTTCCATTTCTTTTTTTTTTAGTTTCTTCATTTTAGTTTTTTTGTCTCTCTTTTATGTGTAGCCTTTAATTTTTTTTTCATTTGTTTGTCATTTTTTTTTCGCTCTTCTATCTCTACCCTATACCGTTTGTTTCTCTTTCTTTTTTCTTTTTTTGTTTTTACTTCTTTCCCATTTTTTTCTTTTTTTGGTTGTATTTTATGTTTTATATTTTTTAAATTTTCAAAGAACATGGTTAAGTCGAGTACAAATTATGGATGATGACTAAAATATCGTAACCACTCAGTATATTTGTTTTCACAATCATCTTTTTTCTTTTTCCTTTTCTCCTTTTTCATTATTTTTTCTTTTTGATTTTTTTTGTATTTTTTTATTCAATTCTTTATTTATGCCTTTTTCTTTTTCCTATCTCTAACTTATACCTCTCTTTCTACTTTTTTATCTTTTTTTCTATTTTTGGTTTCCTTCTTTTTTTTATGATAATGAAAATGCCATAAACGCATATTGATTTATATTCGCCCAACATTTATAATTCAAGGGCTATGTGGATCCTCAACCATATATATTTTAGTCTCAAGAAACTATAATTAATTCATATACTTTTTTTTATTTTTTAGCCGGTGTTCGATGCCTGCATCGGAACCTCGACTAATCTAGATCAGACATTGCAGGGCCCATTAAGGTGGTAGCCCTCCCAACAAAGTTTTCTCCATAACCAGGGTCGTACCCTCGACCTCTGGTTAAGGGTGGAGCAGTCTCATCCACTGCACCACAACCCATGTTGATTTTAATTCATATATTTATTTGTATATAAATACAAATGATAAATTGCACATATTGACAACTAAACTATTCAAATACAAATAATAAATTTATTTGAAATATATAGCATGATACAAATAAATTTAACGTAAAAAAATATAAAATGCAATGACTAAAAAAATGAGGAAAAGAATATTAAAAAAAATAATAAAAATAACAAAATTGACGAACCAAGAATGAAAAACGGTAAAGCAAAAATACACAAAAAAATACAAAGAAATAAAATTGACAAAGAAAAAAATGATGAAAAAGAAGAAAGAAAAAAAGTGTAAGAAACGTGTAAAAAATAAGTGGAAAAAATGAAAAAACAAAAGTAAATTAAAGGAAAAAAGAAAGAAAAAATAGTAAACTAATGGGAAAAAGAAAGAAAAACAAAAAAAAATAGAAATAAAAGATAGAAAAAAAAATAATAAATGACTGAGACTATGAATTATATTTAATTGATAATAGATGTTATGAATTATATAGGCTAAATGGGATCATTAGAAGTTTATATTTATTAACTCACGTAGGTCTCAAGCGAATACAAATGATGAAATAAGGTTAAGAAAGGGGAAGGCGAAAAAAAAAGAGTACAAAGAAAAAGAAATTAAAAAATAGATGAAAAAATGAGAAAGAAAAAAAAATTATAAGGAATGAGTAAAAAAATGAAAAACAAAAAAAAGTAAATTAAAGGAAAAAATAAAGAAAAAAGAAGAAGAAAAGAAACTAGAAAAGAAAAAAAAACTGAAACTTTAAGCATAGGTGGTGATCTCTGTGTTTAAATGGATACCCATATTTTACCCATTTTGCCCATATTTGTATGATCTTTTAAAATGAGTTGAAGTCCATATTTACCCATTTGAAATATGAGTGATTTAATTCACTAAATATGGATTAAATGGACTCTTTTTACAAATCTGGACTGAAATTGCCAACCCTATGTACACACAACAATCAGGATCAGGAAGAAGGATTGTAATACCAATTCAGGTATATTTTTCTAGACTAAAATTTGTTATTATTGTGAATTTAGGTAAGAATCATAAAGTTTCCCCTCTTGAATAATTAATAAAATGCCATGTTAGTTAGAATCTCTTATTTGGAATAAAAACCATCAGCAAGAAAGGCTGAAATTGCTATAACGCATACAGAGGATGTAGTTGTAGGGATATTTCAAATGAATGTTCGTGAATATTTCTTTCACAAAAAATGGGTCTTTGGTAATTTTGGGGATGGAAAATGGTGTAACATTATAGTTGCAGGTTAAATACATGTAACCCGCCAATCCTCTAACTACCCCCCCCCCCCCCCGGGTCCCCGCACACACACGCATAGAAAAATAATTTTATTTTCAAGTATTCTACCCTGCATAATATGTTTAATTTTATTAGATTTAGTTTGATACTAAAAATAAAATTGATTAAATTTCTTTTAATATATAAGCTAATTCATTAGTGAAATGTAGTGTTGTTGTATACTCCCTCCGTTTCAAAAAGAATGACTTACTTTCTTTTTTTAGTTCATTTCAAAAAGAATGACTCTTTTTCTTTTTTGGCAATACTTTAATTTCAACTTTCCACATGACATGTTGAGGACCACAAGATTAAAGGGTATTTTGGTACATTTAACACAACTTTAATTTAAGGCCACAAGATTCAAAAGTCTTCTTTATTTTCTTAAACTTTGTGTCAAGTCAAAGTAGGCCATTCTTTTTAAACCAAGGGAGTATATGAAAATTGTATATTTATATCATATTCAATACAACTGTAGCATTTGTGAAATTCTCTGTTATTCTCCCCATGTCTTAATATATATAGTCCTATTAAAATTTTGAGAGTCAAACAAATTTTTCTTTGATTAGAATTTCTTTATATAACTTTGAAATATTTTAAGTTGTCATTTTTTTTTGTAATTTATAGTATTTTGCACCCAATAATTAAATATATAAAATTTATATCAACAAACTTCATGTTTTTGTGGATGAATTTACAATTAAAGTTTAGAACTTTAAATATTAAAATTTCAATTGTGACATATAAATGTTAAAGTTGTACAACATCAGCGTTGTTTAAATTTGACCAAGTCTGCAATAGGCTATCTTTTAGCTTTAGTTGTTAGGTTGTTATTTTAAGTATGTTATTGTTTTCCTAGTATTTAGAGTTGAAGATAGTTGGTCTTAAAGTTTAGGAGAGTTTGGTTAGTTCTTTGTTAGTGGTTTAGTTGGATTGTGAGTGTATATAATTTTAAACTTCTTATTTAAAGGGTCATCAACAAGGAATAAAATTATTGTCCAGTTTTCTCTGCAAATATATCTTTCTATTACGTCTATAACTCTTCTTTATCGAACATATTCATTCTTTAAAGTTCTTCATTAGGTTGTTCTTTAGGAAATCACTTACTGTAACTTTTTGAAATTTTATTGTTGATACAATGACAGACCTACAACCTTTCGGTGGAATGAAAAAGCTCAACAATAGCATCTACAGTATATGGTCCAGTTGTATAATGTCTTATATGCAAGGGCAAGATCTGTGGGAGGTTGATAACGGCAGCGATGTGACACAGAAAAAAGTTAAAGTTGCACATGGCATGTTGAGGAAGTGGAAGATAAAAGCGGAAAAAACTATGTTTACTTTGAATAAAAAAGCTAAAGAGGATATGCCATAGCACATACGAGATGCCACCAGGCCGGAGCGGGCTAGGGATACTTTCTCCAAGCTATTTTCAAGGAAAAATGATATGAGGCTCCAACTCTTAGAGAGCGAATTGCTCTCAATAGGAAAACACAACATGACAATTGCACAATACTTTGATAAGATAAAGATAATATGTCGAGACATTTCAAAGTTAGATCCATAAGATCCAGTAAGATAGATGATGAAACGAATTATCATCCATGGTCTAAAGCGTGAATGTAGAGGCTTTATTGTTATTGTACAAGGATGGAAAAATCACCTGTCACTTATGGAATTTTAAAATTTGCTCACAGGGCAGTAAGCCTTTGCCAAAAAAATGTGAGGAGCTCACTGAAGGGTCAAGATGAAGAACTCCATGTCAATAAAGGAAGCTGGAAATTCAAGAAGCATGGTGCCAGTGCACCTAAGAAGAAAAACGATGAGGTGGAAGGTCGTCATGGTAAAGGGAGCACTCGTAGTGGTTGGAAGAATCAAAGTCATATCAAGAAGTTTGAATGAAAGTGCTACAATTGAGAGATGAAGTGGCATATGGCAAGATATTGCAGGTCAAAGAAAAAGATGATAAAAGGTAATGTTGCCACTTCACAGGTTGAAGAGGAGTGGGATGCTGAAGTATTCTTTATTGCAAAACAAGAGGAGTTAGCTCTTAAAACAACAACCTTTAAAAAAATTAACTATGTAAAGGATTGTATTGTTGATTCTGGTTGCTCAAATCATAAGACAAGTCACATGGATAAGTTGCAAAATTTATTCAAATACAAAGTGAATCATGAGGTGGTGACATCTGATGATACAAAATTACCAATAGCTCATATTGGTAAGACTATAGTATTTTCGCAGAATTGTATTGATCTGATGCCTCTTCAAAATGTTTATCATGTTCCAGGTATAAAGAAAAAATTTCTTTCAATGGCACAATTAACATCTTTGATTTTCTTGTTCTCTTTGGTCTGAATGATTTATGGTTATATCAGCACCTTGAGATTAAAGAAGATCCATAGACGAAGGGACCAAGATTGAATTTTATCTATGTAATATTGGCAGAAATGACATATGTATACAAGGTGAGAAAGAATGACATTGTAGACTTATTGCATATGCGGTTGAGTTATGTTAGCTAATCTAAGCTTAGTGACATGATGGAAATTCAATGTTAAAGGGTCTCCGTAGTGTTCAATAAGGGTAGATGTGATATGTGCAGGTTGCCAGTATGGTAAAGCACATCAATTGTCATATGAGGAGTCAAACTACAAAGCTAAGGAACTATTAGAATTAATTCAATCTTATGTGTTTAGACCGGTCAAGCAAGCAGTTGTTGATGGAATGAAATATATGCTGACCTTCATTGATGATTGTTCAGTCATGTGAGGATTTATTTTTTAAATGAATAAATATGATATGTGTTCAAAGATTAAAGAATTCAGAAGGGATGTTTCGTTCGTAGGAAAATCTTTTGCCTACGGACTGACAACGGTGGCGAATATACCACATATGAATTTTCTAACTTTCTTTGGGAGTGTCAAATACACAAGCAATTCACATGTCAAAATATGCCACAACAAAATGGCATAGTGAAAAAAAAAAATAGACATCTAGAAGAAATTTGTCAGAGCATGCCTCACGCAAAAAATATTTCTGGACAATTTTGGGTAGAAACTATGAAGACTATAGCTTATGAGATTAAAAGACTTCCTCAATAAAGGTTATGTTTTCTTTCACCTTTTGAAAAGCTGTGGAATATGAGACCTTCTGTCAGTTATTTTCATGTTTTTGTGTGTGTATGCTATGTATTTGTACCTAATCATTTACGTAACAAGATGGGTAAGAAGGTTGTTTAGTGTATCTTTGTAGGGTAAGACAGTAAACGAAAAAGGCGGTGATATTGTGATCCAACAACAGGAAAGTGTTACACTTCTCAAAATGTGGTATTTGATGAATCTTTTTCATAGTGGTCTTCAAATAAGGAATCACTATCAAATTCAGATGTTTTCAAAGATGTGTTGGACTCGTCTCATATCCAATAGATTCTAGTTAAAGCTGAAGGTGAAGATAATGAAGACAATATTGAGGAATAAATGACTCAAAGTCTTTGGCAAATTGGTTTGCACCAACAACAAGGTGAAGGAGGTGAGATAAATGGAGCAAAGACACCACCTTTACTTAGAATCAACAAGGATCAGAAAACAAAATCTCAAATATGCTTGTGTTGGCATAGTAGAAGAAGAAAATAAAAAAGAACCAAAGACTTTTGAGGAAGTAATCAAAAATCCAAAATTAATTAAATAAATGAAAGAGGAAATTATTGCGCTAGAATAGAATCAAACTTGGGAGCTCGTGACAAAACCAAGGGATGTCAAACCTATTTCTTGCAAATGAATTTACAAGATAAAGCAACACATTGATGGAACAATTGAAAGGCATAAAACTCATCTTGTGTCTCAAGTTTTTTCTCAGCATTATGGACTAAATTATTATGATACGTTTAGTCCATTGGCAAAGATTACTTCGGTCATGGTTCTACTTACTCTTTCAGCTAGTAAAGATTGGAATTTGTGGCAGATGGACATAAATAATACCATTTTGCGCGGAGAGTTGGATCAGGATATCTACATGTGTCAACCAATGGGTTTTCAAAGTCAAGATCATCCAGATTATATATGTATGCTTAGATATGTATGCTTTGAAAGGCGCTATATGGATTAAAGAAATCACTAAGGTGTAAACACCTAATTTTTGACCCAAACCTAATATTTTTATACCATTTTAATGTTCAAATAATTTTTATTTTATTTTATTTTTATTTTTAGGCATTTTAAATTTATCTTACTTTGAGGTTCGTCAAAAATTTTGAAAACTACAAAATAGAGTCACATTTTTAATAAGTTTTATTTTTTGTTTATATATTTTAGGAAAAAGGAAATTTTCTAAATTACATTTGTTTTGTTTTTAACTTTTAATAAAAAATCTAGTGATATTAATATTTCTTAATCATATTTCTAAGACTAGTTGTTAACTTATTATGTATTTTGTCAATTTTAATAGATTTTATTATGTTTATTTTAATTTTATTTTTTATTATTTTATTTTATTTTATTTTTACTTATTTAAAATATTTTTTTTAAAACTAAAAAAAATTACCCTACTTCCCATTACCTCCAACATTCCCCTAACTTTTCCATTGAAACTAAAAAAAAAATTACCCTACTTCCCATTACCTCCAACATTCCCCTAACTTTCCCATTACCTTCAACATACTACATACTTACACACTCCCTATATAAACACACACATAAAGAGAGGAAGACACATATGGACTAATTTGGGAAAAAAAACCCACACACATGCACACATAAGGAACACATAGAGAAAAAATAAAAACCAAAAATTCCTCACATCAAAAGACTTTGAGTTTTGGTCACGGTTTAAGTTCGAGGCTTCTTCTTGTTGTTGTTAAGAATTATTCCCGCAAGAGGTAACCATCTATCTTTCTTTGAATAATGTAATATCGCAATAATGTGAAATTCAATTTCAATATTATGATATGGAGATGCTCTTATTTTACATTTGTTATTATGATATTAAAGCATTCAACTCAGTCATGATTAAATTTGGAATGAGATTTGATATAAGATATGATCCATGCATGCAAAAAAAAAAAAGAAATAAATACATGCACACACATACACCATGCATTCTTTAGGAACAGAAAAGGGGAATACATACATAAGACTTAAAAAAAAAAAAGTGAAATAGCAAAACAAGAAATTAAAAAAAAATCCATTGGTGTTATATATGATATATTATTTATCACATATTTGCAAAGTAACATTTAGTTCATAACTGAAATTTTAGTTTTGGTTATCGGATCTTCATGACTATATAATCGTATTTATATTAATTAATTTTAGTTAATCATATATATTTGAAAAGTTTGAATTTTGTCTAAAGGTGATAAAACCTTTCTTGTTATTTTAATGAAAGTTAAAGAAAATGAGTTCTAAATATTCAGTATCTTTACAACTATTTGTTTAAGCTGTAATAAATTGACTTTCCTATTGGGTGTTTAGGACGTGTTTATTAATAAATAATTTCAAAATAAATTAAAAGCGGGAGGCAAAAAACTTTTAGGTTAACAAATATTGCGAATCCAAAACCCAAAAAAAAATTAATTTAAGCCAGACGTAAGTCATTAAAGCGACCGTGCTAGAACCACGGGACTCGAGGGGTGCCTAACACCTTCCCCTCGGTCAACAGAATTCCTTATCCGGATTTCTAGTTCGCAGACCAAAAAAAAAAATAAAAAAATTAAAGAGTCATTTCCTTTTGAATAGGGATTCAATAAGGTGACTTGGAACACCCAAACTCAATTCCAAGTGGAGACTCTGTAAATAAAATAATCCCTTTTTCAAAACGTCACTTCAATTAGAAAAACTCATTTTCTCTAAAACCAACTCCCTAGTAGGGGTCGGATGCGGTGAAAAAAAAATTGGGGTGTGACAGATGGCGACTCTGCTGGGGATATAACCAGAATTCGAGCTTTCATATTGACTTGTTTGGCTTTATTTAATTTTGATATTGTATATTGTTGGCCTAAATGTGTTCTTTGCCTACATGTTTATCGCTTTGATATTATTTGAATTGCAATATAAACTGTCTTCTCTCGCGCACCCATCTGAGTCTTCTGAGATACTATATATTCGGAGATGCGGTATACGCTCCCGAGCTTGACATACCAGAGATGCGGCAACGCTCTTGGGAAGGATTCTGTAGTCACTCATGATTTAGGATGGAAAGGGACCAACAGTGAGGCCGGAAAGCCCTGCTACCGGTAAAGCTATCCCTTGCCGACTCGAGTTGTCCGCTCGTTTCATTGACAGTCTAGATACCTAACTCCACCAGGTTAAATCTAACATAACTGGAACTTAGACATGGCTATCCCTAATAGACTGTGTTTTATTTGTATCACGTGTATTTTTGACTTAGTGGGCTCGACCCTGGGGTCGGGTTCATCTAGGTCAGGTGTCGCCTTTTTGACTTGTAACATCATAGGAAATGCCATATCGAATGTTGACTGGCTTTTAAGTAAATTAATTGATCTAAAAAAAAGGTAATGATTGATGGAGGTTCAGAAGTAGATATCTGTCCTCTCTCTACTTTGCAAAAGTTGAAAATCAGCCCAGATAGAATTCGGTCCAATAATGTATGTGTTCGGGCTTTTGACGATGCAAAACGAGACACAATTGGTGAAGTAGATCTTGCTTTGGTTATTGGACCAGTTGAGTTTACAATCATCTTTCAAGTAATAGACATGGATACTTCCTACAACCTACTTTTAGGAAGACCATGGATCCACATGCCCAGAGCCATACCTTCTACTTTGCATCAAGTAGTTAAGTTTGAACACGACAATCAGGAAGTCATTGTACATGGTGAGGATGACCTTCTCATACATCGAGATCTTTCTGTACCCTGTATCGAAACAAAAGGGGGTTATGAATCTCTCATTTATCAAGCCTTTGAAATTGTGACAGCTGATCAAGTCGTGGAAGGTACGTCAATTCCAGGGCCTCATCTCTCTTCTACTTCAATCTTGGTGGCTAGCCAAATGCTACAAAATGGTCATGAATCGGGAAAAGGATTAGGGGTTTTGCTGCAAGGAATTATAAACCCTGTAGATCTGTGTGGTAGCCACAACTCCTTTGGCTTAGGCTTTAAGCCTACCGCAGCAGATAGAAAATGGGCAAAAGAGCATAAGAAGAAGGCTTGGGAATTGACAAGTCCAGTTCCACACATTAGTCAATCTTTCACGAAAGCTCAAAAGGAAGAAAATCAATACCTATATGCTAACAAGGATGTGGATGAAATATGTCAAGGCCTCAAGGGAGTGTTTTATGAAGTAAACATGCTTCCGATAGGTGAAGGCCCTAGCCATGCGGATGTGCAGTCCGTCGAGCCAAATATCAAGCTCACTAACTGTGAAACCACTCCTCTCCCCACAAGGAAGGAGTCTTGGTAATTTATTTTGTTGTTTCGTTTTTCTTTCTTTTGAATTTTGGACTATTCTCACGGTTGTAGTCCACATAATTTAGTTGCTCTACTTTCATGTTAACCCTCCTATCCTTTCCGATCCAATGAAATTAAATTCACGTTTTCTAGTAAATTTATATTTTCTTCCCTCTTTTAATTTTTATTTTTCTTATTTCGTTATGTTAATACTAGCTCCGATAACATGGAATGTACGTGGAATTCACTTTTAGATCCTAAAAAGTTGTCTAATCTCGAATCAGCAAATCAAACGGTAGAGGGATACGATGAAGGTGAAGCTGATAAAGAATTCAAAAAAGGATTGGATCAATTTAAGGATAAGCCTAAACCCAATTTACATGACACTGACATAGTAAATTTGGGAACGGGTGAGGAAGTTAGAGAAATAAAAATAAGTATTCATGCAGATCAGAATACCAGGAATGATATTATTCAGATTTTTATCGAGTATAAGGATGTCTTTGCTTAGTCTTATGATGATATGCCGGGTATAAGAACGGATTTGGTAGTCCACAAACTACCTACATACCCTGATTTTTCACCGGTCCAACAAAAGCAAAGAAAGTTTAAAACTGACGTAAGCGATAGAATCAAAGAGAAAATCATGAAGCAATTGAATGCGAACGTGATCAGGGTCACTCAGTACACCACATGGTTGGCTAATGTGGTGCCCGTACCGAAGAAAGATGGCAAAATCAGAGTCTGTGTTGATTATAGGGATTTGAACAAAGCAAGCCCTAAAGATAACTTTCCGCTGCCCAACATTCATATCCTTGTTGATAATTGTGCTAAACATGAGATCCAATCTTTCGTGGATTGCTATGCCGGATATCACCAGATCTTGATGGATGAAACAGATGCAGATAAGACTGCTTTCACCACCCCGTGGGGTACTTATTGCTACAGCGTCATGTCATTTGGTTTAAAGAATGCGGGAGCTACGTACATGAGAGCTATGACTACTATTTTTCATGACATGATGCACAAGGAAGTAGAAGTATATGTTGATGATGTCATTATCAAGTCCAAGACATGAGTTGATCACGTAGATGACTTGAGGAAATTCTTCGAAAGGTTGCGAAAGTATAATCTTAAGCTCAATCCAGCCAAGTGTGTATTTGGAGTTCCATCCGGAAAACTTTGGGGCTTCATAATTAGCCGCAGAGGCATTGAATTGGACCACGCCAAGGTAAAATCCATTCGAGAATTGCCGCCTCCGAAGAATAAAACTGAGGTTATGAGTTTTCTTGGAAGACTGAATTATATAAGCAGATTCATTGCTCAGCTCAGCACTACATGCAAACCGATATTTAAGTTGCTAAAAAAGGATGCTGCTATCCAATGGACAGATGAATGTCAAGAATCATTTGATAAGATTAAAAAATATTTGGCAAATCCTCCCGTGCAGGTCCCACCGGAACCTGTTTGCTTTGGTCAATTATACCAGCAGAGGATGGCGCGAGCTTACCATAAGAAGGTACGTCCTAGAAAATTCGAGGCCAGCCAACTTGTTTTACAACGCATCCTTCCACACCAAGAGGAGGCTAAAGGAAAGTTTGCTCCAAACTGGCAAGGTCCATACATAGTTAAACAAGTACTATCAAATGGAGCTTTGCAACTTGCGGATCTAGATGAAAAAATGACAGAAAAAGCTATCAATGCCGATTCAGTAAAAAGATATTATATTTGACACACTTGTGCTTAACATTCTCAAGTTGAGATGACGAAAGACCATCATTCTACTTAACTAAATGTCATTAATCCCTTGTCAGCCCTTCGAGCCTTATTTACCTTTCCTTGCTTACCCCCTTTGGAGCCGAAAAAAAAAATGCCAAAAAAAAAAAATGCCTAAAGAAAATGCCAAAAAAAAATAAAAATAAAAAAATAAATAATGCTTTGTCATTGAACTACGTTCGACCTGATTCCTAAATGGATACGTAGGCAGCCCTATCTTGGGGTTCGGTCCGACAAAATAAAAATATAAAAAAAAAATCTTGGTATAAAAAAAAATAAAAAATGAGATATATATCCTATTGTCACTTTTACATGGCTCCCAAGTGGTAATTTATCCTAAAAAAAAAATCCTTTCCTTTGTCCATTAAAGACCTTCCGATCAATTTTTGAGAATGTCAAGCCTTTTGTGTTCTATATATATATATATAAAAGGGCTTGTAGGTGAAAACCCATAAAGGCACCACAAGATTAAAAAAAAAAAAAAAATCTTATTGGTGAAAACCCTCAGAGGCGCCATAAGACAATGATGAACGAAACAATCCAAATTAGAGGGGTCAATTGAGAAAATCCTAGAAGGAATCACTTTAGTCAAACAAAGTTTTTATGACAGAACAAAGATCAAGAATGATTTGATTTGATTGAAAGGTGCAACCTAATTCGAGATTAGACAGTTTTGAAGGTCTACTCCAAGTTGCATGGCATGCGTTATTGAAGTCAATATACACCTCCAAATAAGCTTTCCTACTTTACTGGTAGAAATACCTTCTATTCAAACATGTTACTTTTATTCTTTTTTTTTGTTTTCCTTATTTCATTTTTACACGCTTTGTTTTTTTTATGGGTAAGTCTCACACCAAATGCAAAATAAAGGAAAACGAGCAAAATTGACCAAGGCTCCCAGTGAAGTTGAGCAGAGATTGTTGGGCACTCACCACCTTGACAAGGACTGAGAGCCAGTTAAGATAAGTGTTAAAAATGAAGCATTTAAAAGTGAAGAGCAGAATCGTACTGAAACAAACAGAGATGCAACAGAATTTGAAAAACAAAGAATCAAGCTCGCCAACCAATTAGTTGAATCAACTATATCAAGTTGGGGCAGAGATAAGGAAAACCTCCAAGGAACTCAAGGCCACAAACCAACCATAAATTTTAAAACTCACATTTTTTTTTCCTCTCTTTGTTTGAACAGGGGCAAAGCAAGTTTGTGAAGTTTAGTGAGGAAAAAACAAGTATAGCAAGCTAAGTTTTCTTGAATTTTCTTTTTTTTTTGTTATACTCCTATAATTCTAGGTACATATCAATATAATAATAATAATAAAACCCCGCATATTCAAGACTGGGGTATTTTTTTTTCTTTTCTAACAAAAAAAAAATCCTAGATCTTATCTTGTCTTCATAGGGTACCATTCCCTAGTTGACATCTTTTTCGTCTTCATAGGGCGCCATCCCCTAGTTGACATCCTTTTCGTCTTCATAGGGCACCATCCCCTAGTTGACATCTTTTTTGTTTTCATATGGCACCATCCCCTAGTTGACATCCTTTTCGTCTTCATAGGGCACCATCCTTTTACCTTACTAATAAATGTGTAAAAAGGCAAAGCATATTAAACTCAAATCAATGAATAAACAAGAATAATTTAGTAAAAATTATTAAAAAAATTTAAAAAAAATGTAAAAGGGGGTTACAAAAATGAAAATTGTCTAGGAGATTGAGGAAAATTGGAAAAAGAAACTGATCATAAGCTTCAATTATGAAAGAAAATAACTTTTTTGAAATAAACATATACAATAGTAGTAACAATGTAAATTAATTAATATGATTTATCAAAACAATGATTTTTCTTTAGGCAAAAGGACCTTCTCGACCCTTTTACTATGTCGATTTTGTACGTTGGACATTTCTACTAACATGTTTGTCATCTGAACCCCCGAACCCACTAAAAAGTAACATTTTAAACACTTTTTTCGGTGAGTGTAACACACTCTCGCCATGTCAGCTGCCATGTTAGCTTCCACATCATTTTTAAATATAAAAAATATTAAATATTAAAAAAAAAAATCCCTCCCCCCCTCCTCTTTTCCTTCTCTCTTTCCCTTTTCTTTCTCTTTCCCCGATTTTTATTCTCCCCCTCTCTCTCTCTCTTTCTTCTTCTTCTTCTTCTACTCTCTCTCTTCTCATTTTTCTTTTCTTTATAAACCTCAATTAATATATTCTACTTCCAATGAATCAAAAAAAGCAATTAAAATGATTAGATTTTATAATTTTTTTCATATGAATTCAAGATCCATAATACCCATTTTATATATTGATTGTGTTTGATTATTTGGTGTGTAATCAAACACAATCAATATTAAAAAAAAAAATCCCTCCCCCCCCTCCTCTTTTCCTTCTCTTTTTCCCTTTTCTTTCTCTTTCCCCGATTTTTATTCTCCCCCCCTCTCTCTCTCTCTCTTCTTCTTCTTCTTCTACTCTCTCTCTTCTCCTTTTTCTTTTCTTTATAAACCTCAATTAATATATTCTACTTTCAATGAATAAAAAAAAAACAATTAAAATGATTAGATTTTATAATTTTTTTCATATGAATTCAAGATCCATAATACCCATTTTATATATTTATTGTGTTTGATTATTTGGTGTGTAATTTCAAGTTGTTTTGTTAGCAGGTGATTACATGATAAAATTGAAATGCAATTGAATTTTTTTTCTGAATTAATTTCATGGTATTTAATTTGAATTAATTTCATGATGGCTTGACTAAATCTTACCAAAAAGCTGAAATTTAACACAAAATTGATCAAAGCTACTAATGAACTTAGAGGAGAAAAGTTTTTGAAATGAAATTTTATAATGGACTTTTGTAATGTTGGGGTTCTTGATGAAATTTTGTAATATTGTGGGCTGGGGAGGGGTGAGGGAGTGGAGGAATGCTGTCGTGGTAGTTGTTATGTTACTTGGGGAAGGGTGAAAGACAAGGTGGGGAATGAGGAGATGGTGAACGATGAGAAGAGAGTGGGAGACGGGGAGGGTGCTGGATGGGGGACGGGAATGGTGGTAGATTGGTGGATGGGGTGAGGGACGGTAGTGAATGGTGGATGGGGTGGGGGATAGTGGTAACTGGTGGATGGGGTGGGGGAAGATGGTGACTGGTGGATGGGGTGGGGGATAGTGGAGAGGGGGTGGGGTGATGGACGGGGTTAGGGGTGGGGGAGGGCCTTTTTTTATTTGTTTTAAAATATATATTTTTAAGTTTTTAAAAATATTTTTAAATTTAAAAAATTTAAAAATATTATTTTTAAAATTTTTAACAATATTTTTAAATTTAAAAAGCTGAAAAAAGCTGGGTGGGGTGGAGGGGCTGGGACAGGGTGGGGGAGTTGCTGAACTTGGAAGGGGCTAGGGGGTTTATTTTTTATTTTAATTTTTTTATTTTTTTATTTTTAATATTTTTAAATTAAAAACTTAAAAAAAAACTTTATATTTTTTTATTTTTTAATTATTTTAATATAAAATTGACAAAAAATTAACCCCCACTCGCACCTAGGCGAGTGTTATCACTCTTCTCGTCCTAGTCAGCATTTTAATGCCATATAGGCAAAGTTAACGGTCAAAGAATTTAAAATATAGTTTTTTTGTGGGTTCAAGGATTCAAATGACAAACATCTAAGTAGAAGTGTCCAACTTAAAACCGACATAGTACATGGATCCAGAAGGTCATTTTGGCTTTTCTTTATTGTGAATAGCATATGTTAATATCAATTTTTTTAAAAGGAGTGGGCCTATGCAATGGGTGGTGGGATACATTGAAAATACAATCATTTCTATGCAAGGCGTGGGAGGAGGACATTACGTTTACAGCAGTATCACAACAGACATAGTTGAACTTGGAGCTCGAGCTTATGTTTGGAAACTTGGTGAATTCTTACATGTGTACTATTACTGCAATTTAGCTACCAATATCATTGTGTTTAAGAAACAAATGACAACGATACTAAATGTACAAAAGCTTATACTTCTCATCTAATTATGATACGTGTAAATAATAATAAAGTAGAAGCATGAGACAATATAATACTATTGCAGAATTAATCACAATTAAATTATTTTAAATGCAAGAGCATAATTTTATCCTCTTACATCTTAAACAAGTTAATTCTAACGAAAGCTGGTCAAGACTAGTCATGTGGGGTTCATGACATTGTGTTATACTTTTAATTTTTTGATACATATATCGGTCATAATCAACTGACAAACATAGATTTGAATGACTTATTTTTTTTCTAGGTGTAGTATATTTGTCATTTTTTTCAAAACACATGATATATATTTTTAATCATAATTAACTGACGAGCATAGATTTTGAACAACCAATTTTTTCTAAGTTTAGCTTTGAGTGGCACTAATACTTTTTTTTGTTATTGAATAAAACAAAGGCTAAAAAGATTGCGTTGATTTTTTTTTTTTTAAAAGTTTCTTTCATAATGTCATTTATCAACCTTTATTGTATTTTGAATAGAAGTATAAAGTATGCACGTTTGTTTGAGACTAGTAATATTTATCAATAATTAATATATATGCTAAACTGATAAATTTAATCTTAATAGCCAAAAATTGAAATAAAAATACATATTAATTCATCATGTTAAACAATAAATGTGGCTATAAAAATACTACTTTTGCACACAATTAAATTTGGTGGAAATATCTGATGGGATGATGGGCTTTTGTCCATAAAAATTTTGAAATTTTCAAAATTGAACTTCAAATTGAATTCCAAAAGTTGAAAGACAAGTAAAAAACAATTTTACTCCAACTTCTCTCACAAAAGTTCAAAAGTAACCCAAATTTACATTCACATTCAAATACAAATCCAACTCCAACTCCAACTCTCTGACTTCCACTCAAACTCCAACTCCAACTTCAGTTTATATTTGATTTTAATAACCAAGCGAGGCCATAGAGCTTACAGTTTTACTAGAATTTTTTGCTTTGCTTTGTGTGGTTATATATTACTCCATGAGTATTTGTTCTATAAAAAATACTAGTGCTTCTATAGATAGAATATGTTATTATTTTCTTTGTTTAATTAAGCTTTAATTCAAGGTAATATATCAATGTCATTTATCATAACTTATATGAATGAAAGTTTGTGTTTTCTTTCAGTTTACTCTAGTAAAAGTAGATGATACAACATTTCTCTAACTCAAATGCAATATGCTTAATTTTGGATGTGAATAAGTTTTATTTGCTATTTTTAAGAAAAGGAGTAAAATATAAATACCTTTACCCTCTCTATAAAAAAACAAAATTCATCAATTTCATCAAGTTTAATAGAAGAATTTATTTCTTCTACTGTTTTTATTCGTCTTGATTGATTATTTTATTCTAACTTTTCTTTAAAGCTAATTCATTCATTATAAAACATATTACTCATTATATCACTTTTCATTTCATTCTTTGTTTATTTTCAGGAAGAGTGATTGTCTCATTATATACCAAAATTTGTTCAATGTAAGCTTTAAATTCTCCATTTATTTGTTACATCTTGTATTTTTTAGTTCATTTTGAATATTTTAGTTGGACATAATCTTAGTGTTACGTATTTTAATATATGATTTTCCTTAGTTATGTCATTATTTGACTTATTTTTCTACAAAATATAAGTTATGATCACGGGGGTTGGGTTGAGGTTGGGGTGGGGTGGGAGAGTTGATAAATGAAACGAATTTCACAGTAATTATAGAAGGGGTCTTGAACTTTCTTAATATTTGAGTAAACTTTAGGAGTCTAAGAAAGGTTCAAAATTCATTTAACGTAGTTCACTAATATTTTTTTTCACTTTAATTGTTTTTTTCACCAAATATGGATTTTGTTCAACTACCTGAATCAGAGTTTGATTTACATTTGTTTTATACAAGGATTATCACAAATAATGCTTATTATGATACAAAAATAATTGCTAATCTACTTTCTTATTACGATATATTCAAATAAAATTAATTAAACAGTCAACTCTTCAAATAATAAAAAATTTCATCATTTATTTGGGATCATCTGGAAAATTCAATAAGATTTTTATCGATATAAAATTTGCCTAAATCCGATAACCGGGTGAGAAGTTATGACTATTTCAAGTTTCCGTCGTAAAACAGCGCCATATTGGTCAGTGGCGCACCGTGCCGCAAGTTAAAATAGTAATTTTCCTTTTCCAGTATCTCAACATGATTTCCTTCGCGTCGCGCCAAAGTTCTAGGTCGCAAAAGAAGGGGCAACGCGATGGCTCCGCATCGCGCCATCCCTCAGTTTTCCAATAGTCAAATTTCAGTGACACAGCGCAGGGTTCAATTTGGGAAATTTTTACTGAAATTAAATCCATGAATTTAATTGCTTATGATGTGTAATTTGATAAATTCACTTATTCGCTAAGTTGTGCATGCAAGGTGGTTGATAAAATGCTTGAAAAAAGTAGAAATCATGCTTTATAGCTCAAGACATATGCTAAATGTGATATGCTTGTTATCCTCATATGTTTAAATGATTTCTATGCTATCATTGTGAAATATGTATGTTGTCGGAATGGTCATGATATTAGAATATAAGATTATGATATGATTATCAGTATTCTCGTCCATGTTAGATAGTATGATAACCTCATTCTTCGTGAAATCCACAACTTATTAAATTATATATTATTGATGTGGGTCTTGTACTTGATAAAGTCATGCTTCATCAGTTTCCTTCTATCGAGTCGTGGGGGTACTTGTACCTGAAATATTAGTTATGTTCCTAGAGCCATGTCATGTTTTCACGATACTCCCACTCAAGCTATGATCCTTAGACTTCAGACAGTCTTATAACTCAGGAAATCTCCATGATCTCATGAACTCAGTCAGTTGTCAGATATCAACAGTATTCAATCAGTCAACCGGATTTAGTAACTTAGTCCATGTTCAGTTCAGTAAATCATATTCAGTATCTATTCAAATGGGAGTAGAAATTAACACCGAGCGAATCCAAGGATAGGAACTCACCTATTATATCAGGGCGTGATTCATAGAAGCAATCCTTGCATTCCAGAACTATGTATCCAGCATAGGTTGAGACATCATAGACTGATATATGTGGATAGATGAGGTGGATTAACCTGCTATATGAGGGTTCCCACCATTTTCACTAGAGTTACCTGTTATATTAGGGTCACTCACATATTGTCCTTACCAGTGGTGCGGTATTGACACCCTTCCAATCAGGGCATAGATTGGACCCCAATTCAGCTATAATGCATCATTTGGAGCATATCGATTAGATGACTACCTCCCACAGTCTAACTATCAGCCTCAGTAAAAGAACTCAGATAGTTCTTCAAAATTCAGGATTGTCAGATACAGTCAACTCAGCTAGTTCCATCAGATTTAGGACTGTCACATACAGTTACTCATGTTATCAGTTATCAAAATTCAGTCATTAGTCATGTTAGTCATCAACATACTCATGTTATCAGGATTTAAGATATAGTTACTATTTATGCAAGCATGTATTCTTAAGTTCATATTAGTCAGTTAGCCATTATTGTTCATGCATGTGAATCCTATGCATTCAGCCTACCTCACATGCATACCAGTCCATTCAAAGTACTAACACATTTGCGCTATGGTGTCTTATACCATAGGTTCAGAGACATGATATGCCCAAATTACAGATGTCATTAGAAAGTGTAAGCGATCGCTGTCAAATATAGAACCCAACTGGGTTGGGTGTCGAATCCCACAGAGAATACTCTGGTCACTAAGTGTTGCAATTATTAGTAGACTGTTGGTCGAAAATTCCACAGAAAAGGGGGGTTTGGTTTAGGCGTGAACTAATGTTAACAAAGTAACGAATGAGACAATATACGTAGTAAGATTTAATCACAGAGAATGATAAGTTAGGGTTATGTCTACCTTGTAAGTTCTACTTCTCTATTAAGTATGAGTAACACGGAATTTAGACATGTATGCACTTATAAAGAATCGTATTCTAATTCTAAATCTAAGTGTTTCTCAACCATCAAGGATTTATTTCACTTTAGCTTTCTCGAGCCTAAAGTGTATAATAAATGGTACAAATTCTCCAAGAAATTAATATGGTTAAGTCATTAACGTGTAAATAAAGGTTGAAATCCCTATTTCCTTGTTACACTCTCTTTTCCGAACATGTAACTTTTCTCTCGAATAAGTTAATGCTATAATGGCGTATTCTCTATGTTTGCAACCATAAGAATTCAATCAAAACGAAGAGAATAATGATATAAGTAGCATAGCACATCAATCATTCACAAACTCATAGCAATAGATAGTATCTTACAAAGTTTCCATAATCCTAACAAATAAGTTTAGCTACTCATGAATACAACGGAAATCACAGTAGACATAATCATCATACCACAACTTAGAAAAATCTCCGCTATGGAGATGAAACATGTTTTCTCTTTCTGTTGCTCACGTAAGCCATTATCTGTTCTCAAAACTATTACAAAATCTCCAACGTGAATTGTCAATAATGATAATGATAATGATGCTGAAAAATTCAGCAATAAGGTTTTTATAACATCCTTTTCTACTAAGTTTCTACTGCATCCTTAAGTATTTAAAAATACTGGGTTTGCCCGAGAAAAAGTTCTCATGCATCACTTTCAGTCCAAAAGCTGCCTTCCCTCCAATGTGAAGTTTTCCTTTACTGCGTACAGGTCCATAAAGTGCTAAAATCTTCATCATTAGTACCTGAAAAACATGCTAATCACATAGGTCAGCTCACTTAAAGGAAAATGGAGTAAAAGTGCAGGAATTATATATTTTATTCTCGAAACTTAGCTAAAATATGGGTAAATTATGGTTCTTAGACGTATAAATACGCCCAACATCACCACCCCACACTTAAAGCTTTGTTCGTCCTCGAACAAAATATGGCATCCATGCAAAATCCTAACTAGAATTTCACAATAGCAACTCAAAATTTATCCTCAAGACATGCACAACAATTATTAACAAAGAGTAGGTTTCTTGATCACTACTAGAAACAACTCAACCTCCAACAAAGACTCATTAGGATGGTTAATTCGTATCCACAAGTTAAGCCACAAAGAATCATATAAAACTACCCAACAATCATCAACCATGTGTGTCTCACACAAGATATCACCCATAATCACTCATAGTTTTGCATTTTTCGAAACATGGGTATAAGACTCTCCTTGCTCTCACTCTCACAAAGAATTCTTATATTGCAACTGATGACCATAGGCTTGACCTTAGTGTAATGCTCCACTAATATTAGAATGCTAAGCTTAGGATCAAATAGGTCTTTACAAGTTGTAATGTATGCTAAGGGACAAGTAGGACTATTTTGGCTAGAAATAGTGACTATGTTCCCTACTTTAATACACTACATTAAGACATTTACACTATCTTTCAACAACCTCTCTACCTTCCTTTCATCTACCAACCCCTCTTCACCTATTTTGTTATTCAATCATAAACACAACTATCTTTTTATTTTTCTATTTCTTTTTTTTTCTTTTTATTTATTTATATATATATATATATATATATATATATATATATATATATTACTAAGCACATCTATGATAGCCACTCTTTTTTCACAACATTTTCAAGCACCAATACACTCTGAGGCATCACTTTCACCATTTTCCTCTTATTTTGCCACATGACTCTACAATTCAAAGTGCTTAGGAATTTGGATCAAATTATGGTCTTGAAAAAAAATGGATTAGGCTATATATGAGGCTGCCAAAGAAGATAGCTAAAGGCTCAAAGGGGGTTCACTAGGACAATGTACAAAGGTAGGTAAGAAGAAGGTAAACAATTTTAGGGCTGCCAAAAAAATGCCTAAATCATCTCCTAAACTCACACTCTTTATTTCGCTTCACACACACACCAGGAAAGTTCTAGCATCAGTCACAACAAAGAATATACAATAACCTCACACACACAAGGCACATGGTCAACTTCATTGGGAGCAGTATATATTCTTGACCGAATAGATGAATGAATTAAACCACAACAATTTATCACACAGTGAGTCACACTTAAAGCCTAAATGTCTCTATAGTAATGATTTAGCACAAAATCTTGTTATAACACCATGCCCTCTATTAGAACAATTTCATGCAAAGTCTAAAATCTAACTAACTAATTACGACTAACTAAAAAAAAATAAGAATAAATGTAGGTACACAAGTACAATAAAGCATACAAATACCCTCACCCCATACTTAGACGGGACACACTTCCCTCAGTGGAAATAAATAAGGAAAACCTGATTAGTCGGACTCCTCTTCTATGTCAGAGGTCATACCCCCTGTATCGGAATTATCAATAGAGTTATCATCCTCAGAGTTGTCCTCCACATCTGAGTCTGGCAGTCGACGATCATCGTCAGTCGGCACGTCATCATCGAGAGGATTCTCAAAATGTACCCCCACTCTACACATAGCCCGCATATGCTCATTCAACGGGTAGTCGTAGTCCAACTACTGAAGCTCTGCATCAGTTGGAATACGACCCCCACTCAACATGGTAAACCTAGTAATTCCATATAGATGGAGAAAGAAACTTTCATCTCGAGCATGTCTTTTTGCAGTAGTAAGGTTGATGCCATGACCAGTTTCAGGCTCTTTAACTTTCGTGAGATCAACTTTATTCGGGTTATGTGGAAGCTTATGATCTGCAGGTTCCTTGTCAATGTGCTCCTTCCTTAAGATCGCAGTCAACAAATTGCCAAAGCTAAAATGGAACCTTTTGTGTAGCCTTGCTTTATGCATTAACGATCGTATAGCCGTACCAATGTTGATGGGAATATTTTTCATCAGAGCGTACACCAAGCATACTCGATTACGTGTGATCTTTGTGTACTGTGTCCTTGGAATCAAGCAAGAGTTGACTATCCTCAACCATATACGAGCTTCTCTGTTCAAGGAAGCATACGGGAAGGTATTGTGCCGATCGTTATCCTTGTGACGAATCCACCGTGCCATTAACCTTGTTACACACAGTGTATGTCTGATTTCCCTGTAGGGAGGTCTGTGATAAAGCTCCTTGAGCGGTGATGGAACCAGAGATGGAAGGCCCAGAAAAGAGTTGAATAACTTCTCATTCAGTTGCAAGACTTGGCCCCGAATCTTTACTTCACTTCCGGTAGTCTTTGGGGACCAATTGGCATAATACTCTCACGTTAGACCAAGATTGCATTCCCTTACATCTCGGAAAATGAAATCAAGATTTAGTGCCATGATTTTACCCAAAATACGGGGCTCTCTCTTTGCTAGACTCTCCTTATGTATCAAATCCATGTGAACATATTTTTTTACTTTGTTGTTCTTGTACCACTCCTTTCCTTCCTTTTCTAGGACCCACTTTATCCCAAAAGTGTGTCGAGGCATTTGCAAAGAGGAGGACTCAGCCTGATTTTTTCTTGCCCTTTTCTGACCTTTCTTGGAGGTGGACACTTTTTCTTTTCTTTGTCATCCTTTTGGGGCCATTCTACCTAAGATCACAATAGAGTCATGTTAGCTTCATCTCGGAAGATTCAATGTAAAAACAAACAGTAATGGCACCACCCCACACTTAATTTGTTGGTACAGACTAATTGAGTGAGTGATTTCGATTACTCAGACTTCATCGACATACATTTAGGCGATATGTTCCAACAACATATTTAGCACAGTCATACTTTCAAGTAATCATGACTATACTTTCATGTTTGGATTAATGCACTTTTTGAACAAGACTACCACATAGATATCGTATCAAGTTATTGGATATAAATAATCACAACATCTTATGCTTGTGGTCAATCATGATCGGTATCTCGATGAACGAGTCATTCAAACATTCAAGCTTTCAACTTTCAAGATTATGCATTAACTTCACAATTTCGACTCCATAAAAATATGATAGTGTATAACAATCAAGTGCAAGTCGGAAAAAAGTCAAGAACACCCAAACGTATTCTTTCACTCAACTAGATGTATCATAACAACCTAACCACATTCATATCACCAAACACCACTTCAAAATCTAATAAATCATTATAAACGTAGCATTTCAACAACTATGGAATATAAAAGAATAACTTACTTGGTGATGGTTCGGAAAGATGAGCTTGCAAGATTAAATGAGCAAAAAGAAAAACTTTAAGAGAATTGGGAAGCATAGGCGGCGCATATGGTATTGCATAGATTGGCATAGGCGGCGCCTATGACATTGCCTAGATTTGCATAGGCAATGCCTTTTCCGTTGCCTATGTGAGGCAGTGAGCATAGGCAATGGCATAGGCATTGCCTTGTCCGTTGCCTAGATTGGCATAGGCAATGCCTAGCCGATAGCCTTTGCTCCTTCATTCCTAACTTACCACCTTTCATATCGCTTACTTTCCAATCAAATATTGGGACTAATCTCCTCCTTTATACATCTTGCACCTACACTTAATCAAAAACAACCAAAATGATTAGAAGGATGGGTTGCCTCCCACAAAGCACCTTAGTTTTGGTCGTGGCTCGACTCTTCTTTTTGAACTTTTTCTTTATCAAAAACAAAATCCTTGTAAAACAAAATAATTAAAAATGATGGGTTGCCTCCCATGTAACGCTTGATTTATTGTTGCGGCACAACATAGTTATCTCGATTACTCAGACTTCATCGAGATATCTGGTGGCTTCGCCGGTGGTGAAGGTCAATTCTTAAGGTCGAGGTCTAGCTTCTTGTGGGCATATGAATACGACCCCATTCCTGTCAAAAGACAGGTAGTTTCTTCGTACTCTTCAACGTCCTCATGCACAAAGATCAAAAGCTCAACAGCCAATGGCTCGACAGTAAGCTGCTTCTCTAATGATAATTCCTTCTCATCCTCATAATAAACATCAGCTATAGAAAACACATTTATATCTTTGGGCTACTTCATTGATTTGCTTACATCGAAACGTACCACTTCGTCATTCATTCGAAATAAAAGCTCATTTGCTTGTAAATCAATAAGCACACTTCCTGTTGCGAGGAAAGGTCGACCCAAGATTATGTACACCTCACAATCTACCTCGTAGTCCAGAATAACAAAGTCTGCAGGAAAAATGAAGGTAGAAACCTTCACTAATACATCATGCAAGATACCAATAGGTCGTTTTACCGACCTATCTGCCATTACAAGCCGCATGTTAGTTGGCGTAGAATCGCCCAATCCCAACTGTCTATAAATGGATAGTGGCATAAAATTAATGCTAGACCCCAAATCGCACAATGCCTTAGAAAAATTCAAAGATCCAACCGTGCAAAGAATAGTGAAAGCACCCGGATCTGCCTTCTTTTGTACAAGAGACCTTGTGGCAATTGCACTGCAATGATGAAAATTATCTGCCAGTTCATAGCTTGCTGCCCTTTTCTTTGTCAAAAGGTCCTTCATGAATTTGGCGTACCCTGACATCTACTCTAGTGCCTCCACCAAAGGCACATTAATAGTCAGCTGCTTCAACATAGTCATGAATTTACTGAACCTGGTGTCATCAGCCTTCTTCTTCAGTCTCTGAGGAAAAGATGGTGGTGGATTTGGAATAGTTTTCTCCACCACTTCTTTTTTATGTTGCTTCCCATTATCAATATTTTTAGATTTCAGACATCTAGGTGTAACATCATGAACGTTCTCATTCTGATTTTCAGATTCTACAGAATCATCACAATCTATTTCAATAACATTCTCTTCTATATTATCAACCACTAGCTTGACTTTGGATGGGTTTTCCAACACCTTACCACCCCTAGTAGTAATATCAAAACATGATCCATTATTCCTTGGATTTTGCACAGTGTCACTAGGTAAAGTGCCAGCTTTTCTTTGATTGAATGCCGCTGATAGTTGACCCATTTGTTGTTCCAGCTGTTTTATTGAAGTGGAATGCGAGTCAACCAATTGCTTCATTGAGGACAAATCATTTTTTACCTCAGCTACTCATGTGTTAGTTGCCTCCACTCTTTTTAAAAACTTAGCCATCATGTCCTCCATGGACATCTTCCTAGAACTAGATGCAGCAGCTTCACGATTTCCAGAAGGAACATACAAACAACTTCTGTCAGTCTTATTCTTCCAACTCCCTTGATCGCGGTCCTTGTATTCGGATTTTTAATAGTTGTTCCGACCTTGGTTTCCTTGGGCATTGCCTCGAAAACCCCCTGATTATTCAAGTAGTTCACTTCCTCCTCAGAATCGGAGTCATCTCTTCCCTATGATACAACAGCCTTAACCTTTTCTATCTTTCCTGATAATAAATGCTAGGTAAGAAGATCCATTTTCATTTTCATGTGAGCCATATATTGGTCACGTTCCTCTTCTCTTCATCTTTGTTCTGCCGTCAAGCCAATAGATACAGTAGAGCTTGCTACCTCAGAATACCTAGTATGCCAAGCTCTACTCTTCTTTGTCATACGATCCAGCATATCACATGCCTTAATAAAAGTAAGGTCCATGAATGACCCACCCACAACATTATCAACCACTGGCTTAGTCACCGAGTTTAAAGCCCTGTATAATATCTCCATCAAGTGGACATTGGTCATATGATGATTTGGGCACCGCATAAGCTTCTTCTTGAACCTCTCCCATGTATCATGGAGAGCCTCAGTTGGAAGCTGTCTGAAATTGCTTATCTCATCTCTTAACTGTGCTCTCTTGGATGGCGGAAAAAAACTTTTAAGAAAGCTTCTTTTAGTTGCCTCCAATTAGTAATAGAGTCAGGAGTTAGCCCATTTAAACATAGAGTTGCCTCTCCAGATAGAGACAATGGAAATAAGCGCAGCCGAATCGCATTTTGTCCAACCCCTGGATTGTCAAATAACTTGCACGTTGAGATAAAATTAATCAGATGCATATTCGGATCGTTGCTTGCAAGTCCACCAAATAACCCTTTGGGTTACAATAACTAGATCATGGTGCTAGTAATATTGAACTTGGCTACAGGTGCCAAAGGCCGAGAAATAATAGCCCCTGTGGCATGGGCCCCATTCAAAATCATCATCAGCATCATCAAAAGAAACCTGCACAGCTCGACGTTCAGGTCTCATTCTAGAGTGACGATCTCTATTGACATTCCTGTTCACTGGTCCAGCCACATCATCTGCACGCCTTGGATTTCGTAACTCATCATCACCCAGGTCCTTATCATCCAGATTTGTTGCCCGACTTGGGTTATCAGCATTCTGTTGATTTACTTGAGCAGCTACCAATGCAGCTAATCTAGCCTGCTCCAATTGAGCAACCCTTCTTTCAATGTCTCGTTGTGCATCCATTCTACCAATAAGATGTGGTTCAGGATTTAGAGGTACTAATGGCTGACCAGAACTTTGTGTATTTGGCATGCACTCTACCAAACTTGAACAAAACAAAAACAACAGACAAAAAGTAAAATTCGAGAATCTTTGACCAAAGGGTCTATTAACTATCACAAATTTAGTTAACAACCGTATTCCCCGGCAACGGTGCCAAAAGTTGATACGCCCAAATTACAGCTTTCGTTAGAAAGTGTAAGCGGTCGCTGTCAAATATAGAACCCAACTGGGTTGGGTGTCGAATCCCACAGGGAATACTCTGGTCACAAAGTGTTGCAATTATTAGTAAACTGTTAGTCGAAAATTCCACGAAAAAGGGGGGGGGTTTGGTTTAGCTGTGAACTAATGTTAACAAAGTAACGAATGGGACAATATACGTTGTAAGATTTAATCACAGAGAATGATAAGTTTGGGTTATGTCCACCTTGTAAGTTCTACTTCTCTATTAACTATGAGTAACGCAGAATTTAGACATGGATGCACTTATAGAGAATCGTATTCTAATTCTAAATCCAAGTGTTTCTCAACCATCAAGGATTTATTTCACTTTAGCTTTCTCGAGCCTAAACTATATAACAAATGGTACAAATTCTCCTAGAATTTAATCCGGTTAAGGCATTAACGTGTAAATAGAGGTTAGAAGCCCTATTTCCTTGTCATACTCTCTTTTCCGAATATGTAACTTTTCTCTCAAACAAGTTAATGCTATAATGGTGTATTCTCTATGTTTGCAACCATAATAATTCAATCAAAACGAAGAGAGTAATGATATAGGTAGCATACCACATCAATAATTCACAAACTCATAGCAATAGATAGTATCTTACAAGGTTTCCATAACCCTAACAGATAAGTTTAGATACTCATGAATACAACGGAAATCACAGTAGACATAATCATCATACCACAACTTAGAAAAATCTCGGCTATGGAGATGAAACGTGTTTTCTCTTTCTATTGCTCACGTAAGTCGTTTTCTTTTCTCAAAACTATTACAAAATCTCCGACGTGAATTGTCAATAATGATAATGATAATGATGCTGAAAAATTCAGCAATAAGGTTTTTATAACATCCTTTTCTACTAAGTTGCTACTGCATCTTTAAGTATTTAAAAATACTGGGTTTGCCCGGAAAAAAGTTCCCATGCATCACTTTCAGTCCAAAAGCTGCCTTCCCTCCAATGTGAAGTTTTCCTTTGCTGCTTACAGGTCCATAAAGTGCTAAAATCTTCATCATTAGTACCTGAAAAACATGCTAATCACATAGGTCAGCTCACTTAAAGGAAAATGGAGTAAACGTGCAGGAATTATATATTTTATTCTCAAAGCTTAGCTTAAATATGGGTAAATTATGGTGCTTAGACGTATAAATACGCCTAACATCAAAAAATGATCTCCAAAGCATCAGTAGATTCCAGTCTCAGCTGTTAGAGTTAGCAGTGAGTCCTCATCTTTCGAGGACATGAATAATATTTTACTATCTCAGTAATTAGTTTATTAATTGAAGTTAGTTGGGGATATGTCCCATCAACTCTTTACTCAGACAGTTCCGTCAGTTAAAGTCTTTCCAGACTATTATGTGCAGACAACTATTTTAGTTGTTTTGGGTATTTCATACCCCATTTAGATATTATGTTTTACTTCAGTTGTGTGAACCTTATGTCCTTTCACTTTATGATTCCACATTATTTAGTATATTATGTAGTATACAGTTACAAATATCAGTCATGGGTTGACTTGTGGTCCTTCGGGGTCATGAGCACCTTGTAGCATTTCGGGTACCAGATTTGGAGCGTTACAAATTTATCCATACCTGATCCATCTTATCTTTGTTTTCATACATAAACCTGCACTTGAGAAGTTCATACACCATTTTCATTTGGAAACGAGCATTGTTGTCCTCTGGTAAATCAAAATATTTCCCAAAGCAGCTGTCCTGAAATAAACATCTAATTTTTATTCTCGAAGTATTTTTTTTTGAAGGTGTTAAAATTTTTTCTCATAGATGACTTAACCACGAAATCACCCATTAAATCTGTGGCACCATCACACTATATTCTCACAAGATAATGAATAATGATGAAGGATTTGACCAACTCTTCGGTGAAAGGGCTATTAGCATTTGCATCATCCCTTTTGAAACACTCCTCCTCTCCATGTTCATCTTATTCTATTCCCGATTGAGATAAAGCTTGTAAACAAGCTCATAAAGTGGTGGATGTAGCCTAGCCGCTTCACTTTTTTCTTTACTTTAACTTCATTCGATTTCTGTTCTTTTAGGAACCATATTATCTAAAATTAACAAGAACATAAAAAAATATATTATAGTTGATTAATGCATCATTAAAAAGGTATAACGGTAAATCAAACAAGTAAAATAATAAAATAACAGTTGCAAAAGATCATCGATTTGTTGCACCAGGCAGTATATCTATTGTAGCATATAACCAACCTGTTGCAGCGGATGAGTAATATATTGCAATAATACAAAACATATCACTCATCTTTTAAGACAAATGATCACACATTGTTGCGACATATAAGTGATCCATTGGAATAATTAAATAACCTTTTGCAACGGATGAGTAATCTGTTTCTACAATACAAAATAAATCACTTATCTGTTGAGAAAAATGAATGGTTTGTGCAGAAGATCACACATCTGTTGCAATATCATCTATTGCAGCATATGAGTCATCTTTGGAATAGTTAAATAACCCATAGCAACGACTGAGTAATCTATCGCGATAATACAAAATATATCACTCATCTGTTGAGAAAGATGAATAGTCTGTGTAATAGATCACACATCTATTGCAACATATGAGTAATCTGTCGGAACAATTAACTAACTTGCAGTAACGACTAAGTAATCTATTGTGATAATTTAAAATATATCACTTATCTGTTGAGAAAGATGAATGGTCTGTACAATAGGTCACACATCTGTTAAGACACATGAGTGACCTATTAGAACAGTTATCAATGGTCAATATTGTTTAGATTTCTTCAAACATAGGGTCGTTTATCACGGCAGATGAATGACTAATTGGAAAAATCAATTCTTGGATTTTTCCTGTTGGAAGAGTTAATAGGATTTTATCCAATAGGAGGTTCATTTGTCGCATCAGATCATTAATCTAATGGTTTTTCCATTGCATCACATGGTTAATTAGTTTCATTAGATTTTTTATCTAATACTTTATCTACTGTAACATATGGTTAATTTGTTATATCAGATAGTTAATTTATTGTATCAAATGATTAATCCGTTGGATCAGAATTAAAATCTGATGGTTCCTCTGGTGCATTAGATGGTTGATCTGTTATATTAGATGATAAATCTATTGCATCAGATGGTTAATATGTTGCACTAGATGGATAATCTATTGGAGAAAACAAAAAATAGTAGCTTAAGGCATTTTGAATCCTTTAGGTATTTTCATATGGATTTTTGTCAAATAACGATGTCCAACATGTCAAGTGTGACATATTCAATTGTCTAGATTGCAAATCAAATAAGTTTTATACTTACCACAATGCATCCTTTCGTGTCACTTGATAAATATTTTTACGTCAGCATGCTTAAATAAACATAGAATTCGGATCCACATAATATTTTACAACATTGCGCTAATATTGTATCAAAGATATTATCGATGATATATCATTTTTTATTGGTTCAAAATGTGACATAATATTTTGAGATCTCATCACTTCATTATTTTTAGGTACCTGAACCTCTCATAAGGTTTCATGAATTGTTATGCCGTAGGCTCTTCAAGAACACATTGCCATCTTATTATGATTATTTGCTCCTTATCTTTTTCAAGGATTATTTCATTTGGAACCTATTGGTCTACCATGTTTCACGCATTCATAGACTTTGTCCTTTAGGAACACAAAATAGGAGCACTTGCAGCTTAATTTTAGTCCTTTAGGCATTTAACTAGAATTATCTTTTGAAGAGGATCTGATGATAATTACTAACATATTTCTTATCTTCTTATAATTTCTCCCTTATTTTAGGAAAACTAATATACATCCTCCATCTTCTTTGAGGAATATATCATTGTACATCATGGTATATTTATTAATTGTATACGACACCTAAAAACTATTAGATGAAATAGTTGGTTCCTAGCCTTGAACCAATTGAGAGGGAAAAATAATTATAATTTATTGTTCTAATGCATGGAAGTCTTATTGTATGCAACATATCATATTTCAGACCAATACATGAAGTTTTGTTCTCATCAGCAATGGTTTAGCTATTTATTGAAGTCATTCAATGCCATATCATTTTCATCAAGATGAATTGTCTTGATTGGACAATCTGAAAGTTATGCTCTTAACTCTATTTTATTGAGCAAACAACCTTATAAATTTCAAACTATAGGTTGATAATAAATGTATATGTGATTATCTTATTGATGCATCTTTTCAACATATCACATGAAAGGTGAATGGACCCTTATTCACCTTTTATATTTTTCAAATTTTGAGGGATCCAATCCAATAATTAGTTGGTCCAACCAACTTATCATGAGAACAAACAACATGAATAATTCTTGGAGAATTTTGTAATTCTTCATTACATGTCCAATACTCAATATGCACATCTTCGGGATGTCATAATCATTCATGTCAACTTATGAACTTTTATTCTAGAAAACTTCAAGTTTACCATGATATGTACCTTTTTAATTTAGTAAATTTTAGATTTACTATTACATGAATAAATTTCAGATTTACTACTTTAGAAGTAGATTTCAAAATAACTCTTCTCGGTTATTCTTCCACATTCGGAGGTGAGTTGTAAAGCCATTACAATCAAGTTCACGTTTGTTGATAAGCTTCACTAAACATCATAAAATTCACCCAAGGAATAGATATATGCTTATAACAATTTAAATTTTCATTCCCATGAATGAAATATAATCGTATCTTAAGCCTATCAAATTGATAGCTTATAACTTCCTTTATGATATTGCTACTTTAGGAGCAAATCGAGGCATACATACGATCTAAAGATTTTTTTCTAACATATATTTTATAATCACAATATCAGTGTGAAAATATCATCACTTTTGATGATCATTATCATATAGTCCCTCTATGTGTATATTCGTGCATTCAATCACTTGTCTTCTTTCAGACATAGTATGCAATGCTATCGTATACACTTGAAGAATGAAGTAAGTTTTCATATTTTAGACTTATCATATATTGCTACCACATTCACTACATGGAGTGGAGCATATTCAATGGGACATATTTCATGGCTTTTCATTAAAAACTCATTATTTTGCCTTAGCCATCATACTATCATCAATATAGTGCATTGAGATTCAAACTAAACATCACCCATATAAAGACGTCTTAGGCATAAATAGATGGGACTTAAACCCAACATATTATCACCCCATTTGATAATATAGTTCTTGAGGAATAAATTTAAAACATAAATAGTTCCAAACCAATTATTTTTCCTCAAATTCAATAATAATTATAATATTAGTAACAAAAGGCATTTAACATAAGGAATTATTAACCTTGAAATTATCTTTAGATTTATAATCTCATCTTATTTGGTAGACTCTCATGCTAATAACGTGTTATAAAATAATAAAGAACAAAGAATAAGAGTAGAGAGAGTATTTGTTATTTCTCTTAAGGATTTATTCAAGTATGAATTACAATGAAGAAAAACCCCTTTATTTATTGGGGAAAACTATTATTGGGGTTCGTATCTTTTTCATAAATAGACACATAAGATATGGTAAATTAGGTATTCACTATATGTGGTAAAGTAGACATTCACTATATATGGTAAATTTATAACAAAAAAATATTAAATTTAATTATTATATTCATCTTTATTATTCAAATAAATATTGGCGCTGGATCTTGCTCTGAGCCGCTTCCCCCCCTCCGTTCATACCTCAATGGCACCCGACTGGCGCCGACATCGGTGAAACAGCGCCGCCACCTCCTCCACAGAAACAACCATCCACCTCCGTCATAAACCCCAACTCCGGCTCTAGCTCCTGTGAGACCCAACTGCTCCACCGTATGGTTCTGATTAGAACTAAGCGACTGGCAACCCTCTCTGTCTCATCACCTCCAGCGAACAAACAACGTCAACCAAACGACGACCAGCCGCCGCTCCCTTTAATTTCTGCCTCCAGCAGCGCCGTCTCTCCATCACCGGAACTCCTTGGAGCTCGATCTATGTTGGGTTTTAGTTTCCGTCTTGGTCTACAAGCGTAACTCGGTGACTTCTAACCTTTGTTATTTCATTCTTCATATTATGCCAATATTATCTCCTGTATCTTGACTTGCGTATGATTTGTTGATATTGTCTGCTGTCATTTCTTGCACTGCTTTTTATTAGGTTATTGTCTTGCGGCTCTATTTTTGGGGCTTTGGGTGTTGAGTCCAGTGGTGTTTGCTCTCTATTTAAGTTTAGTTTTGTTTCTTGATTATTTCTACGAATTTGTGTAAGCCTTGTATTTCTTGCTGCTGCTTTGGTACTACCACTATTTATACTGTCTTATATTTTCTTGTAGTAGTGGCTGTGGGCGGTGATGGTCAGATAGGGTCATATCCGAGGGGGTTGGGGCGTGGGGTTATTGTGAGGGCAGGGGATGAAGAAAGGGCGAGAGTGGGAGGGAGGCCAAGGTTTGGCCTCAGGGGTCGTAGAGGAAGACGTATGGATAGTAATGGTAGGCTGAGGGTTGGGTCTTGGAATATAGGGACCCTTCAGGGTAAGTCCATAGAGCTTTTGAAGATTCTTAGAAAGAGGAGGATTAATATTGTGTGTGTTCAAGAGACCAAGTGGGTAGGGTCTAAGGCTAGGGATGTGGATAGTTACAAGCTGTGGTACTCTGGGAGCGAGAGGCTTAGGAATGGAGTTGGCATCTTAGTAGATGAAGAGCTTAGAGATCAGGTATTAAAGGTGAAGAGGATCAACGATAGGTTGATGACTATTAAGTTGGTCATTCAGGGGTTTACCCTGAACGTGTGTAGTGCTTATGCACCGCAAGTGGGCTCAGAAGGGGAGGAGAAGATGCAGTTTTGGGAGGCTTTGGATGAGGTGGCGAGAGGTGTGCCTAGATCGGAGAAGATTGTCGTAGCAGGAGATTTCAACGGGTCTATCGGGGCATTATCGGGAGGCTTTGGTGATGTTCATGGTGGTTTTGGTTTTGGGGAAAGAAATGAAGAGAGGGCTACTCTATTGAACATTGCGAGGTCTTTTGGGCTGGTGGTGGTGAACTCGGGCCTCCCGAAGAAGGACGATCACCTGATCACCTTTCGAAGCACGATAGCCAAGACCTAGATCAACTTTTTGTTGCTTAGGAAAGGGGATATGGCGTTGTGTAAGGACTGTAAGGTCATCTCGAGTGAGAATCTTTAGACCCAGCATAGGCTCTTGGTTATGGATTTGGGTATAAAGAAGAATAGAAAAAAGAGGGGTGAGGAGTGTAGACCTAGAATTAAGTGGGGCGGCTTAACGCTAGTGCATGCGTGAGAGATAGGGGAGAAGTTGGAGGGAATGGGGGTGTGGGAGTGTAGGTGGGATGTGGATAGTATGTGGTATAGGGTGGCTAGGTGCATCAGGGAGAATGCAAGTGAGGTGTTGGGGGTTTCTAGGGGCCGGGCCGGGCATCATCGGGGGGATTGGTGGTGGAATAAAGAGGTTAAAAAGAAAGTGGGGACCAAGAAAGGGGCGTATGCTAAGTTGGATGAGAGTAAGGATGAAGAAGAGAGGTAAATAGGAAAGAGTACAAGCTAGATAGGAAGGAGGCTAAGTTAGCAGTTACGGCGGCTAAGACGACCGCTTTTGAGAGCTTGTATACATGATTACAGGGGAAAGGAGGGGAGAAAAAGGTATTTAGACTCACTAAGGCTAGGAAGAGGAAGGGTCGCGACCTCAACCAGGTGAGGTGCATTAAGGGGGAGGACGGTATAGTGTTGGTGGAGGACGAGCACATTAAGAATAGATGGCAGTCGTACTTTCATAGGCTCTTGAATGACGAAGATGATAGAGCTATTGTGTTAGAGGAGCTGGAGCACTCAGAGGAGTGTCGGAATTTTGGTTATTGTAGACATTTTAAGGTAGAAGAGGTTAGAGAGGTTGTTCGCAGGATGCGAAGGGGTAGGGCGACGGGGCCGGATGAGATACCGGTGGAGTTTTGGAAGTTCACTGGAGAGGCTGGTGTATGGTGGTTGACTGGATTGTTTAACGAAATCTCCAAGACGGCAAAAATGCTCGAGGCTTGGAGGTGGAGTACCATGATCCCTCTCTATAAGAATAAGGGTAACATCTAGAGCTGCAATAACTATAGGGGGATTAAGTTATTGAGTCAATCTATGAAGATATGGGAGAGAGTAGTCGAGGTGAGCCTGAGACGGATAGTGTCTATTTTGGAAAACCAGTTTGGATTTATGCCTGGCCGCTCGACGACGGAGGCAATTCACCTGGTACGGAGGCTGGTGGAACAGTATAGGGAAAGGAAGAAGGACCTGCACATGGTGTTTATCGACCTGGAGAAAGCATACGACAAAGTCGCCAGGGAGGTGCTTTGGAGATTCTTGGAGGTGAGTGGAGTCCCGCTGGCATATATTAGAGCAATTACGGACATGTATGATGGAGCGAAAACTCAGGTGAGGATGGCGGGAGGAGACTCAGAGCATTTCAGTGTCTTGACAGGATTGCATCAAGGATCTACTCTTAGTCCCTTTTTGTTTGCCTTGGCGATGGATGTGTTGACGCGGCGTATTCAAGGGGAGGTGCTTTGGTGTATGCTTTTTGCAGATGATGTAGTTTTGATTGATGAGACGCGAGGGGTGTGAATGAAAAATTAGAGGTGTGGAGACAAACTCTCGAGTCTAAAGGGTTCAGGTTGAGCAGAAGCAAGACAGAGTATTTGGAATGCAAGTTGAATGACGTGGGTCTAGAGAATGAGAGGGTAGTGAAGTTGGATTCACAGAAGGTATGTCAGAGGGATAGTCTCAAGTATCTCGGATCCGTGATCCAGGATAACGGTGATATTGACGAGGATGTCTAGCACCTTATTGGGGCGGGATGGATGAAGTGGAAGCTCGCGTCGGGGGTGTTGTGTGATAAGAAGATGTTGCCCAAGCTTAAAGGGAAATTCTACAGGATGTTAGTCCGTCCGGCCATGTTGTATGGATCGGAGTGTTGGCCAGTTAAGAACTCCCACATCCAAAAAATAAAGGTAGCAGAAATGCGGATGTTACGTTGGATGTGTGGGCTGACTAGAGGGGATAGAGTTCAGAATGAGACTATCAGGGAGAAGATTGGTGTGACTCCAGTGGAGTATAAGATGCGGGAAGTCCGATTGAGATGGTTCGGACACGTGATGAGGAGGGGCATGGATGCCCTGGTTCATAGGTGTGATAGGCTAGCGTTGGATGGTTTTAGGAGGGGTAGGGGTAGGCCGAAGAAGTATTGGGGTGAGGTGATTAGGCGGGACATGGAGCAGTTACAGCTCACCGAGGACATGACCCTAGATAGGAAGATCTGGAGGACGTGAATTAGGGCAGAAGGCTAGGGCCAGTGTGGGTCACTAGTGTAGGGATTTACTTGGTGGGGGTATTATTCTTGTTATGATATCTTGCTCCATGTTTTATTACGTATCTGTGTGCTTTCTCTATTTTTTATTACTTTTGGGTGCCGTATTTATGTTATGAAATCTTGTTCTATGCTTTACTATGTATTTGTGTGGTATCTCGTGTCTTGAGCCGGGGGTCTATCAAAAACAACCTTTCTACTTCTTTAGAGGTAGAGGTATGGACTGCGTACATCTTACCCTCCCCCCAGACCCCACTAGGTGGGAATACACTGGGTTTGTTGTTATTGTTGTTGTTGTTGAACTAATTAAAGTGAGTTATACGTGCAAGACGCGTACACCTAAACTAGTATTATAAATAAGGTAGACTTCCTATTGTATTTCTCCAAATTTTTTTCACTTTGATTTGTTGAACTTAAGATGGGGGTTTCCAAAAATAACATTTTAATTCCACAAGCTAGGAGTAAGATCAGCCTATACTCTATCATTTTCATAAATCACTTGTAAAATTTCAACGTGTATGTATAATAAATAAGGTGTTTTCTTGCTCCTTAATATTGTACACAATTATAAAATTTTGAAGAGACTTGGCTTATTATTGAACTATTATCCTCTAATTTCTCTTTTTTCAACATGTAGTTTTCTAAATCTAATTTATCATTCTATACTGTTAGGTCTCAATTTTATATTGTATGAAATTAGGTCTCAAAGTAATAACATTTTTGAAAACCAAAATCAGGGGGATTTAAAAAATTCTATTAACCATGTGTTTGGACAACCCGGGTACATTGTTTAAATCTAAAGAATTATTGTTGCTAGTTCCTAACCTTATATGCTTTTCTTAAGTTCTTTGGGAGAAGAAACTCAAGCAAAGTCATCTTGATCATTTTGATATTTCATTTCTGAATGTTATTCTCGAATAGATACCTCGTCGAGAACGTGACAAAATTATTTCACAATTATACCATAATTAATTTAAAATTGTCAATTCTTAAATTAAATGTCCAATGGAACAAGAATAAAATAAAATTATAATTTATCTCAATAATGTTATCTTTTATTTCACAAAATAAAATGGCTCTATTTTGCTCGGAGGAGATTTAATTTTTTTCACTTTGAATGCCATTGATTTGTATCAAGTTTGATTGAATTTGAGAATTTTTTTTTTTGCGTAAAAACTAATTAAATTATTGAAAATGACTAAAATGACACTTATAATATAACCTAATTTTTAGTAACACGCATACTTTATGAGGGTTGTATGACCCCCCGTTACATTTAAATGCATCTATCTGATATTATTTATCGGATGAGCTTAATAAAAATCAAAGATTTGTTAGCTTATTTGTACACATGTTTATCAAAAGTTTAAAATACAAAGATGTTCAATTGATATTACTGATCATTTACATTCTTAAACAAAAGAACAAAAATAGAAATCCTCTCTGTCACACTTCATTTTTTTCACGGAGAAGTCAGTTGAATCACTTTTAATTTGATCTCGTCAATCCCTATATTCTTCTATAATCAAATTTTGTATTGTATCAAGTGATAGTAAAAACTTCTTTAAGAAAATATCCAATGAGTATTAGCTTCCGTATAAAGTATTATTGTGGTACTGCAAGTCCAATAATAATTTATGTATCATTTTAACCATTTTCGCTTAAGTTATACAATGTTTTGGTAGTTAATTATTATTTTTTGGATAAATAATGATACATAAATAATCATGGATATGGATTTATGAGAGTGTGTGTTGAACCCGAGCCTTGGTGTATGCAATTGAAGTGTAAAAGAGGCCCAAAATACACCAAAAATCAGTCCATAACTTACACTTGATGGGCGCCCACTCGTTGAAGGACCTTTTGGTTATTTTAACTTATATTTTGTAATAGCTATAAAAGGAACATTGTAGGGTTTCTTTAGTTTTATTTTGAAGATGTTGTAAGTCATAAGACACCAAGAATCACAAGTCCTCTCTTCTCTTTAGAAGGAAACCCGAAAGTAGGACTAGATCTAGTGTGGAATCACTAGTGATTGTACGTGTTTACTCAGAAATGTAGGTGCTAGAGAGGTGGATTCCTATCTTGTGTCACATAATCGATAGGTCAATCATTGTGTGTGGTGATAAGGGTCCAATAGTGGTATAGGTTCATGGGTTCTTAATATTATACCTTTGTCTAGTCTATCTATCCATCCTTTGTTTTCATTTTAATCTTGTAGTTTGTGTTCTTGTTATTTAAACCGTGTATTGTTGTTCTTGTTATAACATTGTTGCTATTCTTCATGTTCTTTATTTTTATTTCATTAATCTAGTCTATTGTCCCCTGAAATAGGTGCTAAACACCTTTTTATTATGCTGTTCTTGTTGTAGTTGAAGATTGGCTGAGACTAGATGTCCTAAAGGGGCCCTTGACTTTGGCTAACTTATGGACTCTTTTGTGTGTTTCTTGTGTTTTCGAGATTTTATTGTATCAGTTTCTATCAGATCATGGCTTGATCTTGTTCCTACAAGAAAAAAATTGTTAGAAAAACTAAAAAATCAATAAGAAGCAGATCTGTCCATTTTGTGTTCTTGGCCGAAATTGTGGTCTTGTGGTGTTCTTGACTGAGATTTGTTCTTGATACAAGGTCTAGGAGTGTTTTTATTGTCTTTTATGTTTGTAGTGTTAGTATTGTTCTTCACTAACACTTTGAGTCGATCTTAGTTTGAGCCTTATTGTGATAATTGTTGTTGTTAACATTGTTGGGGATGTATGGTGTTAATCTTGTTTTTCTGGATTTGAAGTTGGCCGTGTGAATGTTGTTGTAGTTAATGGTTTATGTTTATTTTGTTCTTAAAGTTCTTCACAACATTCACCTCTTGCTTAAACCGAAATACAACACTATAGAGTCTTGTCTCTTTGTTGGTGATTTTGTTGTTATGGAATTGTTGTTGTTCTTGGGAGATTGTTGTTGGTTGTTCTTGTTGTGGTTGTTGTGTTTTTGAAGTTATTCACCATATTCTTCACCTTTTAATGTTAAAATGAACTTAGATCTTCAAAAAGTGAAATACAAGGTATGGAACTTGGTAAGTTTTAAAAGACCCCAACCATCAAAATGCTTTACGTCACATCTCCACCACTTATCCATAAAACAAGGGCCCATGTTTTAAGAATGAGTACAAGTCTAGTCAAAGACATTTGAATCTTGAAATTTTAATTGAAAAAGAAGCTCCAAAGACTAGTTTTTATTTCCCTCCAATGAACAGTTTCCACCAAAGTCCAAATTGTAAAATTGATCAAGACTTCTAAATTTAAAAAATAAAATTATTGATAATCGAGGCCAATCACAGACTTCCATGTCCCCAATTACTATTCACACGAAAAATTTTAAGCTTAATTTTTGATCTTCTAGTTTCAATTTGTTGTTTTCTTAGTTTCGTTTCTTGATTTCAATACTAATTTAAAAGATAGTGACCATTTACTAGATTGTAAATTAGTTTTGAACCCATTCTTTGTGCATACGTTTCTTTGTGTGTCTTATTATTTTTGAGATTGTAATACACCCTTGTGATACGAGAATAATCACAGATATGGAATTGTGGGAGTGCATGTTGGGTTCGAGACTTGGTGTGGGCAAGTGAGTGCAAAAGGGGACCTAAATGCACTAAAAATCATCCAATATATTATACTTGATGGGCACCTAAGTCTTTAAGGGCTCTTTTGTTATTTCTTTTCCTTTTATTTGTAATAGGATATAAATAGAACATAGTAGGTTTCTTAGATTAGTTTTTGATGATATTTGTGAGTCTTGAAATACCAAAGAACACAAATCCTCTCTCCTTGAGGCACCAAAACTGAAACTAGGATACAACAATAGGGTGGATTCTCTTTTGTTGTTGCTTTCTTGGAAACATTGATGCTAGAGAGGTGTAATCCGATCTTGTATCACATAATAGATAGGTTTATTGTTGTGTCTTGTGTTAAGGGTCCAAGAGTGTTCATTCTTGGGTTCTTAATATTATATCTTCATGTGGTCTATCTATCTATCCCTTGACTTTATTGTAATCTTATTTTATTCCTTTTATTTTAGAGTAAGTCGTGTGGGTATTCTTGTTGTTGTTGTTCAACTTATTGTTATTTTCATCTTGTAATCTTCTTGTTAGTTTGTTGTTCGCTGAGAAATAGGTGTCCATACACCTCAATATAGTGTTGTTATTGTGCCTTTTTGTGTTGTTGTGGTTGGCCGAGACTAGGTCTCAAAAGGCGCTCTCGATTTTAGCTATTTTGTGGACTGTTTTGGGCTGATTTTGTATCTTCCATTGTTGTATTGTATCATTTGATATCAAAGTATGGCTTGATTTTGTTTCCACAAGATCAATCTTGGGCGTGTTAGTGAAAAAAAGTGTTTAAAACTAAAAATTCTAAGAGGAGCAAATCTGTCCATTTTGTGTGCTGGCTAAAAATATGTTCTTGTTGTGTCTTAACTAAAATTTTTGTTGTTTTCATGTCTAGATCTTGGTGTCTTGTTTTTTAGTTGTTTCTAAGTGTTGGTTTTCTTGTTCACTAGCTCTTTGAGTTTAGATCCAAAACTTGAGCTTGAACTTGTTGAAAATTGTTGTTGTGAACAAGGTGTGAACCGTGACTTCTTGTTGTTGTTCCTGGACGTATGGTGTAACGCCCCGAATCTGGTACCCGAAATGCTACACGGTGCTCATGATCCCAAAGGACCACAAGCTAACCTATGACTGATATCTGTACCTGTATAATGGATAATATACTAAATAATGCGGAAACATGAACTGAAAGGACATAAGGTTCACATAACAGAAGTAAAACATAACATCTAAGCGAGGTATGAAATACCAAAAACAACTGAAATAATTGTTTGACCATAATATACTGAAAAACCTCTAACTCACTGAACTATCTGTGTAAGGAGTTGATGGAACCTGTCCCCAACTAACTCCAACTAATAAACTAATTAATGAGATAATAGGGAAATAATCATGTCCTCGAAAGATGAGGACTCACTGCTAACTCTTACTGCTGCTATCTGGAATCTACTGATGCTCTGGTGCTCATGTCTCTTAACCTATGGGATAAGACACCATAACGTAAATGTGTTAGTACTTTGAATGTACTGGTATGCATGTGAGGTAGGCTGAATTCATGGGGTTCTTATGCATGAGCAATACTGGCTAACTGACTAATATGAACGTGAGAATACATGCATGCATACATAGTAACTATATCTGAAATCATGATAACATGAGTATGCTGATGACTAACATTACCAATGACTGAATTCTAATGATTGATAACATGAGTGGCTGTATTTAAAAGTCCTAAATCTGATAGAATTAGCTGAGTTCCGTACTATATCTGAGTTGTCTGTATCTGACAGTCCTAAATTCTGAAGAACTATCTAAGTTCTTTTACTGAGTTTGATACTAATACTGTGGGAGGTATTTATCTAACCAACATGCCCCAAAGGAGGCATTACAGTCGAATTGGGGTCCAATCTATGCCCTTATTGGAAGGGTGTCAATAACCCGGGTAGGCATAACATGTGAGTGACCCTAATATAACAGGTAACCCTAGTGAGAACGGTGGGAACCCTTATATAACAGGATAAGCCACTTCATCTATCCTCATATAGCAGGCTATGATGTCTCAACATATGCTAGCTACATTGTTCTTGAACACAAGGATTGCTTTTAAGAATTACACCCTTATATAACAAGTAAGTTCCCATCCTTGGGTTCGCTCGGTGCTAATTTATACTCCTATCTGAATAGAAACTGAACATGATTTACTGAACTAAAAATGGACTGAGTTACTGAATTTCGTTGACTGATGGAATACTACTGATATCTGACAACTGACTATGTTCATGAGATCATGGAGATTTCCTGAGTCATAAGACTGTCCGAAGTCTAAGAATCATAGCTTGACTGAGAGTATCGTGGAAACATAACTTGGCTCTAGTCATACAACTAATGTTTCATGTACAAGTACCCTCAGGACTCAATAGAAGTGAACTGACGAAGCATGACTTTATCGAGTACAAGACCAACATCAACAATACATAATTTAATAAGTTGTGGATTTCACGAAGAATGAGGTTATCATACTATCTAACATGGACGAGAATGCTGATAATCATATCATAATCTCATATTCTAATATCATGGACATTTAAACAATATAAACATTTCACAATAATAGCATAAAAACCATTTAAATAAAGGAGGATGATAAGTATGTCACAACTTAAAATTTTTGTGTGTTTATCAAGCATTTTATCAACGACCTTGCATGCACAACTTAAGGAATAAGTGAATTCTTCAAATTACACATCATAAACAACTAAATTCATGGAATTTATCTTGCATGGTAACATAATATCATGATAAACACACAAAAATTCCAACTTTGAAATCAATCAACGTCAACAACACGATTACAAATAACCCAAAACATAAATACCATGATTTATAGATAAAATAAGTTTCTTGAGCTTCATGGATGGAAGGAATCTATGAATGAACATAATGCATAACTTAGTTTATGATTTCGTGAAGATTGACGATGAAACTTTCAGGAAATTGGATCTTCAATGAAAATCCTAGCTTGTTCTTGAGAGAAACTTGACAGAAACTAGTATATTTTTAGGGAAAAATGGTTGAATCACGTATTAATCTACTTAAATAGGGGTGCAAAGTTGACCCTTTTAACCCTGGATGCATCATTTAATTTCAGTGAAAATTTTTCAAATTGGACCCTTGGCGCAAAGCAGCGCTATCGCGTCGTGTCACTGTATTTTGACAATTGGGAAATTAGGGGATGGCGCGATGCAGAGCCATCGCATTGCCCCTTCTTTTAGAACCTATAACTTTGGCACGACAAGGAGGAAATCACACTGAGACACTGGAAAAAGTATAATAGCCATTTTAGCTTGTGGCACGGTATGCGACTGACCAATATGGTGCTGTTTTACGATTGGAATTTGAAATAGTCGTAACTTCTTACCTGGTTTTTGGATTTAGGATAATTTTATATCTATGGAAATCTTATTGCATTTCCCATATTAGAAAAAGTGAAAATCTTTAAACTACCATATGTACAAAAGTGGATTTATCTTTCAAAGTAAGTTTCTAATTTTCTTTAGTTGATTTCAAGCTAGGAAAAAGTATGGGGTATTACAATATGTCCTCTTTGAGAACATTCATCCTCAAATGAGACTAAGAGTGACGGGAGAAGATAACAAATATACATACTGAACATGAATAACTGGAACATGATCTCATGACTGACATGAGTGATAACTGAACATATCATACTAAACATGCATATATGATACCTGTGTAACTGATTCATGAATGCATGACTGGGTGTGCAATGGTACTTGATACCAAGTCTTTGTAAAACACCTCAATTCGCTAAACCGGAATGCTACATGGTGCTCATGACCCCGAGGGACCACAAGCTAACCCATGTATGATATCTGTACCTATATACTGCAAATCATGATATAATAATGTGGTATACATAAAACTGTAAGGCCATAAGATTGAACTGAATAAAATCATATGAGTGAAAATACCCAAAACAACTCAATCTGAAAGCTAAGTCTGAACATAAATCTTAAAGCCTCTAAACTATCTGATTAAGGAGTTGAAGGAACATGTCTCCAACTAACTTTGTAAAACTGAACTGAAGAAATAAATAAATGTATCAAATCATATTGTCCTCGAATCAATGAGGACTCACTGTATCTCTATGACTGGAATTCTACCGCTTCTGCTGGGTTGGAGCTCGTGTCTGGTGTAACATGAAAAGAAAGCACCATAGAAAAAATACGTTAGTACAACTATAGTACTGAGTATAAGAGAAAGGTATGCTGAACATAAAAGGGTTTCATGCATGAACAACACTGACTAACTAATATGAACGTGGGAGTGCAAACACACATATATAGAAACTGGGACCATGAATACGTGATAGCATAACCTGTAAGCTAATACATGGTTTATTGATAACTGTCATGAGTGATACTGAAACTGATAACATAGACGACTGTATTCGACAGTCCTGTATATACTAAAATCTGAAGAATGCCCTGAGATTTTATATTGATACAGTGGGAAGTAGTGTTTAACCGACATGCCCCATGTATGCCAATATGGCAAATCCGGGGTTCAATCTCTGCCTCGACTGGAGGGGTGTCAATACCGTGCTATGGGTAAGGACAGCTTGTGAGTGACCCTTATCTGGCCGGTAAACAATGAGAAAGGTGGGAACTCTAAACTAATGGGTTAAGCCACCTTATCAATCCTAATCTGATAGGTTATGATGTCTTAACCTACGCTGGCTATGTAGTTCTGGAACACAAGGATGGCTACTAAGAATCACATCCTAAACTAGCGGGTGAGTTCCCATCCTTGGGTTCACTCGGTGCTAACCTTTACTCTCATCTGGAGGGACTGGACATAAATAACTGACTGTGCATGACTTAATCTTACTGAATTCTATTGACTGGTGGAATGTTACTGATATCTAACAACTGACTAAGATCATGATGTTTTCCTGAGTCACCTGACTGACTAAAGTCTATGGAATCATAGGTTGAGTTCCGATATCATGAAACATGACATGGATCTAGGCACACAGCTATAGTTTGTGGGTATAAGTACCCCCAGGACTATATAGAAGGAAACTAACACTTATGACATAACTTGATCACAAGATTTGAGTCCACAATTCACAATATCATAAGTAAGGCTTTCATAATAATAATTATTCTCAACAAACTATCACTTTATCTGGAATGTACAAAGCATGTATATACTTGCATGGCTTCAATAACATTGTTATTCCATATCGCAACAATATCATGAGCATCTCGTACAACTTCTTCAATTCAATACAATAGCACAGGGAGCACGTTTAACATAAACTTAGAACATGAAATAGTCATTTAGGTCTTATTATGTCATAAAAGCATGATTTCTATTCCCATAGGTATTTTCACAAACACCTTACATGCACCTCTTAGGCATAGGTGGATTTATCAAGATTACAAATATTCAACCGCCAATGTCACATATTTATACGTTAAATACCACCATATCCTCACAATAAATATACAAAGATCCCATCTTAGGCATCATCAAACTCCAACCACATGAACATCAACCACCACCAACATAAACATGATGATACAAATTTAGAAGATGGTTCTTGAGCTTCATGGATGAAAAGAGTCCATGAATCAACTCACGCATACCTTAGACGGAAGATTCTTGATGTTTGATGGAGGAATTTCCTAGAAATCGGATCTTTAAGTTTAGGTATGCAACCCTAGTTCTTTTTCTATTTTATGGATCTTGGATGATAGCTTTGAGATGATAATATGGTTGTAATATGTGTAGAAGATATATATTTCGTAGGGTTAAGTTTAGGGACATGTAAGGAGTGTTAAAAGACTTAATTACCATTAAAATAACTCAAAATAGAGTGTTTTTGGCACTTGGAACTGACTTAGGCTGCGCCTAAGTGATTTCCTAAGCTATGTTGGGTGGCGCCTAACCAATCGCCTATGTTTGGTTGGGCGGCGCCTAACCAATCGCCTATCTTTATTGTCTCTCATGAAAATGGACATAAATTTTTGCTCGGGTGTTGGATTAAGGCGAAATTGGTATCGTTTGAAAGCTAATTCAATTATGTACAATTTGGTGGGTCTAAATAAGCTAAATACCATATTAACATCGAGTTATACTCATTCAAAAGATTACCTATTCACAATCGAACACTAAAACATGATGGATTTAAAAACTCTTATATTGTATTACCTTAAGTGACTCATATGAACATGCTTAGGCATCATAAGCTATCCAATCACTAGGATATTCATTGTAAGTCAAGTAATCAAGTATGAATCACAGGATAGGAGATTTCATATGTAGGAATACTTATTCACTTCCCATCTTAGAAGCATGCGGGATATTACAATATCTCCCCTTTAGGAACATTCATCCTCGAATGAGAATTTTCTGAGAATGGATAAAAGACAACAGAACCTGAGCTAAACATGAAGAACGACAACTTGATCTCATAACTGACATGCTAAACATACTGCACTTGTGCATATCTGATGCACGAACAACTGACACATCAATGCAGGACAGAGTATGAAACGGTTAATAGGTACAATGTTTATACTAGAAACATGAACGTGAGACTGAATAAGATTAAGAAGAATTGTTACCTTGAGGTTGATCTGAATTGGCAGGGAAGAGGTGAGGATACTTGGTACGCATATCTTCTTCTGCTTCCCAAGTAGCTCCCTCATGAGATTGATTTTTCCAAAGAACCTTGACTAGATAGACTTCTTTATTCCTCAATCTACGAGTTTGATAATCTAAGATTTTGACTAGAATCTCTTCATAAGAAAGACTGTTCTGAATGTCGATGCTCTAAAGAGGGACAACAACTACTGGGACACCTATGCACTTCTTTAGCAAAGAGATATAGAAAACTTGATGGACTGAGGCTAGATCTAAAGGCAAATCAAGCTCATAAGATACCTTGCCGAAGAAACTAATAATTCTGAAGAGACCGACTTACTGGGGACTGAGTTTTTCTTTCTTACCGAACCTCTTTACTCTATTCATGGGAAAGATCTTAAGATAGACATAGTCATTGCCCTCGAACTCGAGATCTTTTCTATGAACATCTGCATAGGACTTCTGTCAGCTTTGAGCAGCCTAGAGTCTCTCTCTGATCAACTAAACTTTCTCTAAGGCATCGAATACTAAGTAAGGACCTATGATTGAGGCCCCACTAACTTCAAGCCAACCAATCGGAGATCCACATATTCTACCATAGGGAGATTTGAATGGATCCATCTGAATACTAGAATGATAGCTATTATTGTATGCAAACTCAATTAAAGCAAGTGGTTGTCCCAACTTCCCTTAAAGTTAATTGAAGATGCCCTGGGCATATCTTCAAGAGTCTGAATGGTCCTCTCTGCTTGACCATTTTTTTGAGGATGAAATGTTGTGCTGAGATGGACTTGGGTATCGAGACCCTTTTGGAATGCTTTTCAAAAGTGAGAAGTGAATGCGGTATCTCTGTCTGAGATGATAGAGAGTGAAACACCATGTAACCTAACTAACTCCCTGATATAGAGTTTGTCATAATCCTCGGTGGAATAAGAAGTATGAACAGGAAGAAAATGAGCTGACTTGGTTATTCTATATATAATTACCGAGACTGAATCATACTGATGATGAGTTCTTGGCAAACCCGTCACGAAGTGCATGTTGGAGCTGAGGTGAGTCGAGTCTTCAACTCTTGAAAGCTCTTCTCGTATGAATCTTACCACTGAAACTTAATCTTTTTCTGAGTAAATCTGTACATGGGAGATGCAATAGAAGAAAATCCTTCAACAATCCGTCTGTAATAGCAAGAAAAAACCAAGAAATTCCTAATATCTTATGAAGATACGAGTTCGGGCTAATTTCTTATAGCCTCAGTTTTATGAGGATCTACTCTAATTCCATCATCGAAAATAATATGTCCAAGGAATTCTACTGATCTTAGCCTAAATTTGCACTTGCTGAACTTAGCTAATAACTGGTGAACCCTGCGAGTCTGAAGAACAATCCTGAGATGGTCTGCATGATCACACTCTATGCGAGAATAGACCAGAATATCATCTATAAAGACTATGATAAACAAGTCCAAGTACTTCTTGAACACACGATTCATCAAGTCCATAAAAGCTGCAGGGGCTTTGGTAAGACCAAATAAAATGACTAAAAATTTGTAGTGACCATACCGAGTACGGAAAACTATCTTCGAAATGTCACATTCTCTAACTTTGAGCTGATGGTAGCATAATCTGAGGTCTATCTTGGAGAATTAACTGCCACCCTGAAGTTGGTCGAATGGATCATCAATCTTGGAAAGAGGATATCTATTCTTGACCGTAACCTTGTTGAGTTAACGATAATTACTACACATTATGAGAGAACCGTCTTTCATGCGCACGAATAACACTGGTGCCCCCCATGGGGAAATGTTGGGTTTAGAAAAGCATAAAAATAAACATGGAAAATCTATAACATACTAGTAATGACATCAGGAGAATTTTCCTGATCCTGTCGGGACTGGAAAACATATAGTCTATTTGGGTGTTGCCTACTGGTAGCACTGGAAATGGCACCCTGCTGATTCGGGTGAATGGATTGAGCTGTATAATGATTGCACTAACCCTGAAGACTTGAGTGTAGACACTCCCTAATCCTGTGTCCTGGCTTTCCACAACCAAAATAGATATTACTACCAGCTCTATAAATGCCCTTATGGTTCTTACCATAAGTTTGACAAAGGGGATTCATTCTGGCATTGCTAACACTGCCCTGAGATTTAGAGCCTAGTGCTTTATCTTAATTCCCATCTTTGAACATCGATATTGAAGTGCTGGCAGAGGAATGAGCTGGAACGGCTGACTTGGACAAAACTGTGGACGATTTAATCCATCTGACTTGGGGTGAGCAAAGTTGAAGTTACCTGACCTTGATCTCTTTTTCTGCCTCTCCCTTGTCACAAAACTTCTACTCTTATACTTGATGGTCATGGGTCATGAATATCGCTAAGGTCATATCACTGATCAACATTGCAGACCTATACTTATTTACCATGCTATCGTTGACCCCTGACATGAACTTGCTCATCTTAGCTCTATTTTCTGCTACCACATGAGGAGCATACCTGGCTAGCTTAGTAAATCTGAGAGAATACTCCCTAACTATCATATTTCCTTGCTTAAAGTTGAAGAATGTGTCTAGGAAGGCCATGAATAATTCCTCTCACTCAGTAGGGCCTGTATTATCTAACCTCTTAGACTTCTACTATTTATACCAAACATGAGCAACACCCTATAACTGGTAGCCATCTAACTCAGCACTCTCAATAGAAGTAACACCCATGATATCAATGACCTTCTGGACTTGGTAAATGAACTCCTGAGGGTCCTCATAAGACTTAGACCCATGGAAAAATGAGGGGTTCAGCCGGGTAAAGTCCCAAACCCTAGCTGCTTTGGGATTAGCCGCTGGATTGGATAGAATGACTAGTGTCCGTTTATTCTGTACAGCCATGGACTGATCAATTGTGGTAAATGTGACTCTAAACTCTGCATTTGAAACATGTTCGCCCAAAGGATCTTCGGGCTGAGGAGCTAGCTGGTTTTTTTTATTTTGGGCCATGGTCTGGAATAAAAGAAGAATGTATTAGACTGAGAGTTTAACTTGTGATTATACTAACTAGTATGACATAAATAATGAAGAAAGGGGACTATTCCTAAAACATCCTATAGCATCCCGTACTTAAATGTGGCGGTCAACACATCCATGTACAAGACTCTACTAGATGCGGCTTTCAGACATCCTAGGACTCTATTTAACCTTAGTCTTTGATACCAAGTTTGTAACACCCCAATTCGTTGAACCGAAATGCTACACGGTGCTCATGACCCCGAGGGACCACAAGCTAACCCATGACTGATATCTATACCTGTATACAACAAATCATGATATAATAATATGGAATACATAGAACTATAAGGACATAAGTTTGAACTGAATAAAATCATGTGGGTGAAATTACCCAAAACAACTTAATCTGAAAGCTAAGTTTGAAATTAAATCTGAAAGCCTCTAAACTATCTGAATAAGGAGTTGAAGGAACATGTCCCAACTAAGTCCGTAAAATTGAACTGAAGTAATAAATAAATGTATCAAATCATATTGTCCTCAAATCAATGAGGACTTACTGTGTCTCTTCGACTGGAAAGCTACCGCTACTGCTATGCTGGATCTCGTGTCTGGGAACCTATGGTGTAACATGAAAAGAATGCACCATAGCACAAATACGCCAGTACAACTGGAGTACTGAGTATACAAGGAAGGTAGGCTAAACATAAAGGGTTTCATGAAAGAACAACACTGACTGACTAATATGTACGTGGGAGTGTAAACACAGATATATAGAAACTGGGACCGTGAATACGTGATAGAATGACCTATAAGCTAATACATGATTTACTGATATCTGTCATGACTAATACTAAAACTAATTACATGGACGACTGTATCTGATAGTCCTATATATACTAAAATCTAAAGAATGCCCAGAGTTCTTTTATTTAGAATGATACTAAAACTGTGGGAAGTAATGTTTAACCGATATGCCCCATATATTCCATTATGGATAAGATGTCGTCCAATCTCTGCCCCGACTGGAGGGGTGTCAATACCGTGCCACGGGTAAGGACAGCCTGTGAGTGACCTTTATCTTGCGGGAACTCAATGAGAATGGTGGGAACCATATACTAATTGGGTAAGCCACCTCATCAACCCTAATCTGACCGGTTAAGATGTCTCAACCTACACTGGCTACGTAGTTCTGGAACACAAGGATGACTATTAAGAATCACGCCCTGAACTGGCGGGTAAGTTCACATCCTTGGGTTTACTCGGTGCTAACATTTACTCCCATCTGGAGGGACTGGACATGAATAACTGATTGTGCATGAATTAATATTACTAAATTCCGTTTACTGGTAGAATGTTACTACTATCTAACAACTGACTAAGATCATGAGGTTTTCCTGACTCACATGACTGACTGAAGTCTATGGAATCATAGCTTGAGTTCCGATATCGTGAGACATGACATGGCTCTAGGCACACAACTATAGGTTTTGGGTACAAGTACCCCCAGGACTCTATAGAAGGAAACTGACACACATGACATAACTTGATCACAAGATTTGAGTCCACAATTCACAATATCATAAGTAAGGCTTTCATAATAAGAATGATTCTCAACAAACTATCACATGATCTGGAATGCACATAATATGTATATACTTGTATGGATTCAATAACATGGTAATTCCATATTGCAAAAATATCATGAGCATCTCCTACACCTTCTTCAATTCAAGACAATAGCATGGGGATCACGTTGAACATAAACTTAGAACATGGAATAGTCATTTAGGACTTATTATGTCATAAAAGCCTGATTTCTATTCCCATAGGTATTTTCACAAACACCTTACATGCACCTCTTAGGCATACGTGGATTCATCAAGATTACAAATATTCAACCACCAATTTTACATATTTGTAAGTTAAATACCACCATATCCTCACAATAAACATACAAAGATCCCATCTTAGGGATGATCAAACTCCAACCACATGAACATCAACCACTACCAACCTAAACATAATGATACAAAATTTAGAAGATGGTTTTGGAGCTTCATGGATGAAAGGAGTCCATGAATCAACTCATGCATACCTTAGAAGGAAGATTCTTGATGATCAACGGAGGAATTTCCTTTAAATTGGATGTTTAAGTTTAGTTACGCAACCCTAGTTGTTTTTCTCTTTTATGGCTCTTGGATGATGAGCTTTCAGATGATAATAGGGTTGTAATATGTGTAGAAGCGTATATTTCATAGGGTTAGGTTTAGGGACGTGTAAGGAGTGTTAAAAGACTAAATTACACTTAAAATAATTCAAAACGGAGTGTTTTTGGCACTTGGAACTGAATTAGGCAGCGCCTAAGTTATTTCCTAAGCTAGGTTGGGCGGCGTCTAACCAATCGCCTATGTTTGGTTGGGAGGCGCCTAACCAATCGCCTATCCTTACTGTCACTTACGAAAATGGGAATAAATTTTTGCTCGGGTGTTGGATTAAGGCAAAATTGGTATCGTTCAAAAGCTAATTCAATTATGTACAATTTGGTGGGTCTAAATCAGCTAAACTACCATATTAACATCAAGTTATACTCATTCAAAGATTACCCATTCACAATCGAACACTAAAACTTGATGGATTTAAAAACTCTTAGCTTGTTTTACCTTAAATGACTCATATGAACATGCTTAAGCATCATAAGCTATCCTATCACTAGGATATTTATTGTAAGTCATGTACTAAAGTATGAATCATAGGATCGGAGATTTCAAACGGAGGGATACTTATTCACTTCCTATCTTTGAAACATGCGAGGTATTACAATATCTCCCCCTTGGGAACATTCGTCCTCAAATGAGAATTTTCTGAGAAGGGATACAGGACAATAGAACATAAACTGAACATGAAGAACTTCAACTTGATCTCACGACTGACATGCTAAAAATACCGTACTCATGCATATCTAATGCACGAACAACTAACACATGAATGCATGACTGATTATGAAACGGTTAATAGGTACCAAGTTTATACTAGAAACATGAACATGAAACCAAATAAGAGTAAGGAGAACTATTACATTGAGGTTGATCTGAATTGGCGGAGAAGAGGTGAGGATACTTGGAGCGCATATCTGCTTCTGCTTCCTAAGTAGCTCGCTCATGAGATTGATTTCACCAAAGAACCTTGACTAGAGGGACTTCTTTGTTCCTTAATCTATGAGTTTGATAATCTAAGATTTTAACTGGAATTTCTTCATAAGAGAGATTGTTCTGAATGTCGATTCTCTGAAGAGGGACAACAACTGTTGGGTCACTTATGCACTTGTTTAGAAAAGAGACATAGAAAACTTGATGGACTGAGGCTAGATCTAAAGGCAAATCAAGCTCATAAGCTACCTTGCCAAAGCGACAAAGAATTCTAAAGAGACCGATATACTTGGGACTGAGTTTCCCTTTCTTGCCGAACCTCTTCACTCCCTTCATGGGAGAGATCTTAAGATAGACATAGTCATTGACCTCAAACTCGAGATCCTTTCTAGGAACATCTGTATAGGACTTCAATCGGCTCTGAGTAGACCGGAGTCTCTCTCTAATCAACTAAACTTTCTCTAAGGCATCAAATACTAAGACAGGAGCTATGATTGAGGCCTCACTAACTTCAAACCAACCAATCAGAGATCTACATCTCCTACTATAGGGAGCATTGAATAGATCCATCTGAATACTAGAATAATAGCTATTATTGTATGCAAACTCAATCAAAGGCAAGTGGTCATCCCAACTTCCCTTGAATTCAATTGCAAACGCCCTTGGCATATCTTCAAGAGTCTGAATGGTTCTCTCTGCTTGACCATCTGTCTGAGGATGAAATGCTGTGCTGAGATGGACTTGGGTATCGAGACCCTTTTGGAATACTTTTCAAAAGTGAGAAGTGAATGAGGTATTTCTGTCTGAGATGATAGATAGTGAAACACCGTGTAACCTGACTAACTCCCTGATATAGAGTTTGGCATAATCCTCAGCAGAATAATAAGTACGAATAGGAAGGAAATGAGCTGACTTGGTCATTCTATCTATAATTACCCAGACTAAATCATGCTGATGATGAGTTCTAGGCAAACCCGTCATGCAGTACATATTGGAGTTGAGGTGAGTCGATTCTTCAACTCTTGAAAGCTCTTCTCGTTTGAATATGACCACTGAAACTTAATCTTCTTCTGATTTAATTTGGACATGGGAGATGCAATAGAAGAAAATCCCTCAACAAACCATCTGGAATAGCAAGCAAAACCCAAGAAATTCCTAATATCTGATGGAGATACGGGCCTGGGCTAGATTCTTATAGCCTCAGTTTTCTGAGAATCTACTCTAATGCCATCATTGAAAATAATATGGGCATGGAATTCTACTGATCTTAGCCTAAATTGGCACTTGCTGAACTTAGCGAATAACTGGTGATCCCTTCGAGTCTGAAGAATAATCCTGAGATGGTCTGCATGATCACGCTCTATGCGAGAATAGACCAGAATATCATCTATAAATACTATAACAAACATATCAAAGTACTGCTTGAACACACGGTTCATCAAGTCCATAAAATCTGCAGGGGCATTGGTAAGACCAAATAACATGATAAAAAATTTAAAGTGACCATACAGAGTACCGAAAGTTGTCTTCAAAATGTCACATTCTCTAACTCTGAGCTGATGATAACCTAATCTGAGGTCTATCTTACAAAATTAACTGGCACCTTGAATTTTTTCGAATAGATCATCAATCCTGGGAAGAGGATATCTATTCTTGACCGTGACTTTGTTGAGTTAATAATAATCAATACACATTTTAAGAGAACCGTCTTTCTTGCGCACGAATAACACTGGTGCACCCCATGGGGAAATACTGGATCTAGCAAAGCATAAAAATAAACATGGAAAATTTATAACATACTAGTAACAACATCAGGAGAAATTTCCTGATCCTACCGGGACTGAAGAGCATATAGTCTATTTGGGCGTTACCCACTAGTAGCACTGGAAATGGCACCCTGACGGTTCGGGTGATTGGACTGAGTGGTAGAATGATTTCATTGACCCTGAAGACTTTACTGTAGATACTCCCTAATCTTGTGTCCTGGCTTTCCATAACCAAAACAGATATTACTACCGGCTCTGCAAATGCCCCTGTGTTTTTTATCACAAGTCTGACAAAGGGGATTCATTCTGGTATTGCTAACACTGCACTAAGATTTAGACCCTAGCGCTTTATGTCAATTTCCATCTCTGACTTTTGGTACTGGAGTGCTGGTAGAGGAAGGAGATGGAATGGCTGACTTGGAGCGAAACTGTGGACGGTTTCCTCCATCTGGCTTGGGGTGAGAAAAGTTGAAGTTACCTGACCTTGCTTTCTTTTTTTGCATCTCCCTTGTCTTAAACTTCTACTCTTATACTTGATGGGCATGGGTAATGACTCTGGCCAAGGTCATATCACCGATCCACATTGTATACCTACACTCATTTACCATGCTACGTTGACCCTGATACGAACTTACTCATCTTAGCTCTATTTTCTGCAACCACATGAGGAGAATACCAGTCTAGCTTAGTAAATTTGAGAGAATACTCCCTAACCATCATGTTTCCCTTCCTGAGGTTGATGAATTTGTCTAAGAAGGCTGTGCTAAATTCCTCCCACTCAATAGGGCCTGTATTATCTAACCTCTCAACTTTTACTATTTGTACCAATCATGAGCAACATCCTGTAACTGGTAGGTGGCTAACTCAACACTCTCAATAGAAGTAACAGCCATGTTGTCAATGACCTTCTGGACTTGTTCAATGAACTCGTGAGGGTCCTCATTAGACTTAGACCCATGGAAAGATAGAGGGTTTATTCGGGTGAAATCCTAAATCCTAGATGCTTTGGGATTAGGCACTGGATTTGCCAAAATGACTGGTGGCCATTCATTCTCTACAACCATGGACTGAGCAAGTGTGGTAAATGCGGCTCTAAACTCCGCATGGGAAACATGTTCGCCCAAAGGATCTTCGGCCTGAGGAGCTAGCTGGTTTCTTCTCTTTGGAGCCATGGTCTGGAATAAGAGAAGAATGGATTAGACTGAGAGATTAACTTGTGATTATGCTCACTAACATGACATAAATACTTAAGAAAGGGGACTGTTCCTGAAATATCTTATAGCATCACATACATAAATGTGGCGCTCAACACATCCATGTACAAGACTCTACAGATGCGGCTTTCAGACATCCTAGGACTCTATTTAAACTTAGGCTTTGATACCAAGTTTGTAACACCCCAATTTGCTGAACCGAAATGCTACACGGTACTCATGAACCCTAGGAATCACAAGCTAACCCATGACTGATATCTGTACCTGTATAGTAAATATCATGATATAATAATGCAGAATACATAGAACTATAAGGCCATAAGGTTAAATTGAATAAAATAATGTGGGTGAAATTACCCAAAACAAGTCAATCTGAAACCCAATATGGTGTTGTTTTATGATTGGAGCTTGAAATAGTCATATTTATGGAGAGGTGTCAATACTGTGACATGGGTAAGGACAGCTTGTGAGTGACCCTTATTTGGTTGGTAAACAATGAGAATGGTGGGAACCCTAAACTGATGGGTTAAGCTACCTCATCAACTCTAATCTGATGGGTTAAGATGTCTCAACCAACGTTGTCTACATAGTTCGGGATCACAAGGATGGCTACTAAGAATCACATCCTGAACTAGCGGGTGAGTTCCCATCCTTGGGTTCACTCGGTGCTAACCTCTACTCCCATCTGGAGGGACTGGACATGAATAACTGACTGTGCATGACTTCATCTTACTGAATTCTGCTGACTGGTGGAATGTTACTGATATCTAACAACTGACTAAGATCATGATGTTTTCCTGAGTCACCTGATTGACTAAAGTCTATGAAATCATAGCTTGAGTTCCGATATCATGAAACATGACATAGATCTAGGCACACAACTATAGATTTTGGGTACAAGTACCCCCAGGACACTATAGAAGGAAACAAACGCACATGACATGACTTGATCACAAGATTTGAGTCCACAATTCACAATATCATAAGTAAGGATTTCATAATAATAATTCTTCTCAACAAACTATCACATGATATGGAATGCACACAACATGTATATACTTGCATGGCTTCAATAACATTGTCATTCCATATTGCAACAAATCATGAGCATCTCATACAACTTCTTCAATTCAAGACAATAGCACGGGGATCACGTTGAACATAAACTTAGAACATGAAATAGTCATTTAGGACTTATTATGTCATAAAAGCATGATTTCTATTCCCTTAGGTATTTTCACAAACACCTTACACGCACATCTTAGGCATAGGTGGATTCATCAAGATTACAAATATTCAACCACCAATTTCACATATTTATACGTTAAATACCACTATATCCTTACAATGAACATACAAAAATTCCATCTTAGGCATCATCAAACTCCAACCACATGGACATCAACCACCACCAACATAAACATCATGATACAAAATTTAGAAGATGGTTTTGGAGCTTCATAGATAAAAAGAGTCCATGAATCAACTCACACATACCTTAGAAGGAAGATTCTTGATGATTGACGGAGGAATTTCCTTGAAATTGGATCTTTATGTTTAGTAACACAACCCTAGTTGTTTTTCTCTTTTATGGCTCTTGGATGATGAGCTTTAAGATGATAATAGGGTTGTAATATGTGTAGAAGCTATATATATCATAGGGTTAAGTTTAGGGACGTGTAAGGAGTGTTAAAAGACTTAATTACCCTTAAAATAATTCAAAACCGAGTGTTTTTGGCTAATGGAACTGACTTAGGCTGGGCCTAAGTGATTTCCTAAGCTAGGTTGGGCGGCGCCTAACCAATCGCCTATGTTTTGTTGGGCGGCGCCTAACCAATCACCTATCCTTACTATCTCTCACAAAAATGGACATAACTAATTCGATTCTTTATAATTTGGTGGGTCTAAATCCGTTAAAATACCTTATTAACATTGAGTTATACTCATACAAAGATTATTCATTCACAATGGAAGACTAAGACATGATGGATTTAAAAACTCTTAGCTTGTATTACCTTAAGTGACTTATATGAACATGCTTACACATCATAAGCTATCCTATCACTATGATATTCATTGTAAGTCATGTACTCAAGTAAGAATCACAGGATAGGAGATTTCATACGTAGGAATACTTATTCACTTCCTATCTTAGAAATATGTGGGGTATTACAATATCTCCCCCTTGGGAACATTCGTCCTCGAATGAGAATTTTCTGAGAATAGATAAAAGACAAAAGAACCTGAACTGAACATAAAGAAATGCAACTTGATGTCATGACTGACATGCTAAATATACTGCACTCGTACATATCTCATGCACGAACAACTGGTACATGAATGCATGACTGAGTATGAAATGGCTAATAGTTACCAAGTTTATACTGGAAACATGAACGTGAAACTGAATGAGATTAAGGAGAACTGTTACCTTGAGGTTGATCTAAATTCGCGGGGAAGAGGTGATGATACTTGCTACGCATATCAGCTTCTGCTTTCCACGTAGCTCTCTCATGAGACTGATTTCGCCAAAGAAGCTTGACTAGAGGGACTTTTTTGTTCCTAAATCTACCAGTCTGATAATCTAAGATTTTGACTGGAATCTCTTCATAAGAAAGACGATTCTGAATGTTGATGCTCTGAAGAGGGACAACTACTGCTGGGTCACCTATGCACTTCTTTAGGAAAGAGATATGGAAGACTTGATGGACTGAGGCTTGATCTAAAGGAAAATCAAGCTCATAATATACCTTGCCGAAGTAAGTAAGAATTCTGAAGAGACCGATATACCAGGGACTGAGTTTCCCTTTCTTACCGAACCTCTTCACTCCCTTCATGGGAAAGATCTTAAGATAGACATAGTCATTGACCTCAAACTCAAGATCCTTTCGACGAACATCTGCATAGGACTTCTGTCTGCTTTAAGCAGTCCGAAGTCTCTCTCAGATCAACTGAAATTTCTCTAAGGCGTCAAATACTAAGTCAGGACCTATGATTGAGGCCTCACTAACTTCAAACCAACCAATCAGAGATCTACATCTCCTACCATAGGGAGCTTTGAATGGAGCCATCTGAATACTAGAATGATAGCTATTATTGTATGCAAACTCAATCAAAGCAAGTGGTCATCCCAACTTCCCTTGATGTCAATTACACACTCCCTTAGTATATCTTCAAGAGTCTGAATAGTCCTCTTTGCTTGACCATCTGTCTGAGGATGAAATGTTGTGCTGAGATGGACTTGGGTATCGAGACCCTTTTGGAATGCTTTTCAAAAGTGAGAAGTGAATGGGGTATCTCTGTCTGAGATGATAGATAGTGGAACACCATGTAAACTAACTAACGGCATAATATAGAGTTCGGCATAATCGTCAGTAGAATAAGAAGTACAAACAGAAAGGAAATGAGCTGACTTGGTCTTTCTATCTATAATTACCCAGACTGAATCATGTTGATGATGAGTTTATGGCAAACCCGTCATGAAGTCCATGTTGAAGCTGAGGTGAGTCGAGTCTTCAAATGTTGAAAGCTCTTCTTATATGAATCTGACCATTGAAACTTAATCTTTTTCTGAGTAAATCTGGACATGGGAGATGCAATAGAAAAAAATCCCTCAACAAACCATCTGCAATAGCAAGCAAAACCCAAGAAACTCCTAATATCTGATGAAGATACGGGTCTGGGCCAGTTTCTTATAGCCTCGGTTTTCTGTGGATCTACTCTAATGCCATCATCGAAAATAATATGACCAAGGAATTCTACTGATCTTAGCCTAAATTTGCACTTGATGAACTTAGCGAATAACTGGTGATCCCTGCGAGTCTGAAGAACAATCCTGAGATGGTATTAATGATCACACTCTGTGCGAGAATAGACCAGAATATCATCTATAAATACTATGACAAACATGTCCAAGTACTTCTTGAACAAATGGTTCATCAATTCCATAAAAGCTGCAGGGGCATTGGTAAGACCAAATGACATGACTAAAAATTTGAAGTTACCATACCGAGTATGAAAAACTATCTTCGAAATGTCATATTCTCTAACTCTGAGCTGATTATAGCATGATCTAAGGTCTATCTTGTAGAATTAATTGGCACCCTAAAGTTGGTCAAATAGATCATCAATCCTGGGAAGAGGATATCTGTTCTTGACTGTGACCTTGTTGAGTTAACGATAATCAATACACATCATGATAGAACCATCTTTCTTGTGCACGAATAACACTGGTGCACCGCATGGGGAAATGATGGGTCTAGCAAAGCATAAAAATAAACTTGGAAAATCTGTAACATACTAGTAATGGCATCAAGATAATTTTTCTGATCCTACCGGGACTGAACAACATATAGTCTATTTGGGCGTTGCCCACGTAGCATTGGAAATAGCACCCTGCTGGTTCGGGTGAATAGACTGAGCTATATAATGATTGCACTAACCCTGAAGACTTGACTATATACACTCCCTAATCCTGTGTCCTGGCTTACCACAACAAAAATAGATATTACTACTAGCTCGGCCAATGCCCTTATGGTTCTTACCATAAGTCTAACAAAGGGGATTCGTTCTGGCATTTCTAACACTGCCCTGAGATTTAGAGCCTAGTGATTTATCTCAATTTCCATCTCTAAACTTCGGTATTGGACTTCTAGCAGAAGTAGGAGCTGGAACGGCTGACTTGGAGCGAAACTGTTGACGGTTTCCTCTATCTGACTTGGGGTGAGCAAAGTTGAAGTTACCTGACCTTGCTCTCTTTTTCTGCCTCTCCCTTGTCTCAAACTTCTACTGTTCTACTTGATGGTCATGGGTCATGACTCTGTCTAAGGTCATATCACTGATCAACATCGCAGACCTACACTCATTTACCACGCTATCATTGACCCCTGACACGAACTTGCTAATCTTAGCTCTATTTTCTGCAACCACATGAGGAGCGTACCTGGCTAGCTTAGTAAATCTGAGAGAATACTCCCTAACTGTTATATTTACCTACCTGAGGTTGATGAATATGTCTAGAAAGGCCGTGAAAAATTCCTCCCACTCAATAGGGCCTGTATCATCTAACCTCTCAGACTTCCACTATTCGTACCAATTATGAGCAACATCCTGTAATTGGTAGGCGTCTAACTCAGCACTCTCAATAGAAGTAACACCCATGATGTCAATGATCTTTGGGACTTGGTCAATGAACTCCTGAGGGTCCTCATCAGACTTAGACCCATGGAAAGATGAAGGGTTCATCCGCGTGAAGTCCCAAAACCTAGCTGCTTTGGGATTAGCCACTGGATTGGACGGAATGATTGGTGGCCGTTCATTCTGTACAGCCATGGACTGAGTAATTATGGTAAATGTGACTCTAAACTCTGCATGGGAAACATGTTCGCCCAAAGGATCTTTGGGCTGAGGAGCTAGCTGGTTTCTTATCTTTGGGGCCATATTCTGTAATAAAAGAATAATGGATTAGATGAGAGTTTAACTTGTGATTATACTCACTAGTATGACATAAATATTGAATAAGGGAACTATTCCTAAAACATCTTATAGCATCCTATACATAAATGTGGTGCTCTACACATCCATGTACAAGACTCTACTAGATCTGGCTTTCAGACATCTTAGGACTCTATTTAACCTTAGGCTTTGATAATAAGTTTGTAACACCCCAATTCGCTGAACCGAAATGCTACACGGTGCTCATGACCCTGAGGGACCTCAAGCTAACCCATGACTGATATCTATACCTGTATACAGCAAATTATGATATAATAATGCAGAATACATAGAACTGTAGGCCATAAGGTTGAACTGAATAAAATCATGTGGGTGAAATTACCCAAAACAACACAATCTAAAAGTTAAGTCTGGATGTAAAATTGAAAGCCTTTAACCTATATGAATAAGGAGTTGAAGAATATTTCTCCAACTAACTCCATAAAATTGAACTGAAGAAATAAATAAATATATCAAATCATATTGTCCTCGAATCAATGAGGACTCATTGTGTTTCTGTGACTGGAGTGTTACTGCTACTGCTGTGCTGGAGCTCGTGTCTCAGAACCTATGGTGTAACATGAAAATAAAGAACCATAGCACAAATACATCAGTACAACTAGAGTACTGAGTATACGATGAAGGTAGGCTGAACATAAAGGGTTTCATGAATGAACAACACTGACTGAATAATATGGACATGGGAGTGTAATCACAGATATATAGAAATTGGGATCGTGAATACGTGATAGCATGACCTGTAAGCTAATACATGGTTTACTAATAACTATCATGACTGATACTGAAACTGATAACATGGACGACTGTATCTGATAGTCCAGTATATACTAAAATCAAAAGAATGCCCTGAGTTCTTTTTTTGAGAATGATACTGAAACTGTGGGAAATAGTGTTTAATCGACATGCCCCACATATGCCGTTATGGCTAAGATGGGGTCTAATCTCTTCCCCGACTGGAGGGGTGTCAATACCGTGCCACGGGTAAGGACAACCTGTGAGTGACCTTTATCTGGCGGGTATTCAATGAGAATTGTGGGAATCTTAAACTAATGGGTTAAGCCACCTCATCAACCCAAATCTGACGGGTTAAGATTTCTAAAGCTACACTGGCTACGTAGTTCTGGAACACCAGGATGACTACTAAGAATCACACCTTAAACTGGCGGGTGAGTTCCCATCCTTGGTTTTACTCGGTGCTAACCTCTACTCCTATCTGGAGGGGATGGACATGAATAACTGACTGTGCATGACTTAATCTTACTGAATTCCGTTGACTGGTGGAATGTTACTGATATCTAACAACTGACTAAGATCATGAGGTTTTCCTGAGTCACATGACTGACTGAAGTCTATGGAATCATATATTGAGTTCCAATATCGTGAAACATGAGATGGCACTAGGCACACAGCTATATTTTTCGGGTACAAGTGCCTCAAGGACTTGATAGGAGGAAACTATCACACATGGCATGACTTGATCACGAGATTTATGTTTACAATTCACAATATCATAAGTAAGGCTTTCATAAAAAGAATGATTCTCAACAAACTATCACATGATCGAGAATGAACACAACATGTATATACTTGCATGGCTTCAATAACATGGTCATTCCTTATTGTAACAATATCATGAGCATCTCATACAACTTGTCCAATTCAAGACAATAGCAGGAGGATCATGTTGAACATAAACTTAGAACATGGAATAGTTCTCTTGGATGCACATCTTACGTGCACATCTTAGGCATAGTTCGATTCATCAAGATTACAAATATTCAACAACTAATTTCACATATTTATAAGTTAAATACCACCATATCCTCACAATAAACATACAAAGATCCCATCTTAGGCATCATCAAACTCCAACCCCATGAACATTAACCACCAACAACATAAACGTCATGATAAAAAATTTAGAAGATGGTTCTTGAGCTTTGTGGATGAAAGGAGTCCATGAATCAACTCACGCATACCTTAGAAGGAAGATTCATGATGATTGATGGAGGAATTTCCTTGAAATTGGATCTTCAAGCTTAGTTACGCAACCCTAATTGTTTTTCTATTTTAATGCTCTTGGATGATGAGCGTTGAGATGATAATAGGGTTGTAATATATTTAGAAGCTATATATTTCATAGGGTTAAGTTTAGGAGCTTTGATTGTTGTTGCTGCATGCAAACTCAATCAAAGAAAAATGGTCATCCCAACTACCCTTGATATCAATTATACATGCCCTTAGCATATCTTCTATTGTTTGAATGGTCCTTTCTGCTTGACCATCTGTCTGAGGATGAATGGTTGTACTGATATGAACTTGGGTACCAAGACCCTTTTTGAACACTTTCCAGAAATGAGAGGTGAACTGGGTACATTTGTCTGAGATAATAGATAGTGGAACACCGTTGAATCTGACCAACTCCCTGATGTATATTTTAGCGTATCGTCATCTAAATAAGAGGTATAGACTGGAAGGAAATGGGTTGATTTTGTCATTCTATCTATAGTGACTCAGACTGAATCATGCTGATGACGAGTTCGAGGTAAACCCATCACGAAGGTCGTGTTCACTTCTTCCTACTTCTAAGTTGGAATAATGAACTCCTGCATAGGACCACCAGGCTTCTAATGCTCTATCTTAACCTGTTGACATATAGAGAGCTTAGCCATAAAATCTATAATATCATTCTTTATCCTACTCTACCAATAGACCTTCTGCAAGTTTCAGTACATTTTTGTGGCCCCTCGATGAATAGAGTAGCGTGCACCATGCGCTTCTACAAGAATTCAATGCCTTAAGTAATCTACACCTAGAATACAGAGATGACCCTGACAACATAAGACACCATATGCCCCTTGGGAGAAAACCTCTACTTTTCGATCCTAAACTTACTCTTTAAACTTGACAAGGCTGGGATCTCTATCTTGCTTTTTATTCACCTCAGAAACTAGAGATGATTCTAAACTAATCTAAACCCATATATCACCCTCATCTGTATTGACTAAGCGAATGCCTAGTATGGCAAGCTGATGTACATCGTAAGATAACTTATTCTTATTGTTATCCACATCGGCAACACTATCTATAGACAGTCTACTGAGAGCGTTGGCCACTACATTGGCTATGTTTGGATGATAGAGGACACTCATGTCATAATCTTTCAAGATCTCTAACCACCTTCTTCGATGAAGATTGAGATCTTTCTGATAAAAGTCACACTGAAGACTCTTATAATCTGTGAAGACATCTACATGAACTCCATAGAGATAATGCCTCCAAATCTTCAAGGCAGACACTACGACGGCTAACTCAAGATCATGAGTAGGATAGTTCTTCTCATGGGGTTTAAGATTTCTGGAGGCATAGGCTTTGACCTTACCATTCTGCATGAGAACATAACCCAAACCCACTATGTATGCATTACAATACACTACAAACCCATCTGAACCATCTGGAAGAGCTAAAATTGGAGTTGAGATGAGTCAAGTCTTTAATTCTTGAAAAACTCTTCTCACAAGGATCTGACCACTGAAACTTGATTTTCTTATGAGTTAAACTAGACATAGGGTATATAATAGAAGAAAATCCCTCAAAATACCATCTATAATAGACAGCCAAACCTAAGAAACTCCTAATATCTGAGGGAGAGACAACACGAGGCCAGTTTTTTACTTCTTCGATCTTTTCAGGATCTACTCTAATTCCATCATCAGAAAAAATGTGAACAAGAAATGCTACTGACCTTATCCAAAACTCACACTTATAGAATTTAGCGAATAATTGATGCTCTTTGAGAGTCTGAAGTATTATCCCGAGATGGTCTGCATGATTGTACTCACTTCTGAAATAAACCAGAATATCATGTATGATGACTATGTAGAACATGTCCAAGTACTCCTTAAACACATGGTTTCATCAAGTACATAAAAATGGTTGAGGCATTGGTAAGACCAAATGAAATACTGGAAATTCAAAGTGACCATACCAAGTTCGAAAAGCTTTTTTCAGAATGTCACATTTCCTAACTCTAAGTTGATGATAGCCGGATCTGAAATCAATCTTAGAGAAATAACTATCACCCTGAAGTTGGTCAAATAAGTCATCAATTTTGGGAAGGGAATACATGTTCTTGACTGTGACCTTATTGAGTTGACTGTAGTCTATACCCATTCTGAGAGAACTGTCTTTCTTGCACACGAATAATACTGGAGCACCCCATGGGGAAATGATGGGTATGATGAATCCATTATCTAAGAGATCCTTCAACTATTCTTTAAGTTTTGATGGTGCCATTCTGTATGGAAGAATAGAGATAGTCTAAGTATCTGGAATAAGATCAATAACGAAGTCTATTTCCCTTTCGAGAGGAATTTCTAAAATATCTTTGGAACTAGTTTCCTTAATTCAAAGTAGATGATAAACACATCCTTTAGATATAAATTTTCATGCCCAAAGGTAGGAAACAAGATGACCTATGAAAGTGGATACGCTACCCTTCCACTCTAGGATGGGAAGATTCGAAAACTAAAACTGGACTATTCTATTTCTACAATTGACTGTGGCATATAAGGAATGAATCCAATCCATGCTGAGAATGACATCAAAATTAGTCATCTCTAATTTGACTAAGTTTGCTGAAGTGACTTTCTGAGATATCATATCTGGGCAGTTCCTATATACCCACCAGGCTATGATGGTTTTACCCACTGGGGTAGAGACTGAAAAGGGCTATGATAGAATTTTAGGATTGACTCCGAAATTGACTATTATATAAGGAGTGAAAAAAGACAAAGAAGCTCCTGGATCTAGCAAAGAGTAGACATGAACATGAAAGATCTATAACATACTGGTAACCACATAAGGAGAATTTTCTTGATCTTCATAGGCTTAAAAACCATAGAGATGATTTTGGCGTTGCCCACTAGTAGCACTAGAGGTGGAACCCTACTAATTTAGGCGACCAAACTGAGTTGAGAAGTGATTCTGTTGACCATGAGGATCTGGCCGAGGGCAGTCTCTGACTCTGTGGCCAGGCTTGCCATATCCAAAGAAAATACCACCGCCAGCTCTGCAAATACGCTGATGGTTCTTGCCACAAGTCTGGCAAAGAGGATCGGTGGGAGCACTACTAACACTACCCTAAGACTTAGAGCCTGACACTCTATATTTGTTACCCTCTCAGAACTTAGGAATTGTAGCACAAGCTGAAGAAGGAGCTAGAATTGATGACTTGCGATGAAGCTGAGAATGAGTTCCTTCTTCTGACATAGGATGAGCAAAGTTAAACCTACCTGTATTCGCTCTCTTATTTTGCTTCTCCCCCATCTTAATCTTCTACTCCTCTATCTGTTGAGCATGAGTCATGAGCCTGGCTAATGTTATATAACTATTCAACATGAAGGATCTACACTCATTAACCATATTATCATTCACCCCGAAAATAAACTTACTCATCCTTGCCTTACTGTCTGCAATCATATGAGGGGCATATCTGGCTAATTGAGTAAACTTAAGTGAATAATCTTTCACTATCATATTGCCTTTCCTGAGGTTGATGAATTCTAGCTCCTTAGCTTATCTAAGCTCCAGGGGAAAGAATTTATCATGGAACGCTAAAATAAACTCCTCCCACTCAATTGACCCTGCATCGTTTGCCCTCTCTGACTTTTTCTACTTGAACCAAGTATGAGCAAATCCTATAATTGATATGCATCTAGCTTAGCACTCTCACTAGACGTAACCCCCATTATGTCTGTAAACTTCTGCACCTGATATAGCTATTCCTATGGTTCCTCATCTATCTTAGAACCAAGAAAGGATGGAGTATTCATTTGATTGAAGTCCCAAATCCTGGCTGCAATGGCATTGGCCAAAACGATAGTTGGTCATTTATTCTAAGTAGCAACTAACTGAGTAAGAGTAGTGAATGCAGCCCTGAACCCCGCATAAGAAACATATTTATCAAGGGATCTTCTTAGACACGCTGGGTTCTTCTTTTGATAGGTATGTTCTAAAATAAAGAGGAGAAATAGATTCGACTGTGAGATTAGATTGAGATTATGCTCACTAACATGACATGAATAGTGAAAGAAAGGAAACTGTTCCTAAAAGATCTTATAGCATCTTGTACATAAATGTGGCGCACAACACACCCATGTACAAGACTCTACTAGATGTGGTTTTCAGACATCCTAGGACTCTATTGTACCTTAGGCTATGATACCAAGTTTATTTTGCCCCAAATCTGGTATCCAAAATGCTACATAATGCTCATGATCCCGAAGGACCATAAGCTAACCCATGACTAATATCTATACCTATATACTGCATAATATATTGAATAATATAGAAAAATAAACTGAAAGGCCATAAGGTTCACATAACTAAAGTAGAACATAACATCTAAGTGGGGTATGACATACCTAAAACAACTGAAATATCTGTCTAAACATAATAGTCTGGAAAATCTCTAACTAACTGAACTGTCTGAGCGAGGAGTTGATGGAACATGTCCCCAACTAACTCCAACTAATAAACTAATTAATGATATAATAGGGAAATAATTATGTCCTCAATGGATGAGGACTCACTGCTAACTCTGACTGCAGCCATCTGAAATCTACTGATGCTCTAGATCTTGTGTCTCTGAACCTATGGTATAAGACACCATAGCTCATATATGTCAGTACTTTGAATATACTGTATGCATGTGAGGTAGGCTGAATTTATGGGGTTCATATGCATGAACAATACTAGCTAATTGGCTAATATGAACGTGAGAATACATGCATGCAAAAATAGTAACTATATCTAAAATTGTGATAACATGAGCATGCTGATGACTAATATAACTAATGGCTAAATTCTGATAACTGATAAAATGAGTGACTATATCTGACAATTATGAATCTAATGGAACTACCTGAGTTCTGTACTGTATCTGAGTTAACAGTATTTGACAGTCCTGAATTTTAAAGAACTATCTGAGTTCTTTTAATGAGACTGATACTGAGACTGTGGAAGGTAGTTATTTAGGTGAAATCCCCCAAATGATACATTACAGTTGAATTGGAGTCCAATCTATGAACTGATTGGAAGGGTGTCAATACCGCATCACTGGTAAGGACGACATGTGAGTGACCCTAATATAACAACTAACCCTAGTGAGAATGGTGGGAACCCTCATATAAAAGTATAAGCCACCTCATCTACCATCATATAACAGTCTATGATGTCTCAACCTATGCTAGCAACATAGTTCTTCAATGCAAGGATTGCTTTTAAGAATCACACCCTTATATAACAGGTGAGTTCCCATCCTTGGGTTTGCTCAGTCCTAATTTATACTCCCATATGAATAGAAACTAAACATTATTTACTGAACTAAAAATGGACTGAGTTACTGAATTTTGTTGACTGATGGAATACTACTGATATCTGACAACAGACTGAGTTTCTGAGATCATGGAGATTTCCTGAGTCATAAGACTATTCGAAGTCTATGGATCATAGCTTAATTGAGAGTATCATGGAAACATGACTTAGCTTTAGGCATACAACTAATGTTTTTCGGGTACAAGTACACCCAGGACTCAATAGAAGGGAACTGACGAAGCATGACTTTATCAAGTACAAGACCCACATCAACAATGCATAATTTAATAAGTTGTGGATTTCACAAAGTACAGGGTTATTATACTATCTAACATAGACGAGAATGCTGATAATCATATCATAATCTCATATTCTAATATCATGGACATTTCGACAATATACATATTTCACAATAATAGCATGGAAACTATTTAAATATAAGAGGATGACAAGCATATCACATGTAGCTTATGTCTTGAGCTATAAAGCATAATTTCTACTTTTTCAAGCATTTTCTCAACCACCTTGCATGCAAAACTTAATGCATAAGTGAATTCATCAAATTGCACATCATAAACAACTAAATTCATGGATTTTACCTTGCATGGTAACATAATATCATGATAAACACACAAAGATTCCAACTTTGAAATCAATCAACTTCACCAACATGATTGCAAAAAACACACAACATAAATACCATGATTTATTGATAAAACAAGGTTCTTGAGAGAAATTTGCAAGAAACTAGTATATTTTTGGGTGAAAAGTGGTTGAATCACATGTTAAAAGGCTTAAATAGGGGTGGAAAGTTAACCCTTTTAACCCCAGATGCGTCATTTAATTTTAGTGATAATTTCCTGAATTAGACTCTTGGCATGATGTGGTGCTATCGCGCCGTGTCACCGGATTTAGACAATTGAAAAATTGAGGGATGGCATAACACGGATCCATCACATTGGTCCTTCTTTTGTGACCTAGAACTTTGGAGAGACGTAGATAAAATTGATCTGAGATAATGGAAAAAGGACAATTTCCATTTTAGCATGTGGCGCGGTGCGCCACTGACCAATGTGGTGTTGTTTTATGGCGAAAACTTGAAATAGTCATAATTTCTTACCTGGTTATCAAAATTAGGAGATATTTATATCGATGGAAAGATTATTGAATTTACCACATGGAAAAAGTGAAAATCTTAATAATACCATATGTACAGAAGTGGATTGATCTTTTAAAGTAAGTTTCTAACATTCTTGAGACGATTTCAAGCTAGGAAAAAGTACGGGGTATTACATATGGAATTGTTGTTGTATCTTTGGTTGGACTTATTTGGTGTTTTTTTTGTTCTTTAAAGGTTTTTCTAGTGTTCTTGAATCTCATCACAACCTTCATCCCTTGTTAAAACCAATAATGCAACACTAAGGAGACTTGGTCGTTTGTTGGTGGATTTGTTATTCCTTGTTTTTAGAGATTGTTGTTGTTCTTGATGAATGTTTTTATTGTTGTTGTGTTCTTTACCTCATTCACATATTATAAAAAATAAATTAAAGATTTAGATCCTAAAAGTGAAGGAACAAGGTGTAAGAGTTGTTGGTCTTGAAGACTTTACAACTACCAAAGACATCGCAATCCCTTCTCCACCACTTTCCGACAAATAAGGGACCATGTTTTAAGGACAAAATTCAGGTCTTTTTTTTTTGAATTTGAAATAGGCATTCAAGACTTGACCAATTCCAAATTACAATTGGACCAAGACTTGAATTGAAAAATAAAATTTGAAAACAAACGCAACCAATATGTGACTGCCACATTTTGTTTTTACTGTTCACCAATAATTTATAAGCTCAAATTTTGATCTTCTAATTTCAATTTGTTGTTCTTTAGTCTTATTTATTGATTCCATTACTAACTTATAAGCTAGCACTAGATTATAAGTTAGTTTTGAAATCGTGATTCATGCTAACTTTTCTTTTTGTGTCTTAATCCTTTGAGTCATTGTAACATCCTTGTGTTTTTTTTACTTACTCTTTGGAGTCATTTTCAATGTTGGATTCACCTCTCAACACCTCTTAGAGTACAAGAAAACATACAATACTTGTGAGATTGAGTGTAAGGGATCTGAGAGTCACGAAACAAAAGAGAGAGTAAGGATGTTTTGAATAACTAACATGTTTTCTATTTTATAAGTAACTCCTTTTCCATAATGGATACCATTTTGGCCCACATTAAGGCTATTTCCAGAGAAATAGCGAAAGCAAATTCGGGTCTTGAAAAATTGGGCTTGACTATGTCTACTATACTTGAGAGGTTGGATCAAGTGGAGAGTCGAAGGAATTCTCATGATTCTACTTTTGAAGCTTTACCTCAAATAGGGCAATTCTCCAAGACCACTATCAACTGACATAAACATAATCCAAGAAACAAAATATCCTCCAACCCGATACCTATATAGGTAAATCACTCCTCCATTTGATCAAGTTCAATAAAAAGGATTTGGAAGCCAAATCCTCTCGTCCAAGCTCCACAACCAAATCTTCACTTTACCAAATGAATCCTCTCAACCGAAACTCCACTTCGCCAGAGCAGACATATCCATGTAGAGAAGAATGCTTAAAAGGAACATGATAGATATGGAGTCTACAATGATGCCTGTATGGTGGTAGAAGACCTATTTAGAATGAGATTAAATATAAGTCTCATGATGGAGAGAAAACCGAGATTCAAAATAAAGATGTTGGCTGAGACTTGTGTTAATGTAATCTCGGGTTCCTCATGATTTTGCTGGCTATTTTTGTGCCATCTCATGATTTTTCCATACTATGTTTCTGCCATCTCATATTTGGTAGGCTGTTTTGAGTGGTTTTCTTACAAGTGGTTGATATAATGAGGTGAAGCCATGAATTTGAGGGAAAATTCCTCTCAAAATGGAGAGGATGATACAGGTATAATCCACTGTTTTACTCTTATTATTTTTTATTCTCTTGCACTTAAACCACTAGATTTTGGGATTTATTCATGTATTTGATCTTCTATTATATTTATTCTGTATTCTTTCCTTATTCTATTTGATAGTCCATTACTAGCCCTTTTAGACTATTGGCTTACCTATAGGTGGGTTATAGTAGGCGTCATCATGGACTAAGAAAATGGATTGTGAAAATTAGTATCAGAGCCTAGGTTTTACCAGTGTAATAGCAGAAGAGCTAACATTGGTGCAAAAATGTCCATAACCTATCTTTGGGAAGCTACAAAGATATTTTAGAAAATTCACTTCTTCACTCTTTATAATGTGTTTGTGTTGCTATGAACCTCAAACATATCATTTGTCTATATTCTATCCCTAATGAATTATGCTATATGGGCGATGATGTGCATAGATATGGATGAGACTACAACACACATTAATAGAATTTCAACATAGCGTCAGACTAAAGATTCAAAGATAGATGTCGAAGATATGCAAGGTAAGACAAAGGTTTTAGGTCTAATTTAGGCTTTAGTTGAGATTGTTACTATTTCAGCCTTTGAGGTTTAGCATTAGGAATTAAAGTTATGTTGTAGTTCCCTCACAGCCATGGATGTCATTCGATTCATCGAGCAATTCTTAGATGAAAGTAGGATTTGTTGTTGTTTATCAAGGTTCTTTATCAGTCTTCGAATACGATACTTGATTTCTCAAGTGGGCTTGACTTATTCCTATATTATATCCTTCTAAACCACACATGGTGCATAGAATCATTGGAGGATTAGCATTGTCAATTTGTTTGGAGTCGAAGAACTTAATAGCGGCTGTGTTTTCCTTTCTTCAGGATGTTGATTATGAGAGGGACATAGAGAGCATATGTATTAAGGATTATAGATGTGGCCGCAAAAGTCCATGCCATCAGTATAGTGCTATTGGCATTGTACTCAGGAGTGAGGATCCTTTTTGTTGAGTTCAATATTATATGCAGCCCATTGGTTATATAAAGTTAGTATTTTTGACTATGATTAGTTAAAAATTCAAAATTAGCATATATTCCCCACCAGCCTAGACTCTCTAAGACAAGCTATGATTGAAGAGGGATGGACACAATTTTGAGAGATTTCACTCAGTATAAGTTGTGTATCTATTTGAGCTTTGTTTGTGTCCTTTCTATGTTGATGCTTCAAGAGTATCTACGACCATATAAATATTGTCTTTTGGACTAGAAAGTGTCCCCGACATGGGATTTATAGTCATTCAACTCGTTTAGATCAGCCTCGTGATTCTATAGCATCTTTTGTTTGAGATATTATGTGTGTTGCCTCAGATGATGATTTAGACGGTCCGTCAGCGTTGGGACTCATTCAAATTTATTCTCCCTAAGTTCAAAGGCATGTAATTATGGACTTCACCATGGTATGTGTGCTTTTATTTCCCATATTTATATTTTACTATGTGTATTAGAGTTTTTATACCCATTGATGATTCTATACCTAATGAGCAGATTTTAGTTATTATGTGCCTTATTATTGAATTCATGATTATGCTACTACTTTGTGGTTTATTTTTTAGAAGTAGAGAGCGCAGAGTGGTGTTAATATTATCCTCTATGGGTGTATTTTCTGGAATCAAGTCCCATTTATATTAGAACATTGACCTTTTTGTGGCCCTTGAGTGGTACGTTATATTGAAGTTTATTTTGATATTGCCTACTCATTATATTTATGGTGATATAGTTGTTGTTATTGATACCACTACTTGAGGTTATCAATATTTCTACCATCCATACATGGAACACAAAGTCTGAACTGACTACGCACCCCATGAGAGAAAACCTCTACCTTCTGATCTCTAACACACTCTTTTAGCTTAACTAAACTAGGATTCCTATCCTGCTTTTCTTTTACTTTGGAAACCAGAGATGATTCAAAACTATTCTGCACCCATACACTGCCCTCTCCTGAATTGACTAAGCGGACACCTAGTTGGGCAAGATGATGAACTTCCTGAATAAACTTTCTCTTACCATCCTCTACAAGAGCAACACTGCCCATATATATCCTACGAAGAGCATCCACCACTATATTAGCCTTGCCCTGATGATACAAAATACTTATTTGACAATCTTTTAACAACTCTAACAACCTCCTCTGATGCATGTTCAAATATTTTTTATAATATACATACTGGAGGGTTTTATGGTCTATTAACATATCAACATGTACTCCATACAAATAATGCCTCCGAATCTTTAAGGCAAACACTACAGCTGTTAACTCAAGATCATGAGTGGGATGGTTCTTTTCATAAGGATTAAGTTGTCTAGATGCATTGGCTATGACCTTACCTATCTGCATCAAAACACACCCCAAACCAACTCTGGAAGTGTCACAACATACCACTAATCCGTATAAACCATATGGTAAAGTCAAAACTGGGGCTGTAATTAGTCGAGTCTTCAACTGATGAAAACTCTTCTTACAAGAATCTGACTACATAAATTTGACCTTTTTTAGAGTCAATCTAGTCATGGGGGATACAATATATGAAAATCCTTCAACAAACCATCGATAATAGCTAGCAAAACCTAAGAAACTCCTAATATCTAATAAAGACATAAACCTGGGTCATTTTCTCACTATTTTGGTATTTTGGGGATCAACTCTAATGCCATCACCAGAAACTATATGACCAAGAAAAACTACTAATCCTAGTTAAAATTCATACTTATTGAATTTGGCGAACAACTGATGGGTTCTGAGAGTTTGTAATACTACTTCAGATGGTCTGCATGATCACTTTCACTCCGGTAGTAGACAAGAATGTTGTCAATGAAGATGATAACGAACATGTCTAAGTACTTTTTGAACACGTAGTTCATCAAGTCTATGAAATCTGCTGGAGCCTTGGTATGACCAAACTACATGACTAGGAATTCGAAGGGACCATACCGAGATTTGAAATCTGTTTTTTGAATGTCACAATCTCAAATTCTGAGCTGATGATAACCTCATCTGAGGTCTATCTTAGAAAAGTAAATGACACCCTGAAGTTGGTCAAACAAATCGATTCTGGGAAGGGGATACTTTTTTTTTACCATGACTTTGTTCAAATGGTGGTAGTCAATACAAATTCTGAGAGAACTGTCTTTCTTATGCATAAATAGAACTGAAGCACCACATAGGGAAACACTGGTCTGATGAACCCCTTATCTAGGAGATATTTCAACTATTCCTTTAACTCTTTGAGTTCTACTGGGGTCATTCTATATGAAAAAATAGAGATGGGTTGAGTATCTGGAAGAAGGTCTATTCTGAAGTCAATTTCCCTTTCATGAGAAACTCCGGGAAGATCTTCGACAAACATATCTAGAAATTCACATACTACCAATACTAAATTAATATTTTGGGTCTCTGAACTATAGTATTAAACTTGGACGAGATGGTAGACACACCACTTGGATATTATTTTCCTCACTCGAAGGTAGGAATAAGATAACCCCTAAGTGCTAAAGTACTGCCTCTCCATTCTAGGATAGGTTAATTCGGGAACTGAAAATAGACAATTTTATTTTTGCATTCAACTAAGCATATCTTGAATGAATCCAACCCATGTTGAGAATGACATCAAAATCTGTCATTTCTAATTCTACTAAGTCTGCTGAAGTGACTTTCTGGGATACTATAACTGAACAGTTACTGTATACCCATCGGGCTATGATAGATTTACCCACTGGGGTAGAGATTAAGAAGGGATCTACTAGGATTTTGAGACTAACACTGAAGTAAACAACTATATAAGGAGTTAGAAAGGACAAAGAAGTTCTGTTTTAAATGATGAACTTGTAACGTACCATTTTAATACCACGTACTTTTCCTAGCTTAAAAACTTTCCTAAGAAGTTACAAGATTTATTTTAAAAATGAATACACTTTTTTACACGTGTTATTTTCAATATATTCACTTTTTTCAAATGGGGAATAGAATACGATTTACATCGATACCAAATTCACCCAAATTCAACACACGGATGAAGAGTTAGAGCCTTTTTAGTGAGACAATGTATCAACTGAGACTTCAGCATGTCGCGGAGATAGATCCAATGGTAATGGTTAATTTTCAGTGTTTCTTTGCGATAGTGGCGCGTTGCGCCAAAATTCCAGGTTGCAGACAAGGTGGCAATGCGATAGCTCCGTGTCATGCCACCGTGCAATATCCCGTTTGTCACTTTCTATTGACTTAGTGTGATAGTGGTGCGTCGCACCAAGGATGAAAATTGAGAAATTTTCATAGAAATTAAATGTGTCCTAGGGTTAAAAGTGTCAATTTCCCACCCTATGTAAGCCTTATAGCACAAGATTTTGCCATAATTTAGCAACTTATACTCATACTCTAAAAAACTCTCAAGAACTAAGCCCTAGGGTTTTCATAGAACGTTCAATTCCAAGGAAATTCACTGTCAAATTTCAAGAATCTCTCCGTCAATCTTCATAGAATCAAAATCTAAGGTATGCATAGTGTTCATTCATGGAATCCTTTGGTCCATGAAGCCCAAAAATCTCTTTTCTAAGTTTAAATTTATGGATTTTTTTATGAATTTAATGTTGAGTTTGTTTTGTTTATATTGAGAATGATCAGTTGAATTGAAATCCATGTTGGCTAATCAATTTTATATGGAATTGATTTGTATAGATGCATATTAATGTGAACCTATAAGTAAACCCTATGATGATGAATTTAGATATGCATCATGATGTTTGATCGTTGTGTAATGTTGTCTACATATGCGTTGCCTATCATGTGTATGATTAAATTCCTAGATGAAGGAACAATTCCCCACTAGTATGATATTATGAAATCCCCATGTTTGTACAAATTTATGCATATCACATGTTTTATGAAGTGCTTCAATATATAAGATATGAATTGTGTCGTTGGTCATATGTTCAAATAAGCCATGCCATGTCAGTTTCTTCTCATCAAGTCCTGGGGGTACTTGTACCCAAACATTTAGCTATGTGCTTAGAGCCATGTTATGTTTTTATGGTCTCCTCAGTCAAGCTATGATCCATAGAACTCAGTTAGTTATGTGACTCAAGAAATCTTAGCAATATCAGTTATCTTAATAGTTCAAAAACCTTGAGGTTAGGAAAAATGTGAGATAACAAATTCTTGGGGCTGAAACGTTCTCTTTGGATGGACTTCCCAAAACAGATCGATGAAGTGCTAGAAGGACAATTCTACAGGAGAAAAAGATTATCACTACAGGTTTGATCAGATTGCCTGAGGTGATGCATAAACTCAAAGAGTATGGTCTGGAGTGGACTACTAGGGTAAGCGGTGTATACTATCCTTCGTTGGTCCGGGAGTTCTACACGAACTACTAGGCTATGATGGAAAATATGTGCAAAAAAGGGGATAGAAATTCAGATAAGCCTCTTCTAACAAAAGTTGTAGTACGTGGAGTGAGGGTAGATGTATCAGATGCCAAAATAAATAGGCTTCTTCATGGGCAAGCCTTCATCCCACGAGCTACCTTACCTATATTCTATGCCCAGTTGAAACATCGAGAGAATCAATGCAAGCTTCTAGCAACTCCCACAATAGATGGGGAACCAGAGTGGTTGAATAACACAACAGAAAAAATTACCAAAGCATCTCTAAATTTAGAGGCATGATAGATAGAAACCCCTTGGATTTTGGAGAAATTATAGTGGAAGAGATCAAGATTCGACTCACAAGACCCGATGCTGCATATCCATTCCCATGTCTGATTACTAGGTTGTGTGAAGCAAATTATGTACCTGATATTTCAGGAATTGATGATGAGATATATGCCAAGAAGACTCACAACCCTATCAGTAAAAATAAAATTCGGCTGGGCTTGCGACTTGATCAAGATACAGTTGGTACAACAGATCCTCCAATTATTGAGATTATTTCAGAACCAGATGTAGGGGTTCAAAGTCCCAAAGCTGTACCACCACCAACAACAACACATTTAGCTCATGAAGGTTCAGTGCCTTAAAGTGAGCCGACTGCTTCAGTTCCTCCAATAGCAACAAGGTCGGCATTTCAACTAATTGATATCAGGAAGGTGGCCAAGAAAGAAAATTGGTGCGAGGTGCAACTACAGGCCTTCGCCAAACAATATGCTGCTACTGTAGATGATAGAGTCAAAACAACACTCGATACTGCACTAGAACCTTTCATGACCTTGCCTGTGCGGGTGGAAGATCTTATGAAAAGATTCAATACTCAGGTAAGAGATATGACAGATGCTGATCTCGCTACTTTCAGGGCTGCATTGGACAAGGTGAAGGTTGAGGTTGGAATGATGCTGCAGGACTAAATTATGGTGCCAACAGGATCAGCCATGCATGATGTAGAGGAAGACATTCCTATACTTGATCTTACTATATTTTCCCCAAAGAAAAAGATTAAAAAAGGGGAAAAGAAAGGCAAAAGCGAAAGATATGAGCCTGATAGTGAAGAAGAGAGAAAGGCTAAAAAGAAAGCAAAGAAGAAGGCAGAGAAGGAGAACTTGAAAAAGGAAAGAATGGGGTCTCTGGCTGAAACAGAGAAATGGGAAGAAGCCATAAGAGCTAGATCTACAGGTGATTCATCGAGCCAGGCTCCCGCCACTGTAAAGGGAGATGCTACGAGTGGGGAAAAGACATTAGATGATATTGTAGTACGGTCGGAGACCCAGGATCTACAGTCTTGAATATCTTCAAGTATATCCTAATCCTTAGTGCATTTTATTTTTAAGTTTATGTTGAGGGTATAAGGAAACTGTTGTTGTAACATGTTCTGTGGATAATTAGGAGTAGTGTAAATACATGAGGTAGTTAGCTTGTTTTGTAAATTTTCAATAAATCTCCAGTGGTCTAATATTCTATGAACTGTGTAAAGTGCATCTACTATGACCAATGTGTATCTGTTTGTGGCACTAGCGTGGAAAATAAATCACCTGTAGAAAACAAATACATGAAACAAACGTCTAATCCGAAGAGAAAAGTAAAAATTTAATTTTGTTTCCTTAATTAAGGTTGACTATTTAAAGACTTGTTTTAGGGTTTATAGAGGAATTGGTCATTATCTATCAGACATTTACTCTTAGAAGAGAGAGACTACATTGCTCTCTTTTATCAATTTTTCTTCTTATTTCTTATAAACTATTTTTGGTTTTCCACCTTGTGATTAAATTGAAGAAACTACTTGGTGTTTTTCTTCCATACGTAAGTTTATCCTTATCATCATGAATTCAACTTGTTAATTCGTTCATCAAAGCATGAGCGGTTCATTCCATTAGCCAGAGTTATGGGATCCATGGATTTGAGTTTGATATGATGCTAGGTGTTTAATGGATTCAAAGAGTAGTAGAACATCATGAAATTCTGTTGTTTTAACTAAAATCTAGTGGTTACAAACATTAGATTATGCCTTATGTTTTAATTGCTTCTAAAAGATAAATAGACTAGAGGTCGTGAATTATCAATAGGGACTCGCGATCTACCAACCTTCTGTATAGTGATTGATGCCATAACTGGATTAATATACATGAGATAACATCCTATTAAAAATAGATAAGTTATCTTAGTTTGAGAGAATTAGATAACAAATTGTCTGGTGAGGTCGAGAGAAAAATCAGACAGTATCATAGTCAGGGATATTCTACTTTTTCTACTTACTCCAAAAATCCCAAGCATTACCTAGTATTTGTTAACTCCCAAAGCCCATGGTGAACATAACCCTGGTTTCTTATTTATCTTCTTTCCAAACACTGAAGTATTGAAAGTGACATTTGGTTTTCTGTGAAACTTAAACCCCATTCTTTCGGAAACAATAAACTATCAGTAAAGCATTTCATAAAGAAATTGAAGTTCACACCCTATTCCCTATGGGATTCGACCCCAACCTAGTTGGATTTTATATTGACAATGGTTGCTTACACCTATTCAAGAGTGTAATTTGAGGGTTATCAAGAAACACTACCCATAGATATCCTACAGAGAGCATCCATCACTACATTTTCCTTGCCCAGATAATACAGAACTCTCATATCATAATATTTTAAAACTCTAGGGTCTGTGAACATATTAACATATACTCCATACCAATAATTCCTCCAAATCTTTAATGAAAGCACTACAGCTGACAACTCAAGATCATAAGTGAGATAGTTCTTTTCATGAAGCTTAAGCTATCTAAAGGAATAGGCTATGACCTTACTTCTCTGCATCAAAATACACCCCAAACTAACTCTAGAAGCGTCATAATATACCACAAATCAGTATAAACCATATCATAAAGTCAAATATGGGGTTGTAATTAGTCGAGTCTTCAACTCCTAAAACTCATCTCACAAGAATCTTACCACTTGAATTTGACTTTTTTCAAAGGCAATCTGGACTTGGGGGGTACAATGGACAAAAATCCTTCAACAAACCATCATTAATAGCCAGTAAAACCCAAGAAACTCCTAATATCTAATAGAGAGATAAGCCTGGGCTAGTTTCTCACTAATTCGATCTTTTAGGGATCAATTCTAATATTATTACGGGAAACTATATGACCAAGAGAAGCTACTGAGCATAGCCAAAATTCACACTTACTAAATTTGGCAAATAATCGATGGGTTCTAAGAGTTTGTAATACTACTCTGAGATTGTCTACATGATCACTTTCACTGTGGAAGTAGACTAGAATGTTGTCAATGAAGACTATGACAAACATGTCCAAGTACTTCTTTAACACACGGTTCATCAAGTACATGAAATTTGTTGTAGAATTTGTAATACCGAATTACATGACTAAATTTGAATTGACCATATCGAGTTCTGAAAGATATTTTTGGAATGTCATATTCTCTAACTCTGAGATGATGATAGCCTGATCTGAGGTCTATCTTAGAAAAGTAAATAGCACCCTGACATTCATCAAACAAGTAATTGATTCTGGGAAATAGATACTTGTTTTTGACCTTGACTTTGTTCAACTAACAGTAGTCAATGCACATTCTGAGAATACTATCTTTCTTACGCATGAATAGAACAGGTATACCCCACGGGGAAATACTGGGTCTGATGAACCCTTTATCTAGGAGATCTTTCAACTATTCCTTTAACTCTTTGAGTTCTATTGGGGCCATTCTTCATGGAGGAATAGAGATTGCCTGAGTATCTGGAAGACGGTCTATTTCGAAGACAATTTTCCTTTTGATAGGAACTCTGGGAAGATCATCGATAAATATATCTAGATATTCACATGCTACCAATAATGAATTAAGATCTGGGGTCTCTAAACTAGAGTCTTGAAATTAAATAAGATGGTAGACACACCCCTTGGATATCATTTTCCTTGTTCTAAGGTAGGAAAGAAGTTGACCCCTCAGTTTTGAAGTACTACCTTTCCATTCTAGGATAGGTTCTTTCAGGAACTAAAAATAGACAGTTCTATTTCTGTAGTCAATTGAAGCATAACATGAATGAAGCAATTCCATGTCATAAATGACATCAAAATTTATCATCTGTAATTATACTAAGTCTGTTGAAGTGACTTTTTAAGATACCATAACCGATCAGTTCATGTATACCTATCGGTCTATGATATATTTACTCACTGGTGTAGAGACTAGGATGGGATCTGCTAGGATTTCAAGACTGATACCAAAGTCAACATCAATATAAGGTGTTACAAAGGATAAAAAATATCCTAGATCAAGCAAATCATAAACATGTAACTAATGAACTTGTAACATACCAGTGACCATATCAGGAGAATTTTCTTGGTCCAGTCTGGACTAGAGTGCATAAAGCCTATTTGGGCGTTTCGCACTGATGGCACTATAATCGTCACCTTGCTAATTTGGGTGACTGAACTAAGCTGGGGGATGATTATTCTAACTCTGTGACCCATCTAAAGACACCCTATGACACTGTGGCCTAGCTTTCCATATCCAAACAAATATCACTGCTTGCTTTGCAGACACCCTGATAATTTCTTCCATACTTTTGGCCAGAAAGGATTTTTTTGGGCACTAATAACACTACCCTGGGATTAGGTCCTGGTGCCCTATCTTTATTACCATATCTAAATTTTGGCACTAGAGTACTAGCTAAGGACGAAGCTGGAACTGAAGATTTTGGATCGAACTAGGAATGATTATCACTCTCTGACTTAGGTTGAGTGAAGTTAAAGCTACCTATTCTAGATTTCTTATTCTCCCTCTTCTTCTCCTTGGTATTAGACTCTTTTATCTATTGAGAATGGACCATGAGCTTGGATATGTCCATCTCCTTAATCAATATTGTGGTTTTATAATTCTTGACACACTGCTAGACACGCCCGACATAAACTTACTAATCTTAGATTAGCTATCTGCTACCACATTAGGGGCATATCTGGATAAGTGATTAAACTTGAAAGAATACCCTTTCACTGTCATATTTCCCTATTTCAGATTAATAAACTCCAAAACCTTTGCTTTCCTCAACTCCATTTGGAAGAACCTATCTAGAACAGCAGTAGCAATCTCCTCTCATTCTATTGGCCCTGCATCTGTGACCCTCTCTTCCTTCTACTACTTTAACCATGAGTGAACCACATCCTGCAACTGATATACTACCAGCTCAGCACTCTCACTAGTAGTCACCCCCAAAATATATGTGACTTTTTGTACCTGATCAAGGAATTCCTATGGGTCCTCATCTAACTTAGACTCTATAAATGATGGAGGATTTATTCAGGTGATATCCGAAATTATATCTAAGATAAATAAGTATTGGCCACTGGTTAGCCTGGAAAGCAACTGGACATTCATTATGGGCATCCACAGAATGAGCCAAGGTGGTAAAGGTTGCTCTGAATTTTGTATGGGAAACATGCTCATCCAGGGGATCTGGCTGGATAGGTGGAGGTGCTGGCTGGTTTCCCATTCTTCTTATGTTGTTATTTTTGGGAGGCATATTCTATAGATAGAAGGGAAACTTGAATTAGAAAGAGAGTTTAACTTGAGCCAATGCTCACTCACAATATATGGATACTGAAAGAAGGGAAATTTATCCTAAAATACCTTATCATATCTTGTCCATAAGTGTGGCATGCTACAGAACCAAGCACAAGACTCTACTAGATACTACTTTTTGACTCCCTAGGACTCTATTAAACCTTAGGATCTAATACCAAGTTTGTAACACCCCGAGTGTGCACACCAGACATCACAAGGTGTTCATAATGCCAAAGGACCACAAGTTATGCCATGACTTGTACCTGTTGCAATTACTGAATAATAATACTGTAATAACATAGAATTTTACTAAATCTTACATAAAGTTCTTAACTAAAATCAAATACTGATAAATAAATTCTAAAACTAAATATTTGTCTGAAAGCTTCTATCTATCTGATTATGGAGTTAATGGGATAAGTCCCCAACTTACTCTGACTACTAAATATACTGAATACTAAAATACTGAAAGGATAACTCTGTCCTTGATATATGAGGACTCAATACTAAATCTGCTATTGATAGTCTAGGCTGCTAAGTATAGTCATGAGCCCCTGTGGCAGAACCTATAATATAACACATCATAGAGTAAAAGAAAGAGTATGTGTTAGTACTTTCAATGTACTAGTATTCTAAGTGAGGTAGGATGATATGAGAGGGTTAATGTGCATTAACAATAACTAAGTAACTTGAATATAACTGAAAGAGAGTACATGTATATCTAAAAATTCTGTAAATACTGATTATGCATTACTGCATGTAAATCTACTTTACTATAAATAAGATCACTGATAACTGAATAACTGATAATTGGATGACTGTTTCTTATAGTCCTGATTCTATAGAACTGTACTTAGTTTCATACTGAGCTGGGTCACTATGTATGATAGTGCTGATTCTGAAAATTAGATTGAGGTTTTATACTAAGTTTAAAACTGGAAATATAACTTCATGAGTATTTGTCTAACTGACATACCCTAATTATAAAGTGAGAGAGGTTCTAACCTGTGACCCTAGTTGGAATGGTATTAGAACCTTGCCAAGTAATACTAACAATAGTAATGGGTTAACCCCTTTTGGCAGAAAGACATTTCGTTCACCCTTACTGGCAGGAAAACGTCTACTAGATATACCAACCCTAGTATGGTAGGAAGATATCTCAACCTATACTATCAACATAGTACTGTAACTTAGGGATTGCTACTAAGGTTCAAACCCTCTACTTACAGGTATACCCCCATCCCTTGGTTCACTCAATGCTGATTCCTACTCCTAACCGAATAAACACTAAACTAATTTCTAGACTGTACTAGGATTGACTGAACTATTACTAATTGTGCTGTCTAACTAAACTGGACTAAGTTCAGTGAGTTTTATTAACTGACTATGTATACTGGGTTTTGTAACAAACTGGATACACTAAGTTTCTTAACTGACTGAGTACTACCATCCGTGATGTTATTGATACAATTTTGTAGTGATTAAAGTTCTAAGTAAAAAACTAGATTTTGGGTATTGCGTACCCCCCGAACTCGGTAGCATAAAAAGTAAGATGTAGAACAATCCTTAAAGCATGATAACAGGTCACCTTGTCACAATTCATCCATTGAGGAATTTTATCAAATACTTGCATGATATAAACTTGTATACATGCTAACATGTTATGATTCCACTATTTAACTCACATGAGCATTATATCAAACACTTGTGGACATAATTTATGCGCATAATAATAATCAACATGCAAGCATTATGATCATAATTCCAACTCACAAATTCAAGGGATTTTAACATAAATCATCATAACCCTACACATATGTAAATTACTTCACGTGAAACTTATAATAAATTAAGTATATAAAACCCAAATAACATCACAATCATGAATACAATCAATTCAACATAAAATTTATGAAATCAATAATCTTGTAATTTGAAAAAAAGGTTGTTCAACTCTAAGGGTGGAAAAAACCATTGGATGAACACCTAACATACCTTGGTAATTAAATTCATGAAGATTGATAGTGTGGTCTTAAAGATTGGTATTAAAATTTGAATGCCCTATGGTTTGTTCTTTAGTAAATTTGAGAGAGAATGAGGGGTTTTTCCTTTAGAGTAGGTTGATCTCATTCTTTTAGAGATGATTAAGGGTGTGAAAATGACCTAAATACCCATCTAGACACAGAGTTTTAATGATTGAAAATGTGCCCAGGGTTGCATTGAGCTATACACCGCAGCAAGGGTTGACGCAATATCCAACACAATGCATTGATATCGCATTGGCTCACTAGAATTTGCACTGAAGGCTAGTGGCAAAATCTTGGTCGATGAAATGGGCAATGCGATGCATTTAGATCACATTGACTCACTATTTTGGTCACCCAAATATGTTTTAAATGACGTTTAAAATATCCCAAACTCAACCGAAGTGACATATTGACACACCTGATCATGATTTAATCCTAGGATCAATATTTTAGGTCATAAGGGTCACAAAATAGGATTGCCAAATTATTAAGGCTAAAAATATTCTAAGTATAAATACTTAGCTACAATTTCTAAGTATGGGGCCACTTTTCATGCTCTAAAGGACAAAGTTAAACTAGGATTTTGTGGCACCTTATAAGAAAGTTAAGTTCCAGTGGTCAAATTCCTATGAGAAGAGTTTTCAGGAGCTGATGATTCGACTCACTTCAGCCCTAGTTTTAGTGTTACCTAATGGTATGGACGGTTTCATCATATATTGTGAGGCCTTTACAGTTGTCTAAGTTGTGTTTTGATTCAGAGAGGTAAGGTCATAGCCTATGTCTCTAGACAGCTTAAGCCTCGAGCTAAGAATTATCCTACCCCTGATCTTGAATTAGTTATTGATGTTTTTGCTTTCAAAATCTGGAGACATTCTCTTATGGGGTACATATTGATGTGTCTACGGATCATAAGAACTTGCAGTATGTGTTTACTCAGAGAGAGTTGAATCTTCATTAGAGAATGTGGTTAGAATTGTTGAAAGAGTATGATATGAGTGTGTTGTATCATCTAGGAAAGACTAATGTAGAGGAAGATGCCCTCAGTAGATTGTGTATGGGCAGTGCTGCTCACGTGGAGAGTAATAAGAAGGAGTTGGTTCAAAAAGTTCATTGATTAGCTAGGTTGGGTGTTAGATTGGTTGATTCAACTGAAGGACATAATTTGGTTCTGAGTAGCTTCGAATCATCTCTAGTTTTTAAAGTGAATGAGAAGAAAGATAAGGATTCTATTTTGGTCAAATTGAATAAGATAGTTAAAGATAAAGAGATAGAGGTTTTCTCCTAAGGGAAAGTGGTGAGTTGAGGTACCAAAGTAAATCGTGTGTGTCATGTGTTGATGATTTAAGGTAGTATATCATTAAATCATGGCAGAAGTGCATGGTGTGCATTATTCTATTCTTCCAAGTGCTATCAAAATATACCGTGACTAGAGGGAATCTATTGGTGGAGTGGTATAAAGTGAGATATAGCAAAGTTTGTAGCCAAGTGTGCAACTTGCCAATAGGTTAAGGTAGAGCACCAAAGAGCAAGTGTTATGTTACAAGATTTTGGTATCCCCACTTGGAAGTGGGAAGAGGTGAATATAGACTTTGTGACAAGATTACCCTATTCCCATTGTCAGCATGATTTGATTTAGGTCATTGTAGACAGATTGACTAAGTTAGTGCTTTTATTGCCAGTTCACACATCCTACATAGCTGAAGATTATGCAAAGTTTTATATTAGAGAGTTTGTTAGATTTCATGGAATTCCTTTCTGCATCATCTCAAAATGGTGTACTCTGTTTACCTCTTAGTTTTGGAGAGCCTTTTAGAATGGTCTTGGTACCCAATTTTATATTAGTTCAGATTTTTATCCACAGACAGATGATCAGGAAGAAAGGACCATTCAAACTTCAGAGGACATATTAAGGGCATATGTTCTTGATTTTAGAAGTTTTTGGGACAAGCATTTGTCGTTGATTGAGTTTTCTTATAATAATAGTTATCATGCTAGTATTCATATGGCTCTGTTCAAGGCTATAAATGAGCAAAGACATAGATACCAGTTGGTTGGTCCGAAGTGGGTGAGGCTGGTTTGATTGGGCCAGACATGGTGGTTAAGGCCATAAAGAAAGTTTAATTAATTCTAGAGAGATTAAAATTAGCTCAGAGTCATTAGAAATATCATGTAGACGTAAGAAGAAGAGATCTTGAGTTTGAGGTTGATGACCTTGTGTATTTGAAAGTTTCAGCTGTGAAGGGGGTGAAGAGATTTTGTAAAAAGGGGAAACTTAGTCCCCGATATGTAGGTCCCTTATTGATTTTGAGTCATGTTGGAAAGGTAGCATGTGAGCTTAATCTACCCATAGATTTATCCTCATTTAATCCAGTGTTCCATGTTGATAACGCCCAAACTACAACACTCGTAAGAGTGTAAGCGGTCGATGTCAAATATAGAACCCAACTGGGTTGGGTGTCGAATCCCATAGGGAATACTTGGTCACTAAGTGTTGAAACTAATAGTAGCCTGTTGGTCGAAAATTCCACGGAAAGGAGGGTTTTAATTTAGGCGTGAACTACTGTTAACAAAGTAACGAACGAATGATTTGTTTAGTAAGATTTAATTACAAAGAATAATATGTTAGGGTTATATCCACCTTATGAGTTCTACGTATCTATTAAATATGAGTAATGCGTAATTTAGACATGGATACACTTATAGAGATTCGTATTCTAATGGTAAATACTAGTGCTTCTCAACCATCAAGGATTATTTCACTTTACCTCTCTCGAGCCTAAAGCGTATAATTAATTGTACGAACTCTCCAAGAAATTAATCTGGTTAAGGCATTAACGTGTAAATATGGGTTGGTAGCCCTATTTCCTTGTCACACTCTCTTTTCCAAACATGCATCTTTTCTCTCAAACAAGTTAATGTTGTAATGTCATGTTCTCTATGTTTGCAACCATGATAATTAAATTAAAACGAAGAGAATAATGATATAAGTAGCATACACATCAAGAATTCACAAACTCATTGTAATAGATAGTATCTCACAAGGTTTTCATAACCCTAACAGAGAAGTTTAGCTACTCATGATTACAACGAAGATCACAATAAACATCCTCATTGTACCAAAGCTCGAATAATCTCACATTGGTGATGAGATTGGTGTCAAAAGGTATTGACGATTTTTCTCTCCTCGTTGCTCACGTGTTTGCCGTGTTTCCCTGTATAAGACTTACAGAATCTGTAAACACAATAATACTAGAGTCGAATGAATAATAATCGAATGAATGCTGAAAAATTCAGCAAATAAGATTTTTATAACATCCTTGTCCTACTAAGTTATTGCTGCATCCCTAAGTATTTAAAAATTCTGCTTTTGCCCAGGACAGATTCTCCATGCATCATATTCAGTCCACAAGCTTCCAAAAGCTGCCTTCCCTCTTCTATGAAGTTTTCCTTTGCTGCCCAAAGGTCCACAAAGTGCTGAAATCTTTATCATTAATACCTGAAAACATGCTAATCACATAGGTTAGCTCACTTACAGGAAAATGGACTAAAAGTGCAGGAATTATATATTTTGTCCTCAAAACTTAGCTCAAATATGGGTAAATTATGGCCTGTCACGCAGGTGACCGGGTTCGATCCCCGGCAACGGCGCCAAAATTTGATAACGCCCAAATTACAGCTCTCGCAAGATTATAAGCGGTCGATGTCAAATATAGAACCCATCTGGGTTGGACGTCGAATCCCACAGGGAATACTTGGTCACTAAGTGTTGCAACTATTAGTAGCTTGTTGGTATAAAATTCCACGAAAAGAGGGGTTTTAATTTAGGCGTGAACTACTGTTAACAAAGTAATGAACGAATGATTTGTTTAGTAAGATTTAATCATAGAGAATAATAAGTTAGGTTTATGTCCACCTTATGAGTTCTACATATCTATTAACTATGAGTAATGAGGAATTTACACATGCATGCACTTATAGAGATTCGTATTCTAGTGGTAAATCCTAGTGTTTCTCAACCATCAAGGATTATTTCACTTTACCTCTCTCGAGACTAAAGAGTATACTTAATGGTACGAACTCTCCAAGAGATTAATCCGGTTAAGGCATTAACATGTAAATAGGGGTTGGTAGCCCTATTTCCTTGTCACATTCTCTTTTCCAAACATGTAACTTTTCTCTCTAACAAGTAAATGCTGTAATGGCATGTTCTCTATGTTTGCAACCATGAGAATTAAATTAAAACAAAGGGAATAATGATATAAGTAGCATACACATCAAGAATTCACAAACTCATAGTAATAGATAGTATCTCACAAGGTGTTCATAACCCTAACAGAGAAGTTTAGCTACTCATGATTAAAATGGAGATCACAATAAACATCATCATCGTACCAAAGCTCGAATAATCTTATGTTGGGGATGAGATTGGCGTCAAAAGGTATTGACAATTTTGCTCTCCTCATTGCTCATGTGTTTGCCGTCTTTCCCTGTCTAAGACTTACAGAATCTGTAAACTCAATAATACTAAAGTAGAATGAATAATAATCAAATGAATGCTGAAAAATTCAGTAAAAAAGGTTTTTATAACATCCTTGTCCTACTAAGTTACTGTTGCACCCCTAAGTATTTAAAATTACTGCTTTTGCCCAGGACAGATTCTCCATGCATCATATTCAGTCCACAAGCTTCAAAAAGCTCCCTTCCCTCTTCTGTGAAGTTTTACTTTGCTGCCCAAAGGTCCACAAAGTGCTGAAATCTTCATCATTAATACTTGAAAACATGCTAATCACATAGGTTAGCTCACTTACAGGAAAATGGACTAAAAGTGCAGGAATTATATATTTTGTCCTCAAAACTTAGCTCAAATATGGGTAAATTATGGTGCTTTAGGCGTGTAAATACACCCAACATCACATGTGTCCTTGTAGAAGAAGTGCTTAGATGATTCAGCTATTGTAGTCCCTCTAGAAAGTAAAGACATTAAGAATAGCCTCTCATATGAATAAGTTTCAGTAGAGATTCTTGATTATCAGATCTGTATGCTAAGGAACAAAGAAGTTCCCTTGGTCAAAGTTCTATGTCGAAATTAGTCTATTGAGGGTGCTACTTGGGAAGCAAAAGCAGATATGCGTACCAAGTATCCGCCTCTCATCTCCTCGAACTCAGATTCAACCAAAGGTAACAGTGTTCATTCAGTTCTTTTTCAGCCTCATTAAGCTATATAACTTCATGTAAAATTTATGCACTTATAGATCAGTTCAGTAGCTCAGGATGTTTTTGATTCAGTCATACAGTTTATTTCAATTGTGTATGATATCTTATAGCCTCAAATTCCTCAGTAATCTCAGTTTAACTAACCACATTCAAGGATGAATGTTCCTAAGGGGGAGATATTGTAATACCCCATACTTTTTCCTAGATTTATTTCATTTCTAGAATGTCAAAGGTTAGCTTCAAAAATGTATAACAATTGTTGCATATGAAATTTTCCTAATTTAGAAACTCTATTGTGTAAATAATTAAATAAGCTTTCCGTAGAAACCAATTTCTCCCAAATTCAATACTTGGTTGAGAACTTAGGCATTTTTAGTAAAGCAGTATCCCAAATAGAGGAGCATTGTGCCGTGGTGACTTGCAAAATGGCAATTGTCCGATTTTAGTGGACCTCTGCGATAAGCCCACATCATGGTTGATCCTTATTTTCTAATTATCAATTTTCAGTGTCTCACTGTTATAGTGAAACGTCGGGGTAGTGGCCAAAATGGCATTTAAGTAGTGCAACGTGGTAGCTCCACATCGCATAGAATGTCCAGCTCCCAGTTGTGGAATTCTAGTAAGCGAACGTGATAGTGGCGTATAGCGGTGGCATGAAAATTTAGAAAATTTCTCTTATTTCAAGTTTCAATTAAATTTTAAAGTGGATTTCCAATAGAATGAGCATACAAATTAATGGGAGTAGTTTTTAGCACCGAGCGGGAAGTGTGGGATTAGAGTGCCTTATCTTTTACAGAACTATATATCCAACGTAGGTACAGATTATTAGATTATTCCCATTTCTTCTTGGATAAAAGTTATAGGTATGATCACTTAGATTATGTTATACTCCTTGGTAAGAGTATGACCCCTCTCCCCATCTTGAGGTTTTCCCCATAGAGGAATAAGACATTGGAATGCATGTTAGCTCACATGGTTTAGGTCGATTAAGAGAACCTCCCTTCTAGTAAAAGTAAATAAATAACTTTTGAGAAACTTTCTTAATAGAAAAGAATAACAGAAAACCTCTTAATAAAACTAAGTTTAAAGGCTCACAACTTTATCCATATTATGTTTTTATAGAAAGATATTAGTTACAGTCTATAGCTTTTAGATTTCAAATATAAAAGTTAGCCTATTTAAACTTAGACAGTATGATTTACAGATAAAACATTAGTACAACATTCAGAACTAAATGTTATGACTTACTAGATTTACAACGTATGGTTTGCTATTCATGATTACAGATTTTAGTTTTCAGATATTCTAGCTTATGTGAGTTATTTACATTTAGCATGCATTGTTTTACAAACTATGATGATGATTGATTTTATGTTTTACTTATGCATTCATCCCTATATATTCAGTACATCCTCAAAGTATTGATCAAAATATACGTCTATGTGTTACATTATCTCATAATGTAGGTTCAGGTGCTCAATTTCAGTTGTGTAAGTGATTTTGAGCATCTCCATCTATATCCCGATAATTGGTGAGTTCTCATAGTTGGAGGACTTAGTCATTTAGATTATTTTTAGCTTATCTGTTTAGATAATTTAGTATTCTTTTTAGATAGTTCGATTCAGTTAGGGGTTTGTCCCATTGAATCTCTAGATATTAGTAGTAGAGGATTGTTAGACTACTAGTTTTGATACAGATTTTCAGTATTGTTTTATTAGACCGCTGAGACTAATAATTTTCAAACATTATATTAAGACAGTTTCCAGCATTCAGTATGATTTTGATGTCTATATTTCCATTATTATGAGATTTAGACTTAGTAGAAGGCAGATAGGGTTAACTTAAGGGTACTCATAGTTTTGAGAACTATATGACATCGCAGGACCAATTTTTGGGGTGTTATAGTATGGTTTCTTTCTCGATGGCTAAGACATCTTGGTGAAGAATGTGCAATGATAATTAGTTATGACTTGATCCTTGTGGGTTTCAGTTTGATTTTCATATAGACTGGTTGGAGCATTAGCAAAATTTCATTTCTTGGCTATCTCTATTTGTGTGCCTAGATAACACTTTATGAGCTTTATCTCATGTTTTCCATATAGAATTTAAGCAGGTCAACTTTATTTTTTTGAGTTATTAATGATGATATTGTGTGAACAAGTCTTGGGTAATTTTCTTCCGGGTTTCGAGTGAATGACAGGTACAAATAGTAAAAGAAGGTTGTATTTGGATTTAAAGATGGTGGTATGATTCATGTCCTAGTTTGCATTTGGTTTGGATAAGCATTTATTAAATTATGCTTCTATCTAGATGGTTTTAGTGTTTTATGTGTCATATTAGTAAGCATCATCCCTTTTGGTTCAGTTGAAGTCTAGTTAGTGGTTGAAGTCAAGCTTTGACTATTTGGACGTGGAGTGAGAGTGCCAGTTTAAAAAGGGATACCGTTGATGGAATCCCTTGGAATTGTTCTCTCTTTGTAGAGGTCTTATGGGAAGTCATGCTTGGAGCATGAAGGCCTAGTATCTCATCTTTTTGAGATTTTGATATTCCTTATATTTGTTGACTTTTCAGGATTAAAGTCCTTTTAGTCGTGGTTATGGTAATGACCCTTCCATTAATTTTTTATATTTCCACTTATCTTCATTATTAGGGCTTCTCCATAGCTTCCCCAAGGTATTTATGACTTTCTAGGATCGTCGGTTCGTTTACTGGGTTGTTCGTTTAGTTATAGAGTCAATTCCTATTTTGATGTCTTAGTCAGTACCAAAGGGCCACTTGGCAAAAATATCAGTAAAATGATCTTGGATGCAAATTCTAACTACTCTAGTAGATCCGTAATATCAATTTTAGGTTAGGGTTACTCTTAGTTCATGTCCCAAGGCACTGGAATATCTTTATTATTATTGAATGAATTTTATGAAAAATGAAACTCTAGGTGTGGGCAACACTTTTTCCCGAAACGATCTCAGATGAAGATTTTGATGAATCTAATAGATTTAAAATGTGGTTTACACTCAAATTTCACTATTTGACCATGTACTATTTGTTCCTAATGTCTTTCGAGGATCAAAAATAAGTTGTTGACTTTCTTATCATAGGGATACCACATCTCTTCATCGGGAGGGAGGGGGCTATAAATACACCCCAAGTTCTTGAATTTGGATATTTTCCCTTCATCTTTGAGAGCCTGAAACCCTACATGATTATGACAACTCAAAATTGAGCTGTGTAAGTGACTTAGGATTTGAAATTATGGCAAGATTTCATCACTTTATTAATGAATTTCATAGTTCTTGACCCAAAATACCAAATTCACTTAGGGCATGATTTTAGCCCAAAATTATCGCTATTTGTACCCATTTCTTGTTGGTTATGATTCTTTGATGATGTCTGAGTGGTAGGTTGGTCTCAAAAATGCATTTTTCGTAAGTGAGATGCACTTTGGTTTTCTATTGTTATTTTTGGGCCTGAAGCGCAATAGTGCAATATGGGTATTGTTAGACTCGTGTTGACGATTAAAATATGATTTTGATAGTGTGATGACATCTTGGGATTGTGATGTGAAGATGGACACTTGGTGAGCGATTCAAGTTTTTTCTGTTCATTTTTTCGATAGTCTTCTACCTACTCTTGTGTGTTTTGTTTGGTAAATGAATATGAATGTTTGTCCTGATTATGAATAGAATAACTTAGTATTCATTATTGATGTTTGGAGAATTAGATGATAGATTTGGACTAGTAAGAATGTTTATGACCCTTTTAGAACCCCATTGCGTTTTTCCTAGGTTAAGCTAATTTGAAGCATTGATATTATAGTATGCAAGCTTTGGGACATGGTTTATGTATTAGAATCATGGTTAGTATGCTTAACCTTAGTCTATTATAGTGATTTTGAAAGCTAATTTGGGTATTGTTGTCTTAAATGGGTGTGTTTCTAGGCAAAGTTCATATCTTAGGCTTGGTTATGACTTACTTGAAATCTAGAAGTTTTACTAAATACCATAGCCTAGTTTGGGGCATAGTTTGCCAAATTATGAAAATTAAGGATTAGAAGTGGGATCTTCACCCACCTTAAGCTTGGATTTATATATTTCCATTGAAGACCTTAGACACTTGTTAGATGCTTAGACAATTTTTTTTGGGAGCATGTTGGCTAGCCTTGGTTAAGTATAATGATATCCATGATGGCACATAACACTTTTGACGTCCTATCACCAGATGTCGTCACAGGCTTCAACTAATGCCAAGTCTCAGGTTAAGTATGAAGACAACTGTGATAGGCTATCATAGGGCGGATGACTTATAAAAGATGTCGTCAGCAACACTTTTCTTCATATTTCTCTAGATTTCAACTTCTTTTCTTCCTTTCTCATTAGTTCTCTATCTCATCTACTTAAATTGTAAAATCAAACATAAACAAATCAAAAACGACAAAAGTTTCTTAAGACTTTGCAATTATTCTTAGTTAAATGACTTAAATGTGTTAGCAATTGCTCACACATCAACACCCTCAACTTAAAACAATTGCTTGTCCTCAAGCAACTCCGCCTAGCTAAGAAAATACATAGAACATTCAGCAGTTAATTTTCCATTTAAGCTCAGGATATATTTACCACCTTCAAGGTCAATCCAATTAAAACCAACTGTGTATACCATTGAAAAATATTAATGTAACACAAAGGACTCAAGCGATTAAATCAATCTTAGAAACAACAACCATTTATATACCAATGGTACACTATCTAAATAAGCAAGTATCTAGTAACGATACCAGTGTACCCTAACAACAACGAAATCCCCCTTTTCTCATCTAAGGAACCAAAAATATAAACGTTGGGGTCTTCAAAAGACTCTCACTCTAAAAACAAAGTTCCAATAAGTGCTTTCCAAGTACCATAGGCTTGCCCTTATATTCATTACAAAGACCTTTAGATAGCCCAGCTAGGATCACTATAGGAATTCTTTTAGGCTTGTAATGTAGGCTGGGGCTGGTATGATATTCATGGACATTTAGAGTGACTATGCCTCGTGGATACTACACTACTCTCTTGGGTTCACTTATTAACCTTTGTTGTCCGTTCCTATCTATTTTGGACTACAGTTTTTTCTTGACTACAGATGAGTTATAGTAGGTGCCATCATGACCTAAGAATTGGGTCATAGCATGGTACTTGATAACTTATTTAGTTGAAAATTATGTTCCACACTTGAAAATTAGTTTTGTGTGTTAAGTTCAGATACAATAAGCAATACTGCAAAGAAAATGAAATAACAAGATGAACACACAGATTTACATGGAAACCCTTTACAGGAAGAGGAAAATTTCACTATAATGGAGAGTACAATGGAGGAGAGGAAGTATCAATGACATAATTTTTCACATCCCAAAAATAACCCACTAAATGCACTTATATAATACATGCATATAAATAAATTCTAAGCCTAAAAATATACAGGTCCATACACTAACGTCCCTATCCCTATATTTCCACCACAAACCCCACAAAAAATCATAAATATGGGTCACACAGTAAAATTTTTAGGGATGGGTAAATAAAATTTAGGTCACAAACTATAACAATCTCCACCTTGACATGAATTCTAATTTAGAACTCAAATCCATTTTTGATAAAACACTCTACCTCTTTCACAAAAGCCCCTAAGGCCATATCTTAACTGCTGACACCAACCAAGTCCAAGCAATGCTCAAACATGGCACTTGGTTGTGTCTTGGTCATCATATAAATGGGGTTACCATAGGTACTAATCTTACTTACAAAAATATAACTACAAGAAATAATCTTACGCAAAAAATAATACAAAACATTGATGTGCTTTGTCCTCTCGTGAAACGTCTAATCATTTATTAAGAAGATAGCACTTTAATTGTGGAAAAGATCATAGTAATCTGTAAGTCTATGCTAAGTTCACCAAAAAGACCGTTCAACTAAATAGCTTCCTAGAAAGCATCTACAATAGCCATGAACTCTACCTCAATAGTTGACAAAGTAACTGTGGTCTATAAAGTAGCTTACCAACTGATAACACAACCACCAATTATGAAAACATATCTTGTAAGGGATATCATTTTATCAAGGTCTCTTGCAAAATCAGAATCAATATACCTGATCAGACAATCTCAATTTCTCCCAAACTGTAAATAAACATCAGTAGATCCATGAAAGTATCTGAAAATCCACTGAACTACTTTCCAATGTTCTTTACAAGGATTTGCCATGTATCTTCTAACTACACTGATAGCATAAGATAAATCTAGTCAACATAATCATCTACATAAGACACCCAACAACACTAGAGTATAAAACTCGAGACATATGAAATTGAGACATATAGTCACGCTCATCATATGCCTTTGGAGATAATGTGGCCAAGAATTTCAAATAATTTGCCCATGGAGTACTAATAGGTTTAGGATTTTACATATTGAACCCATGAAACACTTTCTCAATATATCGTTTTTGTCTCAAGTATAACTTATATTTGTCTCTATCTCTCAGAATTTTCATGCCAAGGATCTTCTTTGTTGCTCATATATCCTTCATATTAACTTCTTACTGAGATGGGATTGGACTTTTATGATATATCTCATATCCTTTATTGCTATTAATATATTGTCAACATACAAGAGAAGATACATGAAAGAACCATCACTTACCTCCTTAAAATAGAAGTGATAAAAAGAGTTAAACCTATTAAACCCATTTCTGGGCGACTTCTTTAAGCCATAAAGGAACTTTCTCAACAAGCATATATACTCCTCCTTTTCTAATACTACAAAGCCTTTGTTATTGCATATAGATGTCCTCCTCAAGTTCTCCATGTAAGAATGCAGTTTTGACATCCAATTGCTCAAGCTCAAGATTACGATGGCCATAATACCAAGCATGGACCGAATCAAACTTGATTTGCAACTTGAGGAAACACATCTCTGAAGCCAATACCTGGAACCTAACTGTAACCTTTAGAAACCAGTCTTGCATTGTACCTAGCATCTTCAACTCCCAATGTTCCTTATTACTTTTTAAATACCGACTTAAAACAAATAAATTTCTTATATTTAGTGAGTCTTACCAAATCCCATGTGTCATTCTTATGAAGTGATTCCATCTCTTGCTGCATAGCAATAATACATCGGCTAGAATCATCATAACTAACTACCTCTACGTAAGAAAAATGTTCTTCACTGGAATCAATACCATTTGCTATCTTTAATGCATAAGCAACCAATTCAGCTTAACCATACTTTTGAGGAGGTATATTATCACTCCTAGAATTTTCTTTAGCAATAGAATATTGTGTTTCCACTGATAGTAAAGAAGAAATAGTATCACTTTATATCTCCAGGATAGACTGAGAAGTAGGTACTTGTGTGGAATCTTCTCCAATATACAATTTAAAATGGATGCTTTACTTTTGTCGATTCATGTTACAAGATTTATCTGGTAGCGAAGCACTAGATTCTATAAAGGAGGACGCATGAAGTATGACAATTTCATCGAATACAACATCTTTTCTAATTATAACTTTTCTATTTTCTGGACACTAAAGCTTATATCCTTTAACACCAGACTTATAACCCATAAATAGGAACTTGATAGTTCTAGGTTTTTTCCATTATCAACATGAGTATAAGAAGGAGATCAAATACCTCTTGTGGAGTCCTTTTGTCAATCACGATAAAGGAGAGTGGTTAACAAGAAGACAAGCTGTGGAAGTAGCTTTAGCCTAAAAGGACTTGGGTAAAATAGTATTAGAGAGAATATAATGTACATTCTCTGTTAGAGTCCTATTCATTCATTTTGCCATACCATTTTACTGCAGAGTATGATGAAATGTTAAGTGTCTCATGATTCATTTCGAGTTGCACAGAACATTAAATTCATTAGAACAAAACCCTAAACCATTATCAGTCCGAAGGCGTGTTACCTATTTCTATATTTGATGTTCAATCATAGTTTTCCAGTCTTTGAAAGAAGGCAACACAACATTGTTTTACTTCAGGAAGAACATCCAAACTTTTCTGGAATAGTCATCAATAATAGTCAACATGTAATTGGCACTTTCTCTGGAAGGTACGTTAGAGGGACCCCAAAGATCAGAATGAATGTAATTTAGTGTGTCTTTAGTTATTTGGATCCCTTTAGTGAATTTGATTCCCTCCTGCTTCCCAAAAATAACGTTGTCATAGAAATCTAATTTGGTAATACTCTGGCTATCAATAAGTCCTATCCTACTTACTTCAGCCATCCCATTGTAACTTAAATATCCTAAACGTATATGACAAAGTTTAGAAACTCACTATCTGATAGAGAGGAAGTAAAAATAGTTGCATAGACTATAACCATATAGACTTGCAATACATATAAATTAGTAGTCTTTCTTTGTCCCTTCATCACAACAAGACCACCTTTACTAACCTTAAGAACTCCATATTTACCAGTGTAATTATATCCATTCAAATCAAGGGTATAATATGGTAATAAGATTTCTCTTCAGGTATGTGACATAACACACATCACCAAGTGTCCTTACAAACCCATCAAATTTCTTAATCCTAATTTTTCCAATAACTTTTATCTTATAGGTTGTGTTATTTCCCCTCAACACAACATCTTTAGAGACTGTTTCATATATTGTAAACATATATCTACCGCGACACATATGAAACGTGCAAGTTGAATCAAGAATTTATCCCTCACAGGGTTTGGACTTACCATCAACAACTATCAAGAGTTCTACATCACTACCACCATCTTTAACATAACTGGCTTCATCGGACTTCTGTGGTTTTCATTTCTGGTTTTCATCTTTTCTTTTATTACTATTTTGTAACTTATAACACTCAGATTTCATATGACCCTTCTTCTTACAGTAATTACAAGTTTTGTTTCTGTTTCTAGATTTGAACCTATTCCTATCATCACCTCTAGAGTTCCTCTCATGAGTCCTTCCTCGAACAATGAGACCATCTCCTTGAGTCACCGACCTATTCACAAGATGTTTTATCTTCTTCATAGAGAACAACGTATCGTAGACTATATCTAGGGTTAGGATATCACGACTATATAAAATCATATCCCTCTAGGTCAAATATGATGCAGGCGGCGAATATAGAAAAGTCAACCCTCGATCATCCTCATCGTACTTAAGCTCCTGAGTCTGTAAATCAGAGATGATTTCCTTAAATGAAGTTAGGTGATCCTCCAAAGACGTACCCTCAAACATGCAATGGGAATAAATTTATTATTTGAGATACAACTTACTATTTAGGATCTTTGTGATATATAACAATTCTAGTTTCAACTACAATGCAGCGGCAATGGTCTCCTTCAAAATATCTTGTAGAATCTGATTGGATAAATGAAGGAGGATCCAAGATAGAGCCTTTTGATCTTTACACTATTTATCCTTATCTTTACATGATGAGGGAATCTTACCAAACCCTAATATATCATCATCCAAATCCATATGTGTGAGCACAACCTTCATCTTGATCGGCCATACCAAAAATCTGGTTTTGCGGTCCAATAACGAAATATCATACTTCATGGTTGTCATCCCCGAGAAAATAATTGCTCTTATACCACTTTGTTATGTTCTAAAAAATAAGAAATACCACAAAGAAAAAACAACAACAATATGAACATACAGATTTACATGAAAATCCTTGACGGGAAAAACCACGTGCAAATAAGGAGAATTTAACTATAATGTAGAGGAGTACAATGGATTAGACGAAGTCTTAATGACGTAACTTTTCACACCCAAAAACAATCCACTAAGCACACTTATATAATACATGCATGCAAATAAATCCTAAGCCTAAAAATATTGGCCCGATACCTATACTACCACCACAGACCCCATAAAAAATAACAAATATGGGTCACACCACAAATATTTTGGGCCAAATCAATAAAATTTGAGCTCAAAATTTTTAGTATAACCTATCTTTTTTTTCCAAGGTTTTCCATAATTTCTCCAAAAATAATAGAAGGACAATTGCTTCAACATTCTCAGATATAAATTATTGAAAATCGCTTGTGCTGCTAACTCTTTGTTTAACTTGTAGATTATAGTCGGTTTGGATTGAAATATAATGAGTGTTTTTAAGTAAAAATATTTTTAAGCTCTTTTGTAGTGTTTGGGTTATATAAAAAAAATGGGTTTAAACACCTAGGAGTCGTTTGATAGAGTGTATTAGAAATACAATCCATGTAATAAGTGAGGTATTATTTACTATTTTGTTTGATAGCAATTTTGGAGCAATGTAAAACTAATACATCTCATTGGATGGTATCAGTAATACATGAATTTTAATGCATGGGATAAATATGTTTAACGAAAAAAATTCCCTCAAACACCTTTAAATCATTTCTAAATCTTTTCAATTTATTCAATATGAGTTATTTCTTTTTAGTTTATAAAAGTGATCATTTCTTTTCAAATAATTTTAATCATAAAAAACTACTCCTTTAACTTAACAGATACTTATGTTTTAGTAAATAGGTCAAATACCAAAAATATTTTGAATGATTCATACAAGCTTTAATTTTGTAAGTAGGATATCTCACAAATAAAAATTATTTTTCTTCTTAGCTTTAGGACTCTACATAATACAATTTTGTATTAGTAATGATTCCAGTGTCACATTAAAAAGTTACATGTACCTCGCTCCAACTTAAGAACACCAAAAACTAGGAACAACAAAAAACTGATGAATAAACAAAGAAAAAATAACCAAAATGGAAAAGTAATTCTTGCGAGTGAATGATTAAATCCTTAGATTCCAAAGTAATTTATTAGTTATATTGTTGATTTTTTTTCATTTTTAAAAAAGAACAATAAAAGATTTGTAAAGAAAATACACAAAGCTATTGAATGTCAAGGGTATTTTTGTAAATAAATAATATTATTTTAAAAATATAGAAATACATATTGTTTTCAATACATCAAACCAAACACTGCCTAAAAAATATTCTCATCATTACTAATCCCACAACTACAAATATACCCTATTCAGTACTATCCTCTACACTCTACCAAATAACCCCTAGTTTTAACACAAAAATCTTATGTTGAATTTCTAATTTATGACTTTTGAGTTATAATCCATAATCGAAAAGCCAATCAAAGCAAACACTTGTTCTAACGCTTTTGTCTTGCATTAAAGTTTGTACTATTTTTTTGTTGCCTCATGACCTAGGTAACAACCATTGTAGGACCAAGCAATAATGTGATTATTAATATAATGATAATTTTAATTTCAATTTTTGTTTCTACAGTTGAATGCTTTCGACAAAAATATCATCTTTTAGTTTGCAGATGTTATATCAGTTTATATATTTAACATATGACACCCTTTTGGTGTAATAGTTTTTTTCACTTTCTCAAATCAAGACGATTAATAATTTATATGAAATATATTGCCAAAATTAAGATTGTGAGTTTTCATCATGATTCATGAGCATAGAAGAGTGAAAAAAAAGCCAACAATATTGATAAGTGAGAAAAGGTAAATAACCTCTTGAAGTCGCATTCCATCAAATTACTGAAGGAATTAAAGCTAGTTATTGAGAAATTTATTAAGATATCCTGCAATGCTATATTATAGTGCTTCTGAGAGCAAGTTTTTCCCTTTTCTCTTAGATATATGTTCGCTCATATTGTAATACCTTGAACTCACCGTTGTATAAACAGAACTTAGAACGATCCCACGAGACCCCTAGATCATAAACCATCTTAGGATGGGTATGGACTATTTAGGGGTGATTTTGGACGAAGAAATAGCTCGTGCGACATGAGAGGGAACCCACGTGATAGGCCCCCGCCGCATGGGCCACCATGGGAGGCTACTACCTCACTCACGTGATATCCCGCACCGCAAGGGGGCCAGCCCGTGCCAGGGGTCGCGCTACACCCCATCCTTTTTCGTTGATATAGCACTATTTTAAGTATATTTTAAGGGTAATTGGATCGTTTCACACTCTTAAGTCATTCCCAAATCTCTAAATGTGTAATTAGGGCCCTAATGACTACTCATTACAATAGAAACTATCTTGTAATCATTCTTAGAGAAAGAAAACAGAAAACCACCTGGGGTTCAAGGTTTCTAAACTCCATGGGTCAAACCACCTCAAATCCTCTTAACGAAAAGGTATGTAGAGTGATCGTAACACTCATTGCATTAACTAAGGTATTTCTGTTAACATTAATTTATATTTATGTGTATGTATTGTGGGTTTTTAAATTAACTTAAGACCATGAATTATAAACCCCCTATTCTATCCTTAAATATATTTATTGACTAATGTAGTGGACTATTTAAAGAATGATGATTAGCTTGAATTTCAAATGATTTTTCTTAAAGTTTGCATTGTTATTGGTACGTTTTTAAAAAAGGTGTTTCTTAGTTCTAATTACTTTTTTGTTTTATGGAGATTGCATGAAATTTATTAAACAGGTAACCACCCTAATTGTTAAGTCTTTTAAGGAAAGTGTTAGATTGAACTTGCTTGTTGTAATGCCCCGAATCTATACCACGGACGCTACACACTACTCATAATCTCGAAGGGCCACAAGCTAACTCATATCTGGTACGTGCTGCAATATCTGAATAATAATACTGTAACTTTACGAAAATAGGTAGAAATTTATCATAACGTTCAAATCTGAAATAAATACTGATTGTGGTATCACAATACTAAAACTAAACATCAATATTGAAAACTGAACAACAGTCTGAAAATACTCTAGTCTGAAAGGCCTCTAAATTGTCTGAATTGTGGAGTTGATGGGACAAGCCCCCAACTAGCTTTGGCTACTGAAAATAAATTGAAATGATGAAAAAAATTATGCTCTTAGACTATGAGGACTCACGACTAACTCTGTCTGCTGAGAATCTAAACTACTAAGGGTGCTCTGGAGCCCGTGCGTCTATACCTATGATATAAGACATCATAACACAAAAGAAAAGCATGCATACGTACTTTGAATGTATTGATATGCTCAGTGAGGTAGGCTAAGATTCATGGGTTCATACGCATGAACAATGCTAACTAAATAACACGAGTACGACTGAATGAGAGTACATGCATGAATACCTATATTGTAACTGAGATCGTGATAACACTGAATATTGAGTTTGAATACACATTAAATGATATATGAGTTTACTGGTACTCTATTATTGAGAACTGAATGACTGTATCTGACAATCATGATTCTATGGAAGTATACTAATTTTTTTTACTGAGCTGAGCAACTGTAACTGATAGTTCTAAATCTGTAGAACATAACTGAATTCTATAATGAGAGTGAATCTAAAACTAAGATTGTGGGAGGTAATCATCTAACGACATGCCCATTTTAAAATCGAATGAAAGGGTGTCAATACCATGCCACGGGTAAAGACAAGCTGTGGGTTAACCCTTTCTGATAGAAAGCTCTTTCGTCAGCCCTCGCTGGCAGGAAAATCGAATGAGATGGTCCACACTCATAATATCTAGCTGGAAGGTATCTCAACCTAGGCTGGCTACGTATTTCCGTAACGCATGGATTGCTATTAAGGGTCAAACCCTCTACTGGCCGGAATGCCCCTATCCCTGGGTTAACTCAATTCTGAATCTAACTCCCATTTGAATAGAAACTGAACTGATTTTAGAAGTTCTTATTAGGCTTGAATGAACTAATACTAATATTACTTTTTCACTGAACTGAACTGAGTTCAGCGGATTCCATAGACTAACAAAATACAATTGAGTTCTATTAGGTGACTAAGTTTACTAAGGTCTAAACTAAATACTGAACTAGACTAAACTAATATTGGGTCTACTAAGTTTTCCTGAGTTTTGTAATTGACTGAGAGTACAAGGATCATGACGTGACTAAGATTATTCTGTAAATGATACTGGCTCTAGGAAAACACCTAGATACTGGCTCTAGGAAAACACCTAAATTGTTGGGTATTAAATACCCTCAGGACTCGATAGTATGAAAATAAAGCATCATATGATCTTGCTTAGCATAAACATGCACATTAGATTGAAAATGCATCTATAAGGATATCTTATTAAACACTTGCATGGTATAACTTGGAAATAAGCTAGCATGACATGATTTCTTTCCCTTATTAGATCACATGAACAAATCATCATGTACTTGGTGAGCATCAAGATTTACTTCAAATTTCATAATTTCAAGGGGTTAAACATGGATTCATATGAAATTACACACATAGTAGTCAATCTCACATAAAAACGTATAATAATTCATGAAATAACAATCTAACGCACATACTAATTAGTAATAAAATTTAATTCTAATCATAAAAAAATTATGAATTCAAACTACTTGAAATTTGAAAGAGATTCTTTAACTCCAAGAGTGGAAGACAACCTTGGATGAAAACTTCACATCCGTTAGTTGGTGAATTCTTGAAAATTAATGATACGATCTGTATCCTTGAATTTGAATTTAATTCACCTAGGGTTTTGTTCTTGAGTAATTTGTGTAAAAATGAATATAAGTTGCTAAAAAGGGCTAATTTTTGTGATATGTGGGTTGAAGGGCGTGGGAAAAAACTTACTTAACCCTGAGGATATGTCCTTTTAATGAGTGAAAATTATGTTATCAACGCGCAGATCGAAGCACCACGTCAATGGCATCGATGCAAACGCCAACGCACTGTATTGAGTCCACATCAGTTCACTGAAATTTGCACTTAGCTAAGGGAAAAATTATCTGTCAACGCAATTATTGATGCGGCATGTTGAGATCATGTTGACTCACTATTTTGGTTACTCAAACATGGTCTAAACGAGACCCAAAAAATTCAAAACTTTTCCGGGAACACCTATTGACCTTCCTAGTCATGAACTAACTCAAATATCAATATTTAATGGGTGTAGAGGTCGCGAAACAAGATCGCCAACTTTTGAAGGCTAAAATAATACTAAATATGAATACTTAGCTATAATTTTCTAAGTCTGGGACCCCTTAACTAGCTTATAGAATTGAATTAAGCTAAGAATTTTATGGGGTCTTACATTATCTTCCCCATGGAAACATTCGTCCTCGAATGATACTAACTAAACTAAGAATACAAGTAGACTGAACTTACTTACTGGACATGAACATCTGAAATATGAACATCTAAAACCTGATTCTCTGAATAACATCACTGACATATTAAATTTCATACTGAATATGCATATCTAATGCATGAGTATATGACTAAGTTGATTCATGAGTGCATGACTAGGATTATTGATAAGATGAGTTTCTCATATGGAATATGCATATCTGATGGAAGTATACATGCTTGAACTGACTCATGAACACATGACTGAATATGCAATGGTAACTAATACCAAGTTTGTAATGGAAATTTGAGCATAAAACTAAATAAGCTAAAGAAAAACTATTATCTTGGGATAAGTTTGAGTTTGTAGAGAAGAGGTGGGGGTACTTGGTCCGCATATCTGTTTCTTCTTCACAAGTAGCTCCCTCAATGGACTGATTTTGCCAAAGAACTTTCACTAGAGAGACTTCTTTGTTACTCATTCTGGGAATCTAATAGTCAAGGATTTCGACTAGAATCTCTTCGTAAGAGAAGCAGTTCTGAACATCTGTGCCCTCTATGGGGACTACGGTTCATGGGTCACCTATGCATTTCTTTAGCAAGGAGATGTTAAATACTGGATGAACTGAATATAGATCTGAAGGCAACTCAAGCTCGTAAGCTACCTTTTTAAAATGGATAAGAATTCAATAAAGACCGACATATCGAGTACTAAGTTTACCGTTCTTGCCAAACTGATTCACTCCTTTCATAGAAGATATTATCAAGTACACAAAATCACCAATCTCAAACTTGAGATCCTTTTTGCACACATCTGCTTATGAGTTCTGTCCTTTTGAGCTATCTTAAGACTTTTCCTGATCAACTAAACGTTCTCTAAGGTATCAAATACCAAGTAAGGTCCTACCACTACGGCCTCACCCATTTCAAACAAACTAATGAGAGATCTACACCTTCTTCTATAAAGTGCCTCAAATAGAGCCATCTGAATAATAGAATGATAGCTATTGTTGTATGCAAACTCAATCAAAGGCAAGTGGTCATCCCAACTACCCTTAAAGACTATCGCACATACTCACAACATATACTCTAAAGTCTGAATAGTCCTTTCTACATGACCATCTGTTTGAGGATAAAATGTTGTACTGAGGTGAATTCGTGTACCAAGAACCTTTTGGAATGCTTTCCAGAAATGAGAGGTGAACAGGGTACCTCTATCTCAGATGATGGACAACAGAAAACCATATAATCTGACCAACTCCCTGATATAGAGTTTGGCATAATCCTTGGCTGTGTAAGATGTATGGAATGATAGGAAATAAGATCATTTGGTCATTCTGTCTACAATGACCCAAACTGAATCATGTTGACGATGAGTATGAGGCAAACCCATTGCAAAGTCCATGTTCACTTCTTTCTATTTCCAGGTGGGAATACTAAACTCCTGCATGTACCTACTAGGCTTCTGATACTAAATCTTAATTTGTTGACATATTGATCACTTAGCCACAACCTCTACAATATCTTTCTTCATCCCACTCCACCAATAGATCTCCTATAAATCACGATACATCTTAGTGGACCCTGGATAAATAGAGTAGTACACACCATGAACTTCTACAAGAATTCTTTTCTGTAAGTCATCTACTTTTAGTACACATAGTCGACCTTGACAAACCAAAACACCATTTGCCCCTTGGGAGAAAACCTCTACCTTCTAATCTATGACTGATTATTTCAATTTGACCAGACTGGGATCCCTATCATGTATTTCCTTCTATTTGCAAACTATGGATGATTTTAAACTACTTTGCACCTATATACTTCATTCTACTGAATCGACTAAGAAGACACCTATTTGGGCTAACTAATCAACTTCCTGAGCTAACTTTTTCTTACTATCCTCGACATGGCCTTGCCCGAATGATATACAACACTCATGTCATAGTCTTTCAACAACTCCAACCACCTTCGTTGATAGAGGTTTAGGTCTTTCTGAGAGAACACAAACTACAGGCTCTTATGGTTAGTGAACACATCAACGTGAACCCCATACAAGTAGTGTCTCCAAATCTTTAAGGCAAAAACTACTACTGCTAATTCAAGATCATGAGTAAAATAGTTATTTTTATGGGACTTAAGTTCTCTAGAGGCGTAGTTTATGACCTTACCTATTTACATCAGAACACACTCCAAACCAACTCTGGAAGCATCACAATACACAAAAAAGCCATCTAAACCATCTGGTAAGTTCAATATTGGAGTTGTATTGAGTCAAGTCTTTAATTCCTAAAAACTATTCTCACCAGAATCTGACTACTGGAATTTGACCTTCTTCTGCGTCAATCTAGACTTGGGGGATGTAATAGACAAAAATCCTTCACAGAACCATTGGTAATATCCGGACAAACCTAATAAAGTCCTGATATAAAATAGATAGATGTGTTTGGGCCAGTTTCTCAATGCTTTGGTGTTTTGGGGATCAACTCTAATTCCATTACCATAAATGATATGGCCGAGAAAAGCTACTGACCTTAGCGAAAATTCACACTTATGAATTTGGTGAATAACTAATGATTTCTGAGAGTCTATAATACTATTATGAGATGGTCTGGATGATCATGTTGTAATACCCCATACTTTTCCTAGCTTGAAAAGTTTTCGAAGAATGTTAGAATCTTTCTTTGAAAGATTAATCCACTATTTTTCATGTATTATTTCAAATATTTTCACTTTTTATCATGTGGGAATAGAATAAGCTTTGCATCAATACCAAATTCTCCTAAATTTGACACCCAGATGAAAAGTTAGAGCCTTTTTAGTGAGATAGTATATCACCTGAGCCTTTAGTACATCGTGGAGATAGCTCAAATGAAAATTGTCAACTTCCAGTGTTTCTTCGTGATAGTGATGCTTCATACAAAAATTCCAGGTCACATACAAGGTGTCAACACGATAGCTTCACATTGTGCCATTGTGAAATTTCCCATTTGTCACTTTCCAGTGACTTGGCGCGATTGTCGCGCGTCATGCCAAGGATGAAAATTGGAAAATTTTATCATAAATTAAAGATTCATCTAGGGTTAAAAGGGTCAAATTTCTACCCCTATATATACCCAATAACACGTGGTTTAGTTATTCCTCACCCAAAACATACTAGTTTCTCTCAAGAACAAGCTAGGGTTTCAATTGGGGATTCAAATTCAAGAAGGTTTCACTGTCAATCTTTACGAAATCATGAACTAAGGTATGCATAGTGTTCATTCACAGACTCCTTTACGAAATCATGAACTAAGGTATGCATAGTGTTCATTCATAGACTCCTTTCATCTATAAAGTCCAAGAATCTTTTTCTAAATTCAAGTGTGTGGATTTTTGTATGAAGTCCATGTTGTGTTTGTTTTGTTTAAGTTGAGAATGATCAATTGAATTCAAATCCATGTTGAGTGATCAATTTTATATGGAATTGATTTTTATAGATGTATATTCATGTGAATCTATAAATAAACCCTAGAATGATGAAATTAGAGATGAATCATGATGATTAATTATTGTATAACGTTGTCTACATGTGCTATGACTACAATGTGTATGATTAAATGTTTATATGAAGGAACAATGCCAAACTAGTATGATATCTTAAAATCCCTATATATGTACAAGCTTATGCATGTAACATATTTGTTGAAGTACTTTAATATATGAATTATGAATTGTGTGTTGGTCATGTGTTCAAGTAAGCCATGCTATGTCTGTTTTTTATCACTGAATCTTGGGGTACTTGTACCCCAACATTTAGATGTGTGCTTAGAGCCATGTCATGTTTTGACGATACTCTTAGTCAAGCTATAATCCATAGAACTCAATCAGTCATGTGAATCAGGAAAAACCCAGAAATCTCAGTAGTTCAGTAATCTAAGTACTTAGTAATCTCAGTAACCTTAGTATTCTCAGTCAATCTCAGTAACTTCAGTATTATCAGTCAATCCTCAGAACTTAACACATTACGCCAGTCAATGAAATTTAATTAATTCATTTTAGTTTAGCTCCACTAAACAATACCATTAGTATTAGTTCAGTTCAGTAAATTATGATCAGATTCTATTCAGATGGGAGTAGGAATTAGCACCAAGTAAACCCCAGGATGGGAACACACACTATCAGATGAGGGTGTGATTCTTAGAAGTCATATTTGCATTCAAAAACTATGTAGCCAGTATAGGTTAAGGCATCAACACTGTTCGATGAGCATTAATGAGGTGGATAAGCACTGTCAGATAAAGGCCCCACCATTCCCTTTTGGGTACACTATCAAATGAGGGTCGCCCATAGTTTATCCTTAACAGTGTTGCAGCATTGATACCCTTTCAATTGGGGTTACAAATTGCACCCCAACTCAGCCATAATGGTATATTAGAGGCATGTCAGTTTGATAACTACTTCCCCCAGTCTGAGTTACAAATCCAGTCTCAGTAATAAAACTCAGTTCAGTTCTATAGAAATTCAGGATTGTCAGATAGAATCAACTTAGATACAGAACAAAACTCAGATAGTTCTATTAGATTCAGGACTGTCATATATAGTCATTCCTATTATCATTTATATCAATTATCAAAACTCATGTCATCAGTATTAATCTTTAGGACTATCAGATACAGTCAAATAGACTATTTCTTCACAATCAGAACTATCAGACACAGTTATTTATGTATCAGTAACATAGTATTGTTCCCTCAGATATTAGTAATTCCATGTTATTAGAAAAACTCAGTAGTAAGAACTCCGTATTCATTCCTAGCACGATCTCATTTATAGTTATGTATGCACACATGTATTTTCATGTTTATGTTAGTCATTCAGTTAGTATTGTTCATGCATATAAACCTATTACTTTCAGCCTACCTCACTTGTATACTAGTACATTCAAAGTTCTGACGCAGTTGTGCTATGGTGTCTTATACCATAGGTTTAGAAGCACGAGCTCCAGAGAACCAGTGGCATCCTAGTTCAGTGATCAAAGTTAGCAATGAGTCCTCATTCTTTGAGGACATGATGATCATAATACTATTTAAGTTTTAAGTTTATTTCAGTAGCTGGAGTTAGTTTTGGACATGCCCCATCAACTCCTTATTCAGACAGTTTAGAGGCTTTCAGACTACAGTATGTTCAGACAATTATATCAGTTATTTTGTTTTTGTTATTCCATATTTTGTTTTTTAGTTATGTACTAGTATTGAACCTTATGGCCTTTCAGTGAATGTTTCCGCATTTACGATATTATTACTATTATTCAGTGCTCAGTTTACAGATATTAATCATGGGTTAGCTTGTGGTCCTTCAGGGTCATAGGCACCATGTAGCATTTTGGGTACCAGATTTAGGGTATTACTCATGCTCACTGTGGGAGTATACAAGAATGTCATCTAATAAGACTATGACGAACATGTCCAAGTACTACTTGAACACCCAGTTTATAAATTCGATGAAGGTTGCTGGAGCATTGGTAAGACAAAAGGACATGCCTAATAATTCAAAGTGACCATACTAAGTTTTGAAAGCCATTTTTGGGATGTCATATTCTCTAATTATGAGCTAATGATAGCCTGAACTGAGGTCTATCTTGGAGAAATAACTGGCACGTTGAAGATGGTCAAACTATTCATCGATTCTGGGTATGGGATATTTGTTATTGATCATGACTTTATTCAACTGATGGTAATATATACATATCCTGAGTGAACCGTCTTTGTTTTGCACGAATAAAACTGATGTTCCCCACGGGGACATACTGGGTCTGCTAAATCCCCTCTCTAGGAGATCCTTTAACTACTCTTTTAATTCTCTTAGATCTTCTAGAACCATTCTGTATGGTGGAGTATATATGGGCTGAGTATCTGGAAGAAGATCGATTCTAAAATCACTTTCCGTTTTGGGAGGAACTCCAGGAAGATCTTTGAGAAACACATATGCGAATTCATATGCTACTGACACAGACTCAAGAGTAGGGATTTTTGAACTAGTATCTTGGACTCAAACAAAATTGTTATCACCTCCCTTAGATATCATTTTTCTAGCCCGAAGGTAAGAAACAAGCTGACCCCTAAGTGCTGAAGTACTACCCCTCCACTTGAGGATGGGCTCATTCAGAAACTGAAATTGAAAAATTTTGTTTATGCAGTTGACTGAGGCATAGCAGGAATGAAGACAATCTATGCTGAGAATGACATCAAAATCAATCATCTCTAATTTTTCTAAGTTTTCTGAAGTAACTTTCGGAGATATCATAACCAAGAAGTTCCTATATACCCATTTGGATTTGGAGTATTTGCCCACTGGGGTAGAGACTGAGAAAGTTTCTACTAGAATTTTGGGAGAGATTCCAAAATCAACTGCTATATATGCAGTAACAAAGGACAAAGAAGTTTCTGATCTAGCATAGCATAAACATACAAATGGAAAACTTGTAACGTATCCTGATCTTGTCAGGACTGAAGAGCATAGAGTCTGTTTGGGTGTTGCCCATTGGTGGCCCTTGAAAAGGTACCCAACTAATCCGGGCAACTGCACTGAGCTGGGGAAGGATTATCCTAACTCTATGAACCTACTAGAGGGCACTATCTGAGCTTATGGTCTGGCTTGCTACATCCAAAACTCACATCACTGCCTGTTGTATAGTAACATAGGTGGTTTCTGCCACACTTCTGATAAAGGAGATTAGTTCGGTCACTGCTAACACTGCCCTGGGGTTTAGGAGCTGATGCTCTATCTCTGTGACCGTCTCTAAATTTTGGCATAGGAGCACTAGCTGAGGATGGAGCTAGGAATAATGATTATGGGCGAAACTGAGAAGGATTCCCACTCTCTAACTTAGGATGAGTGAAGCTGAAACTACATGTTATCACTCTCTTGTTAACCCTCTTATTCTCTTTGTTCTTAGCCTCCTCTATTTACTGAGAATGGACCATGAGCCTTGATACATCCATCTTCTTAATCATCATTGCGGTCCTGCACTCTTGGACCATACTGCTAGACACCCCTGACACAAACTTACTCATCTTAGATCTACTATTTTCTACCATATGTGGGGCATATATGGATAGCTGAGAAAACTTGAGAGAATACTCTTGTACTATCATACTAATCTATTTCAGGTTAATGAACTCCAACACCTTCTTTTCCCTTAAATCTAGGGGAAAGAACCTAGCCAGAAAAACAATTACAAAATCCTCCCATTCTTTGGGAGCTGTATGTGTGGCCCTATCTGCCTTCCACAACATGAACAATGAGTGTGCCACATATTGTAAATTGTATGTGGCCAACATAGCGCTCTTAACAGCAGTTACCAACATAATATTAGTAACTTTCTGTACCCAATCAAGAAATTCCTGTGGGTCCTCATCTGACTTAGACCTAGTAAATGATAAAGGGTTTATTTGGGTGAAGTCTCGAATCTTGGCAATTGCAGTATTGGCCACTAGGTTCACTGAGATAGTAGTTGGACATTCATTCTGGGATGCCACAGAATAATCTAGGTTTGTAATTCTACCTTAAACTCAGCACGAGAGACATGTTCGTCCAAAGGATCCGGCTGGACGGGCTGGGGTTCTGAATGGTCTACCATTCCTCTTCCCTTAGTCCTCTTTATAGGCATATTCTTTAAATGAATGATAAATGATTAGACTGAGAATTTAACTGGATCTCATTCTCACTCTAATGACATGAATATTGAAAGAAGGGAAACTTTTCCCAAAACATCTCACAGCCTCCGGTCCATAGGTGTAGTGCGCAACATACCCATGCACAAGACTCTACTCGATGTGGCTTTCAGACTTCCTAGGACTCGACTAAATCTTAGACTCTGATACCATATTTTTAATTCATCAAGTTTGTACCCTAGATGCTATACGGTTCTCAAAATCCTAAAGGACCATAAGCTAACCCATGTCTGGTACCTATTGAAATATCTGAATAATACAGTAACTTTGTAGAAATAGGTAAAAATCTGCCATAAGGTTCAAATCTAAAATTAATTCTGAATATTGTATCACAATACAAAAACTAAACATCAATACTGTAAACTGAACAACTATCTTTAAATACTCTAGTCTGAAAAGCCTCTAAACTATCTGAACTATTGAGTTGATGGGACAAGCCCTCAACTAACTTCGACTATTAAAAATAAACTAAAATGCTGAAAACAATCATGTCCTCACACTATGAAGACTCACCACTAACTCTGTCTGATGAGAATTTAAACTTCTAAGGGTGCTATGGAGCCTGTGCATCTTAACCTATGATATAAGACATCATAGCACAAAAGAAAAACATACGTCACTACTTTGAACGTATTGGTATGCTCAGTGAGGTAGTCTGAGATACATGAGTTCAAATGAATGAACAATGCTAACTAAATAACATGAGTATGACTAAATGATAATACAGGCATGAATACCTAGATTGTAACAGAGATCGTGATAACACTGAATACCGAGTCTAAATACTGATTAACTGATATCTGAGTTTACTGATACTATATTACAGATAACTGGATGACTATATTTGACAATTATATTTCTATGGAACTATACTAAGTTCCATATCAAGCCGATCGATTATAACTGACACTCCTGAATCTGTAGAACTAAACTGAGTTCTATACTGAGACTGAATAATCTGAAATTGAGACTATGGGTGGTAATCATCTAACCAAAATTCCTATTTCTAAATAGATTAAGGTCCAACTTGTGACTCAGTTAGAAGGGTGTCAATACCATTCTATGAGTAAAGTCAAGTTATTAGTTAAACCTCTTTGATCGAAAGCTCTAACCTCAATCCTTGCTAGCTGGAAAACTCAAATGAGATGTATCAACCCTTATAATATCTGGAAGAAATATGTCTCAACCCATGCTGGCTACAAATTTCTATAACATAGGAATTTCTACTAAGGGTTAAACCCTCTCCTGACAGGAATGCCCCTATCCTTGTGTTAACTCGGTGCTAAATCCTACTCATATCTGAATAGACACTGAACTGATTTTCCTAGTTCATACTAGGCTTAAATGAACTGCTACTGATCTTACTATTTGACTAAAATGAATTGAGTTCATCAGATTTTGTGGACTGATAGAATACTACTAAGTTCAGTTAGCTGACTGAGTTTACTGAGGTCTCAACTGAATACTTAACTAGACTGAACAAATACTGGGTCTACTTAGTTTTCTTAAGCCCTGCAACTAACTTAGAGTATTAGGATCGTGATGTGTCTAAGATTATTCTATAACTGACACTGGCTGTAGCAAAACAACTAAATTGTTGGGTATTACATACCCCCAAGACTTGATAGCATGAACATAAAGCATCACATGATCTTTCTTAGCATAAAAATGCACATTGGATTAAAAAATCATTTATATAGACACCTTATCAAATACATGCATGCTATAACTTGAAAATAAGCTAGAATGAGATGATTTCTTTCCTTTATTAGTTCATATGAAGAAATCATCAAGCACTTGGTGAGCATAATATATGCACATAATAAGTGACCATCATGATTTACTTCAAATTTCATAATTTTAAGGGGTTTAACATGGATAAATACAAATTTACACACATAGTAGTCCATCCCACATGAAAACGTATAATAATTCATGAAATAGCAATCTAACTCACTTACTAATCATGAATACAATTTAATTCCAATTATGGAAATCATGAATTCAAACTACTTGAAATTTAAAAGAGATTCTTGGACTCCAAGGGTGGAAAGAACCCTTGGATGAACACTTCACATACCATAGTTGGTGAATTCTTGAAAATTAACGGTAGAATCTGAAGCTTTAAATTTGAATTTAATTCACCTAGGATTTTGTTCTTGATTAATTTATGAAAGAATGAATATAACTTGATAAAAAAGGTTAAATTTCTTGTTGTGAGGGTTGAAGGGCACGGGAAAAATAATTAATCAACCTTGAGGATGTAGCCACATCATTGACATCAATGCAATGGACAACGCGCTACATCGAGTTCACATCAATTGACTAAAATTTGCACTGAGCTGAGGGAAAAATTATCTGTCTACGCAATTGACGATGCGATGCATCAAGATTGCTTTGACTCACTAGTTCGGTCACTGCTAACACTGACCTGGGGTTTAGGACCTGATGCTCTATCTCTGTGACCGTCTCTAAATTTTGGCATAGGAGCACTAGCTGAGGATAGAGCTAGGAATAATGATTATGGGATAAATTGAGAAGGATTCCCACTCTCTAACTTAGGACGAGTGAAGTTGAAACTACATGTTATCACTCTCTTGTTCACCCTCTTATTCTCTTTGTTCTTAGCCTCCTCTATTTACTGAGAATGGACCATGAGCCTTGATACATCCATCTTCTTAATCATCATTGCGGTCCTGCACTCTTGGACCATACTGCTAGACACCCCTGACACAAACTTACTCATCTTAGATCTACTATTTGCTACCATATGTGGGGCATATATGGATAGCTGAGTAAACTTGAGAGAATACTCTTGTACTATCATACTAATCTATTTCAGGTTAATGAACTCCAACACCTTCTTTTCCCTTAAATCTAGGGGAAAGAACCTATCCAAAAAAACAACTACAAAATCCTCCCATTCTATGGGAGCTGTATGTGTGGCCCTATCTGCCTTCCACAACATGAACAATGAGTGTGCCACATATTGTAAATTGTATGTGGCCAACTTAGCGCTCTTAACAGCAGTTACCAACATAATATTAGTAACTTTCTGTACCTGATCAAGAAATTTTTGTGGGTCCTCATCTGACTTAGACCTAGTAAATGATAAAGGGTTTATTTGGGTGAAGTCTCGAATCTTGGCAATTGCAGTATTGGCCACTAGGTTCACTGAGATAGCAGTTGGACATTCATTCTGGGATGCCACAGAATAATCTAGGTTGGTAATTCTACTCTGAACTCAGCATGAGAGACATGTTCGTCCAAAGGATCCGGCTGGACGGGCTAGGGTTCTGAATGGTCTACCATTCCTCTTCCCTTAGTCCTCTTTATCGGCATATTCTTTTAATGAAAGATAAATGATTAGACTGAGAATTTAACTGGAGCTCATTCTCACTCGCATGACATGAATATTGAAAGAAGGGAAACTTTTCCCAAAACATCTCACAACCTCCGGTCCATAGGTGTAGTGCGCAACATACCCATGCACAAGACTCTACTCGATGTGGCTTTCAGACTTCCTACGACTCTACTGAATCTTAGGCTCTGATACCATATTTGTAATTCATCAAGTTTGTACCCTAGATACTATACGGTTCTTAAAATCCTAAAGGACCATAAGCTAACCTATGTCTGGTACCTATCGAAATATCTGAATAATACAGTAACTTTGTAGAAATAGGTAAAAATCTGCCATAAGGTTCAAATCTAAAATTAATTCTGAATATTATATCACAATACCAAAACTAAACATCAATACTGTAAACTGAACAACTATCTTTAAATACTCCAGTCTGCAAAGCCTCTAAACTATCTGAACTATTGAGTTGATGGGACAAGCCCTCAACTAACTTTGACTATTAAAAATAAACTAAAATGCTGAAACCAATCATGTCCTCACACTATGAAGACTCACCACTAACTCTTTCTGATGAGAATTTAAACTTCTAAGGGTGCAATGGAGCCTGTGCATTTTAACCTATGATATAAGACATCATAGCATAAAAGAAAAACAAACGTCAGTACTTTGAACGTATTGGTATGCTCAGTGAGGTAGTCTGAGATACATGAGTTCAAATGAATGAACAATGCTAACTAAATAACATGAGTATGACTAAATGAGAATACAGGCATGAATACAAAGATTGTAATAGAGATCGTGATAATACTGAATACCGAGTCTAAATACTGATTAACTGATATCTGAGTTTACTGATACTATATTACAGATAACTGGATAAATATATTTGACAATTATAATTCTATGGAACTATACTAAGTTCCATATCAAGCCGATCGATTATAACTGACACTCCTGAATCTGTAGAACTAAACTGAGTTCTATACTGAGACTAAATCTGAAATTGAGACTATGGGTGGTAATCATCTAACCAAAATTCCTATTTCTAAATAGATTGAGGTCCAACCTGTGACTCAGTTAGAAGGGTGTCAATACCATTCTATGAGTAAAGACAAGTTATTAGTTAAACCTCTTTGATCGGAAGCTCTTTCCTCAATCCTTGCTTGCTGGAAAACTCAAATGAGATGTATCAACCCTTATAATATCTGGAAGAAATATGTCTCAACCTATGCTGGCTACAAATTTCTATAACATAGGAATTTCTACTAAGGGTTAAACCCTCTCCTGACAGGAATGCCCCTATCCTTGTGTTAACTCGGTGCTAAATCCTACTCCTATCTAAATAGACACTGAACTGATTTTCCTAGTTCATACTAGGCTTGAATGAACTGCAACTGATCTTACTATTTGACTAAAATGAATTGAGTTCATCAGATTTTGTAGACTGATGGAATACTACTGAGTTCAGTTAGCTGACTGAATTTACTGAGGTCTTAACTGAATACTTAACTAGACTGAACAAATACTGGGTCTACTTAGTTTTCTTGAGCCCTGCAACTGACTTAGAGTATTAGGATCGTGACGTGTCTAAGATTATTCTATAACTGACACTGGCTCTAGCAAAACAGCTAAATTGTTGGGTATTACATACCCCCAAGACTTGATAGCATGAACATAAAGCATCACATGATCTTTCTTAGCATAAAAATGCACATTGGATTAAAAAATCATTTATATAGACACCTTATCAAATACATGCATGGTATAACTTGAAAATAAGCTAGAATGAGATGATTTCTTTTCTTTATTAGTTCATATGAAGAAATCATCTTGCACTTGGTGAGCATAATATATGCACATAATAAGTGACCATCAAGATTTACTTCAAATTTCATAATTTTAAGGGTTTTAACATGGATAAATACAAATTTACACACATAGTAGTCCATCCCACATGAAAACGTATAATAATTCATGAAATAGCAATCTAACTCACTTACTAATCATGAATACAATTTAATTCCAATTATGGAAATCATGAATTCAAACTACTTGAAATTTAAAAGAGATTCTTGGACTCCAAGGGTGGAAGGAACCCTTGGATGAACACTTCACATACCATAGGTTATGAATTCTTGAAAATGAACGGTAGAATCTGAAGCTTTAAATTTGAATTTAATTCACCTAGGATTTTGTTCTTGATTAATTTATGAAAGAATAATATAACTTGATAAAAAGGGTTAAATTTCTTGTTGTGGGGGTTGAAGGGCACGGGAAAAATACTTAATTAACCTTGAGGATGCAGCCACATCATTGACATCAATGCAATGGACAACGCGCTACATCGAGTCCACATCAATTGACTAAAATTTGCACTGAGCTGAGGGAAAAATTATCTGTCTACGCAATTGACGATGCGATGCATCAAGATTGCTTTGACTCACTAGTTCGGTCACTGCTAACACTGCCCTGGGGTTTAGGACCTGATGCTCTATCTCTGTGACCGTCTCTAAATTTTGGCATAGGAGCACTAGCTGAGGATGGAGCTAGGAATAATGATTATGGGAGAAATTGAGAAGGATTCCCACTCTCTAACTTAGGACGAGTGAAGTTAAAACTACATGTTATCACTCTCTTGTTCACAATCTTATTCACTTTGTTCTTAGCCTCCTCTATTTACTGAGAATGGACCATGAGCCTTGATACATCCATCTTCTTAATCATCTTTGCGGTCCTGCTCTCTTGGACCATACTGCTAGACACCCCTGACACAAACTTACTCATCTTAGATCTACTATTTGCTACCATATGTGGGGTATATATGGATAGCTGAGTAAACTTGAGAGAATACTCTTGTACTATCATACTAATCTATTTCAGGTTAATGAACTCCAACACCTTCTTTTCCCTTAAATCTAGGGGAAAGAACCTATCCAGAAAAACAACTACAAAATCCTCCCATTCTATGGGAGCTGTATGTGTGGCCCTATCTGCCTTCCACAACATGAACAATGAGTGTGCCACATATTGTAAATTGTATGTGGCCAAGTTAGCGCTCTTAACAGCAGTTACCAACATAATATTAGTAACTTTCTGTACCTGATCAAGAAATTCCTGTGGGTCCTCATCTGACTTAGGCCTAGTAAATGATAAAGGGTTTATTTGGGTGAAGTCTCGAATCTTGGCAATTGCAGTATTGGCCACTAGGTTCACTGAGATAGTAGTTGGACATTCATTCTGGGATGCCACAGAATAATCTAGGTTTGTAATTCTACCTTAAACTCAGCATGAGAGACATGTTCGTCCAAAGGATCCGGCTGGACGGGCTGGGGTTCTGAATGGTCTACCATTCCTCTTCCCTTAGTCCTCTTTATAGGCATATTCTTTAAATGAAAGATAAATGATTAGACTGAGAATTTAACTGGATCTCATTCCCACTCTAATGACATGAATATTGAAAGAAGGGAAACTTTTCCCAAAACATCTCACAGCCTCCGGTCTATAGGTGTAGTGCGCAACATACCCATGCACAAGACTCTACTCGATATGGCTTACAGACTTCCTAGGACTCTACTAAATCTTAGGCTCTGATACCATATTTGTAATGCCCTGAGTTTGTACCCTAGATGCTATACGGTTCTCAAAATCCTAAAGGACCATAAGCTAACCCATGTCTGGTACCTATTGAAATATCTGAATAATACAGTAACTTTGTAGAAATAGGTAAAAATCTGCCATAAGGTTCAAATCTAAAATTAATTCTGAATATTGTATCACAATACAAAAACTAAACATCAATACTGTAAACTGAACAACTATCTTTAAATACTCTAGTCTGAAAAGCCTCTAAACTATCTGAACTATTGAGTTGATGGGACAAGCCCTCAACTAACTTCGACAAACTAAAATGCTGAAAACAATCATGTCCTCACACTATGAAGACTCACCACTAACTCTGTCTGATGAGAATTTAAACTTCTAAGGGTGCTATGGAGCCTGTGCATCTTAACCTATGATATAAGACATCATAGCACAAAAGAAAAACATACGTCAGTACTTTGAACGTATTGGTATGCTCAGTGAGGTAGTCTCTGATACATGAATTCAAATGCATGAACAATGCTAACTAAATAACACGAGTATGACTAAATGAGAATACAAGCATGAATACCTAGATTGTAACAGAGATCGTGATAACACTGAATACCGAGTCTAAATACTGATTAACTGATATCTGAGTTTACTGATACTGTATTACAGATAACTGGATAACTATATTTGACAATTATAATTCTATGGAACTATACTAAGTTCCATATCAAGCCGATTGATTATAACTAACACTCCTGAATCTGTAGAACTAAACTGAGTTCTATACTGAAACTGAATTTGAAATTGAGACTATGGGTGGTAATCATCTAACCGAAATTCCTATTTCTAAATAGATTGAGGTCTAACCTGTGACTCAGTTAGAAGGGTGTCAATACCATTCTATGAGTAAAGACAAGTTATTAGTTAAACCTCTTTGATCGGAAGCTCTTTCCTCAATCCTTGCTAGCTGGAAAACTCAAATAAGATGTATCAACCCTTATAATATCTAGAAGAAATATGTCTCAACCTATGCTGGCTACAAATTTCTATAACATAGGAATTTCTACTAAGGGTTAAACCCTCTCCTGACAGGAATGCCCCTATCCTTGTGTTAACTTGGTGCTAAATCCTACTCCTATCTGAATAGACACTGAACTGATTTTCCTAGTTCATACTAGGCTTGAATGAACTGCTACTGATCTTACTATTTGACTAAACTGAATTATGTTCATCAGATTTTATAGACTGGTGGAATACTACTGAGTTCAGATAGCTGACTGAGTTTACTGAGGTCTCAACTGAATACTTAACTAAACTGAACAAATACTGGGTCTACTTAGTTTTCTTGAGCTCTGCAACTGACTTAGATTATTAGGATCATGACGTGTCTAAGATTATTCTATAACTGACACTGTCTCTAGCAAAACAGCTAAATTGTTGGGTATTACATACCCCCAATACTTGATAGCATTAACATAAAGCATCACATGATCTTTCTTAGTATAAAAATGCACATTGGATTAAAAAATCATTTATATAGACACCTTATCAAATACATGCATGGTATAACTTGAAAATAAGCTAGAATGAGATGATTTCTTTTCTTTATTAGTTCATATGAAGAAATCATCAAGCACTTGGTGAGCATAATATATGCACATAATAAGTGACCATCAAGATTTACTTCAAATTTCATAATTTAAAGGGGTTTAACATGGATAAATACAAATTTACACACATAGTAGTCCATCCCACATGAAAACATATAATAATTCATGAAATAGCAATCTAACTCACTTACTAATCATGAATACAATTTAATTCCAATTATGGAAATCATGAATTCAAACTACTTGAAATTTAAAAGAGATTCTTGGACTCCAATGGTGGAAGGAACCCTTGGATGAACACTTCACATACCATAGTTGTTGAATTCTTGAAAATTAACAGTAGAATCTGAAGCTTTAAATTTGAATTTAATTCACCTAGGATTTTGTTCTTGATTAATTTATGAAAGAATGAATATAACTTGATAAAAAGGGTTAAATTTCTTGTTGTGGGGGTTGAAGGGCACGGGAAAAATACTTAATTAACCTTGAGGATGCAGCCACATCATTGACATCAATGCAATGGACAACGCGCTACATCTAGTCCACATCAATTTACTAAAATTTGCACTGAGCTGAGGGAAAAATTATCTGTCTACGGAATTGACGACGCGATGCATCAAGATTGCTTTGACTGACTATTTTGGTCACTCGAACTTGGTCTAAACGAGGTCTAAAAAATCTAAAACTAGTTTGGGAACACCTATTGACCTTCCTGATCATGAACTAACTCAAATATCAACATTTAATGGGTGTAGAGGTCTCAAAATAATATTGCCAACTTTTGAAGGCTAAAATAAGACTAAGTCGGAATACTTAGCAAGAATTTTCTAGTTCTGGAACTCCTTAATAAGCTTAAAGGACTGAATTAATCTAAGAATTTTGCGGGGTCTTATACATGCCCATTTTTAATTTAAGATATCTTATTGATTGTTAAGACTTGTGAAGTTTTGATCATTGACAAGAGGCCATGTAGCAAGTAAGCATAGTTTGTTCATGGAAAACTGCTTCAAAAGACATCAACTTGCAAGAGCACCTTCTCTAGATAAATTCATATGAGGAAAAATAAAAGAAAGAATGCTTGTTACTTTAGATGAACTTTAGGAGATCTGCATGTGCTTTAAAGAGGAGTTAATATTTAAATTCAACAATTAATAAGAGAGTCTAAGAATTATGGGAGTCTTGTAGAGTTGAATGTCTACTTTGTTGCGAAGATCAATATAAGTTATAAATATTCAAGGACTTTCAAAATGAAATTTATGCACAAATACTAAGAGGAAAAAGGGTAGAACATGAGGAAATATGTAAGAACAATATTTTAGAGAGTTCTACTTAGATATTGAAGTGCAGCCTGATACAATGAACTTGGTTAAAGAGCATGTTTCATCCATGTGTCTAATAGTTTTCTATTCTAGTTAATATATATTCTAAAGAGTATTGAGTTGTAATTTTTGTGCTTTATTAGTGTCAAATTGTTATAAAATTGTTTAGGCATTTAGTCTTCGAGTCTGAATAACTAAAAAAGAATATAAACCTTTGGATGTTTTTGCGTTTTAGGAACTAGAGATTGTTCCTAGGTTTGCATAGCTTTGCAATCTGATTTTCAAGAGTGTAAAATTGAAGTAGGTTTCAACAATTTGGGGAGATTGTTGAACATTAGGAATTAGAGTTTACAATTTCTAGGTTATAGGATTTGCAATTATCTTTTTAGAAGCTCATTGTGTTTAGTGAAGTTGGTGTTAAATATTTTAGAGGTACAGTCATGGTTTTTTTACACCTTTTGTGAGCAAGGTGTTTTCCATATAGAACTATAATGTTCATTATTTATTGTATTTAATGCTTCTGTTGGAATACTTTAGGCAACCTGGTCCATTCATAGGCAAAAATTTGGCATATGTCACCTGAGTTATTAACATGTGTAGAATTAACAATTGATATCAGAGTAGGTTAGCTTGTGAAGTATAACACCTTAAGATAAGATCAAAATGAACTTTGTACCTCCACTTAGACATGGTAAGGGACAAGACATCAACCAACTACAATTTTACAATGGAAATTCTACTCATAGTGGAATAAAAGGTTGAAATTTTTTGCATGTTGTGGACTATGAAGATTGGAATAGAGTCACTAATGGACATAAGTACTCTATGAAGAAGAATGCTCAAAATTAAGATAAAGTAGAGGAAAATGATGAGTATAATACAAATGACATCAAGATGCTTGGAAAAAATGAAAAAGGTACGCATATTCTTATTTGTGGACTTGGACCATATTAACACAGGATCTCAGGTTGCACCACTGCAAAATAAATATGAGAGGCTCTTGTGCACACGTATGAGAAGAACATGGATACCTTTGAGAAAAGTGAAGTAAATAAGAATAAGTTACAAACATTAATGGTTTTATACAAAAAAACTAGATCTTGATAACAAAAAGTTTAACAAGAGCTTCAAAAGGTATTTTAAGAAAGGACAGTGGCAGAACAAGAGAGGAACAATGAGAAAAGGTTAGAATGCTAACTCATGAAAACTCTAGGATAGAACTTGTTCTTGAAAGAGCTAACAGCGGACCAATTCATCTAGAATTGTTAAATATCTAAGTAGTAGGACTAATAATGAGTAGTAGGACTAATAATGAGAGGCATGGCGTAGGTTTTAAGAAAGAAACTACTTCCTCTAAGAATTTATGTTATATTTTTGTGAAACTAGGATAGACTACTATCGAATGCCAACAAGCTACTGGAATTATGAATAAGAACAAAAAATTGATTGAAAAGAAAATTTACAGTACTAATAAAAGAAACAGGTACACCCACCTGCTGCCAACATGGGCAAAAAGAAATTTAATTCATCTATTTGATCATAAGAAAGGACCTAATATTTTCAGGGTACCTAAAACTAACCTTTGCTTTAGTTACATGCAAAAGTGGGAGAAAGTAAGAAGAATTGGTATATAAATAGTGTTTTCTCAAGACATATGAATGGAGATAAATAAAAATTCCTGTCACTTACTAAAAGAGGTAGCATGTGAAGGAGATTACAGAATGAAAATGTTGCCACTAAGAAGAGTGTGCTGGAATAGGTTATGTCACCCGTTTCATCAGATATTAAAGATTAAAGCTCGTTGATAGGGGGTACATCAAATACGTATGTAAGGAAACCAAGTACTTCATTGCTTATTGGCATGACCCAAACCGAGGCCTTGACCACGATAGGTAACCAAAACCATGAAGGCCCAAGAGACCTCTTAGCATATAATCATAAGCATAACTCATCTATTAAATAATGCAGAAGTAAACTAAAAACAAAGTAGTTTTATCATTTCAACTTAATAGTATGACACATAAGTCCATAATAAAACCCATAACTATCTATGAATAGTTTATGAAGTCTCAACTAAACTGAAAACAACAATCTATATAAAATTGGGAAAAGTATCTTGGTCAAACAATGAGTAAATAGCAAATAAAATAAACACATGGATAAGGCCTTCAGAAATAAGGGAGGTTCACCAACTTCAGATCTCAGACAACGATCTACTGAATAGTGAGACCATAGGATGGGCCTCAGAACCTAAAATATAGGGGGTAAATACACAAGGTATAGGTACAAAGAACAATCCCAAATAACATAGTCTTCATACAACATGTGTGAGAGCATTTCATAAAATGATTTAGCATAAGGTAAGTGAAAACACATGGGCATAGTTTGATAAACTTCAAAACATTTTTTTTGCATTCATGAATCAATTCACTACTGTTTACTGAGCTAGATGATACACTCTACAAGTTCAAAACTCCACACGCTATATGGAATCCACCCTTGACTCAGTGATCAAGTCCCCAATCAAAGTTTGACGCAAGTATCAGAGCATCATTAAGGGAAGGGTGACACACAAGATCACATAGTAGTGTGCCAAAATCCCCTGATCAAATCAACATATCATGGTTGGGTATGAGATCGCAAAGAAGAGCTCCTAACCATAGTCCCAAATTGGCATGACATAATATAAGGCACACAAGATCATAAAGCAGGAAACAAAAACCTTATTTGGACAAATCATGATTTCCAGCTTAGAGTGTTTCAACTCGTACTTTCTTCACCTAATCATCTAAATCTCTTTAATCCCAATTTTAGCCTCTTAAAAGAAATCGTCATGCTTACAAATAATTCTTTTATAATTTTTTAAAAAATATATCATAACGGGGTATAGTCATACCAAGACTTACAAGTGATTCAAATCATATCAATTCCATAGTCTATATTATTCAAAATAGGTAAAAGACCATCAAAGGCTTATCAAATCTCACAAAGGGTTCTTAGTATCAAAATCTTATGAAACTCATACAAACTAATTCTCTCTGCAAGACATTAACACGTGGAAGCCATTCCATTTATTCAACACACGCATTAAGGTTAAGGAAACATTTAAGGCTCAAGAAATTGTCATCATTAATAAACCAGTCCCTACTTTTAGTTAAATATAAATCTCATGATAAAAAGGGGCTCTTAAGTTATTCTCTTAAAACTATTTTTAATCCATAGCGTGTAAAATCCATAAATTGTATCCTAGGGAGTGGAAACTCACCAATCACATTCATAAATCATCTTTCAATTTTAAATCACATATGCACGATCTTATCAATAAATTTTATGGCAGAAACCCCATAATAATTATGCTATTAAAATAATTTACCAAAAATTATAGATATATATCTTTAAAGCATGTAGAAATCATAAAACCTATGGCAATAAGTGTTAGGACTACCCCACGTACCTTAAGTTTTTAACTTGGAGGATGAAACCCTAATATTGCTACCTTCTTGAGATTCTTGAACTTGAAATTCTTGAACTCCAGATTACTTGGGGAAAAAGATTGACTTCTTGATCTTAGGTAAGAGGTGAGGGTTTTTTTGAGGTTTAATTGGAAAAGATGGGCAAATAATTCCCTAGTAGACGTTATATGTCATGAATTTGTGAATAAAATTGAGGAGAAAAGTCACGATTTCTGATCAGGCAATTAAATCTGTAACTGGACTATATTTTGGATAGTCACCATAGTGTGGCAGGAGTCCCATCGCTATTAGCATCGCGATGCTATACTATCTTGGTGAGCGATTGGAATCGGGATTTAAAAATGACTCAATCCTCATTTAAAAAATCTAAAACTTCCCCGATACATACTACCTACCTCTCTAAACATGAATTAACCTAAAAACAGAAACCTCAGTAACGGGAAGACAAATTTAAAAGTCCTAGAAGTTAAGAGGCTTTTAATATAACTAAGTCTGCAAAACTTAGAGAATTTTTTAGGCCTTAAACATCACAAACATACAACTAAGAGCTGAATCCAGCCATGAATAATGTGGGGTGTTACATTATCCCACCTCATAAGATCATTCATCCCCAAATGATGAATCAGGACACAACAAACATGATTTTAGGCAATACAAGGAAATGGAAAAAGTAGTATAAGATTTGTACATTACATATTATTATCCACGGTTTCAAAGAGAGCCGTTATCTTGTACGCATGTCATTTCTGAGTCCCAAGTAGCTTTCTTAGCTTTATGATTGTTCCACAATATCTTAACTAAAGCTATCTCCTTACTTCTCAACTTTAGAACTTGGCAATCTAAAATAGCAATGGGTTCTTCTTCGTATGATAATGACTAATTTACATTAATCTTTTCCATAGGAAACACAAGAGAATAATCTATAATATATTTCTTCAGCATCAATACATGAAATATATGATGAACAATACCTAAACTCGCTGGCCAATCTAATTCATTAACAACTCCATCGATTATTCTTAGAATCTGATAAGGGCCTATGTAACAAGGATTATGTTTTTCCTATCTAATGAGGACATGACTCCCTTCATAGGAGGGACTGTTATAAATACCCAATCATCAACCTCAAACTCCTACTCCCTTATTATATCATCGGCGTAGGACTTTTTGCAAATCTAAGATATCTTCAGTCCCTCTCCAGTGACCTTAGCTTTCTCCATTGCTTGATGAATAAGTTTAGGCCTAAATAAATGGGTTTCACCCACTTCATACCATCCAATCGATGACCTACATCTCCTCCCATAATGATCTTCAAAAGGAGCCATCTTAATGCTGGAATGGTAGCTATTATATTGTAGGAGAATTCTATCAACAATAAGTGATCCACACAAATACCCTTCAACTCAATTACGCAAGCCCTCAACATATGTTTTAAGGTTTGAATGCTTCACTATGCTTGCCATCTGTTTGAGGGTGAAAGATAATACTATGGTTTACTTGGGTACCTAAACCCCTCTAAAGAGACCGCCAACACTTTGAACAGATTTATGTACCTTGATCAGATGTAATAGAAACTAGAGCCCCATGCAAATGAACTATCTCTTAAATGTACAACTTAGCATAATCATCCCTAGAATAATTTGTCCGCACTAGAAGAAAATGGGCCGACTAGGTCATCCAATCTACAATAACCCAAATTGAGTCATAATAGTTTTGGGATCTTGGAAGTCCTTTAATAAAGTAAATGTTGATCATCACCCATTCCCAAAGAGGTAATCGTATCTCTTTGGAAGTGCTACCTAGTATGAAATGTTCCACCTTAACTTTTTGACAATTAACACACTTAGCCACAAAGTTAGTAACGTCTCGTTTATATTATTCCACAAGTAAATCATCTTAAGATCATAATACATTTTAGTAGAGCCCAGGTAAACAAAATGCCTGGAAGTTTCAGCTTCAGCGAGAATTCTTTCCTGCAACCCATCCACATTGGGCACGCATAGCCTACCTTGATACCTCAAAATCTGATCACCTCCAATTCCAAAAATCAAGCCTTTTTTTACCAACATATTTCTTAATATACATCAAATGGGTCCCTGTTTTTCTATTTCTTCACTTCTACACACAGGAAGATTTTGCTACCTCCTGTACAAACCCTCCTCCATCCTCAGAATCTAGGAGTCGAACTCCTAAATTATTAAGCTACTGAATATACTTCATCATATTCTTTTTTACTTTCTCCACATGAGAAAGGCTACCCAAGGATAATTTGCTAAGGTCGTCAGCCACCACATTGGCCTTACCCAGTTAATAATGCAGGCTCATGTCAGAATCTTTCAATAACTCCAACCACCGCCACTATATGAGATTCAGTTCTTTCTAAGTGAAACTATACTGCAAACTTTTGTGATCATTAAATATATCAACATGCACCCCATAAAGATAATGATGGCAAATATTTATAGTGAACATCACCATCGCTAACTCTTGATCATGGGTGGGATAGTTTTTCTCATGCACAACTGTCTCGATGCATAGGCCACCACCTTAATATGCTGCATAAGTACACACCCAAGTTCAACCCACGACTCATCACAGTACACAAGAAGGCCCTTTGTACCATAAGGAAGGTCAAAATTGATGCAGTAGTCAACTTGTTTTTCAGTTTCTTAAAACTATTCTCAAAAGAGTTAGTTAACAAGAATTTCACCTTTTTCTAAGATAATCTAGTAAGTGGAGAATCTATGTACAAAACACCCTCTACAAATATTTTATAATACCCTGGGAAACCCAAAAAGATCCAGATGTCAGTTGGAGTCATGGGTCTGGGCCACTTTCTCACTGCTACAATCTTTGGGGGTTAACCTTAATTCTCTCACTAGAAACAATGTGTGCAAATAAAGTAATAACACAAAGAGAGAATTCACACTTGAAAAAATTTGCATACAAATTCAAGATCCTTAAGACTCTGAAGAATGATTTGGAGGTGATTGTTATGATCCTTCTCACTTTTAGAGTAAATTAAGATGTCGTCGATAAAGACTATGACAAACATATATAGAAATGGTGGAACACCCTATTAATTAGGTCCATAAATGATGGGGGAATTAATCAGTTTGAAGGACATAACTAAGAATTCATAGTGAACATACCACGTTCGAAAAGAGGTTTTAGGAATGTCAACCTCCCTAACCTTCAACTGATGATACCCCAAGCAAAGGTGTATCTTAGGGAAACATTTGGCACCTTAGTGTTGGTCAAAGAGATCATCAATTCTGGAAAGAGGGTACTTATTTTTAATTGTGAATTTGTTCAGTTGATGGTAATCTATACACATACAGAAGGAACCATCTTTCTTATGCACGAAAAACACTGGATCACCCTGGGGAGAGACGCTAAGATAAATAAAGACTTTGTCAAGAGGTTTTATAACTATTCTTTCTACTCTTTTAATTCTCCAGGAGCCATTTTGTATGGCAGAATAGAAATAGGTCGGGTGTTCGGGGATAAGTCAATGCAAAAATTTATCTCTCTATCTAGTGGTGTCCTAGGAAGGTCATCAGGAAAGACTTTCTAGTATTCATTAACTACGGGGAAAGATTGGAGGGAAGGACTTTCAGTGTTAGAATCTTTGACCCCAACAAGATGATACAAACAACCCCTTGATATGAGTTTACGGTCTCTAAGATAAGATTATAATTTCCCCTAGTTTCTAGAGAATATCCCTCCCACTCTATCACTTACTCACTAGGAAAGGAGAAGGTGACCTTTCTAGTCCTAGTCTAATGTGACAAGACATGAATGTAGCCAATCCATCCATAAAATAGCATTAAAATCAATCATTTCTAGTTCAACAAGATCAGCCACAATATTACAATGACAAATAGACACCACATAGTTTCTTTAAAATCTCTTAGACACAGTAAAATCACCAATAGGGGTAGAAATAGAAAAGGGTTCCAAAATATGTTTGGGCTCAAAACCAAAACTAATTTCCACATAAGGGGTTACATAAGACAAGGTACACCCAGGATCAAGTAACACATATACATAACTGGAGATGATCTATAACAAACGAATAAACATATCTAGTAAAGCCTCTTAGCCCTGGCAGATACATAAAGCATATAACTTAGTGCGACCACCTCCGGCATCTGAAGTAGTACCCTTAGAAGGAGGGGATGTGTATGCATCTTGGGACTTAGCTCCCTTAATATTGCCTCTAGCTGAAAGATAGTCTCTCTAAAAGTGGCCCAATTGGCTGTAAGAGTAGCACATCCATTCCTCAAAATAATACCTCCTTGGATAGTTCCTTCCTGTAATGCTTTGAGACTATACCCTAGGCATCACACGACTCTTATGACCTCTATGGACCACAAGCTAACTCATAACTAGTACCCGCTGTGAACACTAAATATAATACTAGGATATATATACGAATGAAATCTAAAAATGTCATATGTTTCTCAAAATACCGAAAAAATAACTGAGTATAACTGATAATAACATATAAAAACTTAATAACTAACTATGCTAGTCTAAAAACCTCTAACTATCTAAATATGGAGCTTATGGGACAAACCCGTAGCTAACTTCGACTAAAATAACTACTAAACTATTAAAATATTGAAATAGGTAAACTCTATCCTCGAATGTACGAACTAACCACTATAACTGTTGCTGATAGCCTGAGCTACTAAGTATGATCAGAAACCTAGGCATCTAAACCTATGATATGACACATCATGGAGCAAATGAGAGTATGTGTCCATTTATTGAATGCACTGGTATTCTAAATGAGGTAAGGCTAATACACATAGGTTCATATGTATAAGATGATCATGAAAACTATAACTACTAAACAAATGAACAAGAAATATTGTGCATAAAGATATACTTTATGTATTTGATATTATACTGAAACTGAGCACTAAATTCTGATGGCTGAGTATCTGATAACTGATAGTCATGGTTCTGTAGAAATGATTGAGTTCTTTAGTGAATAATGAGACTGAAACTATAATTCTAGGAATGTTTATCTAACCAACATACCCCTATATCAACTGATTTAGGATCCAACCTATGACCCTAGTTTGAAGGGTGATAGCACCTTACCACGGGATACTAACAATGTTGTGTCGACCCTAATTTGGTAGTAAGACTCATGAAATATATATATATATGACTGTGTCAACCCTAGTCTGGAAGGCGAATGAGTTATCCTACAGTGGCTACATGGTTTAGTAACACATGGACTGCTACTAAGCATTAACCCCTTGTCGGCAGGAATACCCCATCCCTAGGTTTGCTCACTTCGAAATCCTACTCCCAAATAAATTAACACTGAACTAATCACTATACTATACTAGGCTTGACTGAACTAACACTAATCGTGTTGACTAACTGAACTAGACCGCGTTTACTGATTTTTGTTAACTGACTGAGTACTACTATTCTTGACCTTTACTAGAACTATTCTCTAACTACTCCAACTAAGTAAACATTTAGATTTTGGGTAATGAATACTCCCAGGACTCAATAGCATAATAGATAAACTTATATCACAACTTTAGAAATACAACAATAGGTTACCAAGCATAATTTACTCATATGGACATTTTATCAAACACTTAGGGACCATGATTGTCATACATGAAAAATAAACAAATAGGGAATCATACATACAACATGTAACTTGCAAATTCAAGGGTTTTAATATGAGAGATTAATAATTCAACACACATGCTAACTTAATTTCATGGAACTCATAAAAGATTTTAACTTGAAACCCATACAACAGCACAAACATGAGCATCATTCAATTCATAACATGGAAATCATAATTCAAGTTTTGAAAAGGGTTCTTGGACTCAATGGTTGGAAGGAGACCCAAGGATGAACACCTAATATACCTTGATTGTTGATTTCATGAGACATTTGCTGAATTCATGGGACTTGGACTTGAACTTAATGAAACTAGGGCTTTGTTCTTGAGAGTATTTGAGAGATAATGAGTGAATTTTGCTCTTTGGGAGGTTTAATTTCATGTTATGGATGAGTATTGTAAGGGGAAAATGACATATTTACCCTCACAAAATCATAACTTAATAAAAAAAAATGCCCAGTGATGTGATACGCGACGCAATGCATCTATGGGGTCAACGCGATCACAAATGCATTGCATCAATGGTTCCCACATGATAGAAAATACGACATATCAAGATTGTATTGGCTTGCTATTTTGGTCATCCAACATCACTTAAATGATGTTCAAAAATTTCAAAACTCACCCGAGATGACCTATAGATAACCCTGATCATGAACTAATTTAAAAGTCAACATTCTAAAGTTGGAAATATCTTAAATGATGTTATTGGAATATCGAGGCCAAAAATGAGACTAAGTGTAAATAATTAGCTAAAATTTTCTATGTCTAGGACCTCTTTTGGTATTATATAAATGACTGAAATGGGCTAGGACTTTACAGGGTCTTACAGTCCCATAAATGCTACAGCAAGGATGTAACCTAGCGGGCTGAGTGACACTCCCCTAGGACTGGGTACCCCGAGCTCTAGGCCTATCTCTTGACTAGAAACATTGCTCACCCGAAAGCCTAGGTACAGGTGTATTTGCTGAGGAATGAGCGTTTCTCCCAAATTTCTTATAAGACTATTTCTTACCCTAATTACCATCTTGCTACTTACTAATATTCTAATTTGAATACATAGCTATCTTAGCTCACTCTCCCTTTCCTTTAGCTTTGTCTGCCTATTATTCTCTTCTCCGATCTGATGCATATATACTGATAACCTGGAGAAATCCATGTCCTTGTTCAGCATTTCCCCCTTACATTTTAACTCTAAATTATATGAGAGACCAGATATGAACTTCCTCATATGAGTTCTAATGTTGCCCACTACCTCTAGAGTATAACAAGAAAGCTGGGTGAATTTCAACGCATAATGTTTGACACTCATATTTTATTGTTTAAGATTAATGAATTCTTCAGCTTCTGCTTCCCTTAATTCCTAGGGAAAGAAATGATCTAGAAAAGCATCTAAAAATACACCCCCTTATAGAAGTTTCAATATCCCCACCCCTCAAATCTTCCCACTTATTCTAGCACTAGTTAGCTACGTCCTTCGATTAATAGGCCACTAACCCAACCTATTCAACCTCATTATCAATCATGACTCTAAAGATTTTCACTATTTTATCAATGAACCTTTAGGGGTCCTCCTCAAACTTTGTGCCAATAAGTTGGTGGTCTCATCCTCATGAACTGACCAACCACAGTGGATTAAGACAAATGAGGCACAAAACTTAAATATTTAGAGCAATGGGATTGAGAAGCCATGAGCTGAGCAATCATATGGATGGACAATCAAACCTCATTGTTTGACACTTTTCTCTGAGGATACTACTTACAGTTGACACCATATCGAGGAGCTCAAGGTAGACTAGTTTGGACTGGAGGAAATCCTAGAGTAGCAAAACAAATTCTAGAGTATGAGATCTATTATGATTTTGTATCCCATGAGTAGGGCAGACATCATCAGCATGGGTATTCTAGTTGTTAGATTTACAAGGAGGCATAATCAATCTCTAACATATAAGAAATCATACGTTACGGGACATGTAGACTCTATTGCATGAACTAAGACATGAAGAAAAGAGAGATATTCCTAAATGCCTTGTAGTTTCATCCCTATAATTATGGAACGCTACACATCAATAAAAAGGACTCCAGCCGATGTGACTTTATAAACACCCTGGGACCCTGAACCATGCTCTGATACCATGTTTGTCACAACCCAAATCAAGGCCCTAGCCGTGATGGGTATCCCAAACCATGAAGGCCTGAGAGACCTTTTAGCATATAATCATAAGCATCAGTCATCTAATTTCATAATGCAAAAGTAAATTAGAAACACAATAGTCTTATCATTTAAACTTAACAATATGGAACGTATGTCCATAAGAAAACCCATAACCATCTATGACCAGTTTATGAAGTCTATACTAAATTGAAAGAAATAATCTGCCTGAAATCGGGACAAGGCTCCCAGTCAGAGTATGAACAAAAATTAAATAAAATTAACACATGGATAAGGACTTCCAAAATAATGGAGGCTCACTAACTCTAGACGTATGATAACGATGTACTGATTAGTGGGACCATGGGACTGGCCCCAGAACCAAAAATATAGGGGGTTAATACATAAGGTACTAGTATGGAGAATAATCCAAAAAACAGTCTTTATACAACATATGTGAGATCATTTCATTAAATGATTTAGCATAAGGTAAGTTAAAATACGTGGGCATAGTTTGACAAACTTCAAAACATTTTTATTGCATCCAAGACTTAATTCGTTACTATTTTGCTGAGATATATGGTATACCATACAAGTTCACAATTCCAAGAGCTATATGGAACCCGCCTTGGCTCGGAAGCTAAGCCCCCAATCTAAGTTTGTGGCAAGTCTTGGAGCATCAGTAAGGGAGGGAGACACGCACAATCACATAGCAGGGTGCCAAAATCCCCCAATCAAATCAACATTCCATGGTTGGGCACCATATCACAAATAAAGACTTCTAACCATAGTCCCAAATTAGTACTACCTAATATAATCCATACAAGAACACTAAGTAGTGTACTAAACCTCTCTGTCGGCAAATCACGATTTTAAGCATAGATTCTTTCAACTCATACTTTCTTTGGATAACTATCTAACTCTCTTTAAGTCTAATTTTTAGCCTCTTAAAAGAAAATATATGTCATTGTTACAAATATTTCTTTTCTGATTCTATTAAGGACTTATCACAATAGGGTATCATCATACCCAAACTTGAATGTCATTCATTTCATATCAATTCTACAGTCTTTGTTAGGTAAATGACCACTAAAGTTTTATCAAATCTAACTAGGGTTCTTATTATCAAAATTATATGAAACTCATGCAAACCAATTCCCTTTTCAAGACATTAATACATGGCAGCCATTCCATTTATTCAAGACATCAATAACAGTTAAGGCTCAAAAAGTTCTCATCATTCATAAACCATCCCCTACTTTTAGTTAAATATATATCTCATGATCAACAAGGGGCTTTTAAGTCATGATCTCAAAACACTTTATAATCCATATCATATAAAATCCATAAATTTCATCATGGGAAATTGACTTTCAAAAATCACACTCATAAATCATCTTTCAATTTCAAATCACATATGCATGAGGTTATCAATAAAGTTTATGGAAGAAACCCCATAACAATTAAATAATTATCATCTAATTGGTTTCACAATGCATGCTCTTAAGATAATTTACCAAAACTCATAGCATATACATAAGTATAATTCTTTAAATCTTGTAGAAATTATAAAACATATGCCTGTAAGAGTTAGGATAGCCTCATGTACTTTATGTTTCCTAACTTGGTGGATGAAAACTTATTATTGCTACCTTCTTGAGATTCGTGAACTTTAAAGTCTTAAACTCTATATTACTTGGGGGGAAAGTATTAAATTATTGATCTTGGGGAAGAGGGGAAGGTTTTCTTGAGTGTTAATTAGAGAAGATAGGCAATAATTCCTTAATAGATGTTATAAGTATAAGTTTATGAATTTTATTAATGGGAAAAAACACAATTGAGCTTCAGGAAATTAAATCCGTCACTGAACTGCATTTTGGATAATCACCATGATGCGGTAGGAGTCTCATCACCATTAGCACTGCGATGCAGCAGTATCGCAGTGTGCTAGTGGACTCAAGATCCAAACATGACTCATTCCTCATTGGAAAAAAATAAAACTCCCCTGAGACATACAATCTATCCCCCTAAACATGAATTAACCAGAAAACTGATGACTCGAGGTCGATAAGACCAATTGAAAAATCCTCTAAGTTAAGTGGATTTAAATATAACTAAGTCTCTAACACTTAGAGAAATTTTTAGTCCTTAAAATCCTCATGCATACAACTAAGAGCTAAATGAAGCCTAGAATAATGAGTGGTGTTACACCTATTTATGAGAGTGATTCTACAACTTCATAAGAAAGGACATTGACAAGACTAGAAACATTATGATAAGGGAGAGTATGGATAAAATATGTGGATTAACCTAGTTCATTGTAGAAATATAATTGGTAATGAGTAATATTACATGAGTACCCCTTAATGATTATCTAAAGAACACTATACAAAATGCACATTAAATTTAATTTTATGCCCTGTCTTGTACATTTAGTTTTATGTCTCTATACTATTTTCAAATTCAAGTATCTATGCAATATAACATTATATTTGCCTATGTTATGCGAAAATGGCTTGAAAAATAGAAACAAGATCAATGATTGAAATATTGATTGAGGTGTGTGTACCAATATTTCTGAAAATATTAAAATATATTATAAAACACTTGTACCACTTTCTTCCAAAATTTGCAAAAGAGTACGACTCTAGGATGAGTGGACCATCTAGACCTTAGAGGATAGATTAAGAGCTTATGCACTTGCCTTTAAGGGAAGTTGGGATGATCACTTACCGTTGATAGAGTTTGCTTATAATAACAGTTTCTACTCTAGTATTGGCATGGCTCCATTTGAAGCCTTATATGGGAGGAAGTGTAGATCACCCATAGGTTGGTTCGAGGTAGGTGAAGCGGCTGTGAGTGGTGCTGATTTGATATTTGAGGCTATGGAAAAAGTTAAGTTGATTAGTGAAAGGTTAAAAACTACGCAGAGTCGTCAGAAGTCATATGCGGATGTTAGAAGGAGAGACATTGAGTTTGAAGTTGGTGACCTAGTGTATCTAAACATTTCCCCCATAAGGGGGGTGAAGAGATTCAGAAAGAAGGGGAAGCTTAGTCCCCGTTATGTTGGTCATCACAAAATTCTTGGCCATGTTGGTAAGGTAGCTTATAAGGTTGAGTTGCCTTCCGAGTTGTCCTCTGTTCATCCAATATTCCATGTCTCCATGCTTAGAAAGCATATTAGCGATGTTGTGGTAGTGGATTTCTCTGTGAGTGCTGACATTAAATAAAATATTTCTTTTGATGAGATTCCTATTAAGATTCTTGATTTCAGTGTCCGAAGACTAAGGAACAAAGAAATTCCCTTGGTCAAGGTAATATGACGAAACCAATCTGTTGAGGGTGCAACTTGGGAAGCTGAGGCGGATATAAGATCCAAGTACCCGCATCTATTTTTTGCGAACTCCAATCAAGCCGAAGGTACCGTTCTTTCCTAAATCATTCACTTTTGATAAAAGTTGCAGCAGTTCAGCTGTCATTTATTATATGTTCAGCTATAGTTTCTTGAATTTATGCATTCTATGTTGCATTCGGAGTGAGAAACAATGTGGTGATTTGTCTAATGAATGGTTGCAGCTTTATTCTCTACTCCCTATCTAATATTGGTATTTCTAGCATCATTTGAGGATGAATGTTTCCAGGAGGACATGATGTAATACCCCAAGAAATGTTTCGTTGAAATTTTGTGTGTAAACATGTTGGGTTCTATCTTCTAGAATGAATTATAAATTTTCCATGTACAATGTCTTACATGAAGACCCACCATCGCATAGAATATCAAATAATCTTTTTAATGATATGTGGATCATCCAAAATAGACATCCGAGTGACGATTTATGAACATTCTGATCGAATCGTGAATAGTAGTGAACAGTAAAATGTGCCGGAAAAAGTACTAAGGTCTGGAGTATTTTTGCTCCAACTTTAAATGATCATAACACCTTGTACATAATGATCTTAGCAAGCTATTATATATCAATAGAAATATCTGTGAGTCCTCTTTCCAATGAAATTGCTTTCATCCAATTTGTCTATCGGAGCAAAAAGTTATGGCCGATCTACTTCATCCAATCAAAAGCGAATTTTTGGGTCAACTTCAAACGATCATAACTCTTTGTACATAATGATATGGGTGAGATACTATATATAAACGGAAAGATATGAGAGTTCTCTTTCTAATGAAATTGGTTTCACCTAATTTGGATATCGGAGTATAACGTTATGGTTAATCTACTTAAGACTATCAAAACAGTCCACCAATGGACAAATTCGAGAATTATTTAATTTTTAGGGGCAATTTGATCATTCCACCTCACCCAAAATCGGTCCAAACCCTATATTAAAGCTTATTATAAGCATTATATGTTTTATTTCATCAAATTCCCTCAAAAAGAAAACCCTAAGCTCCCACATCCAACTTCAAGAACCTCCAAAGTTCACCATTAATTCTGCAAATTTATTCAAGATTCCAAGTTTCTAGTTTAATAAATCCAAGAACCATCTTTCAAAGGTACGATTAACATCTAAAAATTGAGTATCGATCTAAAGTTCATCATTCAAGGTATGTAGAATTTTTCAACAAGAACTCTCTTTCGTTCTCGTGCCCAAAAGTATTTACAAAGGCATGATTTTTATTTGATTTTTACAAATTTGAAGCATAAACCCATATCTTAGGATGATTATTATGAAATCTTGATGTTTATGATTTTGAAAGATGAATTTACATGTGTGGAGATATAAAGCATGAATCTTGAACGATATTTATCATAATTTTAATATTTGGGTCGTGAATCCCTATTGGAAATTGTGTTTTTTTAGAAAGTGTGTGTTATAAGCACGTTGATGTTAAATATTTGAGATATTTTGAATGATTTGACCTTTTGGTCTTAATGGAGTTGTTTTGAACTCGAGTTTGAAAGAAATCCACAACGTGGTTGATTGTGATAGATGAGAAACATGATGGCTTCCGATGTATATTTATATATTACTAAAAATTTTTTGTTGTGGATTGTCTTTGAAATGATCTAATCTAAGTCCGAGAGAAACATTTAGCACCGAGTGGGAGGTATAAATCAACCTTACTTCCCTAAAACTATGTGCCCCTGTAGGAGTAAACCTGAGGCTGATTTATATAGTGATCACTAGTTTGTGTGGATTTGATATCGATAGTCCTACTCCGATGGCAAGGATAGGATGACTCTCCCCAACGTGGGTTGTACGTTGGACTCTATGTAGATTACATGGGTTTTTTCGGTTATAGGATCTCCCAGTGTGTGTGTGTTTGCTTGTGTCTATGGTGAATGGTGAAGTAATTTGAAAGTGAAATTGTGAAAGTTATTCTTTCGAAAGATTTAAATGATATTTACATTATTAGAATTGATATTCTTGATGAACTTAAAGTGATTGACAAATTATATGATAACTCCCATGTGTTATTGTATTTATTTCATCCTCTTTTGATTATGATGATTTTTTTTTGGGTCTATGTGAGTCTTTCATACATCCAACATATTTCTTATCAATATTTATGATGATGATGATGTTTATACAACTGCATACACCCCCATATACTCGGTTCCTTTCTATGGTACTGACCCATATCTTTAGGTGCTCAGTTCGAGGTTCGACACTAATTTTTTGGGCACGCTATTTTAGATTCTCTATTGTGGTGAGTCCTCATGTTCTGAGGACGCGGTTTCTGATGTTCGTTTCACGAAATTGTTTATATTTTATAATCGAGTATGAGTCAGTTAGGGTATGTATCAATACCTCGCTGGTTTTATTAATTTTTTAGAGGCTTGTCAGACTAGTATAGATGTTGGGAGTCGACTAATAAGTCGTGTTTTGTTATCTTTCTAAAATTCTTTTATTCTTGGATGATGATTACTCTAGTGATATTTGAGGGTTATTTATGGAAACCCCATTGATTTGTGTTGAACTGAATGAAAATGGCTCAAAGGGTTAGCTTGGATCTAGTCGTAGCCTCAAGCACTGTGTGACGCTTCGGGACCCATTTTTTGGGGCGTTACATTACATTTTGAAGACAAATTTTCGAACTCCGTATTATCACGTCTAATTCTTAGTTCTATCTTTTGGACTAGCAAATGCCCTTGCTAATTTCATGGACTTGATGAAAAGGTTGTTAAAGCAGTACTTGGACATGTATTGCCTTCTTCATTGATGATATCCTTGTCTATTCCTGTAGTGAGAATGATCATACCGACCATATAGGAGTTATGTTCAAGACTCTCAGATCCTACTAATTATTATCTAAATTTTGTATATAGTTATTTTGACTAAGATCAGTAACTTTCCTTGTCCATATATTTTTCAGTGATGGCATCCAAGTTGACCCCTAAAACACCAAAGTAGTGAGAAACAGGCCTACACCCATCTGTCCATCCGATATCAAGAGTTTCTTGGGTTTGTCTTTGTATAATAGATGGCTTGTTGAAAGATTTTCTTCTAACATTTAAGAATTTCTAGATTAACTCATAAAATGTCAAATTTCATTAGTTAGATTCTTGTGATAAGAGTTTTCAAGGGTTGAATACTTCACTCTCTTTCTCCCCAGTTCTGACTTTGCAAGATGGCACATGTGGGTTTATAGTTTATTGTGATTCTTCTAGTGTAAGTTTGGGTTGTCTTTTAATGCAGAGATATAAGTTCTTAGCCTACGCCTCTAGACAGCTTAAATCCCATGAGAAGAATTTTCCAACCCATGATCTTGAGGTGGCAACTATTGTTTTTTCCTTTAATATTTTAAGGTATTATCTTTAAGGAGTTAATGTTGATGTGTTTAATGATCATAAGAATTTACAGTATGTGTTCTAGCAGAAAGATCTAAATCTTTGTCATAAAAGGTGGCTTGAGTTGTTAAAAGAATATGATATAAGTGTGTTTTATCACCCAGGAAGGGCCAATAGAGTGGCATACACCCTTAAAATATTGTATATGGGTAGTGTTTCACATTTCAAAAGTGATAAGAAGGAGTTAGTTCATAAGGTCGATCAACTAACGAGATTAGGTATTTGATCCGCTGATTAAGCTAAAAGTAGTATATGGGTTCAGAATAGTTCAAAATCATCATTGGTTGCCAAAGTAAAAGAAAAAACAATATAGGGATACCATTTTGGTTAAGTGAAAGGAGGTTGTTAAAGGCTAGAAAGTGGAGGTTTTCTCCCAAGAAGGAGATAGTGTAAATCTTTGTCAGGTAGATTATCTGGTTCGTCTGTTGATGGTTTGAGATAATGAATTTTAGAAGTGGATGGTGTGAGGTACTCTATTCATCTAGGAACCACTAAAATATATCGTGATTTGTGGGAAATCTATTGATGGAGTTGTATGAAGAAAAATACTGCAGATCTAGTTGCCAGGTGTTCAAATTTTCAATAGGTTAAAGTTGAGAACCAAAGACCTAGTAGTACATTGCATGAGTCTAGCATCCCCAATTGGAAATGGGAAACGGTGAACATGGACTTTGTGAAAGGTATGACTCGTACACATCGTTATCATGATTCAATATGGGTTATTTTGGATTATCCTTTTTGGGTGTAAGGTCAAATTATTTTCAGACAAAAAAGTAGACAATGATAAATTTTTTTGCCCCGACCATTATTCAAAGAAAGAAATAGAAGGAAGAAGGAAAACTTAGTTGGAGAGTTGAGTGAGGTCCCATTGAGGTTCTATTCCGCGGCTCTATCATTACATCAAAAATAAAAATTACAAGTTAAAAAGATATCTAAAATTACAAATCCTATCTATGCAGCTTCTCTGGACTCTTGACTTGAGTTTCATATGCTTTAAAAATTGACGAACGATCTGATCTTCTTTGGGTTGAACTTAAGAATGAACTGTTTCTCCATTAAAAATCTGATGTTGGAGATGAACTCACAAATTGACCATAATCTGTTGGTGGTACTTCTGAACCTTGATCCTAAATTTGAAAATCTTCACCCTATTGTTTAGGCGGGCTCATGACTTAGAATTTCTTCACCTTCTTGCTTGAATTTCAATTTCATCGCCTTGTTCTTTAGGTGCTTTCGTAACTTGCTATTTTTAATCTTTTTATTTTCTATTTCATCGCCTTGTTTCTTGACTTTCAATTCTACACCCTGTTCTTCAGTCGGGCTCCTGACTTGTAGTTTCATCACTAGAACAAGTGTTATCTCAAACATAGATTATAATAATGAAAGATTATATTTTTTTTCCAGAAAAGCGAAGTTCCAAACACAAGAATTAAATTTTGACCCAGTTTATAATGAGATGACTTTTGTGAAACTAACATCATAACTACTTGTAAAACCGAAACAAGGAAATCCATCTTCTATGAATTAATTGGAATGACTACACTAGAAAGTACATTTTCGAGGAGTCAAGGGAATGACTCTACTAGGAAGTACATCTTCTAGGAATCAAGGGAAAACACTCGACTAGGTGATACATCTTCTAGGAGTCAAAGGGAATTAATCAACTAATAAGTACATCTTCTAGGAATCAAGGGGAATAACTTAACTGGAAAGTACATCTTCTAATAGTCAAGGGAAATGACTCGACTAGAAAGTACATCTTCTAGGAATCAAAGAAATAATTCAACTAGAAGGGAAATCTTGTAGGAGTCAAGGGGAATGACTCGACTAGGAAGTACATATTCCTGAAATCATAGGGATTAACTCGACTAGGAAGTACATCTTTTAAGAATCAAGGGGAATAACTCAACTAGAAAGTACATCTTCTAGGAATCAAGGGGAATGACTTGACTAGGAGGTACATTTTCTAGGAATCAAGGGTAATGACTTGACTGGAATATACATCTTCTAGGAATCAAGGGGAATGACTCAACTAGGATGTTCATTTTCTAGGAGTCAAAGGGAATGAATCGACGATAAGGCACATCTTTTAGGAGTCAAGGGGAATTTATGTAGTGTATCACCTAGCAATTGAAAATTAAAAAACCTGGATAAGGAAGTATGTCTTCGAGGGATATAGGATGATGAATTTTTACCAAGATTTGATTATCAAACCTATGCTGCGAAATTGCTTCCTGCATTTATAGAAGTGAGGCATTGCAGCCCTTGATATTTATTCTTTGAATTCCTCGATTTGACGGTAACATGTTTCCTGTTTTATCAAAGAAAACTTGTGAGTTTAAAACATGGTGTTTGGATTTTGAGGCAATTTCTCTTGTGCTGGACACATTTAACTTTGCTTCTAGCCATTAGCATATGTTATTGAGTTATTGCATCATTGTTCCAAACATAGATTATTATGAGTGACTCTGAAAGAAACACAGTATCTCTGCTTTTCCAAGATTCACAGATAAACCCTTTGAACCCTAGTATTCCCATGAGTTCCAGACATGTCTGTTGACACAACTTTTTATATGCCCTATTTTGGCTCACAATCATGTCTCTTTCTTATGTTGGCTTCTTGTCTTGCTTTGTGCAATTGATGAAGCTAGTAGCCAGTTTTGAAATCTTTTCTCACTTGTTTTGACATGAACTTGACTCAAAGACAAGAGAAAAATGACAATGATTTTTTATTTGGATAACTGACTCAAGAAAATAAAATAAAAATAAAGAGAAAAGAAAACTTACCTTAAAATTATTGTCAATTATAGTGATTATGACATGAATTTTTAATTAAACTGCCTAGTATTTTCATCCAAACTTTCAACCAATTATTGTTGATTTAATGTCCTTGAAACTGAGTTGCTTCCTTTAACTAATTGCATTTAGAGACCTCATTCGGATAGTGACACCTTTAAGGGTTTTCACCAAAAAGCCTCTTTCATTTTATTTTTTGCAGTTCAGCATTGCCTTATGGTGTCCGTAAGGATTTTTCACGAATGAAACTTTCTTATATTCAGCTCTCTTTAGTCACAGTCATCTTAAGGTGCCTCTGAGGGTTTTCACCAATAAGACTCTCTTATTATCTCTATAAACTTACTATCGTCTTACGGTGCCCATGAGGTTTTTCACCAATAAGACTCTCTCATTTTTATTTCTCTCCTGATTCCACTGTGGAAGACAAGTAGTTCCCAAAATGTGTTATCATATGCATTACTTGCTTATCCTTATCATTCTAAAATATTGATCCAAAGGTCTTTATTTGGCTGTAATATGGCTTTTGGATAAGTTTAGAAAGAATTGATGGCATGATGCCCAAATCACACTTGAAGTAGCGTAGGACTTACAACTTTTGGAATCAACTCAAACAATAAGGATTAACTCGTTCCCCAGTTTCTTTTGGCTTGGTGACATTATATTATTTATTTGGTTAAACCAAGACTTGAGTAGAGTGGCCTACGTATCTCACCCTCGAGAGAGGAGAATTAGGTCATAGTTTTTCTGACAACTTGTTCTTTTGCTTGAATCTGATTTGATTTCTTCTTATTTTCTCTTTTCTTTATAGACTCTTTTCTCTTTGTGATTTCTTCTGACTCTATTTTTCTTGACACTATTTTCTTTTCTTTCTTTTTGGACACATTTTTGTCTTATTTTTTAAACTTTTCAAACTCTATTTCTTTTGCTTGACATATTTTTTTAGTTGTACTGACTCTATGTTGATTCCAAAAGAGGTGTATTAAAGAAAATAAAACTATGGCTCAAATGGGGTAAATAAAGGATGATACAATGTTTGGATAGCAGAATGAAATGTCTTTGTCATATCAATCCTTTACAATGCAATTACATATCATGCAATATGAAATGAAAAATGAAGATCATTTGCGATACTTTAACATCACTAACTTAAACAGAGCATGTGTGTCCCATATTTTTCAACAGATTTTCAACATACAACTCCACCTTTGTTGTACATCCCTCAGATTGAATGATTCATTCTTTTGTGAAGCTGATTTTCTTTCTGTTCCTCTTGATATAGGATCACGCAGACACAATTTGACTTAATTGATACATTGACAGTGTCCAAGCGCACACACAAGTGTATATGGTCTACCAAGTAATATAGTGGCCTTCATGAAAGATGAGTTATTAATCCCACAGAGATAAGATTTGGCAATGATTTGAGTTCAGTTCACAATTTAGATTAATTTAGTGCTAGAGTGACCAAGTAAAGAGTTTGGAAATTGTAAATTAAAACTAAACAATGAGGAAAATAAAGGACTTAAGACAATCAATAAGAGAAAACCAAGGGTTGAAGAATTCTGAACAATCATATTATGCATCTGGATTTCATTCATTAACTTGCTTATCTTAGTTGTTGATACGTAGGGTTAACTGTGCGATTATGGTTTCCCAACCTCTAATCTATTACCTAAGCTAAACTTTACACGTACATCATTGAGAGGGGATGTAATAATTAACTTAAGCTATTACCTAGGATCATCCTACATATGAATCAAGTATGGTATGTAAGTACATCCCTGTCCCAGATACTAATTCCATTTTCTTATTTTATAAAGAATCAAGAATCATACTCTACTTATTCCTATGTTTTATCGCCCAATTCCCTCTCCTCAATTCACATGGTTGACAATAGATGTATTCTAAGGGTATGGAATCTTTAAAAAAGATACAATATGAATAAAAAAACAATCAATATTGATAAGTTAAGAAAACAAACTTAATCCATAGCAATAATAATCATGTTCTTGGCTTCAACCCCGGAAAGAGGGCGTTTAGCCAAGCATAGTCATAATCGTAATCACAATATTGTAAATAACAACTAAAAGCATGTATTATCTAAATAAATTTAATAAAAAACTAATAATGAAGTTTTAGAAGCCCCTTGATCTCCATAAAATGTCAAAAGATATGTAAAAAAGATATACAACATGAATATATAGCATAAGGGTAAGGCAAGTCCGTGTAGGAGTCAAATTGGCTTGAAACGCCCAGGTATGGAGTGAAGAGTGAGTCACTACCTCTATTCCTATGGAATGGAGCATGAACCTCACCCTGTTTTGCACTGGATTAGAGCATGCGATGCATTCTAAACTCATGCACTCTCTAGAAATTGTCCTCCGAATTTCGGTCAAGTGTTGGCCCTTCCTACTTCCATCCCTTTTCTTGTGGTGTCTATACATTGATTTCCAAACTTATTTAACATCAAATATCATCATATTAATATCAAAAATAATTATACATCATCAAACCAAATGAATTACAAGCACAAACAACACTAAATCCAATACGATGAATCAAAAACAAGAGCTTACACTAGGTTGGTTTCATGATCTTTCCCTTCTAGTTTCAACTCATTATTTGAATCATATAAACTATTTACACTCCTAAAAACTTGTTCCACATATTATAACGCATTTAAAACCATAAGGAATACGTACAACTCAATAGAATCCATCAAGATAGACTAGACTAGAAACTAGCTCAAGCTAGGATGACTAGTTTTCTCCATTGAACTCTAATTGACTCTTTTAAGTACAAACTTACTTGGAACCTTATAACACATGCTTTAACACTTTTATACACATTTATTTTCTCAGAAACTCATATAGAATAGAATTATCCTCAAAGAAAGGGTAAAAGGGCTCGAATAGTGACGCTAGAATGCATAAATACACCCAACATCACCACCCCACACTTAAATAATCCTTATTCGTCCTCGAGAAACTCTTAAATATAATAAACAACAACTAAGGAAAATATAGAGTTCTACTAAATAAAAGATACTCAAGCTAGTACTACACCGATTACATAGAATGCAACTTACTACACTAAGTATGTTATTTACACAATTTCAACTTCATGAACACTACTCCAAAACATTCTAGCCTCAAGACTTGACTCACCGACTGGCAAACTCATGCATATTTCTCAATCAAATACATCATACAAGTCACCCATATTCATTAAACATGTTCCCTCATGACATAAGAGTTCCTATAATCACTCATAATTAAGTAATTTAGAACATGGTGGGCACAAGAATAAAATAACGCTCACTCTCCCAAAGAATTCACAAGTTACACAAAATGAACTATATGCTTTCCCTTAGTCTAATTCTCCACTAATATTCGAATGTAAAATTTAAGATCAATTAAGATTTTTTCGGATTGTAATGTTGGGATGGGTAGGAACTATTTGGGAATAGTGACTATGCTCTATAATCGCTTTAATACACTACATTATACCTTTAAAATCACTCTCCAACAACCAAATTACACTTATTCATTCATCCATACCTTTTTTTTTGCCCAAACTCTTTTAAGAATTTTTACAAACACTTGGTGGACACATAGTTTACTACCTCAAGAATCAATTTTACTCTTTTTTCACAATTATGGCAATATTTTTAGCATAAATTATATAACACCCATACACCACACATCCATTATTAACACCACTAACCATTAACTTGGGCATCAATTTCACCTTTTTCTTCTTAAATTTCTCAAACTCCTTACTAATTCAAATTTTCATTAAAGCACTTAGGAGCTTTTGGGATCAAATTAAGGTTGATCAAAGAAGGGATTAGGCTACTAATAAGGTTTCCATAGAAAAGCCAAAGTATCAATAGGGGTTAACTAGGATAATGCAGAAGGGTAGGACAAATAAAAGGTATAAAACAAGGCTATCAAAGAAATGCCTAAATCATCTCTTAAACTGACATTCTTTATTTCACTTCTCACACACATCAGGCAAGTTCTATACATCGCATGCAACAATGAATATACAAATACCTTATATCACACATGGCACTGCTCAACTCATATAGGATTATCATAGAATCCAACCAAACAATAGCATAAATTCAAAATTAAGCTAACATAAACAAGAGTCATAAACTTTAGCCTAAGTGTCTCAAAAATAGCAATTCACATCAATCAACATACTTTTACAAAAAAAACCCACTTGCAGCATGTAATCAAAAATAGCACCAACAAGAATATCTTACTTATTTCTATCCTAAAAATTTTTAAATTAATCCAAAATTTGAGAATTTCCCCACCCCATACTTAAAAATCTACTGTGTCCCCAAAATAAATTTAGATGTAAGATATAGAAATACTTCCTAAGGCCTTTAGGCCTGGCTAGCAGCCTATTTTTGCATAAAGGAGATCTATGGGACCCCATACTTCATCCTTGCTATGCTTTAAGCTTAATTTTATGGTAATCAGACTTCCCATTAACTTATGAATCAACCAAAAACAGACACTACATGAAATAAAAACTAAAAATTAAAAATGTAAAGGAAAATATACCTATTTAACTTAGGTTTCCTCCCAAACATTGCTAGATTTAATGTCGCGACACTACCCATCTCAACTCATCCATATTCATTCAGTTTTTTCCTAACACTTTGTGTATATCTTCTTATCCTCTTCACCCCTATTGGATGTGAATTCTCAAGATTAGCAGGTTTCTCAACTCTATACTTTTCAGGATCTTCAATTTCCATCGTGTCTGGTTTAGGAGATAGAGTCTTAGGCTTCTCAATTAGTTAGTTTGAAAAGATCTTTTGTGGACTATCCACCCCATACTTTTCCCTTTCAATAACATTGATCATACATAAATCTGTAACTTAGGAAGTAATTATGGGTGCTTTGTATATATCAAACACTACTTCTTCATCCTCTACCCTCATTTTGAGTGTTCCTTCTCTAACATCAATTAACGTCTCTCTGTTTGCTAAAAATAAACACCCTAAGATAATTGCTACCTATTTTTATACCTCAAAGTCAAGAACAATAAAGTCAGCAAGAATAAAAAATTTACCAATATTAATGAGGATATCCTTAATTATTCCTTCCGAATATGCCATGGAACCATCTGCTAATTGCAAAACAACGGTGATTGATCTAGGATTTCCTAAGCCCAATTTTTCAAATATAGATAGGGGCATCAAAATTTATACTTGCCTCTAAATCACTCAATGCATGGATTACTATACTCCCAATTTAGTTAGGGAGAGTAAACTTTACTAGATATCTCAATTTCTTTGGAATCTTCTTTGTCATTACTGTACTACACTATTCAGTTAGCATTATCTACCCCACATCCAACAATTTCACCTTATTAGCCACTATATCTCTCAAGTACTTTTCATACTTAGGCATATCCTGCAAAATATCTAACAAAAGTAAGTTAATGTAAAGTCCTCTGAATATATTAAAGAACTTCTTAAACAAGGCATCCTCCTTCACTTTAATTTGCCTTTGAGGGAAGGGCAATGGCAGTGTTTTCTTTACTTATGGTTCAACAACTTTTGGTCTTAAGTACTCAGACTTTCTTGATTTTCTAGGAACTTATTCGGGAACATGTTTGGTCACAAACTCAGCATCTTCCTCATTTGTTTCCTTGGGAGGTTCCCCTTGAAGCTCTTTGCCTTTCCTCAAGGTGATTCACATAACCATCTTTGGATTTTCTGTGTCAGCTGGCCACCCATCTCGTGGCCTAGTATTTAAAGCTTTCGAATTTGTCCCCACTTGCAACTCTAAACTTTTGGTAACTTCTTGCAAATTTTCCAGGTCTGTATCAAACTGCGTTTGATTAGCTAGGATTTGCTTCAACATCTCCTTTATGTTGCTTGGTGACTATGTTTATTAGGCTTGAGTCTATGGGGCGTTCCATGAATAATTTGATGGATAAGTTTTCCACTTTATGTTATAGGCATTAAAGTAATTTTGCATTTGAGGATTACCCACATACATGACTGATTCTAGATTTAAAGCACACATGGCCACTGAATGACCACTATACCACATACCTCATACCAGCCTACAGCTTATGGGATATCATTAATTGTGGATGCAGGTTGTACTACTCCCAGATTCATGTTGTTGAATGATGTGTTGATCAAATTTTGTAGTGTAGAATGTTGTGCTAATAAGGCTATGAATTGGTCCACCTCCAATACACCCATAACTTTTTGTGGCACTTCTAGAATTTGAATGCCACTCTGGATTACCTTATGCTATGTGGTTCAGAAATGTGTATAGGTCATAATAAGTTACTTCCAATGTTTGACCACCTATGTCTGAATCTAGCAAAATCTTTATTTTGTAATCAAAAGCTTCTACAAAAGTGTGAGCAAGTACCTCATTCGATTGTTGGTGATGTAGACAATCCCAAATAAGAGCCTTGAAGTGTTCTCAATCGTGACAGAGGTATTCATTAGGCTTTTTTTTAAGCTCACTATATCACAACAAAGTCTGACAGTCTTGCCTGATGGAAAAAGTCTAATGAGGAACTCTCTGGCTAAGTCATCCCATGAAGTGATTAAATTCGTTGGCTTTGCATTCAACCACCTTTTTTGCTTCCCCAAAAAGGGAATGGGGAAATAGTGTCATCCTCACACAATCTACAGTTACCTAGTCGAAGTGAATGTATCATTAAGATCAATGAAAGTCTACAAGTAAACTTATGGATCATCGTGTGAAAGCCCTTAAAACTGTCCATGCTAATAAGAAGATGCACCATATTGTATTTCAAATTGAAATTCCCCCCAGTTGTTGGTCTTTGAATTAGGAAAGTCAAGTTCGTTGGAAGTGGGACTATCAGTTCCCAATCCTTCCTACCATCTACTTGTTATTCAGCCATAGGAACAATATTCTCTTGGCCTTCTTTAATTTGTGGAATTCTAGGTAAATGGATTGCTTCTCGTCTATGTTGATGATAAAGTTGTTTGAGTGTCGGGCTTGGTTCCACCAACTCTCGATCACTTTCCATCTTATCAGCTTAAAAACCTCTTTCCAAGAAGAAAAAAACCAAGACCAAGTATAAAAAAACCAAATAATCTAAAAGTAAAAATAAAATAAACTATTACAAAAATACAAGTCCCCTGCATCGGCGCCAAAAACATTATAGCATCGAAGCGCACAGGCAAGTGTACATGGTATATCTAGTAATATAGTGATCTTCAAGAAAGCTGAGTAGCGATCCTACAGAGACTAGATTTTGCAACAATTTGATTTTAGTTCACAATTTAGATTAATTTAGTACTAGAGTAACCAAGTAAAGAGTTTGGAAATTGTAAATTAAAACTAAATAATGTGGAAAATAAAAGTCTTGAGACAATCAATAAGAGAAAACCTACAGTTGAGGCACACTGAACAATCATATTATGCTTCTTGATTTCATTCTTTAACTTGATTATATTGGTTGTTGTTTCGTATATGGTTTCCCAACTTGTAATCTATTAGCTAATTTGAACCTTACACCTACATGATTGAGTGGGGATGTAACAATTCACTGCAACTCTTAGTAAGGATCATCCTATATATGAATCAATTAAGGTATCTAAGTGCATCCCTACCCTATAAAATAAATCTAGTTTCTTATTTTATAATGAATCAAGAACCATACTCTCCTTATTCCCATGTTCTTTCACCCCATTCCCTCTACGGAGTTCATAAGGTTGACAATGGATGTATTCTAAGGGTCACAAATCCTTCAAATAGTTATAATAAGAATAAACAAATAACTAATATTGATTATCAAAGTAAACAAATTTAATCCATACCAATAATAATCATGTTCTAGGCTTTAACCCCGAAAAGCGGGCATTTAGCCACGTGTAGTCATAATCGTAATCACAATTTTATAATTAATGATTAAAACCATGTATGAAATAAATAAAATTAATAAAAACCTAATAATTATATTGTGTCGGCCTCTTCATCTCAAAAATATGTCAAAAAATACATAAAAACGTGATACATGTATATATAGCATAAGGGTAAGCCAAGACCGTGTAGGTGTCAAATTAGCTTGAAACGCCCAGGTGTGGAGTGGAGCGTGCATCACACTTTCTATTACTATGGAATGGAACTTGATACACATCCTTTATTGCACAGGAGTGGAGCATGCAACGCATGCTAAACACATGAAATCTCTAGAAATTGTACTCTGAATTTTAGTTAAGTGTTGGCCCTTCCTCCTTTCATTCCTTGTATTGTGGTGTCTATACATTGATTTCCAATCCTTTTGAACATAGAAATATCATCATATTAAGATTTAAAACTATTATAAATCATCACACCATAAGAATTAGAAGCACAAACCACACTAAACCCATTACGATGAATCAAGAACAAGAGCTTAGACTAGGTTGGTTTCATGATCTTTCCCATCAAGTTTCCACTCTTTCTTTGACACATATAAACTTTTTACATTCCTAAAAACTTTTTAAACATATTATAACACATTTACAACCATAAGGAGTGCATATAAATCAATAGAATCCAACAAGATAGACTAGACAAGCAACTAGATCAAGCTAGGAAGACTAGTTTTCTCCATTGAACTCTAATTGACTCTTTTAAGTATAAACTTACTTGTAACCTTATAAACACATGATTGAACACTTTTATGCACAATTATATCATTATAAACACGTATAGCATTGAATCATTCTCAAAACAAGGGTAAAATGTTATAATAGTGATTCTAGAATGCATAAATACACCAAACATCAGATATGTCTTTCAATTAATAACCAAGTTATTCTTGCGATTCTCAAAATAATTGCCTTAATTTTCAAAGAAGGATTAAAATTGTCACCAAATGTCTCAAAACTCAACCTATTTTTGAAGATGTTTTTTTCTAACTTTAGCCCTCTTATATAATGTTTCATGGTTATATTGGATTGTAAGATATAGCTAAAAATTCCGCAGGCATGTCAAATTACCAGAATCAACATAAAATGTATTATACATAGAAAACAAACAAGCAACACATATTTAAAACATAAAGGAAAGACACACTTAATTTAGTAAAAATAAAAAATAGAAGGGTTTGAACATAAATAACAAAGAGAAAAAATAAGATAGATCCCGAACTACAACCCTAAAATAATTTGGATAACAAAAAATAAAAAAAACAAACTATAAAACATACATACTAGAGGGAGATGAGTGTCTTTAATACTATGACCCTAAGCATCAGAATGATACGCACATCATACATTAGGATCCAACTTGCTTGAATGCAGATTAAGAGTGTTCCCAAGAAGAAGAGTGATCATGCCCCAAGGTACAAATATCTAAAATAAACTTGTATATGACTCTCAAATTGGTGTAAAGATATCTCTTGACTTCTTCCTCGTTTCATTATTTGTCCTAGATAAAAAATCGAGCCTTTAGAATATGACTCTAAGGAGTTAGTGTGTTACATTTTGCATAAGACGGGGTTAAACATGTCGTGGTACATTATATACTAGATATGGATGTGGAGGAATAGAATATAATGGATTTTGAGTGTGATTATGTGGAGCTTGGGCATGAACTTGGGCTTGATCCTCAGAGTAACGATAACATGGTCTTCTTGACCATTCCCATTGTCCAACTATAATAGCATATGCATATTCCTCATTCGTATTCCCTCTAAAACTTTTTGAACCCTTTTGAATTGCTTCAGTAGTCACTTTTAATGTTGTAAAACGCATAAAATTACCTGTCTTATTTCCATATTCTATCATCTCTCCCTTTTAAGGATCTCAATAAATGTCTTACCTAATGTAGGTAATAAGTGTTGATAATATGTTTTACCTTGCCCTTGAATAAACACCTCAATTATTTTGTTTTCTTTCATTGGTTGTTTCTCCCTAGCAGCTTGTTCATGCCATATGATCGCATACTTCATGAGACTCACGGTATTTTTCTTCTTCATACTGGTTAGAGATTTCTCATCATGAATCAACTACACATTGTATTGGAAATGTTGCATGAAATCACTAGAATAATCATCCCAATTATTCCATTTGTTGATGGCCTTATCAACAAAACATTTCAAAGCTATACTTGGAAGGCTCTCACTGAAATAAGCCATAAGTAATTATTCCTTCCCTCCATCACCCCTTATTTGGTTGCAATAATGTATCAAATATGGAACCATGTTCCCATGCCCCTCATATTTTTCAAACTTTGGCATTTTGAAACCAAGAGGGAGATTAACACCTTGAAACATACACAGATCTTTATATGAGACAATTCTGTACCCCCAAGTCCTTGGAAGTTTTTTATAGCCAGTTATAAACATCTCAGTTTTTTGTTCATTTCTTCTTTTTCTTCGGTCATAATAGGCTTTTCAGCATTAAGAGATGATTCAGGCGGGTGAGTGTAGCCATATGTACAAGTCTACTTAATATGGGCTCGGTAACATAATCTTGATCACCAGGAATATTTAATACAGGTTTGTTTGTAGAGTGAGGAATCACAATTGTTGGATTGACATTCATTGCTGGAGCATTAGGCGGGAGTGATGTTGCAAAAGGATGAACAGTAGATAGATTTGAGTGTAAGGTAGATTTGTATTGAAGAGTAAGGAAATCAATATTAGAAGTTATTGGATAGGGTTGCCTCGTATTAGTCCCTAATGCATGTTGTGGCATGTCAATAACAATAATAAATTATTCATGTGACACGGTGGTCAAGCTAGAAAGATATTTCATATTATCAGTAGGAACTAGAGGAGGAGGCAACCCATTAGCCCAAGCTCGATACATTTCTATCATTTGTTGCCTTAATTTTCGTTTCTCTTAATTAGATCCTAAATTCTCATTCTACAAACTCTATATATAATTAGTGACAACATCCTCGGTATTCTTGTTGGCCATAACTTTCTCTTTGACTTGGTGCAATATGGAGGACCAGCCAAAATGACATAAACCAACCACCATAAACTAACTCGACAAGAGATAGAAAATTCGTTAGAGTTTAAAACATCCTCAAAACTTTTTTTCTCTTTTTTTTTTAAAAGATCACCAAATACAAGTAAGGCGCCTATGTATCTCTCGAGAGAGAGATGAGAATCAGGTGTGCGTAGTTTGTGAAGTTTAGGCACAACATGGATGGTCAAACTCTCTTTCTTTTTCTTTTTCTTGAAACTTTAAGAAGAAAAGAAAAATAACAAATTGTCAAAAGAATTGACAAAAATCTTTTTGTATTTTTCAGCTTTAACATCCCTATACAAAGTGAAAGCTATGATTACCAAAGAAAAATGTTTCTGAGTTTTCGATTTTGAATTTCATACGAAAGTGAAACTTGAAACTTTTAAAGGAAAGTCTATTTGTAGTTTTCTTTTAAAGATGTATATGACACCTATTCTAAATGAATAGTGAAGATTTATTTTTTTTGGTTTTTTAAATAAGATCACCGAAACCTAGAAGGGATGCCTATATATCTCTCCCTTGAAAGAGGAGAATCAGGTATACGTAGTTCATCCAGAGTGGACAATTAAAGATTGAATTACAAACCAAACCCTGACTTTAGATATACGACTGCAAATAGGCAAAGAAAAATGTCAATAAAACCTTTTATGAATTTTTAATTTGACACTTCATATAAAAATGACTATACATAAAAGGAAAATCCTTTTTAATATTTTTATTATATGAAATGTACAAAACTTCTACGATATTTTTTGCATTTTTCATTTATAAAAGCCTCCTATTGTAAAAAAAAAAAAAATTTGAATTATGAATCTTGCTAAAGAAAGTAAAAGGAAAATATTTTTAATGTTTTTGTTTTTGAGCTATGAGTGCAAAAGGTAAATACCTTTTTGAATTTCTTGGATTGTGAAGAACAAAATCCATAAAAACTATCAAAAGCTAGGAAACTCTTTTTTGACTCACTTTTTCTTTTTTTCCTTTTTTTCAAACACGCCTTCCTTTAATCCTAACGCATGTTTTCATAAAACCAGTTTGTCAAATGACACAGTCATCCTCAAAATGCAATAATTAGCATGTAAGAATGCTTTAGGGGTGAGTCTCCTACAAAGGACCAAATGGATCACCTTAAGACAGAATACAATGTAGATAAGCATGACCTAAAGGCTAACCTAGGCTAGACTCCACTAACAAGGTTGTTTGGGGGAGCGTATGGTCGATAGTGGCTGTGACAATTTTTCACCAACTCCATACGTTCGATGGATCCCCCACATAAAATAAGGTTGACTAAACATGAGTTCGTGTATACAATGTGTACTGCAGGACTTGTTGCAAAAAAAATGACTCGGGTTATGCAAATGATGCTAGATATAAAGCGGTAACACATAAATAATGAATGTAAACAAAAAACATGTATGCATCAAAAAATGACAAAACAATAACACATATAATAAGACAAAAAAAATATTCATACACCTAGAGTGTCAAACTTAGCTGATACAACTCAAAAAAGAAACTTGAATTCTAAAAAATCCTCAACGGAGTCGCCAGATCTGTCAAACTACATTTTTAACCAAAAAGAATATTTTAAGGTTAGAAAAAAAAATTTATTATTAAATTGACAAAAATTAAAAATATTGAAAATGATTCATTTCTCGATTAAATTTAGAGTTCCCACTTGGTATATGTTGGGTGTGCCACATCACCTTAGGAAATATTTTTCCAAAATGGATTGACTCTAAAACTGATCCGGGTATAGATTTTATGGTTAAGGAATTTTGTTGACCGACGAAAAGGTGTTAGGAACCCATTGGCCCTGTGTAATGTCCCGCAATTCGGGCTACAATATAGACCATGATTTTGATGCGTTGTTAATCCCGAAGCCATAAAATCCTATGCCAATACACCATGTTAATTATTGTGTATCATGTGAATCTACTCAAGCTTTAATTTAGACCATAGAGATCCTTCAACTCAAGGACGACCTAAAACTATTTTGATCGACTAAGTTTTAGTGGATGTTATAAAGTGTGTCAACTTCTATCAACCATAACTCACTATATTTGTCGAATTAGGAAGCCTACTATGTGTCAAATGGTAGGTATTCGAGTTAGATTCCCAACAATACCAATTTGGCTAAAATCCAACACCCGGGCAAGAAGTTATGGCCTTTCAAAGTGATAAGCGTCGCCGAATCAATCGCCCATGGCTACTGGAAAGCATAGGCAATAGCTTAGGCGGTGCCTATGTAAACATAGGCGATAGCCTAGGTGGATCATATGTAAGCATAGGTGATATCCTAGGCGGGCCTATGTGAACATAAGCAATGGGATGGGCAGCGCCTACGTAAGGAATTCTAGTGACTTAAACACTCTATGTTGAGTACAAAGTGGTCCTTTTCCACCTTTACTTTGCCTTAAAACATGAAATTTAGTTCCAAGGACCACAAAATACATATCAATTCATCGAAAGTGCTCAAAGATTCTGCTTAGGGTTTCAAAATTAAAACCCAAATAGCTCAAGATTTGACCGTAGGTTTGAAAAGATAATTACATATTTGGAATCACCAATTCGCAAGCTTCAAGAAACATCTATTATCCTTGGAAATAGAGGTACGTGGGGTTATCCAAAAATCTCATGGGTGTAGTTTTTATGAACATGCATGCTTTTAAATGGGGGTTTTCAACCAAATGCCAATATTTTTCTTTCAATATGATTTCTAAGTTATTTACTTTATGCCATGTGAATTGTTTGCCTATATACTTTAATGGTTGAAACCATACATATGTGATTTGAGATTTTCCATGGAAGTTTGATAAATATGAATGATAAATTTCTTTCAAATTCCCATGATACTGTCTTGATACCCCATATTATATTGTGATCAACCAAAGAGAGCATGAATTTGAAATAAATATTGTTCACCACTTGTAAATGATGAAGCACCTTGGTTTTTACATAGTTATGCATATGTGGAAGTGATATTGAGGACTTGTAAGTCGGGTATGATGATACCCTACAGAACATGATATGTGACTGAATCAGATAAAATTTGGATGCATTGATTTTACATAAGAAAGGTGGATGCCCGAAGAAGGCGTTTGATATATAAGGGTTCATCGCTGGAAAATGTGTTTACCGACACGGAATATTTGTACCAAGCTAACTGATATTGTGTACTTAGCTTTATGTCATTCCCAAATCGGGACTATAGGTATGAGCCCAGGCTAAGTGATCTTGGGCACTACCATTGGGTCGAGACACCATGCTATGTGATCTTGTGTGTCTCTCCCTCACTTATACTCTAATCTCGGTGGCAACCGAAGTTAGATAGTTAGTGTAAATTATGTAGGGTATTTCACCAAGCTCAGTTGCATTTCATTGTTGTTGAGAAACTATTGTATTACACCTATGTGTTTTCAAATGATTTGATATGAAATTTTCTTTATAATGTCTCTCGAATATGTATTGTAAAAATATTATGTTTTGTTTTGATATCTCTAAGTGCTAGTACTTTTGTGCTGACCCCCTCCCCTCTACAACCTCTCAGGTTCAGAAGCTAAGTTTTGGGTTTAAGAAAACTAGTAGATAATTCAGTTAGAATTGCAGAGACAAATGGTGAGCCTTCTATGTTTCGGAAGGTCTTATATCCTGCAGTCCTTTTTTTTCTTATATTCAATTTTGGGGTATACTGGGGACCTTGTCCCAGTTTATATACGATTTTTTGACTCAGTCATTTTTTAGAGATTTTCGAAGATAGTTGTTTAGAGGTTAATTGATGTTGAGGGAACCTTATCTCCCCATTATTGTTTGTTTCATATTTATGATCATGTTTCCAAATTATTGTGTTTTTTGCATTACTTTGATCAAATGAATTAGGTTCATGATTACCAGATAGATAGGGGTTTTTTGGTCCTCCATAGTTTGAAATGCTTGTCACGGCCAAGCCCTAGTTTGGGTCATGACAAACTTGGTATCAAAGCATGGTTCATAGTCCCATGGTGTCTATGAAATCACGTCAGGTAGAGTCTTGTTTATCGATGTGTAGTATGCCCTACATATAATAAGGATGCTACTAGGCGTTTAGGAAATGTTTCCCTTCTTTGTGATTTAGTTTGTGCTTCAGAGTCTGAACTGTCCCCTAATCAGTGATCACTTGTGTTTTAGAAACACAGTTATTCCTTCACGTGGTATCATTGATCAAAATACTCAGTCAAATGAGGTCCATCCCACCTATGCGATGAGGACCCATAGTAGGGCTTACACTCTAGAATTTTCCCTACTCTGGGCGTTCCTCTAGTCCTGACCAGTCCACCTCGGGCTCCGCGGACTAATGCCAACCGTTCCCCAACTGCTCAGGGAGATATTTCAAATATAGAATTCAGATGGTCCATTCATATGCTGACGCAGTTGGTAGCTAACTAGGCTCAATGATCAAAAGGTGTTGTGTCTGCATCTGTTACATATGAGGCTACTAGATTCAGATATTTCATAAAGATGAACCCACCTAAATTCACTGACACCAAGGTTGAGGAAGATCCACCGGTGTTCATGGATGAGATTGAAAAGATCTTTAAGCTGATGCATGTTTATGAGGTTGAAGGGGTGGAGCTAGAAACCTATTAGCTCAGGGACGTTGTGAATTAGTGGTATGCCAACTGGGAAGATACAAAGGGTGAAAGTGCTGAGCCCACAGTTTGGGGCAAATTTATGGAAGCTTTCCTTGATCGATTATTTCCTCTGTAGTTGAGGGAGACCAAAGAAGAAGATTTTATGAATATGAAGCAAGGCAGTATGAGTGTCTAGGAGTACACTTTGAAGATTAATAAACTATCCTACTATACACCAGAGTTGACTAGTAATATGAGAGCCCGGATAAGGAAATTTGCATTTGGCCTTGTTGATAACCTGGTACTTGAGTTCCAGGGGGCTATGTTGAATAAGGAGTTAGACTTTGCTCGACTGACCATTCATATGTAGCAGGTGGAAGAGAAGAAGAAAAGGATGGCGGAATCTAGAGAGAAAGACAGGCAGGCTAAGAGAGCTAGATCTGTGAACCAACACCTGAGTTAGCCGCAAAGTGGTAACTTGGGTAATAAGTGGTCGAAGAAAAAGTTTTGGAATAATACACAGTTAGAAGGAAGCGCCCCATCACCCAGACCACCGACAAACAGACAAACTCAGAGTTTTCAGACTCCTCATGGGTCCAAAGCTCTAGGTACACAGTCTCAGGGATGTGTGGCCCATTAGCATCGTACTTATCCGTGGTGTGAGGTTTGTGGAATGAATCATCTAGGTAAGTACTGGTTTGAGGGGAGAAACTTCTATACTTGTGGAAAAGTGGGTCACCTTCAGAGAGATTATCCCTCTGCTGGAGTAAATATAGGGGGGCTAAGTCCCAAGCCGCCTCCACAACTCCTTTTCCTAAGGGTGCCCCTTTAGCTGCCTAAAGCAGTCGCAACCGGTTATATTCCTTGACTAACCGCCAGGAGGCAGAAGCTTCCCCAGATGTTTTCACCGATATGTTACGAATATTTTTTGGTGATGTTTATGTATTTCTTTATCTCGAGTTTACTTTTTCTTATGTGACCCCTTATATGGCTGTTGGTTTCGGGTTTGAGCCCGAAGTTTTTGTAGAACCCTTCTCTGTTTCTACTCTTATAGGTAATTTTGTTGTTGCTAGAAGGATATATAGAAATTATGTCGGGTCTATTCATGGAAGTGAAACTATGGCAGACCTTACAGAACTGGAAAGGATAGATTTTGACGCCATCCTTGGGATGGATTGACTCCATTCGTGTTATGCCACTCTTGATTGCAGAACTCAAAAGGTCGCTTTTTATTTCCTAAATGAGATACTAATTGTATGGGCAGGGAGTTTTGTGGAACCTAGAGGTCACTTTATCTCTTATATTAGAGCCCAAAAGCTTATCTCCAAAGGTTGTATGTATCATCTAATCCAAGTAAAAGATTCAAAAGTTGGAAACCTTCCTCAGCAGTCAGTCCCTGTAATGAATGAATTCCTAGAAGTCTTTTCCAAAGATCTCCTAGGGATACCCCCTAATAGGTAGATAGATTTTGCCATTGATGTGTTTGCAAACACTCGTCCTATTTCTATTCTGCCATATAGAATGGCTCACGTAGAACTAAAGGAGTTAATGGAACAGCTTGCAGACCTCCTAGACAAAGGTTTTATTCATCCTACTTTTTCCCTATGCGGTGCACCCGTGCTCTTTGTGAGAAATAAGGATGGGTACCTTTGGATGTGCATAGATTACCGTCAGTTTAATAAGGTCACAATTAAAAATAAATATCCTCTACCTAGGATTGACGACCTTTTTGACCAGCTTCAGGGTGCCAAGTGTTTTTCAAAAAATAGACCTGCATTCGGGTTATCATCAGTTGAATGTTAGAGAGTCAGACATACCCAAGATAGTCTTTTGAACCCGATATGGTCACTATAAATTTCTAGTCATATCCTTTGGGTTGACTGACGCCCCTGCATCCTTCATGGATCTTATGAATAGAGTGTTCCGTCAGTTTTTTGACTTGTTTGTCATTGTATTTTTTAATGATATTCTTATCTATTCTAAGAGAAAAGGCAATCACTCCAATCATCTCCGAATTATCCTTTAGACCCTTAAGGATCACCAACTATATGCCAAATTTTCTAAGTGTGAATTCTGGTTAGATGTTATTGCCTTTCTAGGAATGTTGTGTCTAGTGAGGGGATGAGATTGGATCCCCAAAAAGTTAAAGTAGTGAGAAAATGGCCCAGACCCACGACTCCAACTGATATTCGGAGCTTCTTGAGTTTGGCGAGGTTTTATAGAAGGTTCGTAGAGAGTTTTTCTTCCATAGTTGCTCCGCTTACTAAATAGACTTAGAAGCAGATAGTGTTTGTGTGGTCTGACTTGTGTGAAAATAATTTTGAGAAATTAAAGAACAAGCTGACTACTGCTCCTATTTTGACCCTTCCCAAGGGTGTAGATGATTTTATGGTTTATTGTGATGTGTCCCATGTGGGATTGGTTGTGTATTGATGTAGCATGGTAAGGTTATAGATTATGAATCTAGGCAGTTAAAGGTGCATGAGTGCAATTACCCCACTTATTACTTGGAGTTAGCAGCCGTGGTGTTTGAACTTAGAATCTGGAGGCACTATCTCTATGGAGAGCATGTTGATATTTATACTTACCATAAGAGTTTATAGTATGTTTTCTCACAGAAAGAATTAAACCTCAGGCAGAGGCGTTGGATGGAGCTTTTGAAAGACTATGATATGAGTCTGTATTACCATCTGGGCAAGGCAAATGTTGCAGCTGATGCCTTCAGTAGGTTGTCTATGAGCAGCCTTTCTCATGTAGAAGAAGGAAATAAAGATATGGTGAAGGATATTCACCACCTTGCAAATCTGGAGTGCAACTCTTAGATTCCGAAGATGGAGGGGTGATTGTTCTTGAGTTAGCTAAGTCATCTTTTTGTGCTGATGTTAAGGAGAAGAAGGTTAAAGATCCCATCTTGATGCAAATCAAGAAAGTTGTGGGTCAACAAAAGGTTATGTCGTGTGAAATTGGTGGTGATGGTATTCTGAGATTTCAGGGTAGGTTTTGTGTTCCGAATGTCGATGGGCTGTGATAAAAAATCCTTATTGAGGTGCACACTTCGAGGTATGTCATTCACCCAGGCTCTACTAAGATGTACGATGATCTAAAAACCTTGTGTTATTGGAATAACATGAAATGTGATGTAGTTGATTTTGTGTCCAAGGGTTTGAACTGTCAACAAGTGAAGGTACAACACATGAGGCCAGGTGGTACATCACAAGAGATAACCCTGCCTTTATAGAAGTGGGAGATGATAAACATGGACTTTATTACAGGACTACCAAGATCCCAAAACTAGTATGATTCTATATGGGTAATTGTAGATCGGTTGACCAAGTTGGCCCACTTTTTGCCTATGAGGACTAATTATTAGGCAGAGGTTTATGATAAGATTTACATTGAGGAGATAGTTCGATTGTATGGGGAACCAGTGTCCATTATATGCAATAGAGGTACGTAGTTTGCATCTCAAGTTTAGAGATTTTTTCAGAAGGGTTTAGGTAAATAAGTGAATTTGAGCACACTTTCCACCCTCAGATGGATGGGAAAGCTGAGTGTTCTATTTAGTCCCCCGAAGATATGTTGAGGGCATGCTTTATTTATTTCAAAGGTAGTTGGGTAGATCACCTGCTACTGGTTGAATTCTCTTATAATAATAGCTACCATGCCAGCATCAAGATGGCCCCTTTTGAAGCTTTGTATGGGAGTAGATGCAGGTCTCTGATAGGATGGTATGATGTGGGTGAGACTCAGTTGTATGGGCCTGATATTGTTCATCAGTTGATGGAGAAAGTAAATATCATTAGATAATGACTCAAGACTGCTCAACTTCGTCAGAAGTCCAATGCCGATGTTTGGAGAAGAGAACTAGAGTTTGAAATTGGTAATTGGGTGTTTCTCAAGGTCTCTCCTATGAAAGGAATTATGCGATTAGGAAAAGCGGGTAAATTGAGCCCTCGTTATGTAGGGCCATATCAGATTTTGAAAAAGATTGGTATAGTTGCATATGAGTTAAAATTGCCTGCAAGTTTGGGTTCTGTTCATCCGGTAATCCTTGTATCCATGTTGAAGAAATGCATTGGAGATCATTCTATGGTATTGTCAGTAGCGGGTATCAAAGTGACAGACTCCTTGTCTTATGAATAAAAGCTCATTGAAATTTTATATCACTAAGTTTGAAATCTAAGGAGCAAAGAGATTGCCTTAGTAAAGGTACCGTGGAGGAATCAGAAAGTCGAAGAAGTAACTTGGGAGTCAAAAAATGACATGAGAATTAGATATCCCAATTTCTTTGCTTCGATGGGGGGGGAGACAAAAGGTACTATTCCTATCTTATCTTTTCTAGTCCTTTATTATGCTTGAAATCGCGTCTGTCTGTATCCCGCATCATCATTCGGGGATGAATGATCCTAAGAGGGGGATAATGTAATGCCCCACAATTTGGGCTACAATATAGACCATGCTTTCGATGCATTGTTAATCCCGAATCCATAAAATCCTATGCCAATACGGCATGTTAAATATAGTGTAGCATGTGAATCCACTTAAGCATGAATTTAGACCATAGAGGTTCTTTAACTTAAGGACGAGTTGAAACTACTTCGATCTACTAAGTTTTAGTGGACGTTGTAAAGTGTTTCATATTCCATCAACCATAACTCTCTGTATATGTCAAATTAGGAAGCTACTATGTGTTAAATAATAGGTATTCGAGTTAGCTTTCCAACGATACCAATTTGGATAAAATCCAACACCCAAGAAAGAATGTATGGCCTTTCAAAGTGATAATCATCCCCTAACCAATTACCTATGGCCACTGGAAAGCAAAGGCAACAGCCTAGGCGGGTCCTATGTAGACATAGGCGATAGCCTAGGTGGCGCCTATGTGAACATAAGCAATGGGATGGGCAGCGCCTATGTAAGGAATTCGAGTGACTTAAACACTCCGTGTTGAGGACAAAGTGGTCCTTTTCCACCTTTACTTAGCACTAAAACACGAAATTTAGTTCTAAGGACACCAAAATACATATTTATTCATCAAAAGTGCTCAAAGATTCTCCTTAGTGTTTCAAAATAAAAACCCAAAAAGCTCAATATTTGATAGTAGGTTTTCAAAGATAATTACATATTTGGAATCACCAATTCGCAAGCTTCAAGAAACATCTATTATCCTTGGAAATAGAGGTATGTGGGGTTATCCAAAAATCTCATGGGTGTAGTTTTTATGAACATGCATGCTTTTAAATGGGGGTTTTCAATCAAATGCTAATATCTTTCTTTCCATATGATTTCTAAGTCATTTACTTTATGTCATGGGAATTGTTTGCTTATATACTTTAATGGTTGAAACCATGCATATGTGATTTGAGATTTTCCACGAAAGTTTGATAAATATGAATGATAAATTTCCTTCAAATTCACATGATAATGTCTTGATACCCCATATTATATTGTGATCAACAAAAGAGAGTATGAATTTGAAATAAAAAATTTTCACCACTTGTAAATGATGAAGCACCTTGGTTTTTACATGGTTATGAATATGTGGAATTGATATTAAGGACTTGCAAGTAGGGTATGACTATACACTACAGAACATGATATGTGATTAAATTAGATGAAATTTGAATGCATTGATTTTACATGAGAAAGGTGGATGCCCGAAGAAGGCTTTTGAGATATAAGGGCTCATCGCTGGAAAATGTGTTTGCCCACATGGAATATTGGTTCCAGGCTGAGCGATATTGTGTACTTTACTTCATGTCATTCCAAAATTCGGACTATAGGTGGGAGCCCATGAAAAGTGATCTTGGGCACTACCATAGGGTCGAGATACCATGCTATGTGAACTTGTGTGTCTCTCCCTCACTTATACTCTATCTCGGCGGCATTCGAGGTTAGACAGTTGGTGTAAAATATGAAGGGTATTTCACCTAGCTCAGTTGCATTTCATTTTTATGGAGAAACTATTGCATTACACCCATGTGTTTTCAAATAATTTGATACGAAATTTTCTTTATAACGGCACTCAACTATATATTGTAAAAATATTATGTTTTATTTTGATATCTCTATGTGCCAGTACTTTTATGCTGACCCTCTCCCCTCTCCAACCTCTCAAGTTTAGAGGCCCAGTCTAGGGGTCAATGAAATCCATAGATCATACAGACAGAATTGCAGAGACAAGTGGTGAGCCTTCTATGTTTCGGAAAGTCTGATGTCTTGTAGTTCTATTTTTCTTATATTTAGTTTTGGGGTCTACTGGGGGCCTTGTCCCAGTTTATATATGGTTACTTGACTCAGTCATTTATTAGAGATTTTTTCAGACAGTTGTTTAGAGGTTAATTTATGTTGAGGGAACCTTATTTCCCCGTTATTGTTTCTTTCATATTTATGACCATGTTTCCGAATTATTGTGTTTTTTTTGCATTACTTTGTTCATATAAATTAGGTCCATGATTACCAGACAGATAGGGGTGTATTAGGCCTCCATGGTTCGAAATGCTCGTCACGGCCAGGCCTTGGTTCGGGTTGTGACACACCATGATTTCAACACGGTCGCTCTGTAGAGTATATCAGCTAGCATGATACTATGAAAGTACACACCAACTAACACATAAACACAAAACAAACAATCAAACAAACAAAACCAAAATTATTATCCAGTCCAATTTATTACAGACCTAAAATAAAAATGTACTTAAATGTAAACCTACGTTAACCTACACTAATCCTAAACTATGTTCCACCTGGTGTGTTGGGCCTGGATCACACACCGTCTTTGATTACAGCTCTCTCGGGGTACAAAATACTTTGGGACATTCCCCGATGAACAGATTCAAATGACCTCGGGGCATTTTTCGACTAAATGAATACATCTTTTCAATGTGAGGAGATCAAAAGCATTCAACAAATATGCAAAACATTCCACAATACACAAGTTCTAAATTTGTATACCCAACCTTACTGTTTTCCTACCCCGATCTACATATCATGGCACTACCACAATCAATGACATCAATGAATCAAAACAACAGTATTGACTTTATAAACTTTTAACTTTCTCCCCCAAATTAAACTATACCCCAAATCAAATTAGATTATCACCTACAGTGATTAACATGACTATAGCATCGAATTAATAATTAGAAAATCAAAATCAAAATTACATCAAACAAAATAAAATAAATATCATCACCATGCAAAAAAATTCACAAAAATAGAGATACGAGATATAAAATTGAACCTCAATCGATGATTTTATTCCAAAAAGCAGCATCATAACTCGCAAAGCAATGTAACCTTCACCCAAATAGAACCTCAACGTCTAACCCACCAATTTCTAATTAAATTTAGCCACAAACAAGCTCAATATGATCAACCACTGATGTTTTTTCTGGTGAAATTTAGGTAGCAATAAAAATGATTTCACCAATTTTGATTGCCCCAAGCTATGGTGAGCTGGCAGTGATGAAATCTGAGAAAAGGGGCCCAGTTTCGAAAGTAGTAATGTTTTTCGATAAGAATTCGCCGAAACCATCTCTCTCCCCCCTTGTTTGATCTAGCTGGTTTACTATTCACCCCATTTTTCTCTCAAATTTTTGCTCTCTTTAAGTCCTGATTCTCTCTTGATTCTCTCTCCCTCTATCAATTTTTCACTTTTTACCTCACTTGTTCTCCCTATTTTCTCCCTCACCCCATTTTTGTGTGTGGTGTCTCTATATAATTAGTGTGGTGTGAACATTTTTTATGTGACCTCTATGTGTATTTGTATGTGTATATGAGTGTAAATTATGAGTTTGGGTCTATTAATGATAACATAGAGGAGTCTTCTTTGTTTTGAGAGGAAATTCGTCTGTGAATATTTTGATGTAAGGTGTGTATATATTGACGGTGTGTTACTTCTAAAGGAAACAAAAAATGGGAAAAATATGTAAAAGGTAGGGCTAAAAGGTATATGGGTAGGAGTTAGGTAGGGTACAAAATGTTATTTTTGTTAGGGTGAGGTGGTTAAATTTAATTGGGTGGGGTGTTAAAGTTGTTATGGATTTTGTTATTTTTTGTTCTTTCGGGTAAAAATTATGGAAAGGTGTAAGGTGTATGGTAATGTAAAATGAGTAAAATTTATATTGGAGAGGGACAAAATTATATGTCTACGGATAGAATGACCAAATCATCTGCTTTTTCTCCAATACATACTTCATATTCAACTGAGGATTATGCTGGACACTATCTCAAAGATTTGGTTAAATTGCATGGGATTCAATTGTCCATCATTTCAGATAATGGTACTTAATTTACTTCTCACTTTTGGAAATCTTGTCCGAATAGTCTTGGTCCCCTAGTTCATCTAAGTACAACTTTTCATCCACAGACAGATGGTTGAGAAGAATAAACCATATAAAATTTATAGGACATGTAGAGGGCCTGTGTTATTGATTTTAAAGGTAGTTGGGATGACCACTTACCCTTGATTAAGTTTGCTTACAACAATAGTTATAACTCAAGTATTCAGATGGCTCCATTTGAGGATCTCTATACAGCAAGAAGTAGATCTTATATTGGTTGGTTTGAAGTAGGTGGGGCTGCTTTTATAGGGCTAGATTCAGTGTTTGAGGCGATGGAGAAAGTTCAGTTAATTTGAGATAGGCTAAAAATAGCCCAACATCATCAAAAATCTTATGTAGATGAGAGGATAAAAATTCTTGAGTTTGATGTTGGTGACTTGGTCTATATGAAAATTTCACCTATGAAAGGAGTGAGTAGATTTGGAAAGAAGGGGAAACTCAGTCCCCACTATGTTGTCCCATATAGAATCTTGTAATGTTTTAGGAGGGTAGCTTAAAAGTTAGAGATACCTGCAAATTTTGCATTAGTTCATCTGGTGTTTCATGCCTCTTTATTAAAGAAATGTATTGGTGAGCCATCTTCAGTCATACCCTTAGAGAGTACGGATATGGAAGATAGTCTATCTTATGAAGAAATTCCAGTTAAGATCCTTGATAATCAGACTCGTAGATTCAGGAAAAAAGAAGTTGTTTTGGTCAAAGTTCTATGGCAGAATCAGTCTGTTGAGGGAACTACTTGTAAAGCAAAAGCATATATACAAGCCAAGAACCCTCATTTTTTCTCAAAAATTTCAGACACATCTTGGGGTAACAATTTTTTTCATAGATCGACTCTTTTTCGTCCTCTATTTTAGTTAAACAACCATTCCCATGTCATTTCTCACATTCACAAAATAAGTTCAGTTTACTTCATGTATGATACATCAGACTCAATTATTTATTCATATTCCAAATTATGCATGTTTAGTATACGATCTTATTTACCTTAGTATTGTCAGTCAAACTTGTCTTATTCAAAGTTGAATGTTCCCAAGGGAGAGATATTGTTAAACCCCATATTGTCATGGTCTCTGGAAATCTTACAACTCATTCTTCAGGTCATATAGACTCACACGAGTCCTATATTGTAGTCGTATCCAATATAGTGTTTTAAGTTGTCAATATATTCTTGATTTAGTTGACCCTAGGAGTTGCCAAGTAAAGTATGAGCCGTACATGGTAAGTCACACCCAAGTCAGTATGAGGTGATGTGCATTTTATCTGAGCTATGAGAGGGTGAATACTAGTCATTAAGAGGACTACGAGTAGTATGAAACCCAAGTCATAAGGACATCAGTGTAGACTCCTTGACGTTCTGTCCAAGATACGAGTTATGGATACTAATCATATGCCAAGGTTTAACTAGTATGTTCCACTCATATAATGACCATTGTAGATCATATTGATTCTGTCTAGCTTACGAGTTAGAGACCCAGTTTTATGCTATCTTACAAGTCCTTTGATCGACTCATACCCGATTGGGGACGTAATTTCTTGTGAGTTTTTCTAGGGGACTTTGTGTCTTTTCCCACTTTCTTAAAAGCAAAACCCATATCGTTTTGTCTTTATAAGGTATGGTATAAAAGGCTCCAAATCCCCAATTCACCTCATATGTTCCCACTTCATTAGAAAACAAATCAAAAGAATGATTTATTCATTTTCCCCAAGAATTTATGGTTTCTCAAATAACAAGAATAACTTCAAAGATTTTTCCCAAAGCTTTTATTTAAGCTATGTGGATGTTCATTAATTGGTCCCTTTAACCCATTGAGCCCAAAACTATATTTTAAGCTTAAGAATATAATTCTTATCCTACTTTATGAAATCATACATTAGTCTCATGAATATAATCCATGCATTTCTTGCTAAATCTATTACAAGCAACATCTATAAGTATTAATAAGTGAATGAAACAATTTTGTTTGAAACAATTTTGTTTTTTGAGTTTAAAATTTCCATGTCACATTCCATTGATTTCATGTTAAATCCCCACGTTATGAAGTTGTTCATGTAATCATGTTGTTTTATCATGTTTAAAACATTTCTATGTTCAAGTTAATGCTTTATACTAGTTTGGTGAAATGCTTAGGTTTTGGGTATTTGCACCATAATCCCATATTATAGTTTTAAGCTTTGATATCATAGTTGGGTCTTTTCACCATGATCCCATATTATAGTTTTAAGCTTTGATATCATATTTTATGATCATTCAGTGCTAGTGGGTTATGAATACCTGAAAACTATATGTTTTACATGATTTAAGATTTTTAAGAAATAATTTAGTAAACCATAAATCTTACTATTATTATTATTAAGTAATCATGACAATGATGAGAAATTTCAGTTGTTATGTTCAGTCGAAATTAAGTCATACCGGTGTCAGTTCAATTAGAAGTAGGATTTAGAACCTAGTGAACCCAGAGATAGGGGCTCACTTGATATTAAAGGGTGTGATCCTTAGTAGCAATCTCCATGTTCCAGAAATACGTAGCTAGTGTAGGATTGAGATATCTTCCTGCTAGTTAGGTTGACACATATCTCATGAGAGAATCTTCCAGTAGAGGGTGACTCCCTAATCCTTTGGGACACTAGTTTAATGGATCCACACAGTCATATGTCAATACCCATGGTACGGTACTGCTATCCTTCTAAGGGTTACTGGTTGGACCTCTATTACTTCAGATTGGGGCATATTGGTTACATGATACCTCCAATAGTCTCATTTGGTATGTCTCAACTCAGATTTTCTTAACCAAAGCATATAGATTTTCAGTTATTAAGTTATATAGAATTTACTCTTTCAGACTGCAGATTATCTTAGAAACATGTTTATGTTTTGTCTTGCATTCTAAAAAATTACATTTTCATGCATTCATTCTCAGTTATATCATGCACTTTAGACAGTCCTTATCTCACGTACCAGTAAACTAAAAGTACTTATCATATAATTTTTTTGTGCTATATTATCTTATAACATAGGTTCGGATGCTCAGTTTATCGATCGATCTTAGATAACTTAGAGTTAACCAGTAGTAGTAGTGATAATTCCTTATCCATCAAAGAAATGATATGCTTCTCTCAGCTATTTTAATATTTCCTTGTGTTCAGTCAGTCGGAATTAGTTGGGGATTTGTCCCATCAACTCCTCATGATGTTTAGAGGATTTAAAATACATAGTCAGTTAGACAGCTAGACATTCATTTAGTTTTCAGTATTATCAGTTGTTTCAGTCAGACAGTTTAGTTTCAGTATTGTTATCAAATATTTTAGATATGTCATTGCTACGTACTTCAGTCTTTAATTTTATGTATCTAATCAACTTATCTTTCGCACATGTATTGTATCAGTATTTAACTTAGTGCTTACAACAGGTACCAGATCATTGGTTAGCTTTTGATCACTTGTATCCATAAGCACTGTTGTCTCGACTAAGGGTAGCCTCGGGTTGTGACATATTGTTACCATTCATGACATACAGACCACAAATATTATTATTGGCAATTTTCTTATTTTTTGAGAATTTGTTAATTTGTTTCCATATAATTGCATGAGCTATCAAGGTTGTCCCTAGTTTATGTTGTGTTTCACATGTTCATTCAAGTTATATATCCTAATTTATTTGGAACATCACATATGATTCTTGATATATTCAAGGACAATGTTATTTGTATGTAGGGGAGAATGCAATAACCTAATTATTTTAATGAAGGGTTAATTTATAATTTAGTCAATAATAATTATAATAATAAACTAATTATTTTAATTAAAAGGAGTAGGCAAGGCCATTCTCCTACTCTGATATGCGCTACTGCACAACGGAAGGAATTCAACTATTAGAACAACTAGTTCTATTATTTTTTAGGAGAATGAAACAATCATACACAAGGATTTGAGAAGGTTTGGCAGCGTACCAAATCAAAAAACAAAACATTACTCTCATTAGGTTTTAAAATTCTTCCATAGGTCATAGCCATCAAACTTTACTTGATTGTGTTATAGTTTTCATCTGCTAGTTCCAAAGGAAGAAAAATATTTATATTCCTTCTACTATTCCACTTATACTAGTATGAATGGATAACAATGATGGTATGATGATGAGTTGGAACACATAATAATTAGGCTATAACTTGTTGAGCATCTTATTGGATTGCAAAGTTTTGACATCTGTATTTTACTTCTTGAAGCCACTAATTCATTGGTAGTTCCTGGTAATTCTTGGTGTTACATTTTTATCATCTATACAATGAAAAGTTATTACTATTTTGAACGAAGTATTAAAGTATTGGTAATCACAAATTAGGTTTCGATAGTGATGTTAAGATTATAGTTTTTCCTCAATTAATTCATAGCTTAAGGTATGCGATATGACGTTTTAGCTTTAAACTAAAAGGTTAGGAGTATTCAGACTTAACATCAACTACCACAATTGACATTGTTAAGTAATATTTTTTATTAGATTGATACCACTGGAAGTGATTTAGTTTGTGTACTACTCATTGCAAGGTTAAGGAACTTTTAATTCATAAGGTATGTGAGAGTTTAAGTTTTGGGTGCTTACTTTTCAAACCTGCATTACAAAAAATATATTTTTTCTGCTCGATCAATATGTTGGGATGAGTGTGTGCCGTGCTGCTCCCAATTACACAACCAAGTGTACGTGGTTCACTAAGTAGTAAAATGGTCTTTAAAATCAAAGTATCAATCCCATAAGGACCTCTATTAAACACCCATCTCATTCTAGTCTCACTACAAAGATTAAATAAGTTCTAAAGTAACCAAAACCATTTGAAAAGTTAAAACTAAAAGTAAACTTACACAATGCGGTAATATAAAAGTTCTTAAGAAATAACTAGGAGAAACCTTTCAAATAATCTTACTTAGCTTTATAATCATTGTTTAAGATAATTATCTTTGGTATTGGTTCATGGGGTTGATTATATGATTATGGTGTTCGGAGCCTCGAATCAACTATCTAACACATTCTCTCAATAACATTGTTAAGCGGGGATCAAAATATTCGTTTTAATGGATTTTGATTTTTTTTCTATCTATGAACCAAATAGGACTATGTAACGCCCCGAATCTGGTACCCAAAATGCTAGAAGGTGCTCATGACCCTGAAGTAACACAAGATAACCCATGATTAATATCAATAACTGAGCATTGAATAATATATGGTAAATATGCAGAATAAAAGTTGTAAGGCCATAAGGTTCAAAACTGAACTAATACTGAATACAAAACAATATTAGTAATGGGGTATAACAATACCCAAAATTGAAATAAACTGTGTGAAAATATGTTGTAGTTTGAAAGCCTCTAAACTTTCTGAAATCTTTGAAGTTGATGGGACATGTCCCCAACTAACTCTGAAATACTGAAATAATAAAGTAATAAAATACCCATGCTATCCTTGAATGATAAGGACTAACTACTAGTCTTGATACTGAACATCTGACCTACTGAGGATTCTCGAGAGTTCGTGCTTCTAAACCTATGGCACAAAACACCATAGCGCAAATGTGTCAGTGTATAAATGCAAGGGGTTCATATGTATGAACAATAAAAATTAACTGACTAATACAAATTTAAAAATGTATACATGCATACATAACTATAATTGAGAGTGTGATAACGTTGAATCATGAATTCTGATAACATGGATTTACTGATATTTGAGTACTAATACTGGGATACTGAATGACTGAGTCTATTGAGAACTGAGGAACAGATAAAGGAATGATTGTTTCTAACAGTTCTGATTATGAAGAACTGGTCTGATTGACTGTATATGACAGTCTTGAAATTATATACTGATAACATGAGTTTCATATTATTAATTTACTATTAACTGGGTTTGTGATAACCATTGAAATTGAATACTGATAAAATGAGTTTTGTATTATTAATATACTATTAACTGGGTTTCTGATAACATGATTACTGAGTATGAGTACTGATAACATGAGTGACCATATCTGATAGTCTCGATACTGATGGAACTAGCTGAGGTTCATACTGTACTAAGTTGACTGTATCTGACAGTCTTGGATTTCTGCAGAACTGAACTGAGTTTTATTTCTTAGACTATATCTAAAACTGAGATTATGGGAGGTAATAATCTAACAGACATGACCCGAAACTGCTTGGTGGGGTCTAATCTGTAACCCCAGCTGGAAGGGTGTTAATACCATGCCACGGGTAAAGACAAATTATGAGGTAACCCTCTCTGATGGAAGCTTTTTCGTCAAACGTCTTATAGGATAAACCCTAAATGAGATGTATTAGTATCCCTACGCATTGGGGTACATCTCAACCTACGCTGGATATGAAGTTCTAAAATGCAAGGATTACTTCTAGGGACACACCCTCCACTGAATAAGAGGTCAGTCCCCATCCTTGGGTTCACTCGATGTTGAATCCTACTCCTAACTGAATAGACACTTGATTGATTATACTGAATGAACTATTACATATGGTATAGTTTAGCAGAGCTAAACTGAGTTCGCTAAGTTTCGTTGACTGTGGAATGCTACTGAGATCTGAGGAACAACTGAGGGTACTGATGTCACTGAGATTTTTAGGGAATATTGATGTCACTGATATTACTGAACTACAGAGATTTCTATGATTTCTGGAAGAGACTACACCGATACTGAATTTACTAAGTTTTCCTGAGTCATGAGACTAACTTAATTCTACTGATCAAGGCTTGACTAATATTATCATGAAAACATCACATGGCACTAGGCACATAGCTAAATTATCTGATACAAGTACCCCCAGAACTCGATAAAATGCAACTGACAAGGCTTGACACTTTTGATCACATGACCAATATCACCAATTCATAATTTCATAGTTGGGGATTTCATGAAGCACATGATCATCATAATGTTGTAAATGGATAGTAATGCGTATAAACATGGCATATTCTAATCTTACGATCATCTCATCAAGCAATCACCATGCATAGATTTTGCATGGGAATAATGTTAATCAAGTAGGTATAGCATAACTTAAGAGGCATGACATGATCTTGACACATAGAAACTAAGTACTTGATCGTCATTCATTCATTGGGGCATATTATCAAACACCTTGCATGCACTCTTAAGGCATAAGTATGATCGTCAATTTAATACAACATGGTTCCGCAATTAACTCAATTGCATAAATTTCAACCCTATACTAATATATTTTCATGAAAACATGATAAAGATGCAACCTTGGCAATCATACAACAACAACAATATGAACATAATCAATTCAAAACAAAGATATCATGACAAAGGACTCCATAAATTAACATTGTGCATACCCTAGTTCTTGATTCTATGAAGATTGATGGAGAGATTTTTGAATTTGAGTCTTGGATTTGAATCCACAATTGATAACCCTAATTTTTTCTTGAGATAAACTTGAGACAAACAATATATTTTGGGTGAAATATGGCTGAATCACGTGTTATTGGGTATATATAGGGGTGATAAATTGACCCTTTTAGCCCTTGGATGCGGATTATCATTCTGCGAAAATTTCTCAATTTGGACCCCTGGCACGACGTGGTGCTATTGCATCGTGTCTCTAGGAAGTGACAAATGGGAAATTATATGGTGGCGCAATGCAGAGTTATTGTGTTGTCACTTTGTTTGCAACCTGTAATTTTAGCATGATGCGCTACTATCATGGAGCAACACTGGAAATTCACAATTGTCATTTAAACTGGCTCCGCAATGTGCTGATTGCTCAGGTGATACATTGCCTCACTGAAAAGGCTCAAACTCTTTACCCTGGTGTCGTATTTAGGCGAATTTATATCAATGGAAATATTATTCAATTTCCCACATATATTACAATGGATTCATCTTTAAAACAAGTCTTTAACATTTCTAGGATGATTTTTAAGCTAGTTTTAAATAAGGGGTATTACAATATCTTCCCCTTGGGAACATTCATACTTAAATGAGACTGATTAAAATGGGAGTAAATATAAGTTGAAGTTCATACTGACCATGGAAAATAGAAACATGACTACCTGAATGACTTTACTGATATTCATACTGAGCATGCATATCTAATGCATGATTTCATGACTGAGCTGATACATGAATGTATGACTGAGAAGACCGATAAACTGATCACGTATATCTGATGCGTGAATATATGAATGAACTAAATCATGAAAATGTGACTAAAAATTTAAGGGTAAATATACCAATTTTGAAATGAAAAGTGAGCATGGAACTAAATACCACATTTGTAACTGAAACCCGAATATAAAATTGGATAAGCTTGAGAAAAACTATTACCTTGGGTTGAGTCTGAGCTTAATTGCTAAAAATGCATGAGAGGAAATAGGAGAACCTAATTGGGTCTAGAACGTGATACATGAGCTAAATATCGTGATCTGAACTGATCCCCTAAATACATGGCTCATGGCTAAGATAGAAACTTGGGGTCAACTTATGAGTACCCCCTTACTACTAAATTCAATTCATTAGAAGAAAGAATGAGATTTTCTTGTCATGAAAGTTTGGGGATTCATATTGTATCTCCCCCTTGGAATGCTGTCCCTCGAAGAATACTGACTTGACCAAGTTGCTGAGGAAACTGAAGAGATGCAGAAGGCATCTACGAGCTAAGTCTTAACTAAATATCTGGGATCTAAAACTGAGGCATGATACATGAACTGGGATGAGCTTGAACATTTCTTGTTGGTTCATCTTAAAATGATTAAATTCATGAGGCTTAAGATAGTACATCTAGATAGAAGGGACAAAAACCCAAACTATGCGAACTTGTCTGTCTGACTGATAAACTAACTTTCTGGTTTTACGGACTAACTTATTATAAAATCTTATAGTCGACTGGAGCCTTTCTTAAAACTCTTTCTAGATAGTTTTAGTGGCCTTAGGGTGCAAGCAAATCTTGGTCATGTCTAAACAAGACAGCTGAATAAGAAAATTATTACATGGCTAAAGTTTGGTAAGATAAGTTGGGCCTATGAACACCCTTTAAGATGAAATGACTAAGCCTCTTGCACTGCAACTGATATTATAAAAAAGAGTCATATAGGTGCTAAACATAAGTGCCTAAATATGCTAACTTATCTAATTAATGGGTAGCTGATAGCTGAATATTGGATGTGTAAGACTGAACTGTACTTTGTCTGAATAGCTGGACTGAGACTGTAAAGTATTATACACAGAAGGTAATGGCTACCTAGGTAACATAGGTAACTGAGCATGAATTCATGAAGACGGTATTATCTAATAATGCAATACCAAGGCGTATAACACGACTCTTAAATAGTTTGTAGACTTGTACGCTATGGTCAAGCAAACTTGAAACTGAACTGAGTTATTGATGTAATTACTACACTGAAACTACGACTGAGACAGTTACAAAGAATATAACTAAGACTTATATAGGAACTAAATACTAAGTTTAGAAAACTGAAACTATAACTGACATGGTAACTGGTTTTTTGGATAGCCCTGCATGAACACTGTCATAAGTCGAGAAATTGGAATGTATACTCTTACTCACACTCTGTTCTTTCCCAACTTCTAATTACAACCTCTTGCTAGCCCTTTACTAGAACACTAACATAAAATTAAAGCCTATCTTCATCACTACACCCTCGTGTAAAATAAGCATGCAACAATCTTGTCTTAACATAAAACATCCACGCTCTTACTTCTAAGCAACTGCCCATCACTACACTATTTTCACAAATAGAGCTCACTAAAGGGTTAAATTAGGAGGACATAAAGCATGAATAGACACTAACTAAATTGGACACTTGACTGAAGCCTAAGGAATACAACATAAACATCATGGATACACAAGAGGTCTAAACTAAGGATATGCATAACATTTTCTGAATTTAACTGATTGGTAGAGGCGTAGCATAAGCCATGGAAGTTAAGTATATAGTAATGCGTGACATGAGTACATAAGTCCTGAGATGCATGACCGGAGTTTTGAGTTTTCTACATACGTGGGACATGATTTGCATTACTGGGGGGAATCAAACTGAACTCCTTATATTGGGAACTGGAATCGCACATTATTCTATGTAAAGCATATCAATATAAGTTGTGTTGATGGAACTAAGATGTGAGGCATGCGTAGGCATCATGTTGACTAAAGTACCAAACTTTACACTTAGATAAGTATGAGTAGAGAATCATCTTCCCTTACTGCTTTGCTATACGTACTGGCACTACTACTAGAATCTGGGAGCCTAAATTGGTTACTTGATCTATCATCTCCCCTTTGGCTTTAGGCCATCATCATAAGTCCGTGAACACTTTACTAAACTATATATTGAACTGCGATCATCATCACATACTTACACTCTGTACGATACATGTATTTCCTTACTAAACACATCATCTGCCTATATTTCTTCATATACTACTAATATTGCATCTCTTAATTCACATCCACACCTTCATACTTAAATTTATATCAATATTCATAAATTCTTGCCTGCACTGTTCAAGCCTACTGATCTACCTCGGTATAAATATCCCTGTGAACACATAATTTGTTTAACTTGGATAATGTTATCCCAACTTTACTACTGCCAAACTTATGAGTTTATGCTATTAAATCTATGTCATATGCTATCATAGAATTCTGAGAAGAGATCTGATGACATATATAATTTTGTGTTCACAAATGAGTTCTCATAATCATGAATGAGATCTGTACAACTTTGGAACATAACTGAACTGATGTGATACTTTTAAGACTGTGGGCGATCCCATAACTATCTGCGGGGACTATCTGAGAAAGCCCTATCTCTATTACTTTGAGCTTCACTGTTTCTATTACCTGGAAAGTAAGGTGAAATTGGCATGAGTGAAGTATGAGGAAAATCTACATGAGTTTCTTATAGAACTTTTCTATGTCATGATTAAAGACATGAAAGAAGAGAAACTATTCCTAAAACATCTCATAGCCTCCTGCACATAAGTGTGGTGCACAACAAACCCATGCACAAAACTCTACTAGATACGGATTTTCAGACTTCCTAGGACACTATTGAACCTTAGGATCTGATACCAAGTTTGTAACACCCTAAATCTGGTAACTGGAATGCTACATGGTGCTGATGACCTCGAAGGACCAAAGATAACCCTTGATTGATATCTATAGCTGACCACTGAATAATATACTATAATTATGCGAATATATGTGGTAAGTCCATAAGGTTCAAAAATGAACTAATACTAACTATAAAACAACATCAGTAATGGGGTATAACAATACCATAAATTAAAATAAACTGTCATAAAACATGTTGTAGTCTTAAAGCCTTTAAACTATTTGAAATCTATGGAGTTGATGGGACAAACTCTGAACTACTAAAATAATAAAGTAATAAAATAATCATGCTATCCTCAAATGATAAGGATTTAGTGCTAGTCTGGCTGATGAACATCTGATCTAGTAAGGATGCTTGGGAGCTTATGCTTTTAAACCTATGTTATAAAACACCATAGCGCAAATGCATCAGTACATTGAATATACTAGTATACAAGTGAGGTACGCTGAATGCAAGGGTTTTATATGCATGAACAATACAAATTGACTGATTAACATGAACGTAAGAATACATGAATGCAAATATAACTGTAACTGACTTCGTGATAACGCTGAATCATGAATTCTAATAATATGGATTTATTGATATCTGAGTACTAATACTAGGAAACTGAATGACTTAGTCTATTGAGTACTAAGGAACTGATATCATATTACTGATAAAGGAATGACTATTTCTGAAAGTTTTGAATTTGAAGAACTTGTCTTATGACTGTATATGACAGTCCTGAAACTGAATACTGATAACATGAGTTTCATATAATTAATATACTATTAACTGGGTTTGTCATAACATGATTACTGAGTATGAGTATAGATAACATAAGAGACTATATCTGATAATCCTAATATAGATAGAACTAGCTGAGTTTCATATTGTACTAACTTAACTGTATCTAACAGCCATGGATTTCTGTAGAACTGAACTGAGTTCTATTTTGGAGACTAGATCTGAAAGTTAGATTGTGGGAGATAATCATCTGACCAAAATACACCAGAACTAATTGGTAGGGTCCAACCTATAATCCCAGCTAGAAGGGTGTCAATATCGTGCCATGGGTAAAGACAAGTTGTGAGGTAACCCTCTCTGATGGGAACCTCTTCTGTCAATGCTTCTATAGGAATAACCCCAAATGAGATGTACAATACATAGGGGTATATCTCAACCTACGTTGGCTACTCAGTTTTGGAACACAAGTATTGCTTCTAGGGATTTCACCCTCCACTGAATAACAGGTAAGTCCCCATCTTTGGGTTAACTCAGTTCTGAATCCTACTCCCAACTGAATAGACACTAGATTGATTATATTGAACTGAACTATTACTGATCGTATTCTTTAGTGGAGCTAAACTGAGTTCACCGGGTTTCATTGATTGATAGAATACAACAGGGATCTGAGGACTGACTGAGGGTACTGAAGTCACTGAAATTTTTGGGGAATACTTAGATCACTGAGATTATTGAACTGCAAAAATTATTGAGATTTCTGAGATTTCTTGAAGAGACTGGAATGATACTGAATTTACTTAGTTTTCCTGAGTCATGAGACTGACTAAATTCTAACGATTATGTCTTGAGTAAAATTATCGTGAAAACATAACATATATCTAGGAATACAAATAAATTATTGCATACAAGTACCCCCAGGACTCGATAGAATGAAACTAACAAGGCTTGACACTTTTGATCACATGACCAATTTCAACAATTCATAATTTCATAGTTAGGGATTTCATAAAGCACATGATCATCATAATTTGGTACATGGATCATAATGCGTGTAAACATGGCAAAATTTCATACTTCTAATCTTACAAACATCTCATCAACCAATCACAATGCATAGGTTTTTGCATGGGAATCATCTTAATCAAGTAGGTATAGCATAAATTAAGAGGCAAGACATGATCTTGACATATGGAAACTAAGTACTTGATCATCATTTATTCATTGGGGAATATTATAAAACACCTTCCATGCATACTTAGAGCATAGGTATGATCATCAATTTAATACAACATGGTTCCACAATTTAACTTAATTGCATGAATTTCAACCCTATAATAACATAGTTTCATGAAAACATGATAAAGATGCAATCTTTCCAAACATGTAGCAATAACAACATGAACATAATCAATTCAAAACAAGAACATCATGACATATAGTTTAAAATAGGTTTCTTGAGGTTTATTGACGAAAGGAGTCCATGAATCAACATTGTGCATATCTTAGTTCTTGATTCAACAAATCTTAACAGAGATATTCTTGAATTTGATTCTTAGATTTGAATCCCCACTGGAAAACTCTAGCTTGTTCTTGAGAGAAACTTGAGTGAAACAATATATTTTGGGTGATAATATGGTTGAATCACGTGTTATTGGGTATATATAGGGGTGAGAAATTGACCCTTTTAACTCTTGGATGCGTATTTTAATTCTGTGAATATTTCTCAATTTGGACCCATATCATGACGCGGCGCTATCGTGTCGTGTCTCTGTTAATTGACAAATAGGAAATTGTGTGGTGGCACAATGCGGAGCTATCACATTGACACTTTGTTTGCGACCTATAAGTTTGGCGCGACACGCTACTATCACCGAGCAATACTGAAAATTGACAATTGCCAACTAAGCTGGCTCCGCAATGCGCTGATAGCTCAGGTGATACACGGCCTCACTAAAAAGGCTATAACTCTTTGCCCGGGTGTTAGATTTGGGTAAATTTTATATCGATGGAAATCTTATTCAGTTTCCCACATGATGAAAAGTAAAAATCTTCAAATACCACATGTCTAAAAGTAAATTCATCTTTAAAAAAGTCTTTAATATTTTTGGGATAATTTTTAAGATAGGTAGAAATACGGGGTATTACAGACTAATTAGGTATATTCCAATCCTACAAATCATAACTTCAACTCATTGAATAATTATGGAATCATCCCATATACCGCACATTCTATTCTATCATTCTTTTTATGGATCACAATAGAATTATGTGTTTATTCTAGGGGTCTAAAATCTCATGAATAGGAAATTACAAATTTACATAAATAAACAATAATGATAAGAAGATAAACCAAATCAATTATAAGAAAAATTATTCATGTTCTTGTCTTTAACCCTGGATGATGGTGTTTAGCCACTTATGACACCCTTATTGACTTAACAGGAATCATAGTTATGGAATTCATGTAATAATCCACAAATTATAATAGCCCATATTATTCTTAGCTCATTCAGCTCCTAGTGTATGTATAAAAGGCTTAAACCCTGAAAATTTCATTGTGTGTTGGACGCTTAGTCATATTTTTGTCCTCTTAACTTTGAGGACTTTTAAATTGGCCTTCCCAGCCCCGACACATAAGTTTTTGTGTTAATTCATATTCAAGGGTGTAAGGAGCAGTAACACCCAATGTTGGACTCCATGATAGCTCACGTGGTTTATGTAGATTACATGAAACTCTCTAAAAAGAATAAAATAAAATCTTTTATAACTAAGTATTATGGATCATAGTCTATACTCATGCTTCGTTACTCATGTTTATGATTTTACAGCTTTTGTTTTATTCAAGCCTAATGTGAGTTATTTACACATAGCATGCATTAGTTGAAAAGTTTTCCATGATTCTTCAGCTGTTGTTTTACTTATGCATTCACCCCTATATACTCAGTACAGTCTAGAAGTACTGATCCATATATATGTCTATATGCTACATTGTCTCATATTGTAGGTACGAGTTGTAGCCCACACATCATAATTAGGTAATGTATAACTTTTCATTAGCAGGTGAAGAGTCCTTTTGATTAGAGGGCTTGAGTCAATTATAGTTCAATTAGCATATTGTTTCCTTTATTTATTCCTATTTATAAGGCATAGATGGGGGTCATTTCCTGGCTACCTATAGTAATTATTAGTAAAGGCTTCATTGAAAATCAATAGAGTTGATGTATTTGACTTCAATTTTGATTTATATAACCATAGTTGTAATTGTTTTACACAATTATGTGTTAAGCCTACTTAGTAATACTTCTTTTCTACATATTTCTTTCATATTAATGTATCTTATTTAGTTGTTCAAGAGTTATACCAGTAGAAGGGTTAGTTTAGGATCACTTGTGGTCCTAAGAACCTTGTGAAATCCAAGGGGTAGTCTCAGGGAATTACAAATATGGTATCAGAGCACAGACTTTAAGTGTCCTAGGCTATCTATGAAGCTTTTGGTCTCCATGATATCTCACACGGTTTATGTCGATTAGAAAAAACTACCTAAGAAATAATAAAAGGAAAGCTTTTAGAACTAAGTGTTACGACTCAAAAAGTTTATACTCACGCTTCATTAGTCATGTTAATGATTTTATAGCTTTTGTTTTATTCAATCCAAGGTGAATCATTTACACATAGCATGCATTATTTCAACGTTTTATATGAATATTTAGCTATTGTTTTACTTATGCATTCACCCTCATATACTCAGTATATTCTCGAAGTGCTGATCCACATATATGGCTATGTGCTACATTATCTCATAAAGTAGATACCAGTTGTAGGCAACACATCATAATATAAGAGAGTGCAACATCTAGTCACCAGGTGAAGAACCCTTTTGATTCGATGACTCGAGTCAATAATAGTTCGATTGGCATCTTATTTTCCTTATTCAGTCATATTTATTAAGGATAGTTGGGGTTCATGTCCTAGCTACCTATGGTCAGTATTAGTAGAGGCTTCATAGACAGTTAGTAGAGTTGATATATTTCATTTTATTTTTGTTTTGTATAACTATAGTTGTAATTGTATTACACAATTTTGTATTGAGACCTACTTATTATAGACTTCTCTTCGGTATATTTCTTTCAAATTAATGTAT